>JAGKRU010000010.1:366566-1021252 GCA_022884055.1 Russula griseocarnosa
TGCTTCGTGAGGAGCTTTCTCAACTGGCATTAGAGCGGCGACGAAATGCAAAACTGAACGAGTCACTGAATGGGCAGCATTACTGAATGGGTCATTTGCTCAGCGGCTCGTGAACCATCTTGGAAGAACGGGAATATAATATCTGCGTAAATGTCAATGGTATCGAACAATATATAGTATTAAACTTCGCACCTTCTTCGATGACTCTACACAATCCGTCCGGCTCCATTACCCTGCGTATTTCCTGAAGCCATTGTAAGTAGGTAGTGAATTTCTTTGGGTCAGGGAAGCACCTCGAAGAGGGAGCTCCACTGCAAAGTGATACATAAGCTGGTGAACAGTCTGAAGGATTGAAATGACTTCACTTTATGCTCTGGAACGCCCTTAGAAATATGACTGACGTGTACAAGGTCGAAGGTATCATCCTCAAAGGGTAATCTGTAGACAGGCTAGTAAAACTTGACGGTGAGCTGTCGGTAACGTGATCACAGAAAACGGTGTCATTCACAAATTGCCATGTTCCCAGGTTATCCTGCGAGCGACATGAGGGTCAAGATAATTGAGGGGAATTGTACATTGACGAGATCAAAGCCAACCAACGTCGCATCGGGCCACTTGCGTGCTGCATCAATGGTCCACATGCCAACCTATACGGCTCTTCAGGAGATTTCACGGAATTGCATGACAGATGGCGCACCCCACAACGAGATCCAGAACCCGTTTAGGTGGATAGTTGGGTGTAACCATCATCGTCGGCCGGCCGTCGAAGAGGCTGCTCCACAGGTGATGGTCCATAGCATCGCTGACAGATACGGTTTAGACGTCCGGGAAGAGTGCTAGTTTAGTTTAGAGAGAGTTACCTGTCAAGGAGGTCCCTGTCATAAGAAAATGGATAGGGCGCCTTTCCTGGCGGGTAATTTGGTGTTTATGACCACGCTTGTTTACAAATTGTTCTCTTTTCGCCTAGGTCTGCCGCGGGAAGGGTGGAACGAACGCTCATGTGAAGAAAAGTCTAGGGGTATTGCTAATATTGAAGGATATGAAGCATCAAGGTCGTGGGACGAAGAAGACGAAGGATTAAAAGGTGGAAATAATATGGAAACCTGTCGGAAGGAAGCCTGCTTGTTGTGGATGGAACGGCACTACAGTCGGCCAAAATCACACCATCGCTCATGACAACAACACTACATTCTCCTCGAACGTGCATCCTTCGTTCTTTCATTAAATCCGCCAACAACGTGGGTGATTACGGACAGTTCCGCTTCGTCTATTCAATCAACAACGCTCCACCTGTAACATGGCACTGTTATGAAAAAAATGTATGCGCGCAAATCAAGCATACAGCTTACTTCGTCCATCGCCGCGCCAGCGCTGTAACGACAGTCAGTTCCATTTTAACCTCATCTGTCCAATCGGCAGAATCATGATGCGGTTACGTTGGCGGCAATACAGTAATGTCCGTTGAGCCAGCCTGTGTTCTGCATCCATTCCTTATTCTGTGTCCTCAATCCCATGACTGAGAATCAACAGTACTGTATCAGCCTCCGTATCCATACTCGTCAGGGTCAAAGGATCAAACTCAACTGGGCTTAGTGTGGATCGGAATTTCGTTGCAGGGAGGTCGCCGTAACAGGGATCTGCGGGGATGGGAGTGGAACTCGTCCAATGACTAATGGGAAAAGACCTCGTCTCAGAGGACGACACACCGCGGGGCAACGTTGTTGTGGACCGGCACCCTTACGAAATTACTGTAATGCCGCCCGTTGAGCATGACAGTGGGACCGTTACTAAATTCCTCGCTGCAGCCGGTATCTCTCGCGGGATGACCACTATGCTCTTGGTATACTCAAACGATCAGAGCCATTTTCATGCACGCTCAGCCGGGGTCCCTCCATGGTCATTTCGAATGTTATAATTAAGCCCAGACAATACGCCGGGACGAGGAACATCACAGTAGACAAGCCTCGAGTCCGCTGAGAAGACGAGTTGTCGCGCATATCGCCGTCTACGTCTGCTTTTACAGAGTCGGAAGTCACTCGATGCTCTACACACCTTGGACCAGACTGGTCTTAAGCTTAATCCATGGGTGTCATCGAATAGGTGGGAATAAATGATAATAGATTCTCTTCTATCAGCCCTTCGCCAGCCGTGGTTTACGTATTAGAATAGCAGTGAGATGTTCGTGGTAAAGATAGGCAACGAAAATGTTGCCACAGCGGAGCACGGGCGGCTTTCTTGGCTAGCTCGTCATGAGCAAAGCCAGTAAGCGGGAGCAAAATGATCTGCTCTCTCGTAAAGGCCAGTTGTCTGCGACCACAATGTTGTCCTGGTTCACCCGCAACACTTCCAAGCCCTCGAAACCACCACCGCCGAGCAACAACAACGCGACGAGGTAGCACCGTCACCAATTCCAAAAGAGAAACAGTTCTCAGGAACCTACTGCCCACCTCACTGCGACCCTGCACCTGTCGTTGACACCCCCCAGCAGCGACAGTGTCCAATCAGAACAACCACAGAATGACGTCTTCACTACAGCGCTCCACACCCCTACGATGCCGTTCTCGCAGAACTACACGGCCACCCCACTGGCCATGAGCTCTCATCGGGCACAGACGCCACTCCACCCTCCACCTCAGCAATAGTGATGCAAAGTATCGACACCTTACCCCCAGCGGGGTCCGATACGCCAGATTCCATCGCTACCTCTACCTTACCTCCACCGAATCGCTCCATGATCCCTTCACAGGCATGACAGTCGGCATTCTCTCTCCAACATCCTCCGCGAAGAATAATACTAGCAGCGAAGAGCTCTGGGCACATCTCTCACGCATCCGTTCGCTGCAGGCCGACGTGGCCCTCTGCCCTTACCATGGAAGGCATCGGACTCGGAGACCCGGACACACCACACTTGCGGAGTACTACCCCGCGTCCCGTGGGCGAGCGTCTCGAAGACGACGAAAATATCGATGGGATGGCGGCGGCGGCGTCGCTGAGAAGCGGCGCAGCGTGAGTTCGAGCGGTCCGAACAGAGGTTCGATAGGCGGAAAGAGGAGATGGACAGATTATGTCCAAGGTGAGTGGCGCGACGCGACAATCCTCGCTTCCGGCGATTCCATTTTTGTGTTTGAGGTAATGTGGTTGGTACGCAGCTAGATGAGGTCTCGCAGGCACTCGCGGCGTTTCATACACTCGATACGCCAGTATTCAAAAACTCCGCGTAGCGGCAACATCGCACCCGACAACCGTGTCATCTACTCTACATCTATGCCTTTGCGACGTCCTCCTACTTCCGGCCCCCAGACCTACATCGCGTTTCTCTGGAGGCGTCCCCGCGTGGTCGCGGAGAATTTTATTGATACCCCCCTAGCCACTCATGAGCCCCCCGAGCCTCGAAGAAACCCGAGATTAGGGTGAGTACGTGCCGCCCGATGCCTCAGTTCGCATGATTGAGATGGCAGCTGTCGATGGTGCGGCCATCCACAAGCCACAGTCACACTGGAGTGTTATAGGACACACATCGGCGAGGCGTGGCTGTCGTCTCCCGTATCTTACACAGTTCTCACATTTAATTCTTGGACAACGCTGGATAATGGACTTCAAGGACTAGCACACGATCATACATTACGATGACTGCTTTTGTAATAACCAACTTGGGAAAATGTGCATACACATACGTGAGCATGACGTGATACAGATGTAGTCTACCTGCCTAGGATGGCCAGTGCCGCGTGAAGCTCTTTTTTCGCCTGCTGCACATCCTCATAATCCAACGAAGAATAGCAAAACGGCAGTGCTTCTGGCCTTTGCGATAAGAACAGGTGTGAGCTCGGGAGGCGGTGACGGTTCTGGTGGTGGGGGCGGTGTCGAGATATCTGCACGTAAGACGCAGGGGGCGGGGGAGGCAAAGAGGCGCAGAAGGTTGGGGAGGTAAGGAGGCGCAGAAGCATACGGACTCCCGTGAGGTATGATGGATCAGAAGGTGCCGAGTTCTGCGGCATAAAGTGCGAAGGAACTGGGCGTTGCGCCCGCGGTCTCTGGCGACGTCAGAGACGTGCGCCGATGGATGTCAGGCGGCTCGGTCCCTGTATCATATCCATATCTGCTGGTGATTCATAAGGGTCGATCGGTGGCAGCGGCGCTTCATTTGGTGTCTCCACATCCACTAGGTGGGTGTTGTGTAGCATTGGCGGTGATTCGCTTGGACGGCGTGCTGAGCCTGAACGTCCGTGTCATCGATTGGGACGGGTGCTGGTACAGGGAGTATCTCGAAAGGTGCGTCCACCTCATCGAACGCGGTGATACTGTAGGCAAGGTAGAAGTTGCGTATGGGTCCTCCAGCTCATGACTGACATGAGCACGTGGAGGAGCGACATTAACCCTGTATACGGGCCAGGGGTGCAGACGCTGGTTCAACTTCAACGGCAGTTTCGGTCCTTGCCCGCTTGCGACACGGGTTGGTTGGCGGCCTTCCCGAAGGGCTTTAGAGATATCTGCAGCTCTCCACTTAGCATAACGCGTTTTCTCCGCATGCTGGCGTAAAATCGAGAAACGGATTCGGGGAGCGAGATAGAGATCAGCTTCATAAGGAATGAGAAGGATATGGAGAACTCACCGCTTCCCAGCCCCATGATCCTCGAAAACGTTTAGGACGTCGAAGAATGTGGACGCAGCGAGAAATTTCTTGGCAGTCTTCCGTGTCGAAACACCACGCCTATCTTCATATTCCGCGGAAGCGAAAACTTTCAACGCAAAGTTCTCTACGTATGCGGAGGCCGCGCTCTCAACGGAGATGGCATCGGATGAGCCAACGGAGGAACGGAGGTTCTCCAGTGAGGTAAGGAGAGCCGCGAGGAAGTTCGGTTCGGTGTGCTGACGGCCTTAAGGATATGCCAACCTGGGCCGCATAATAAGCACCTACGAAAGAGCGCGTCGGCAGAACGCAAAGATGAGATAGCCTAGGACGTACACCAGTACGAGATAACGGGATCTTGGGACTTCGTCTCGTGTGCACTTTATACGAGCAATCGACTTGAGATGTGGGATGGGTGGTAGACCAAGGTAAGACATCTTGAGAGTAACGAGGTGGTTTTCGGTAAGGACATATTGTTCTACTTTCCTGAAGCTATCCAACTGCGCATTGGATGCACGGCGGCTTTAACAAGTTACTGTAGATGAGTCACCTGCTGGTGACATGACAAGACGCTCGCGCCACGCCACTTAGCGTAGCACCTCATACACATCGACCTGTATATCATTCTCTACTGCGGCTACAGTACTAGCTTGCAACATCATATTCTCTAATATCTTCACCCGCCAAATCCCGGCCTTCTATCATCCTCACTTTGTCCATCACGGATCCTGGCGAGGTTGCCACGTTGGGGTTCTTGGCCCCATCAATAATCTTGGCTTGGCGGTGCGCACATGGAGAGGCTTGATCACGGGCAGTTTCGTGCAAGATGCAGGTGAACAAGCTACATCTCTGATATTCGACGACCCCCGTGAATGAGACGGACATTCTAGCATCGATAGCCAGTCATTTTCAACCCAACTACAATATTAATGTGACATAGATAAGTCCGCACCTAATATTTCAGGCGAGCCGTAACGATCTGCATCCTCGTCAGAGGCAAGCAAATCCACAGCTTGGTTGCTTGGACGTCCGGACGCTTCAGAGTCAGAGACACGGGCCTCACGGAGCTTCTCTTTGACGCCCGCGAAAATGGGGACTCGTAGCTCCGGAAGTATCGTCTGCCGTTCCCATTCGAGCAATCACCATGTACACCTTGATTCCTATCCCTTTACGTGAAGTCGCCGAAGAGTTATTGGCTGGCAGTAGAAAGGAGGTTGCGGAGAATCTCATGATCGTAGACCTCATTCGTCACGATCTTCATGGCGTTGTTGGGGAGGACGTCTCAATCAAGCAGTTTTGTCGTGTGGAAGAATACGAAACTGTATGGCAAATGGTCAGCGTCATCGAAGGAGGAAGATCCGTCTCCGAATTAGGCTCAGACGATGACCGTGACACTGGCATGCTTGGCTCCGATGTGCTGAAGAGGAGCCTCCCTCCAGGTGAATCCATTTCACTTTGTGTAATGTATGCAGTGCGTGATGATTGGTTTCAGGGAGCATGACTGGAGCACCGAAGAAGCGCAGCGTGGAAATCCTGCAAACGCTGGAAGACAATAATCGCGGCATATATTCGGGAGTTGTCGGCTATTGGGATGTAGGAGGTGGCGGCGACTGGTCGGTGGTCATTCGCAGCTGCTTCAAACACGACGATCAGTCTCGGGACGTAGATGTCGACTGCAAGGACCACGAAACTGAGACATGGACAATTGGCGCAGGCGGTGCTATCACCGCTCTATCTGACCCGAATTCCGAGTGGGACGAGATGATTACCAAACTTCGGAGTGTCCTTGGTATCTTTGAGGCTACCTCAACTGACCTTGCTTGATTTCTTTAAGATATCATCTCATTCTGATCCATCACTTATTCTTTTGTTATATTGAATTCAACTTCAATTGTTCACAGAGTATATACTATACTTTGCATATAGTCTCAACACCGCAGATAGATATTTGAACTAACTTGGCATAAATGATATAACCATAAATGATATGACCCTTCCAGTACTAAGCCATGAGTTCGATATGCTTCAATTCACTATGAGCAGGTTAGTTAAAACGATTCCGTTTTACTTGACTATTCCTTGAACTCACTTCTGGACCTGCTGACCAACTTTCATTGGCTCGTAGGTGGTATCCTCTGAATTCTCAATTGACAGTCCCTGATCTTTGCTCTGGATCTTAGCGTCGCTGGCTCGCTTTGCCAGAGACGGAATTGGCGCAAGATCGTAGTCAGACGAGAGGTGCCAAAAGAATGTAGAGGATATTCTGATGAGAGGCCGATCCGGAAATTCTACTTTGCGCCTTTGGATGGTCTTTGGCGTTCATTGAGCACAGAAGAACGAGAGCACAATGACACGGAAAGAAATTTACCGCGAGCGTGAGTTCGTTTACGACAACCTCGTGGTACCCTGCCTTGATAAGACCCCCGTAAGATGCTCCAGCTGCTTCCCGGCCTGGACGAGTAAGTAACGACCTGTGGGTGGAAATTGTACAAGAATGCGTTTCCCAGTATTCCGAGCCCATATATGAAGGCCTGGGTATCGCGAACGGCCATGAATAGTCAAGAAATTGAGATCTGTGTGAAAGCCGGCAAGTATGGTATCTTTCTCGTTATATTTCACAAGATCGGAGGCAGTAGGTGCCAGGAGATGGGGTCCTAGACACAGTGAGAACGAAAGAGAACCTAACACGAGTGATCGTACCCATATCTTCCAGCATCCGTAAATGTTTCCCGAGGCAAGTCTAGGCCAACTGCGACCATCTGTGCGAGGCCTTCAACGCTGTTGCCAAATGGTTAGTTTAGTGCTCATTCCCACACCACCACCAACATCCGGCACTCACGCAGATTTCATGGAAGAGCCCCATTTCTCCATTATTGGAGCCCATCTGTCCTTCAGGCTCGCCGCTTGTGGCACGACGTTCGCGGCATTGAGAGCAGGAAATTGAGTCTCATGGGGCGGCATGTCGCCCATTCTCCAGAAAAATCTGCATTTTGGGTCTGGCTGATGTGCGGTGATGTCCAAAGGTCTTTGGTCTGGATCCAAACGGGCGATGACTTTGAGACAGGGTTCGTCGACTGCACACTTGGGTTTCTCGGTATTTTCGAGGGTAACCCCAACTTGATAACCGACCTCCGGGCGCTCGTCCTTTTGCAACTCGGGAAGGGGTTGGGAGAAATAATCCTCGAGGAGGTCGAGAAAGGTCGCGTTATCGTCTTCGGACACGCGACTGTCCTGTAGAAGTAGCGCACCATAGGTGATCAGCGCGTCGGCAGCCTATCAGACCACCGAGACAATCAGTACTGTTCACGCCTTTACTGTAAAGGTATACCTTTATACATTCTGCGATCACTTCTGGAGAGTCGCGTGGCTGAGACCTGAAAATATCGAAATCGATGACGGGAAGCAGCATGACTCACGAGTGCTTACGTACAAACCCTGTAACTTCATGTGACGGACTGGACACGCTGCCAACTGCCCCTCACCGACTCTATTTTATTCCCGCCCACCACACACCATGATCAAAGTGAGCGTTGCGGGTCCGTTGGTTCAGATCCTCCAAGGAACTAATGTCTTAAAATCAGATATGGAGCATGAAGAAGAACGAAGAGGCGGCTGCGAAGAGGAAGCCAAAGACCAGCGCTGCCCAAATCAGAGTGCAGAAAGGTGTGGATAGCATCCATCCTTTTGGGGGCTTGCGAGGTTACTGATCCTCATTATAAGATCTTACTGAGCTCGACCTTCCCTCTACTATGGTCACCAGTTTCCCCGACCCTGCTGACCTTCTCAACTTCACGCTCACTATCACTCCCGATGAAGGCATGCTCGTGTGCATCGTCTCCATGATTTTTTTCTCAACATCTCTTCTTTCTAGGAATGTACAAAGGGGGCGCTTTCATCTTTTCCTTTGTGATCAATATGAATTATCCTCATGAGCCACCAAAGGTCAAATGCACGCAGACGGTATGTCGATTCGAGCCCGTTTATCAATCGATCGTTGAAATCTGTTCGGTTTAGATATATCATCCGAACGTGGATCTGGAGGGGAATGTATGCTTGAACATTCTCAGGGAAGATTGGAAGCCCGTCCTCAATCTGAATTCCGTAATGGTCGGATTACAATATTTGTTTTTAGAGCCAAACGCGGATGATCCTCTGAACAAAGGTGAGGAAACCACTTGCAAACAACAACATTCATAGCTGAGCGTTGGCGACAGATGCGGCCGAGGAGCTACGGAGGAATCGGGAGCAGTTTATATACAACGTGAAGCATTCAATGCGAGGAGGCTATGTCAAGGGTGTTCAATATGCGAACGTACTTACTTAGTCTCTTGAAAAGGGTCCCTGGTCTCCCTGGTCTCTGCACGCCTTGTTCTGGCTCTACTTCCTTACACATTTTCCCACCAAGCAGTGTTCATTGTCACAGCGCAAGGCATCACTCATCATTCCCACGTGATTGTGATCATGAGTTGGGTCTCGTAATTCATCTCTGTAGATGCACAGCTATCTCCTATCACGATACATCAATATTAGCCGCATAACAGGATGGGATCGACGTTGAGAATATGGTAGTTGACCATCAGCTACCTCGATAAGTCGTATAGGAAAAGGGACTGATCAACAGAGGGATGTGATAATGTTCATTAGGGTTGGTCACTATGAAGGGAATCTAGAGCGTCATTGTCATTATCTCTCTGCAGAAGATGTCGTTTTGCGTGCACGTACTTCAACCCAAGGGTAAAAAGTTGGCTTCCCGGCTTTGTCGAAGTAATCTTTCGTTTCGAACACAATTCTGTACACACCACTCTGGATGAGGTGTTTACTGCTCGACAGAAGGTTCATACAACGCCCATCTGCATCTGTCACTCTAGACACAGGATTTAGACAGTTCTCAGACTCAAATTGATCATATCTCACCCTTTGGCCAATGGTTCCCAGGTCTCCGAACCCCCTGTTGCGGTTGCCAAAACCTGATGGATCTCAAGACGCACTCCTACTCCAGGTGCCGGTTTACCGATTGAAGAATCGAGAACTGTCGTACGGAAAATAAATGGAGATTTCGTATTGTTTCCATGGCTTCACTTACCGTGACAGGTGATCGGTGAAGACATCTTATCAGTTATCAAGCGCTGAAAAGAACTAATTTAAACTCGAAACGTTCTTGAACACCTCCATGGCCTCCAGCTCAGCGTCACAGACTCCACCCCTTGGAAAGTATCTTGCATCAACAGGTACGCTCATTTTTTAAAAGTATCGTTATTTCTGTGACACGTCTGCAGATAAAAAGACGCGGGATAAAGCTGTCAAGAATCTTGCCGCATTCCTCTCGGATCCAGATCGTCCTCACATCTCTAATCATGAAATGGACAAACTATGGAAAGGGATTTTTTACTGTGAGCTTTCATTTTTAAAAGCAATAAACAAGGTGTCTTGACACTTCGTAGGTTTTTGGATGTCGGACAAAGCATTGGTTCAGCAAGCCCTTGCGTCAGAGCTCGCAAACATTCTCTTGAGTATAGACCACAGTTCCGCCTCTTTTGAGTTCCTCGGAGGATTCTGGAGGACAATCGTGCGGGAATGGGAAGGTATTGATCGCTTAAGGTGAGCCTTCAGCAGACGCATCCGCCACACCCTCAAATCTTCTCTCAAACATACTCCAGAATGGACAAATACTACATGCTTATCCGGCGCTTCGTCAACGCGTCCTTCCGACTATTGATGCGATATGACTGGGATTCCAGTTGTCTTCAAACGTATAATGATATTCTCACCGCAAAAGGTGGTCCGCTCTGGTATTCCGTCCCTCGCCGTTTACTATGCTCTGTCCTTGCCTGACTCAGACGCCGACCCTCCAGTCCTGATGACAACCGAGTACCCTTGAGTCTCAAATACCATCTCGCAGACATTTATCTTGAAGAGCTCGACAAGGTGCTCGCCTACGACTCTGAAACCGGTAGCGAGCCTCCGCCTCGCGCACCCCTCGACACCCTAATCGCGCCATTCCTCATACTCCTAGCACGCACGTCATCGAATCACACATTCGATCGTGTGATGACCACCGTTCTCGAACCCTTAATACAATCCCTCGCGCCCGACGGGGTCGCCGAGCCTCCAAGCAAGAAAAGGCGACGGCTTCTGGGCAATGAAATATCATTCGTGGCAGACAACTCGTGCATATCGTCAGATTCATCGACGGCGGATAAGTCATCTCTTCATCAGGCCCTGCTCAAACAAGTTTTTTCGGTCGCTAGCGAACAGGACACGAGGGACTCGAATAGGCGTAGACTGTACAAGTTCTGGAAGAGCAATGTCGAAGATCGTGATGACGATGCTGGTGCGCGACGGGAAGTCGACGGGAGTTGAGAGGCTTGTTTCTTGGCGTTGTCTACGTGCATGATACTCGCATCGAACGAGACTTTTGTGCGTCAGCATCTACAGAACGGCCTTCAGATTGCCCGTGAGTTTTGCTGGGATGTGAAACTGGTGCTTTCCCGAGGAGGGACTTAAGTCTTCGGTTACTATTATAAGCCCAACCTACGTCTTCAAGCCATCTCGTACATGTAAAGACACAAAAGAATCCAGTTGTTATTATAAGGCAAAAAAAATTATAGAAAATCTGGCCTCATGCGATCCTCGACATCAATGAGGTCTACTGTCGGTTGCCCAGAATCATGATTAACTGCAGAAAGCATGAAGAACATTTCCTTTTGTGAATGCGAGCTATTATACAAACCGAAATAATGGGTCGAACGGTGGTCATATGTCAGGTAACTCTCTCTGCAATAGCCTGTTCCATGTGCTTTCCTTCCACCAATCATTCATATATTCGATCCGGTCCCACAACGTTTCTTCGTCTACGCCGTAAATTTCATATTTCCCGCCATCCAAGCGACGGCCCTCTCGGCGAGCAACTTCGAGAGCGGCCTTGTTTTCTCCCCTATAGCGTTCACTTGGTAAGAAAAGAAAAAACAGTGCGCTTGCCTCGGATAATTACCTTAACAGCTCCAGGAGTTCTTTCTTATCGGGGAAAAAGAGCCGGGACTCGAGAATAGCCAAGATTGCCAGAGACACACGGTACAGAAACGCATCGCCTTCCAGAAGGATCACGTCCCATAGGCGTGCGCAGGCCTCGAAAGGGAGATGGTCGAGGAAAAGAGGAACGATCCAATCCCGAAGATATTCTGAAGGGGATATTTGATGCTGTTTGAAATTGAAGTAAACTGAAATGAATCAGTATACATCGGACGTAGGGATTTAATATAAATCCATACTCTTTGGCATGCCATCCGCTAACAAAGTGTCAAAAATTCTGCCGAAAAGGTTAATCGCTGTTTTATCCCATGCCATATGCAAGTCCAACTAACCTATAATAAGCCTCCATCTGGAAATACCAGCGCGTCAGTTCAGTGAATGTATCTGCAATACGGACTGGACTCTTACGTCGTTCTTGGTGGAGAAACCTCCGTAAAAAGAACGCATACAGTGGCGCTCCAACAAGTTTTTCATAACGATGAAACCCGGGCCAGCCGACATGTTGAGCAAAATCATGGCCGCAATCCTCGCAATCCCTTTAACATAGCCCAATCCCTCATCCGAGCGAGATACAACCCAAGCATACAACATATCTTTGAGCTCCGCATACATCGGCCCAGAATCCGGGTGGAAAATATGAAGGCATGGAAGGGTGCTTCGTACATCTTCTTCAATTAAACTCAGTGAGGTCGTCGGAAATGTCCCAGCCGAGAGGGCACGCTTTGCTCGCGCGAGACAAATTCGATAGGTGTCTACTCGAGAAACGGTTAATATTTATATCAGGAAGGAAGTTTGGACAGTACCTGGAGACAAAGCCAAGGAGTTTCCGACAGCACGTTCCCACATCGTCGCACGCAGCCTAGTAGGTATACCAGCCCACCAACGCTTTCGCATTGCCGGATTGCGATGGACTGCCTTCCAGTCCGGTAAAATCTCCTTCTCCCATATATGTAGCGATTGCTCAACTTGAAGCTCTCTTGCTAGCCGACGGTCTTGCAAAGCCTTTCTCCGTTTCTCCTCTTTTCACGAAGATGTCTTAGTATGCTATCTTCAGATAGATATGTTAGTTATGAGGTTACCTGCTGCCCTGCTACGCTTCATCATCTTCTCCCAATCTGCCAGATGTTTCTGGTCTTCATCTCTGCTCTTCGGGGGAAGGAAAGAAGGTCTTGTCTTACTGACAACCCTCTCGAACACACTAGGCCCTACTGACCGCGTAGGTTTGTGACTGATCGAGAATGGGGGTGACGATGACGATGACGCAGGCCGAGACGGAGTACGAGAAACAACGGGTGGTAGGCGTAGAGTCGGTGTCGATGCTGACCTTTCATTGGTTGTCTGTCCCGGTGGCGTCTCTGGCTCGTCTTCAGAGGCTGACGTATCGGGCGGGAGTTCAGAGTGGGGAGGCGATGGAGGAGGCGACTCCTGAGTTGTATCCAAGACAATTGGGTCAGAGTGAGAATCCTCAACATCGGCGGCACGATGTTGGGTTTCCGATGTGCTGTCGTTCCTTTGTTCGTGGATTTCATCCGTGACTTCGGACTTCTCTTGTACGTCATTTTGATGGCCTTTTGCATGAGATAATTTTTCCACGGGACTCGAGAGAGAAACGGACTCGAATTTTGTGTCGAGGTTTTTAGCATCGAAGGTGGGGCTCAAAGTATCCCTGCATAATTGGTTAGGTATGCGTGGCGTTACAGGAAAGGCCGAATGCGAATACGGACGGTCCTGGAAGAGGTTCCCTTGTATCTTCCGTAACGTCTGCATCAGATGATTCCTCCGCACCATCTTGTTCTTTGTCCTCTTGAGAATACGAAACCGCTCGTGCTAGGTCAGCGCGGATGACAACGGAGGAGAGAGCGTAATTGGCGTGGCTATCGTCGGCATCCGAGAAGGCATCGTCAAGAGAGAAGGACGTAGTTGTAGCTGGGGTTTTGTCTAGGCGCTCCTGGATAATGTCTCGGACATGATTATGGGCCCAGTCTTGTTCGTTGTGCATTGCCGCTTTCAGTGGCAACCATTGCCCGCTTGGCGTTTAACGTCAAGGAGCGGGACACGACACACGTGACGTAATCCGGACGCGCTCGGCCATAGCACCCATGATCGCGGAACTCTTACTCGTCCTCGCAGGCCATTCGTCATCTTTATTTCCCACAGATCATACTGTTCATCCATCGTTTCAACAACTTCTTCATCCGGGCGAACAGCAATGTCTCGAGTCTATCGCCCTCATTGCGTCTCGGTATCGCAAGATAAAGAACGCCTCCTCAATCCTCTCTCGCTCTTCATCTCGTTATGTATGCGCACTTGCCTGCACCCTAAACCAAATCCTCAAGAAGGAATACGAAACGCTGGTAGTGGACACCGAGGATAAAGTGCTCAAGGGTGATTCTACACTCGTTGCAAGTGGTTCCTTCGTCCCTCTATCATCTATCCGTGCTACTTTCGCCGAATGGGATGCGCCGTTTGTGGCTTTGGAGGCATTAGTAGATAACCTTTGCGCACAGCCCGACTGGAAACCAGGTCCCCTCATTGACATGCTCACCTTACGCTCTTCAACGGGCATACACCACATTGCAAATATCATGTCCCGTTTATCCTTAGCAGTACAGCGCGTCTGGAAGGCACAACTCATATCCCTTTTGATTCATGGATCAATTTCAGACACAGACCCGGTTGTCTCGAAGGATTATGTCTTTTTAGACGGATGCGTTCCTTCATGCATCTCGGCTCCGGCGAGGAGCTCGATAACCTACGTGGGAAAAGCCATTGGCAAAGTCAAAACCGCTGGATGGAGAGCGCAATTCCCTCAGAACCTTGCAGCGGATCATGCGAAGCAGTTGGAGGCAGTGCTTATCGCGGATCAAGATGCCTTTGATCGGGTCATCAGAGAGATTCGCACCAGTGTCAGCGAGTGGTTGTGGATGAACGTTCTTACCATCAAAGATGTTGAAACTTCAATCGACTCTTTGTAAGTATCTGCACCTGAGTATGAGATTATGTCTCATTGAAGCCGCACAGAGCCAACTACTTTTTGATTCGCAATGGGGAATTCAGCCTTTCGTTAATTAGGGAGATTGAGCGCCTCAAGATCTCTCGATTGACCTCCCGCACGGGCCCATCTATCATGATTCGCGAACAGGACCTCAATCTTGCGCTGCTCCGTGCTTCATTGGGAACCACCGCTCAATACGATCCATCTCTTTCTCATCTTCGATTTGAGCTCCCTTCTGGCCCATTACGCCCACTCCTCCCGTCATTATCCGACCCTAGAAATCTCGCTCTTTCAGTTGGCGGCGATAATGTCACGGAAACATCCTTCAATGACATTGTGCTCGGCACTACGATGAATATGCTATATAACGTTGAATGGCCATTGGATATGTTTCTCCAACCAACCGATCTACAAATATATGGAACCCTCTTCGCCTTTCTATCTTCCCTCAGGAAAACACACACACGGATGCATACATGCTGGACAACGTTGTCTAATGCTCAACGTGCTCGTCGACGTTGGACCGGATTGGGTGAGGGCGGCACAACCGAAGACTTGGCTGCGCGGCAAGAACTTTTGCGATGTGGCTGGGGCTTGGTGCGAGAAATGAATTGGTTTCTCGACAACTTGCTCAGCTACGTCATGACAGATGTCATTGACAGCGAGTTCAGAAGACTCAAGAAGCAACTGAGCCCAGGCGGAGAGTCGAAGGTCCATGAGAGCACAGGTGGTCGGAGTGTGGGTCCCTCCAGTCCGAAATCCTTAGCGCCTGCAGTGCACGCGGAGACCGGAACTGAACCGACCATGACCCCTTGTACAAGTCTGGACTTTACGACACTGCAGAACATTCACAGTACCTACCTCGAGCGGTTGTTAACCGGCTGTCTTGTAACAAATCCCGTCCTTGCGGCTACCCTTCGACCAATCTTCGAGCTGTGTGAACAGCTAGTCGCACAGGTGGAGAGATGGGGCGGAGACGTGTTACCAGGTCTTTTGTCCGAAGGTAGTATGTCCGGCGGAGTTGATGGGGTCGGTAAGATGGTTAAGGAACGTTGGTACGTTGTGTCTGAGATAAACGAGGTTCGTCTTTGTACGCTTCGAGTCCCTACTTGCCGCTTATCTCCACATCGTCCTCTTATGTTAGACATTTCATTCACTTCTGGACACGTTTTATGAGCAGCTGACGCAGTCAACGTCTCAGCAAACATTCACGGGAAGAACGGACCCTTCCAAATCAGGTTTCCTCAACAGTACGATACACAGCATATCGATGCAGGCACCGGGGATGCGGTGGAAGGACGGTAGAAGGAGTGAGAAGATCGGGGAGATGCGACGACACATTGAACGGCTGCTACTTCGGTTGGACTTTAATGATGAGTTGAGTAGACGTCGAAGTGTCAAAGGGGAGGGAAGAGATATTACGTGCTCTCGAGTAGATATCATATTGATTGCGCCCTGATCCTGATCCCCGTCACACCAATAAGGAACGGCCAGACCACTCGTGCCAATAACCCATGGCGGTATGGCGCGCCTCCAGTCGACTCTCTCATCAGCTCCGCTTCCTCTCTTCTTCCACGATGTCCCGTATGTCCGTCCTCTCCTGTCGCCCTCAGCCCAAACTCATCCCCTTTCCCCAGAATACGGTCCTCGACTCATCGGCGCTCCCAACACCCTCGGTATGTCTGCTTTCTGACAGCTGGCCTCAAGAATCCAATCGATCGCATATAACAGAACACCGCGTCTACATCGAGCAAAGTGGCCAGGTCGTCTCGCCGTTCCATGACATCCCGCTCTTTGCAGATCGGAACAATGGCATTTTCAACATGATCGTCGAGGTTCCTCGCTGGACCAATGCCAAGATGGAAATATCCAAGGAAGAGTCGTTCAACCCCATCAAGCAGGACATCAAGAAGGGTCGCCTACGCTATGTGCGCAACTGCTTCCCCCACCACGGGTACATTTGGAACTACGGTGCTTTCCCCCAGGTTAGTTCGGTACTTCTTCACCGCCTGCCACAACACTTCCCTCATCGTTCACCTTGCTCACCTCCCTCCCTGTCAATGCGTCCCACTGCTCACTGTAATATCTTTCTTGTTTTATTTGGCGCAGACTTGGGAGGATCCCACTCAGCAGCACAGCGAGACCAAGGCTAATGGCGACAACGATCCGCTAGACGTCTGCGAGATCGGCGAACAGGTGGGTTACGTGGGGCAAGTTAAGCAAGTTAAAGTCCTTGGCATCATGGCTCTCCTTGATGAAGGCGAGACCGACTGGAAAGTCCTCGTCGTCGACGTCCAAGACCCGCTCGCGTCCAAACTGAACGATATTGAGGATGTCGAGCGTCATCTACCTGGCCTCGTGCGCGCTACGAACGAGTGGTTCCGGTGCGTAGCTTTCTCATAATACCAAAAACACCCTCGTCTCATCGAATTTCTCTCTCTTTCTCTCCCACTTCCTCGCTTCCCGCTTCCCACTTATTACACCCCCACCCCTGACAGCATTTACAAGATCCCCGATGGCAAGCCCGAGAACCAATTCGCTTTCTCCGGCGAGGCCAAGAACAAGAAATATGCTACAGCGATCATTCACGAATGCCATGAAGCGTGGCGTCGCCTCGTCTCCGGTGAAAGCCCCGCCAAGACACCGAACTACGAGCTCTCGATGTACGCGATTCCTATTTCTTTTTTCTTCGAGGTGACAGTGGGGCAATCTGATCTGAGCTTGACATGCACACAGTCGCAACGTAACTATAGAGAACTCCCCTGGACACGTCAGGACGAACGACCCTGCTTACACGGGCCTACCTCACGATTCTAGGAAGCCGCCGGCTCCTGTCGATCCTGCCAGTCCGTCCCTGCTTCATTTTTCGGGGGTGGCACTCTATACTCACCAATTTTCGCGCTAGTTTCCAAGTGGTTCTACATTTCCTCTGCGCAGGTCTAAACTCGTGGGTGGCAAACAACAGGAAATAGAACTGGAATTGGTCTTTGATTCATGTACCTTTACCAGTATAAAAGATGCGCTGGTCACAGGCAGGTGAATGTAATAATAGTGGATGGAATTTTCATTGGCGTGATCAGTCGTCTAAAAATACAGTGACATCAAACTAATGCGACCTGCGGTCACGATTTTTGATCCAAGATTCGATCTGGCTGCGCTCGCGGGTATCGACAGTAACGATCCGCAATCGAAGTGACCGTCCAAACACCTGTTCGCTTTGTCAATAACGGGTGTCAGAATCCGGAGAGCTCTGTGCTAACCTTCCAGAGCAGAAAAGATGGAATACTCAGTTGTGGTGACGCCGGACACTGTATGCGTCTCAAGAACCTTGCCTCCCTTCCTAGCACTGAGCTCGGAGCGTTGGTACGTGAACGAGAATGGCGGCTCGCCAATCAACGTGAATTTGATCTCAGCTTGGTCACCTGTCAAAACAAAGTAAGGGTTAGTTCCGAAAGAGACTGACGATACTTGCCTTCATGGATATCTTGGAAGATCCTTTTGCCTTGGCCAACCTGGGCAGTGGGGTGAGGGTGGACCGCGTAGGTCAAATCCGCCACAACCGATTTGCACATCTTTTGTTGCTGTGCAATGGATGTTATCTTGAATTCGCCCGGCTGCTGTTGGGAGAATGCAAACGGTGACTGCTTGGCTTCTTGGGTATATGCCTTGCCGTTCACACGGTACCTATTTCCTGTCAACAAAAACAAAAAGCTGGTACTGAAGGGAACTGTCATACCCAATTGTCCATGGTGGAATGCCCTCTAATTGGAATTGCGCAACTTCTCCAACGCAAAAGTATTCTCTTCTGTCGAAAGGGATAATTGCAGCAGACTCTGCTACGTCTACCCAGATTGACCGATCGTGAGAGTCGGGTAATCTCTGTTCACAGCGCGACGCATCCCTGATACTCTCGATGGATACCTTGTGATGACCGACGGACTTGAAACTGTATCTGGTATGTCAAGTCGCCAAGTTGTACCGTGTACTGTTACTGTCTCAGTGTAACGTTCACTTGCAGCAAGGTTCTGCACCAAAACTGTGAGTTCGAAGGGCGGTGTGCCTTGCAGTACAACGACGCCATCCCCGGTACCCTTATCTTGGGGGACTAGGCTCTCATACAAGCAATATGAGAGCCTATTAGCACTCGCAAACCGCGCGGAAGGACGCATGAGAACCTCCTGCTCAAACAGCGGTCGGTCGGAGCGGGGGATAACGACGCCCTTGTGTTTGGAGAGGGGGTAAGCAGTGTCGCCGACCTGTTTGACTTCGTAGTAAATCCGACCCGGTTCTGATGTGCGGAGCTGGAAGCGGGTCCGGGGTTGTATACTATTGAAGATGGGTTGATCGAGCAATCGAGTGCCACCTGAATCGATGGATCGTGCAATGTTATACATGATTTGGAAAGGAGGTCGACCTGCCCGAGTGAATTAAGCATATTAAAACTGAAAAAGTATGAAAAGAAAAAACCTGTGAGGTCAAAGTCAACATGTCCACTTGTCCCTTCGCAAATAGCGGGTAGAATGTAGGTGCCATTATACGATTCGTATGCTGCCTCCGTGTCCGGGGATATTTTCGCAGATGGCCGTGGAACCCAATCTACTTCGTATGTGGATTCTTCGGGAATGACCGTGCCAGGACATTGCGAGTCAGATACCTGTTGCCAAGGTTATATTACCGGTCATTTACAGCAATCCGATGAACCAACCTCCAAAATCTCATAAACGCCTTTCTCTGTTACTCGAAGATAATCATTAGGTGACTCCAATCGCACAATTTGGCTTTGTTCCGGGCGTTGTAGAACGCGATATTTGATCCGCCATGGCTAGAAATCGTTAAGTTAATAGAATATCAGATGTCAGCACGAAAATGAAACGGTACCCCATCACCAGTAAGCCTCAATGGAAGGACCGCCTGCTCATTTTCGAGAGCAATGACACGCCGTTGGCTTCCCTTCCCATAAAACTTCGCTGTGGGTTTGATTTTCTTGACATTCACGGTGACTCCTGGAGTAGACAGTGTGCGCTTGCATCCAGATGAATCCTCGATGCTAACTGGTCGCGGAAGACCATATTAGCACGAGGCTTTAAATACGGGAGTGGTACCCACCGATATTAATTTCAAATGATCCGCCTTCCCTATTTACATCCTTGGGGACACCAACCTGCAGTCTTCTTCGTGCAGTATCAATACCAGAAAATGAGACAATGTCGGACGTTTGTGGGCCAACAAGCTGAAGGCTCAGATTCCATGGCCCAATGCCCTGTAAATCGATGGCTCGTCATTACGTTGGAATTACCCTTCTGTCGATGCATACCATAAGGTTGACATCCACGTCAACGGAATTTTCTGAGCAACTATTGATCGTCAATCGATCCCTTCCAGAGGACCCCGCAAAGACAGCTGACGCCAAGGGGTGGACTATCTGGTCAACGGTTGGACCTTTTAGCTCTACCTTGTTGTAGTTCGCATCGCTCAAGTGAGAAAAACTGTAGATGTAATGACCACTTTGTGAGGGCTGCAAAGTCATCTCGCCGCGAGAGCTATAGAACGTCTTGACTAGCTCCCGCGCCGGTTCCTTGTCCCGCTGCATTCGATAGTAGACATGGAATGGTGGTGTGCCATGAAGGACAAGCGAGGCAGCAACACCAGTGTCTCCGGAGCTAAAACGGCTTAAGTGAGAATCCATCGGATGCCTGGTAAACCGACGCACCATTCGTGAATTCGTCTCCATTCGATCTCAGCGGTAGGTTTGGGCAACTCCACCACGGTACAGGTTTCGGGGCTTAACACGTCGCCCTCGCAGTACTTTCCCCTGATGTCGACGATAGTATAGTCACCAGGAGAGTCGGCTTCAACAGTCAGGACACGATTGTTCGATTGAGTTTGAATATTCTGTTGCCATGGTCGAAGGCGTTTGTTGATGCTTTTGCCAGACTCATCCGTAGGGGGTTGATATCGTATTTTCACATCCCATGGGGCGTCCAAGTCATCAGCTTCTTGGGTATCAACGACTAGTGAAACGTTGGAGCCGATGCGAAGGGAAGCTGGTTTTTGAGGTCCACAACCCTTGAACGCCATAGTTGGACGATGAAGAACTCGAAGAGAACGGCTAATCTTTGTGTTGGATTTGGAGGATAGGTCTGCATGTTTTGCAGACGGCCAAGAAGATAAGTATTCCAGGTTTCCGAGAGCATCTGTAACACTCTCAAGCACATAAGTATGAACACCAAAAGCTTCGGCGGAAACGGTAAGTGGCACGCGGACCTCTTGAGGAGAGTTGTATGACGGATGTGAGGGTTCGGTGGATGAAACATGTTCAGTCTCGATGCCTTCCACGACAAAGTACTCCCTGCGGCTATTGATCTCTTTGAACCATTTGAGACTAAGGGGAGGTACACCGAAGATACTCAAAGTGAGGCGAACGTCCTTGTCTTCACCAAGCGTATTTAGACCAGGAGCTGCGCATTTGATGTTATCTCCGCGGGTCAGGGCATCGCCATCGACAAACTGAGCGTGCGGACAAGGGGCGATGGTAATCTCGGATGGATACGAGATACGAGCATCGACGCCGGATGAGTCGCTGACACCTTTGAGGTGAACGGTCCCAGGTTTCGAGAGGCGTATGTGCACGATGGATTGGGTATTCTGTAAGCGTGGAGAGGAGGGAGTATCGCGCGAATCATTGTCAGGATATTCGTCGTCATAATCGTCAATACTGTCATCGTAATACTCTTGTTTTGTGGACTTCGTTAATCGCAACCGCTCCAAATGTGCATTTTCGATGGCCTTTAGGTCCCGCGAAGACAACGTCACGGATTCGATCTTGCCTCCCGATGAATCGGTGTAACCCAAGGGTGTGACGGTATAGCGCAAGGAAGTCGGATTAGAATTGTTCAGGAGGATGGGAACAAGAACACTGGTTGATGAAGCATCCAAGCAGAATCGCTGGCTGTAGGGATTGAGCTGTGCGGTGCTGATCGGTGACATGCGAACCGTGTGCTGGCCCGCGAGATGACCATCCCTGCTTCCGTAGCCCTCGCCTGTTACAAGGCCGAAAGTTATAATAGAGAGTAAACTGGACATGCTAAGCATGCTCGAGGATGCTTGAAGACTGACATCTAGGAACTCCGGATGAGCCTCGTATCATAAAGCACAGTGACTAACGCACCATGGCGGGATGAATGTGCGCTCGAATCCCCAAAGATATGTAACCGAATGCCCCCAAACAAGAGCCCATCCATAAGAGCAAAGCAAATTATTTGCAATGCCACAATGGTGTTGAATAGTTCAGTCTTGGGATGCGTAGGCGCGACAGAGCGAGACAAAATAAGAGGTCAACAAGCAGCCACTTCTTGCCATAGTGTGGAGCGGGGCTGCCCTCTGAAGTTAAAAGATATCGTAAGAAGTCGAAAATTTTATGGCCTAATAATTGTAGGGCTGAGCAGGTTGTCAACGCGAGGTTGGACAAAGGGCTTCTCGTACCTGGATGAGCAATGCAAAACTCAACGCGTACAATCTCTGGGATGGGATATCGATATAACGCTCAGGGATTAGAGGTGTCACACGGGGAGACGATGAAGAAGGTGGTTTTGGGGACTAGAACTGCCCTGTCCTGAGGACATTCCGTGGAGTAACGATCAGGCGTGGTGGACGTGAACACGAAGCGTGGTCCCAGTCAGGTGACCGCTACATAAATAATCTACATACATCCAACGCCAAGATTACTCTAGCCTTTCACCGGCTCAGATACCAGAAAAGTAGATATGCACCAAAGAAAATGAGTAGCTGCTTCATCTGAGGACCAAGGTTGGCTAACGGCCCCCCAAGCCCATCGTTTCCAGGAGGCGGGGCAGCCGCAGAGGACCCACCAAGACTTTGACCCCTACCGGAGAAAGCTGCAGAAGTTGACCCTGAGCTGTGCTTTCCTACAGCGTTCTCCAAAGCACTAATCGGTCGTGAGGATGAGGAAACGGGAGAAATGCAGAATGTACAAAACGTACCCCTTATTGGCACCTCTGACTTGGTCAACTTTAGTCTGGCCCTTTAGAAACACGAAGGTTGGCCTGTAAGCGTGAAAACCTGTTTCTGAGAGTCCTTTGTTGGCAAGTATTCACTGCTTACATAGCGCTAATAGAATAACGACGAGAGACTTCTTGCGCTGCATCCACGTCACACTTGAGGAAGTTCACATTCGTATACTGTTTGGCCAGAGCCTCATAGGCAGGAGCTATGGCATGGCATGGTCCACACCTGTAGTGGTAGTCACTTGAACAGGCTCGGTTAAATCAATGGCCTCTATAATGCATACCAGGTGGCGTGAAAGTCAATGACCTATCAACTACGTGAGCACCGGTCAAAATCTATGACAGTACATGATGCAAAGCTCACGGTTAGCTTTGAAGGTGCCTTGTCGAGGATGGCATCGAGTTGAGCGAGCGAGGTGATATGTGTTATGGCCATAACGTTCAAGGTAAGGGTATGTATAAGGTAAGCTGAGGCGCTCGGATGGACAAACATACTATCAGTCAACTATGTCACATTCACAGCGACCACACCCGCTACATCACATGTACATGAGAACTCGGGGCTGCTGCCATGAGACGTATCAAATCCCGCTATTCTCGATGACCTAGTTCAATGACATCGATCCGCAAGATAATCGAAGTGTTGTTTTCACGCTTTTGAATGTCAAGCACGCTACTCCATGAGGCTAATATCCAGAGTTCATCATGTCCCCGTTGTTACGGCTAGTTGGGGGATCAAAAGCGCATTGGTATCGAAAGGCCGAATCTGAGTACGCGTCGACACGTCATGACTGCATGACCTACCCATGACCCCCATCGTCCGTCGTCCTCTACCTCCTTTCCTCCCCTACTTCTTTCCCGGAGAAATAGGTCGAAGCTTTCCTGTGTAAACACAATGTCAGAGTGGTCTCAAAAAATAAAATAAATAGGACGGTGGTGCAATTTAAAATAGGGGGTGTCATCGATAACCATTTTGCAAGAAGCCTTGCAAGGGCCGACCATCAGCAAGACCTTTGGGTGTGGCCTAGACCGCTACGCGACAGGCGAATAGCATTGACAACTGCCCATCATTCACAGACTCTGGTTGACCCACTAACGATTTCTCCATGCTAGTAGCTGTTCCTTCTCGGTGGATATTAGACGAGTGACAGGAATAAACATCCACCGAGCTACGATCTCCGCGATTTTTTCCCGAGTGACAGTACGTGTCAGCACCTCCGAGACCTGACTATTCTTCATCCGCCTGCTCGGCGAGAAGCGGTGCCGTAGGCCTGGAAGGGCATAACTTAGTATCGTAGATCCGAAAAGCACATGCCATTGATCACCTCTACGCGCCAGATTGAGGTTTTCGTACCTTCTCTCTGCATCATTGGCTTTTGCCTTAATTCGTCAATCTTCGAGCGAATGTTGTTGACCTCGTCTCCGCGAAACTTCTCGTTCTCGTACGCAGCAACGAGGGGAGCCAGTTGTTCGTCGACTTGCGCGGACGCCAAGTGTGAGGGTTGGGAATGTAGTGTCAAAATGCCAGGAGATACTGTATACGTACCTTGCACAAACCTCATCTACCAAGTCGCGGAGTCGGGTTAGATACCGATACCTGAAAACGACTCTCGATTCTCCCATTGCCGCGAATTTGTTCGATCACCGTTATGAACACCGCCTCTGTGAGCTAGGCTGGCCTCCTTTAACACGGGGACCATGGATGGAGCGTTAAGAAGTGCAGTGAGGATGTGGTCCTGTGCAATATAGGAGTCATGCATCAGCTTTTGGAGACTCTGTGCTTTGCATGCATAAGATAAAATGCACATTGTCTCTGATACTAGTTTTTCCTCAACCCCGGGTGTACACCACTCCAACACTCTGCGTACTTCCGAAGTGATCGCCTGTGTCGCATTCCCTCCAACCTATCTCGTTCTACCTCCCAACCGACATGGGCGGATGCTCAAGTTCGTCAACTCCAGCATTCCTCGAAGAGTTTCTCCTCCCTCTCGAGCCGAGCAACGTAATCACGTGCCTCTTCCTCTCCCATTTTCCCCTCTTCCTGAGCGATGTCCACTAGCGCAGCCCGCACCCCCGCCGGCATTTTATTCGACGATCTATCAGACGTCAACATACACACGTGGGACCTAGAGGGCGAACTCACCCGGAGATATACACCCAAGCACCCTTATCATGGACCAGTTGCCAAATGCGCTTTGCGTCCTGTCTAATGAGGTCTTGCACGTAGACCCGCGGCATGCCTTCAGGCCCGTCCCGCGAAGCCGCGACACGATAGGTGAGGTGTCCGGATTCTGCAAGAGAGATCCATTCCCGAGCATAGTGCTCGTCTTTACTCAAGGCACGGTGCCCGAAGTATAACGTGTTGTCTTTCATACCCAGATGCACGCGAGCTTCCACCACGGCCCGAGCAGGTGCCACTCCTGTTCCTGGCCCAATACAGATCACTGGCGTGGAATCGTGCGGGAGTGTAAGCAACCCCTTTGTGATCCCGATCCTCAGTTGAACACCTGCATAAGTCACAACTAGGTGCTGAGTGAAAGAAACCGAAGAAAAGACGCCACGTGCCGATGGGAAGTGAGGCAAGGAAGGAAGTGCACACGCCTCGCCTGCGAGCTTTGAGCTTGGTCTTATAGTTGACTATCGCGACGCATAGATGGACCTCGTGCGCATGCGCCAGCGATGCGCTCGCAATCGAGAACTCGCGCGGACGTAGAGGTGGAAAGAGTTCGAAGATATTCTCACGCGGCACTCGCACCGAGCGAAACTCACTTAGAACCTCAAGGATCGTGCGGCGAACTTGGGTTGTATACTCGTACAAATCTTCCTGTCCACGATGAGTAGACGACCGTCTTGAGGGAAAAGGATCACTTTACCGCGCCTCCGGGCGAGGAAAATTCCTCAAGTTTCTCGCGTTCCCGTTCATCAGTGGCGAAATGTTTGAAAACTCGGAAGAACGACCGCTTCGGGACTGCATTGATGTCCAGGTGACGTGTAAAAAGGGAACGGAGAGTCGAAACCTGAGGAAGATGATCCGGAAGACTTTGGTCTTCAATGGTCAATAAGTGATGTGGCACACTGATGGTGGGATGCAAACAAACCCTCAAAAATATATTGAATTCGTATGGGGTCATCAGCAACATTAGACCAGCCCAACGTTGTCAGAAAGATATCAACGTCTATGGGCGATGCTTCCGGGCGAATGACAGCAACATCCCCTGGGTCATAGCTGTATTATTTAGTCAATACCCCTCAAACACACTGGAAGATGGCATACGTGAGATCATCTTGACATTGGAACTCGAAATGCCGAACATCCTGATACCAGTCATCTGCAGTGATCCGTTCGTTTTTGACGAGTTCAAATGTGTGGTATCTATCATCGCCAATCAGTGGATCAGGTATACTCTGAAGTTCTTCGGAAGTAGCTGGGAGGAGAGTCACTCGAGGCGTAGGTAACTCTTCAGCTGGCAAGGGTGAAAGGTGTGGGGGTGGTGGAAACAGTCTCAACAGGGCATCCATTAAGGTGGAGAGCCAAGGATCAAATGCGCCATCTGTTCTGAGGGATAGTGAAAACCTGATGTTATGATTATTCAAGTTTGAGAACCGACAACATACCCAAGTGTGTGTTGTGTGTCGCCCTCGGCGCGAGGGCAGATAGCCGTTGCACCAAGACGTTCAAAACGCCTGCTTAATTTCTTTGCCGGCCAGCAAAACTTTTCATAGGACGAGTCTCCGAGGCCAAAAACAGCATAATGGAGATCTTCAAAGAAGTCGTCGGGCAAGTCGGAGCGCAAGAGGCTCCTCCACATTGGAGTCATCGTTCGTGGCTCTTTCCCTGTACCAGAGGTAGACACAATGTATATAATGACGCTCTCTGACACTAGTTCAGACTGGCAAAGATCAGCGACGCGACATTGGATGTCAAGGTGAACCTCGGTTCATACGAGCGTGTATTTCTCGACATCGAAGACGCGGCATTTAAAATGTGCCCTTCGACATTGATGCGCAACTCTTCCCGCGTAATCTTGAGCGTTCCCCGTCTCAGTTGCGTAGATGATGGTGAGAACAGGCGACGAGTCATATGTCGCGGGGCGAGAGGACTCGGAAGAGCAAGCCATCCGACTGATGGAATGGGCATCGGGATTATCACTGTTGTTGTCATCGGAGCCGTCCTCGCTCTGCATTTCACCCGTGTTCGGGTCAACCCTGAAACTGGAACGGAGTGGAGAAGGATGTCTTGCAGGAGGGTAGTTGTTACGTATACAGGCAGTGGTAAGCTGATAAGAAATGTCTGACCAGGCGCCGGGCCGAAGTGCACTAGCGATCTCAATGATGATCTCACCCCCGAAACCATTCTTTGTGAGTCTTGTGCAGAAACTTATTATTCTGATGGTATTCAACCCACGTAACTGGATGGGAGACCGATGGAATTATGCACAACATAAGATCAAGCCATTCGTCAGCGCGTCAGCGCCCACCCTTTCCGCATATATATTGTCGTAATTTCGGTTTGTTCAGACAGGGAAATGTGTTTCATCAAAGAAACGGTAGTGTGACAATCGTGAAGTTATGTCCATTTATATTGCGTTGAATCCGACGGAAGAGACGGGAGATAGGGGGCGAAGAAGACTCTGGCAGAGCTCGATCAAGTCTTACAACGGGGACCAACGACATGACCGGTTCAAGAGGACAGGATTGATTGAGCTCTACGTAGCAGCGTAGAAGTGATTGTCCGATATCCTTTATTACACATTCGCGGTCTGAAACGGTGGGTCTAAGTAGTAAAGCGAAAAGGCAACGACAAGCAAGCGCGTCCGTTGAAGAATTGGATCTGCGGCGAGAGTTGCATGATAACCGGACGTAGAAGTGGGCAGACGGTTCTGGGACGTGAGGAGAACGATATGTCAGCGCAGAGTGCGGAAGCATTGCTAAGCTGAGAGCACGAACCGCCGTAAGCTCTGGTGGCACCGAGGTGGGTATGAGATTGTGCTTGTCTCTGGTTAGCACGGCTCGCAACTGTCTTTGACCATCCTCCCCAGGCTTGTACGGTCCGAGAGAGGAGCTTGAAGGAAACACCGGTCTTCATAATTTAGATCCTCGAACGGCTGTTCCCGTAGTGACGCGAATGACGGCGTGTGGAGACTGTAGAGTGCAAATACCACGCAATAACACTACGATTTATGGAAATCCGACTACCAGAAATGGAAAGCAACAAGTTTGCTTTGCACGACTTCTCAGCAAGCCAGCGAAATGTCTAACTCTGCTCGATCGACATATGAAAGAAGTTCCAAAAGGAACAATGTGAATTTATTTGCAGACAACTTCTCATGATCACTTTCCGCTAGCCAGAACCCGACATCCGTACAAATATGCGAATAGCGGTGCCTCCCCTCTCTTCACCTTCTCTCTTCAATTACCTTTCAGCTTTGCAGTTATGCCCGACACCCTCGAAACTTCCCAGCACTTTATCTTTGTGTGCGTGATCTGGCATTCCTTTAGCTGCTAAAATCGAGGCCTTCTTCAGGACACAAGTGTACTTCTGTTGTGCGTCCTTTTTCTCGCCAGGTAGTATTGTGGGCCTACCACCGAATTCACTCATCTGATCCCTCGAAGCAATGTGTGAGCAACTTTATTTTATCTACTGAATCGTTGATGACACTGATGTGCCCCTGAATAGATACCGTCGTCCTGTGGGACTGGATCATAAGCTTGCCCAGAGAATGGCAATATGTCAATCCTTCCCCCCCTACACATCTATGTACCAACTCACAGGACGATATCTTGCAGATTTGGAAGACGTCCTGGACTCCAGTCAAAGTGGCATACTTGTTTTGCCGGTACGTCAATTCAAAAGCTTCCAACGCCGCGCACCTGAACACTGGCGTCCACAGGTATTGGGTCATTACAGTCGTACCCTACCTGCTTTACGCCTTTGTCAACAATCACAGCCTCGAAACTTGCCAAAGGATATATAAGGTAAGTCCCACTGCATAATCCAGTGTGCGGTAATGGGAATAATCCCCATCAGATCCCAGTAGCTCTGGCGATGTGGAACCAAGTTGGCTCAGAGTGTCCGTCTGTCTCTACATTGTATACAGTTCAAGCGCTAAGCATTCATATTCTCGTAGCTGTATTATTGATTCGGACTTACGCCTTCTTCAATCGAAACAAACTAGTCTTGGCTGGCCTTCTATGCGCGCTTGGGGGTATGGTTGCCTATCAACTGTATGTTGATACCTCCCAGATGCTTGGTGAGCCACGTTCTCTTCTCTGTATTAAAAAAGCTGACCGGATAATTCAGTCTTGCCTTTTGTTACCCCTCCTTTCGTGAGTATCTAGCGTTCGCTTGGATTTCTCAGCTTGACATGGTGTCAGGATCGGGGGCCCTGCTTCCCAATGTCTAAGCCCCATTCTGCACATCTTCTTGGTATGTCAGTTTTCTTTAGTACGCAGGTCCACTGATGTGAACTTCAATACTATAGGTTTTTTCGTTGGTTCTTATCTACATCCGGTCAATTTCCACGCTTATAATGGGCTTCAGATCGCGCCTCTTGGGTTTGACACGATTGTTACCTTTATGACCGTTTTTAAAGCCTTTTATGTCCGTCGGCGCAACGGAGGACCAAGTAGTCGTCTTATTCAAACTTTTTTGCGCGAAGGTGTCTTCTATTACTTGCTCATATCCATTGCGAATCTGGTTTGTCTACCGCTTCGATTATGTTGCCTTCGTTGATCCAACCAATCGCACGTCATTTGGTGGCCGACAGGTCAACGGGATCTTCTACCTACAGTAATATCGTTTTTGGCCTTTAATACCCCAGCTGATCCAACTAGCTAGGCCTCGACAGGCGATATCTGCGATTAATATCCCTTTAAGCGTCATGTTAAGCCCTGTATTGGCCTGCCGTCTCGTATGCCACTGCCATTTTTTATTCCGTCAGTCACACCAACTTCCTTCTAAGATTCTTGACCTCCGCCAACGCGGCTCCGAGACGGTGACACATTCCGATGGCCATGCATTTAACTCGAACGGATCCAGGGGATTGCATTTCGGGGTTCTGTTTAACCAGCAACGTTCCGCCGCTGGTTCAGGAACCAGTGGAGGCGGGAGCCGGAAACCTCGACCGGCGCACGGGGCTAAAAGTGCTACAATCAACTCCGGTGCAATGCTGAGCACTATAAGCAGCGATCTTGGCGCTCTAGGACATGACAACAGTGTCGAGCTTAATGGACTCCACCACAAGGCATCGGGGGATCTGGGCGGTGATGACGAAATTGAAGATTTCAAGGCTGCTGAGGTGAATTGTATCAGCGGCATTCGTGTTGACGTAGAAAAGACTTCTAATGCAATATGAGACCGTCATGCCTTTGGATCCATCATGTAATTTGCTTTTGTGTAGTCATCACGCTACCGGCGGCTTTCGTATCACACGTTTCAGTGGTTTCAGTCAGTCTAGGTTTCAGCCAAATTCCGGGTCCGAGCGGATGTGTTCAAAGTCACAGAGACTGACGTGACTTGAGGGTGCCTCATGACGACGGTATCTCACAAATACGTACTGATTTGCACGAAGCAAAGTAAGTGATCTACGCACCGCACAAATTGCCAGTAAGAAGTAGAGTGTGTACTAGCACTGCCGAAAAGAAGCCACGATATAAGATAAGAAGATAAGACCAATGTCAGGTGCTGCAGGCGCTAGACGGTTTGAAAATCGACGGACCGACATACCGAACTCGCAAAACTCCGACAAAGGTGGAATCGACCCTGCAGGGGAAATTTTTCAGAAATGGATCGAGGAGTTTTTTACCCAATGATGAGTACAGTAATCGATGAAAGTGAATGATGGCATTTTTGTTTCTGAGATCAGGGATCACCGGATCACTGGCCGACACCCGACACCGATCGATCGATTATTATAATCCAATTGCCGACTCGGAATCTCTCAACCAAACTCAATGGGCATCTCGAAGTCGAAGACTGATATCACTCAATTTCTGTTTCACTGACTATCCAATTCGTACAACAACTGCGTACACCAAACAACAAATTTCGATAGCGTTGCAGCCTACTAATACAGAGTGCAAGGCACAGCCGAGGTAGAGATCAAATAAAGACCACAGACCACCAAAAAGGTAAGGATCAAAACAATTCAGATTCGTAACTTACAAGCAAATTCGGCCAGTTTAATTCCTGCTCACGTTCCGGGTAGCATATTCACACCCATGTCTTGCAGGAAAGGCGTATCCCAGAAGTTGTGTGTTTGTTCGAAACTGAACGGGATGGGCATTGCTGCGGCAGGGCTACTGTGGCTCGACCCAGACCTTGGCGAGGGCGAAACTGCATGCGAACTACTGTCTGGAGTACGTGGCTTGTTTTGGTCGCGCGACCACCACTCGTAGCCTGAAGCATAAGGCGCTGATGGTCCCGTCGAGGGAAGGTCAATCCCCAGCATGTGTGCGAGGAGACGACTCTCGGCGGCCGACGCCCGTGGAGCTGCTTCATCTGTCCCTGTGGATGGGTCAAAGTTAAATGCCTGTGGAAGCAGGCCAGCCCCGCTCCTGTCAGCTACACCAAAGGCGTCGTCCGCAGGTCGCTTTTGGCGTTGTGTCGGTTTGGAATGGAGAAAACCACTGTCTACGTGGACTTTAGCCCCCCCTATGAGCCCCCAGGCCCGATATGCGCTAGGCCATATTACCTATAACGAGGTTGAATGGTCAAAGCAATCATAAGATACGCATGGTAGTATAAAAACTTACTCCCATGTCCTTGAGACAAGCAAGCGTTTGCTGCAAAACAACGGAGGTTTGCACATCCGACGGCCGCATGGTCACTATAGATAACGGTCAACTCCGCCCCTCTACGCCTACGTGGAGGACGTACAGGCGACCACTTGCATTACTCTGTGGGTTGAGTTGGCAATTAAATAGATGTCCGTAAAATTAAACACTGCACTTACCCAGCCGCGAATAAAGGCTGTGTGACTAAGAGAGCGCCACGACTCAAACCAAACTGCTTTTGATATGCAACAACTACGAAATGGGGTGAGCGACCAGAAAGGTAAAGACTATACACTCACAGATCGATGTTATATGAGCCGCAGCGGATTGGCATATGTCAAAGGATTTGAGAGTTTCCGACTCTCTGGTACCGTTTGAAGTATGTCGGCTGCTATGATCAGCGTTGGTGTATGAAATTGGTCAGGAAATGACGAGCTCACTGGGTTGGTCTCCATTTCGGTATGCTTGTGTATGGCTAGTGTCAATAGAGCTCGAGTAGAATCGGAGATTTGCGCGCTCACAAGGCCCGATGTAGGAGAAGTACGGTATTCCAATATGTCGTGTGCATCATCAGTACATTAGGCGGTGGGACAGACCGCGAGCTTGCTGGGTCGAACGCAAGGGAGTCGGGTAGTTCCGCGTACCAATGATCTAATTGGGCTCCAAGCTCGGCTAGGGCGGTACGCTTCACAGACTGGGGTGGTGGGTGAACGGGGTAAATCCTATTTATTACGTTCCCGGTTATGACACCTGTTGATGCATGTGGGATGGAGGTTAGGAAGGGCCTAAACTAGCAGTCATAACTTACAAAGCATCGCCACTTTCCGGAAAGAGGCCATCGCACGGCTCGGGACGGGTTTGAAGTCAATACCTGCAGGGTCTGACCTGTGTAGAGCCCAGAGGTCATCACCCTCGTCCTATCGAATCGAACAACAGATCAGAGTCAAATCAGCGCAATGACAAATAAACTTCACCTCGGGCGGCGGGGTATCAAAATGCGACTCCGAGATTGTTGGCGGCCGGCCCATGTATACTGCGGTATATCTGACGCCCTATGAGATAGGCAATATAAAAGCTTAGGCCTCACGCACTTATCCGCCCTGATGCAACCCCACCATATCTGCTTTCTCGCCTGCAGCTCTTGAGAAGTAAACATACTCCTTCCATTCATCTGCCAGAGCGTTGCGTCACGATGGAGACCCAAGTCTTGGGCCTATAGGCATAGCCGATTGGAGTGAGCAAGTTTCGAAACGCGTATATCTGCTAACATACCATGCGGAATGCCATCCCTAGGCGGCGATCGATTAATAAGCGACCTGAGGTTACGGACTACTTTGCCTACCTGTGTAGAGCCAGCCGTGCTCCATCTGGCCTACAGATCCGAGTCCCTTGAGCCTCTTAACTGGGGATACATGTAAAATGTGGCGCACCGATGCCGAATTCTCGTAGTCCTAGAAGTAATAGGGCTTGACACGTTGTCCCTCTGCAATAATGATAAACACGGTCTTGGACAATGTAAATATCTTTGCAATGACGGTTGATTTCAGGCATAGAATCTTACTTAACACCTCCCTAGCTTGGACCATGTAGTCAAGTCCGGCTTCCCAAAGATTCCCTGGATCAAGTAAGGGTAACTCGGCTTGGTCATACCGGGCAGCAGTCGCGAACATTGACAGGAGTAAAAGATTCGAAATGTGCGGCCGTTCACGACTGGAAGTACCGGAATACCTGTAAACCGTGTGAGTTTTGTGACGCTTTGTCTCGAGCTCGACCAAAGGAAGTACTGACGAGTACCTACGAATCAGTGAGCTTTTGCATCCATATTTTATCAAAGGAGGTAACACTTACGTAGCTTCATAGTCCTTCCAGAAGAGGGACCTGTGGATGACCGGAAACACAGGGTGCACATAGATAAAATACAGGTCTAACAAATGACGCTGCACATCCAAAGGTGGCATCGAGACGTCGACATTTTCCTCTGGTATAAACTGATTCACAGCAGGAGGCCAGACACGCGCCATGGGTAATTGCCTGGGCACACACAAAGTGAGAAGGTTTACCATAATTTAAGAATTTACTTACCAGACACCCCCGATTTTGCGTTCATCCGTGCGGTCGGCATGGGATAACAAGTGAAGACCACTAATAAGGCCATGATACCGCACCTACAGTGATAGACACGGCTGAGCTACGTCACATTTTGGTTGCATCTGCCAGTGGACGTACTTCCTTATTTTCGTCAAGAGACAATTCCCCAAGCAAAGATGAGGTATCATCGGAATCGTCAGATTCTAGATGTTGTTATTAAACCGGTAAAGAAAACTGTTAAATTAACGCCGGAAGTTGGTAGATCACACACACCAGAGACTGGTTCAAGTTTATATGGGGGACCCCAATTCGGTGGTGTAGACTCTTGATCCAATCGGCGACGCTGCAAGGACGGTTGTCCACCAATGTGGAAAGGTGGGGAAGAGCCTGAGGGGGATATCTCCAGTTCATCTGTCCAAGCATAAGAATTCGAGAGGCGATCCTGCCACTCCAAGGTAGGTGTAACAAGCATCGAGTTGTCTAGAGCGGGTTTCATAAACGCCGCATTAATAGCTCGGAGCATCACGTACTCGATGAAACAATTTCGCGTGACATTCGAGACTGCCGCTTGGGTCGTGACGGATCACGCGGATGTTGGTTGTCGGCGTTCATTATGGATGCAAAAAAGTCTTCCTTTGACATTCCTGCTGAGATACTGAGGCGACCTGTGGGGCCCTGTATGGCATGAGCCGAATATCAGAGGGAAGGCCTGGGGGAATGGCGCGAGATACTCACAAAAGGACCCACGTCTACTCTGCCAAGGATATCTCGGGCAAGGTCGTCCCTGCGTAAGTTATTGATAAGAGCATTTACGTGTGGATCTTTCGATGACAGGATTGCGCCTAGTACGGATTCGACCTGATGCCATCGTTGCTCGATGGCATGAATGTAGCCCTTAGGAGGACCGCGCTTGAAGCTCGGACCTGTTCAGACGAACGGTCAGAGGGGAGGCGTGCGGGAGAAGGAGGGTGGATACCTAGAAATGTACAGGCTGGGGAGTGGGTTCAGTTGGTGGTGGGGGTAAGAGGGAGAGGAGGGGAAGAGAGGGGAGTACCTGTGCCGGCTGCCAAGCAGCTCTTACAGGGATCATCGTCGCTCTTTGATCTCTCGCATTTACTCTTAGTCTTCCGACACTGATCGCACGCTAAGGATAGATAAATAAGCTAAGATAGTGGCTCAACACCAGGTGGTACGAGCCTCTGCTGCTTCTTTTTCTATTGGATGCCTCAGTTGGATGTTGGTCATCGTCAGATATGTCAGGATCGGGATGGGAAGGTTCTACAGACATGGCGAATGAATAGCCAGAGTAAGGAGAGAGAAGATGGGGAAGAAGGTAGAAGAACGCCCTCCGTTTCACACAGCTTGAACCGGCTTCTGTAATAGCATGTCGGCGCGCCATCAGGGCAACGCCCTCACCCCGGTGGCTGGCTCATCTGGGACATCAACGTTTGTACAGAGTCCATTTCTTTATCTTCGTAATTCCACAGTAAAGGAAAGCTAAACGGAAATGCCCAGATGCCTCCCCTCCTAGTACCCTTACCATCGCGACATGTCCCACGATGATACCTTCAGCATCGTCTGAACCGACTCAACCTCAGCCCTGTATCGTCGCGAGCGTTCTCTGGGACGCTAGAGTGGCAAAATAGCGAACATCCGCGTCTTGGTCTGCCATCAACTCCTCCAAGACAGGGACTATTTTTTGCTGCGCAAGTCTCTTGCCTTCCGGTGTCTTCCCACATGTGGTCGCGACAACCTCCAAGGATCTTGCTACGTTGAACCGGATGTTTGGAATGGGGTCAGTAGCGAGACGCAAAAGCGCATCGATGATCTCGTCGCAGACAATTTCGATATTCAGAGACGGTGCGATCGTCTAGAGAGCCAGTCAGTACGTGAGGCTACTCGGATAGCCAGGATCGAAAAGTACCCCAATAGCTTGGACAGTGGTCATCCGATAAAGGTAGTTTGGATGGGATCCCATGGCAACTACCTTGGGCACAATCTGCGTCCTGGCCCACTCCACACCGAATACCTCCGTCAATTTTTTGAGATTGATCGTCGCAGCCTCCCGAATGCTGTACACAGTATCCCCCAACCAAGACATGCACAGGCTTGAGAGTTGTTCATCGAAGAAGTCCTTGCCCAGTTGCGTGGCCAGCAGCGGGATGTATTCAATGATGGCCTGTCGTACTCGCCATGACTTATCCTCCGCAAGCTCGACGATGGCCGGTAAGAGGTTGTCAGCTAGTAGTTGGATTCCGATGACTGAGGAAAATCGTATCAGAGCTCTTAGTTTGCGGGGGCTCAACACGGGGGATACAAACCTTCATTAACTTGTTCGAGTTTACTGATGATGTTCAGCCGGACATCGGGAAATTCATCCTTCAGCAGGTGCAAGAAGAGCTGAAGAAGATGATCGATGGTGGGACCATGGCCGAGGAGAGGTGCGAGCCCAGTAATTTGGTTTGCAAGGGCAGCCCGGACATGCTGAGAGCTGTCTTGACAGAGATCCCGAACAAACGGTACTATCCGCGCAATGACGACCTCGGGTTCCAATAATTTCGAAAAACCTTCAGAGAATCGAGAATTAAGAACCCCCATCGGAAACTGTTATCAAGATACCTGGTATTTGCCCTGCGGCCGCTGTGCGAACTTCGGCTTCGTTATCTTTCAATAACTGGACATAGTGATTGACAAGCTCCTCTCTCACAAGCTCTACTCCAACAGCCTCAGATAGCTAGATATGGCATATCAATTGTGGCGACAAATTAATGATGGCAAGACGGCTGACCGCATTAAAATGATTCGCAGCCATGTATCGGACCCTCCATGCTTTATCCGAAACACTCTGTCTGATCTGCTTCAGGAGCTGCTCTTTCACCTCACCGGGGGAAAGCTGCTCTGCGATGACAACCAGATCTTCGACCGTCAGTAATCGCACAGAGTCCTGATCATCTGCTTGGAGACGGCGATAAATATTCAGTCCATCCGATAAAACATGTTGCTTGGAAAGGTTTTTTGCGAATGACTGTGTTTTCGTGATCAGCGAGTTACGGGAAGGAAACAGAAAATTGCACTCACTCCAAGCCATTTTGCGGCAGCTCGTCGAACCATGGGTGTGTCATCCGACCCAAGAGCAGCAAAGCCCTTTCTCAACTCCTCTTGGATTGTCGATGACACTTTAATATACACGGGGGCATACAAAGCGGCTGATGATGTGCGAGATGTAAACCACTCGCCATGTGACAGTCGATTGAGAAGAGGGATGTAATGTTGTTCGATCTGCTGCGGGGTGAGTACAGCAGCGATCTTAGTGATAGATTCTGCGGCCTGTAACACGTTGAACGCGTGGCATAAGTTCGCGATCATCGATACCCACAACATCGATCCGTTTCGAGATTGATACGTACTTTGTCTCTGACCAGAGTCTCTTCAACTGCAGACAAGTTCTCTAGTGGTCCGAGTAACACGTGAGCATACTCCTTTCCACCGATATATTCCTCGAAATTCTTCCCCAGTTCATCTGCTAGGGCTAATAGAACTTCATCTTCGTCATCTACCGAGTCTTGAAGGAAAGGGATAAGTTCTTCTCGTGCGCGATCTGGGCCTAGGGCGAGCGCTATCGTAGACACACGACGAATGGCGTTTAACCGTAGTTGAACATCTTCAGAGCGCAGCTCATCCATAAGCAACGCAATCGGTGTAATCTTATGAGGGATGGGAAGGAGTTATCCAGCCTGTCATAGAGACGTAGAGAGGTGTAATACCTCGTCAACTCCGAGTCCTGGATCCATGTTTCTCTTGGGGTTCTGTCGTATATCTGATCAAAAAGTTAGAATGCGGCGGTACAAAGAAAGGAGAGAGACGTGCGCTTCTAGCGTGGAGGCGAAAAGGGTATGCAGGGTGAGCTGAAAGGAAGAGAAAGCAACCTGCCGCGGCGCGCCACCAACGGTCCAAGCTGTGCTCTACTTAATTTACTGATTGTGTTGCTGTAGATTTCAACGTCGAACGTCGTGCTCGCTCCCCCTAATTGATCGCACTCACCTCTCTCGCTTCTTACCGCGGCGTTGTACCTCTGCCCCCTTCCGGTCACGTTCGCCCATTCAGGCTTTCCGCGCCGACTTGTATTACTCGCCATCCTCCCAATGTCCTCTTCCTCTTCACAACTTTTCCTACCGCCCGGAACACCCTTCCCTGTAACGGTCGTCCGTATTCAAGCCAGGTCATCCGATTCGGTCCAGCGTGGCTCTCCGCTCTTAACATATTCCTTCTCTTCCCAAACGTCCTCACCTGGCGGGCGGCCACAAGTTCTGTTTGGCGTATGGGACTGCCCGGTAGAAGGCACCATCGAACGATGGTGCGTCAGAGAACGTGATGTAATCACAAGTGATGAGAAGGCGGTTCTCTATATCTCCGAGCCTTGTAAACATGGTATACAAATGGGTGGTCTCTGCGCCCTATGTGGGAAGGACATGACGGAGTGCGTATGATCTTGTGGCACACGCATATGCATGTCAATACTCATCGACAACAGGTCCGACTACACAGGCTATTCTAATGAGGCGCGGGCCTCAATTCAGATGACGCATTCCGCTAATGGCCCGAAAGTTTCTCTCGAAGAGGCACAGCGTATCGAGCGCGAGACAGCCGAGCGCCTTCTTAACACCCGCAAACTCTCACTCATCGTTGACCTTGACCAAACCATCGTCCATGCTACCGTTGACCCTACTGTGGGCGACTGGATTGCGGAAGGCGAAGCCTGGGAGGCACGTCAAATCAGTAACAAGGTGTCTTCAGAAGCGGAAAACGATTCGGACCGGCCAAATATAGCTGAAGACGATGAAGTGAATCCTAATTGGGAAGCGTTGAAGGACGTGAAGAAGTTTCGCCTTGGTCCAGAGTCTTTTGGTCTCCCACCCTGGCCTGACAAGCATCGAACAAAGGGCAAAGAAAGGACCGTGGAGACACAAGGGTGTCTTTACTACGTCAAACCTCGGTACGAACCCGCCTCATGTATTGTTCTCATACTGACTTTTGTGGTACTGAAGGCCAGGATGGTTTGACTTCCTCAGCAGTGTGGCGACCAAGTATGAAATGCATGTTTATACTATGGGCACACGTGCTTACGCCGAGGAAGTCTGCAAGGCCATTGATCCGGATGGGAAGCTTTTCTGTGGACGAGTCTTGAGCCGTGACGAAAGCGGAAGTGAGTGTATTGTTCTCGATTCACCACTTTCTTTGGTTGACATATTACAAGGCCTCACACAGAAGAGCCTACAGCGGCTATTTCCTGTTGACACGTCGATGGTCGTCATCATTGACGACCGCGCGGATGTTTGGGAATGGAGCCCAAATCTGGTCAAAGTCATCCCATGTTAGAACTCTTTTACTTTTCAAGTGAATGCTTTGTTAACATACCCGCAGATGACTTCTTTGTCGGGATTGGTGACATTAACTCAGCATTCCTACCTAAGTTAGACCCGTCAACGTCCAGTATTCCCCAGATGCCGTCAGTAACACCCGGCCGGCAGCCACAAACTGTTCCGGGAATCACACTCTCGACGTCTACTCCTAGTGCTTCGGCCGATGATTCCCAGTCAAGTGAAATAAGCGCATCCCCGGCCGATGACGCGGCCGATACGGACATTCTGCAGAAGGAAATGATTGCTCGCAACTCGCTGGCTCTTGAGGCACAAGTAGAGGAGCGCCCTTTAGCTAAACTTCAAGAGGAGCTGCAGGAAGCGGCCGATGATCAGCTTGAAAGCGAAAGTCCAGCAAACAGTACATCAAGTCAAAGTGAGAATACTTCAAAGCCGTCTGAGACCCCAGGAGAAAAACATCATCACCGCAAGGCCCTACTCAAGAATGATGACGTAGAACTTCGACGAATTAAGCAGGTCAGTCGTGTCTCTCTTGAATTAGACAAAATCTGAAGACACTTTCAGCTTCTAGACGCGGTGCATCAACGGTTCTTCGAAGCCTACGACAACCGGCCACCCGATAAAGGGGGAAAGGCTAAATTTTTAAACAAAGTGCATCCTTCATCGTCCATTCTTTACGACGTTCGAGTAAGTACAACAACCATCACACCAATGATAAGGAGAGATCTCATTTCTTTTACACAGATCATCATCCCCGGGTTTAGGTTACAGACATTTGATGGCCTGCATATACTCTTCTCGAGCGTGATTCCGCTAGATACTAGACCAGAGACTACGGACATATGGAACCTGGCTGAAGCCTTTGGCGCTTCCTGTCACACTGAGTTGTCAAGCGAAGTGACGCATCTCGTCGCTGCAAAGGTACACCCTTTCATTCTTGATGATACATTGTACTAACTGCGCATCTGATGGCAGCGAGGCACTGCGAAAATTGATCAGGCACGCAAGCGGGGTAATATAAAAATTGTGTGGCTGGCATGGTTCACAGATTCCATTGCGCGTTGGGAGCGCCAAGCCGAAGCGCCATACCTAATGGAAGAACCCCGGTCCTCGAGTGCTACTGCGCCGGACACGGCGAGTTCTCCAGCGCCGCCTGACGCTCAGCAGATTTCGTCTGACCCAGAGCCTGACGCAGATGACTGGGACGTTGAACCCGGGTCCCGGAAAGGTGACTCTGGGACAGTTGCTTCAGGGGTGGCGGTGGCGCCGCGGGGGGACGGAGGCACGCTTGACGAGGACGAGCTGGACGACTTGAAGCGCATCGAGGAACAATCGCGAAACCTGGAACTGTCGCTATCGTGGGAAGACGTGGATGAAGAGTTGCGGGAATTTTTGGCGAGCGGGGACGAGGAAGACGAGGAAGAAGATGGGAGGATGGCGATGGCGACGACGCTTCGAGCTCAAAGGGTGGTACGAGTCGCAGGTCAGAGAACACGGGACAACCAACAGGAGATGATACGGGCAGGTGCGCAGTTTTTTTTAATTCACTTTCGTCGTCGGCCAGGTTTTGTGCTAAGACCATCGTATCATTCTCAAAGTGGGCCCTCTACACCACGAATGAGGCGTAAACGACTGCGAAGTCTTACTCCGTCGGAAGCTGGGTTGAATTCAGGCGACGATGGATTACTCCGTTCACCACTTTCCAAACGCAAGAAGCTCGCCAAAGACCGACAGAATGCCTCCAAGCTCAAAGAGTCCATCATCTCCCCAGAAGAATTTGACCGATATGCACCTCCTACAGTGCCTAGTCCTCGTGAGGAGGACGAAGAGGACGGGGATGAGGAAGAGGAGAGTATATTTGGCGATGACGATGAAGATGATTTCTTAGCTCGGGAGCTCGAGGAGGAAATGGGATAGCCCAGGTTTTTTTTGCTCACATTGCTTTCATTTTTTTATTCCTCATTTTTTTTTTGCTTGTTCAACTTGCATTTCTCTGGCGTTGTATTCAATCGTGGATCTAGTCTCTACTATATTGGTGGGGCTAATCGTGGATGACAATCCCAATAATTACACTCTTGCGACTGAAGGCCCCTCAAACGTCACTCTCAGATGCAGAAGTCCCGCCTCCGCCTCCCTTGCCAAGATGTTCCTTGTATAACTTCCAAAGCTTGTCAACCTTACGACCTGTCACAGTCTTGAAGATACGCTCGTCATACGGCGAGTTCTTCATCAACTCATTGATTTCTGGTACAGTACCCTCGCCATACCGCTCGGTCAGCCATTGCAGAAAGTAGGCTGTGACATGATAACCCTCGTCCCACTTATTCCCGCCAGGCTTCCAATGTGGAGGCGCGAAACCGGAACGAAGGCGAACCCAATCTGCGACGCCAAGATGCAGCTCAGAAAATGAAGCCCCAAGAGTCCAGAGCAGGCGGATGTACGCACCCGCAATACCCTCGATAAGACCTCCCGGACAGACGCCCTCACCGTTGTACTGGTAACAGTGGACGACTTCGTGAACCAGAACCCCGCGGATCTCATCTGCGCAACGATCCGCACAGTTTACGATGTGCTGGCATGCGAAGTGAATCTCCTTGGCAGTATGAGAACCGGTCGTATAGGCTACGCCATCCATAGGTCGAAGGACGAGTTGTATGGTTTGCACACTGTAAGCTTGGCGTCGGCAAGTTCGTATTGGTTGTGATACTTGCAGGCACTCACTGCTTTGGTGCCTTGTCCGTCGTTACATACAACCATTGTAAGACTGCGACGACAGCGTTACGCATAACTGTAATGGGGTTAACATTGTCAAAGAAAAGCTTGATTCCTGGGTGGGAGAGGTCATCAATTCGCAAGCTAATAGTTGGGATTGGCCAGTCCGGGCGGGGAGGTGTAGGAGGTGGTGGGGGCATGGGAGAAAAGCAAAGAGAGAGATCATTTGATCGAATGAATGACGACGGAATCATGTGATACGATACATAATGCAGATGCGCGGCTATCGTTGAGAGTTCAGGCCTACGATACGTATATATTAGTGGGAGAGCGTCAGTGGGTATTGCGACATACAATAATGAATACAGTTGATCCGGGTTTCAGCCAGGACGGATGCCAGCGGCTGTTTCAACCAATTTGACCTCTTCCTTCAATGCTTCAATTCCCTCCTCTAACCAGTGGCAATATTCAACAGCACGGAAGAGAACACCACTTTTACCCTTTGTTCTACCCTTTCCTCTACCTCCGCTACCTTTCGGACGACCCCTGGTGGGCATCCCTGTCCCCGGTGGGGCACCTTTCGGTGCAAGCAAAGTCGTCAATTGGGCATAACCTTCTCGGATGGCATTTCGTCGTTTCTGTTCTGACATGATGTGATTCAGGCGTTTCTGGGGACTGGAGAGGAGTGGCTTATTGCGAGGGGTCGGAGGAGTCAGTGCTAGAGGACTTGGAGGTTGCTGAGGCACGACAGGATTTTGCTCCAGTTGCAGTTGGAGAGAGGGGTGTAGGACGGGGTGTTGGGCAGATGAGGAGGGATCATAATGCATGGCAGGAGGTTGTTCTTGTTGACTTTCCGGAGGAAGGGGTGGTGCGTCAAACTCCCAATTGAAATTGTCGAGGAAACCTAGAATGTCGGTGGTCTCTGAATCGGAGAAAAGGCCAGCAGAAGGAGGTAACGGTGGAGGGGGAGGGAAAAGGCCATTTAGAGAAGGGTCAAAAGAAAAGTCAAAATCTGTGAACGGAGGGGGTTGATTTGGATTCGGATTTGAATTCGAGGCCATGATAATTGATAACGATGACGAGCGCGACGTCGAGCCCGGGTAACGGCCGGCTGCAGGAATTGTCCGGTTACCCGACCGAAAACCGGAACCAAACATCGATACATAAAGCGGCTCACGGCAGAACCTCTAGCCTGACCGGCCCCTCCGTCAACCCGCCATGTCCGACTCCGCAACCACCCCGGCCCAGGATACGGCCACGCCGTCGATCGACACTCAACAACTTCAGCAGCCTCCTCCACCGCAGTCACTCGTGCAAGACCCTCAGCTTCATGCACAGCTACACCAAAATTCTCAGTCTGCAATCTCAGATCCCCCTCGGAAGCGTATGTCCCCCTTCTTTCTTATTTTCATGCTCTGCTTACCCTTCTGCCTCTTTCGGCTCAACTTTCTTATCCTTTTGTTCTAAAAAAATCTTCAGCAAAGGCCCCAGCCGTAAGACGTGCATGCACTTCTTGTCATTCTGGAAAGACTCGCTGCAGCGAGATCCTCCCATGTCAGGTAGGTTCCTATTTATATCCGCTTTTCCAGGTATGTCAAAGTCGTCACCCTATCACTTTCAGAGCTGCCTCAAGCGTGGCCTTGGTGCCACCTGTGCTTATCCGGATCCAGAGGCTCCGGTTGATCACTCACAGCAGCAAACCCCTGGTTCGTCTTCATTGATATCTTTCGTGCCCATGTCGTCTGAGGCAACGTGCGTAGCTCCCGGCATCCCTCCGTTCCCAGCTGCGCCGATTTCTTATATGCAACCCCCCAGTCTCACCCATCAGCAATACTATGAGTATAATGGCTCCTTTACTGGGGCGTCAACTTCTACCTTCCGCCCTAATAAACGTCCACGACCGCTCACCGAAGAAGAGGCTGCTGCTATCACGCGCAACTTCAGTCGTGGGGACTTCTATATCGGCACTTCGGCACCTATTCGGATCGACCCACGTCTGCCAGTACGGCTTACTTTGGGGGAAGGAGATCACGTACACTTCACGATCGGCGAGACGCTAGTGTAAACCATTGATCCAAGTAGTGCAACCTTGATTCTAGGTGTTCTATGGTATTAATAAATGCTGCCCGTTTGATTTGACGCACACGGAACATAGTGAGATGAGCTGAAGATATCAATTCATCTTATTATATACGATGCCGCTCTAAAGGTACATTGTGGAAAAAGTTACTCGTGGTGGAAAATAAGTGACGAGAGTGGGATTCGAACCCACGCCCCCGAAGAGACCAGATCCTTAGTCTGGCGCCTTAGACCGCTCGGCCATCTCGCCGGATAATATCAAGGTTCAAAATAATTAGATGAATCTATACTTATGGGAAAGTGTGGTTCTGTTGTTTCCGAGTCAGATGAACTGTTAATCGCAATCCCATTGTCCTTTTTCTTGTCTTCTTAAGGACACGGTGAGGTGAGCGGACGAGAGGACCACCGAAATTTGAGGCAGGGACAGGAGAGGAGGTGGCACAGTGCTGACAGACAACTCCTTCCGGTATCCTCCCCATTTCAACTTGTCACTCACTCTTTGTTTCCCTGGCCACACGCTCCCTCGCTCCCTCCACGCCTCACCTCTTCCTCACTCTCCCACCCTTCTTCCGTCCTTTTATTCATACCCTTCCCCCTTGCATGCCCTCATAACTCCCTCTTTCAATCGTCTTTTACCATGGATTATTCTGGCCAACGCCCTCCTCGCGCACATAGACCATCCTTTTCCCAGTACTCCCACCAGCCTCTATCTCCAAATTCTCCCTCCCACGTCGATCACTCTGCTCATAGCCTTTACAATCCCTCTTCCCCTCGTGACACCGGTCACAATATCTCTTTTCAGACTACCGAAAGAGGCGACCGGCAAGCCCCCCTCGATCAGCCAGACAGAGTACGACAACACTCCGCCTACCAGAATGTTTTGTCACAAACGAGTCCTGACCCCGAATCTGGATTCACAATGGCGGATGCTGCGCTCGTGGGTAGGAAGAAAAGCCTAGTTCGACCCGACCGCGAAAAGATCGAACCCGGTCATCGACATTGGCACTACCGCACTCACGCTGCAAGGCTCGAAGACACTAATACAAACCTCGTCCAACCGTCTTGTATGTTCTTTGTATCCTATCTGCTCTTCAATCTTAAACATTTCCACTTTCAGCTACCGGCAACACCCCCCATCGTCCTCTCCGCCGCGGTCAGTCCTTGTTGGGTCGTGAGGAAGATGTTCATGAGTCTGGTCTCGCGTTATTCAAGCGTGGCACTATGCGAAGGAAGCGCCAATCTCCAACCGACGCAGACGAAGCATTCGGGGACCGTCGACGCTGCTTGGGGAATATTCCTGGGCCACATGATGGGTGGGTGACGTACTGCTACCTCATTACAGCTTGTGCTCCCCCATTTTTGTTGCGAGCGTGCGGTAAACGTGTTTTCTGCCTTTGACAACTCTGCCTTAGTTAACTTTACGTTTAGGCATTCGTAGTCCTGAGCAACAGCGTGCCTGGAGGGAAAAAATGGGCTTGATCAGCTTAATTTTCGTTCTGATGGCTGGTGTCGGTTTTTTGACTTTTGGCTTCACCGAAGTCGTTTGTGGAAAGCCTCCCAATCGATATCATGGTGGCTTCATCGATACGGGTTCCGTCATTATCCATGGCTTCGACTATGACTTTTCCCACTTCAGCCATCCCAAAGTTGGACCTTTCGACGGTCACAGTAACCCTCTCTTCGAAGGAAACTGGAATGCTGCTGGCAATGATATCTCATTCTTGTTCCAGAATACCAATGGACCTTGTCAGGGGATTATTACCAAGGCGTCAAACTCGAGCATTACCGGGAAAAATAATCAATTGGACTGGTATTTCCCTTGCAACATCTACAATCAACATGGTACATCTGGGGTCAACCTTACGGGCTACGAGAACAGCACAAACTGTCATGTCAATTCCCAAGCGCGGTCACAGTTGGCAAAATTGAGTCCCATGGGGCAAGTCTACTATTCGTGGGATGATCTCAAGAGCTCAAACCGGAATCTTGCTGTTTACCAAGCGTGAGTCGGGCTAAGTTCTTTATCAACTTCATCATTTAATTTTACTTGTAGCACCGTGTTGGATTTCAGCCTTCTCAAATGGCTAAGTAAAGGAGAAGTCAACTATCCAGCGATCTTCGATCGGTTTGCAAAGCCTGACGGTACTTTCAACGGCAAAGACATTTCAATGTATATCGAACGCACGAATCAAAAGACACTTGCCCACTGCCTACAAGATATCATCGCTGTTGGTTTCATTGATACAAACACCCTCGGATGTGTTGCGTCAGATATTGTCCTCTACATATCCCTCGTTTTCATAGTCGGCGTCGTCGCTATTCGCTTCGTCATGGCCGTAATGTTCTCCTGGTTTTTCGCCACCAGGCTCGGTGTGTCCAAGCACGAAACATATGAACAACGCATGCAACGAATGGCCGCCATCGAAAATTGGACCGATGACATTTACCGCCCCGCTCCGAGTCAGTATCGGCCCAATGTGTCGAAGAATGGCTTTACCCAGAAGAAGGAGAAAAAAGGCAACTTTCTTCCCCGTCAATCACGCTTTACCCCCTCGGATAATGTCATAAAAGGTGTTGGCGCCCGGCCAACTACCGCTTATGGTACGGTTGAAACTGTCCCTTACAAGCGTGGTGCGATGAGCATCTATGGTTCTCCTTCAGTATCAGGAAAAAACGGCAAGCCTGGTCCTCAAGATACCTTATATCATGAATCCAGGAGCTCCTCTTCCCTTAACGACTCCCGCGCCTTCCTAGATGCTGTGTGTCCTCTGCCCTTGGGCAATGTCGTTCCCCAGCCCGCTCCAGACTACGAACCATTTGGTTTTCGACTCGCACACTCGATCTGTCTCGTAACCGCATATTCTGAGTCAGTTGAAGGACTACGCACGACGCTCGACTCGCTTGCCACCACCGACTACCCAAACAGTCACAAGCTCATTTTGGTCATCGCGGATGGCATGGTCAAAGGTTCTGGAAACGCTAAGACGACCCCGGAAATAGTCTTGTCTATGATGAAAGAATTTGTGATCGAGCCCGAGGACGTTGAAGCGCATTCCTACGTTGCCATCGCGGACGGACACAAACGGCACAATATGGCCAAAGTCTATGCTGGTTTCTATGACTACGATGACGCTACTGTAGAGATGTCCAAGCAGCAGCGTGTGCCAGTGGTATTGGTTGCAAAGACAGGTAACCCACTCGAAGCGTCAGACGCCAAGCCTGGAAACCGTGGCAAGCGTGACTCGCAAATCGTTCTTATGGCCTTCCTTCAAAAAGTCATGTTTGATGAACGTATGACGACGTTCGAGTACGAGTTCTTTAATTCTCTTTGGCGGGCGACTGGCGTGAGCCCGGATCGCTATGAGCTGGTGCTCTGCGTGGATGCCGATACTAAGGTCTTCCCCGACTCGCTTACGCGGATGGCGTCCTGCATGGTTCAAGACGAGGAAATCATGGGACTATGTGGCGAAACCAAGATCGCCAACAAGGGGGAAACCTGGGTTACTATGATTCAAGGTGGGTTCAACATCACCTCTTCCAAGCCTCTTTATTCAATGTCTGTTCTAGTCTTCGAATACTACATTTCGCACCACATGACCAAGGCTTTCGAATCAATGTTCGGTGGTGTTACATGCTTGCCAGGCTGTTTTAGTATGTATCGCATCAAAGCCCCGAAAGGTGCTTCCGGGTACTGGGTCCCCATCCTCGCCAACCCCGATATTGTCGAACACTATTCGGAGAACGTGGTTGATACCTTGCACAAGAAGAACCTGTTACTTCTCGGAGAAGATCGGTACCTGACGACACTCATGCTGAAGACATTTCCGATGCGCAAAAACCTTTTCCTGCCCTCTGCAGTTTGCAAGACTGTTGTACCAGATACCTTTAGGGTCCTTATCTCTCAACGTCGTCGTTGGATCAATTCGACGGTACACAATCTCGCAGAGCTGGTCCTTGTTCGCGATCTCTGTGGGACATTCTGCTTCTCGATGCAGTTCGTTGTCGGCATGGAACTTGCTGGCACGCTCGTCCTCCCCGCTGCTATATCCTTCACTATATACCTCATCATTAGTTCCATCATCCCCGGGCACACGAATACTACAATTCCTCTGGTCCTTTTGGCTGTTATTTTGGGTCTGCCCGGATTGCTTATCGTTATCACCTCCCGCAAGATCGCGTACGTCGGCTGGATGATAGTCTATCTCTTCTCTCTTCCTATATGGAACGGCATTCTTCCCGCTTATGCATTCTGGCATTTCGATGACTTTTCGTGGGGCCAGACACGCAAGGTGTCCGGGGATAAAGGTGGAAATCATGGCGATAAAGAGGGTGAGTTTGATTCGACGAATATTGTAATGAAGCGATGGGGGGAGTTCGAGCGTGAGAGACGTTGGAAGAGTGGTGCGCAGTCAAGAGATTCGACATACTTCGACGCCAAGGCGAACACCCCGAAGCGGTAAGAGCTTGGATCTTTGATTGTCGTCGTGAGTCTGACAATAAAGACAGCTATTCTACGGTCTCATACACCGAGACTGGCGCCACTCACTCACAGGGATTCGATGCAAGCACGATGGAATCCTTCGCAAATGCTGGTGGCTCTCGTCCGCGTTATGACAGCAACCAGTTGCTCACCCTTCCCGCTCCACTCGCCTTGAGCCGCCCACCAACATACGGCGGTTCCTCGTCCTCGGTTGCTCGATCTAGCGAAGAGGTGCATTCGGACCATTCTTCCTCTCACCACCATCTGGTCTCCAGCCCAGCCTCTGAGCAACTTGTTGAAGACCATCATGGCGCATCGTCGCGCCGCACTTCTCCAGGTCGCGCAAGCAATGACCATCAGCGCGCTCGCACGGTTCGGCAAGCGACAGCATCGACACCGTTCCCGGGGGACGCGAATCCATTCCAGTCCAGCCACGAAAACTATTATGAGGATGTTCCAATACGAGTACGCGGGGTTAGTCTGTCAGATAATGGGCCAGTCCCAGCGGGCGACGGAGTCCGTCGCGTTTCTCGTCCATCGCGCCGTACATCGCAGCCACCGCAACAGAACAGATATTCGCGTACTACGTCACTGTATGCCAATTTACCTCCCGGCGCTGCAGCGCCAAATCCCAAGAGTGGTGGACGTAACTGAGAGGGAACAATGATTTGACGGACAAACATTTTGTGTACAGAATATCTGAACATTTCCGTTTATTGACGGTTTCTTTACCCGCTTTAACAGGACTTTTTCGCTTGCGGTACAATTTTTTTTGCTCATACGCTCGACATTTTGCATGCGATTTGTACCGTTCTGGTTAGCGTAGTTACTTCCCGGGCATCTTTTATGATACCAGTCCAGTTCTTCTTTCCGTCTAGAACGCCTTTTTGGTCTACTGTTGATTCATTGACACTTTCACACCACAATATCACAATGTGCATGCTTTTATGCGCTCTTAGCTTAGCATATTTCTCGAATAATACGTGACGTCCTGAGGCCTGAGGCCTAAGTACTTAAGTAACTAAGCGCCGTGTCTAAGCGCTAAGCGTCCACATTGAAACCGGAACGAATATACACCTTTCCGCCCTTCCAACATTTATACCACCCATGTCGAACATCCAAACTCTCCGTTTCCGTCGGCCTATCGAGAAAGATCAAAATGAATATGCACCCAAATCTGTGGCGGCAAGACATACCGGGATCCTCCAGGACCAGCTCAGAAGGTGCGCACGCCTGTACTAACTGGCCAATCTTTTCTTCTCATGTAGGCATACCAGAGCCGCACGCCCCCCTTGGGTCCCCAGGTTTTCCGTAGCGGTCAGGATATTACTTATTTTCCGTGTCACAGCAGCCATGTATTCGAACATCCAAGACTGCGACGAAGGTCGGTGCATCCGGCATTGATAAGATCCTCTTCGTCTCTCTCTGAGCGACTCCCTTCACAGTATTCAATTACTGGGAGCCTCTGCATTACTTGTATAAAGGTTACGGTTTCCAGACATGGGAAACATCACCGCAGTTCGCGATTCGGAGCTGGGCGTACACCTTCTTGTGGCTCCTCCCATCCAAGATCCCGTTCTGGATATTGCGCGAGATGGGAAAGGTAAGCTTGTCGATGCCAGGTCTGCTCTTTGAAAATTTAATCTCAACCCCTGCATTGCAGAGACCGGCTTTTTTCCTCGTGCGTGCTGTCCTGGGCACTATATGCACCATCTGTGAAGCCAAGCTATACGATACCGTCCGGCTCAAGATCAACAACCGTGTCGCTCGCTACATGTTATTCATGTTGGTTGCTAATGCTGGCATGTGGAACGCATCGACGGGTGAGTCTTCCATTTATTCGACACCTTGTTTTGTTCACCACCTCTCTTGTTCGGAATCTGACTTGTTCCCAGCTCTTCTTCCCTCATCGTTTGCGATGTATACTACGATGCTTGCGCTGTCGCATGCGTTCATGCCGCCCAGTAACAAAGATAGTCAGCGAACCCTTGCGGCAGTCATGTATTTCACGCTCGGTGCTGTCCTTGGCTGGCCATTCGCTCTCGCCATAGCCATCCCATTCGTCGTTGAAGAATTGTTCGTGTTTGGTGCTGACCGGGTCCCAGCGAAGGAAAAATTGGACTGGCAGCTCAATCGCGGGATAAGATTGCTCCTCTGTGGTGCGGCGGCGGCCATCATCCCAGTCAGTATGATGCCCTATCTGCGTTTGGCTTTCGCTGAGAGGTGCGCAGATACCCGTAATCGCAATCGATTCATACTTTTATGGCAAGCTCGCTGCAGTGTTTTGGAACATCGTGAAGTACAACGTTTTCCCCGACCCCTCCCGTGGTCCTGGTCTGTATGGCACCGAACCATGGTACTTTTACCTATTGAACCTATCACTCAACTTCAACATTCTTCTCCCCATGGCCCTGTTCTCTCTCCCAGCCTTGGCGATAACTTATAGGATTGACCGCCATCGCCTAGGGACTACTGTGTCCTCTACAGAACAAAGCTCCCCGTTCAGACTTCTGACGCTACGACTGCTCCCGTTGTATATCTGGGTCGGTATTATGAGCATTCAACCACACAAGGAGGAACGATTTATGTATCCCGTGTACCCACTTGTATGTTTCAATGCAGCCGTTGTGACATACCTATTGCGAGGGTGGACAGAAGTCGCCTATGTTAAAATCACAAAGTCACCATACCGCGTAGGTCTTAGCTACTGGACGTCATATTTCTGCTAACCCTCATCATCAGGCATCACGCAGCCAAATCTTCCGTTGGTCGACACTGATTATTGTCCTCTTCGCTTCATTCATCTCTCTTTCTCGCATCCTCGCACTTTGGAAATACTACCATACCCCTATGACCATCATTTATCGATTCGAGAACCAGGAAGTTCCGCGACTCCTCAACGTCACCGGTTTACTCGAAACTCCTTTGCCGCCCCCAGAGCTCCTCGAAGAATACAGGAAAAAACTCACTGAGAAAAAGGAAGATGAACCGCGCATCGATATATCGCCAATCAAAAACTTTGGATTGAGAATCTGTTATGGAAAAGAGTGGTACCGCTTTCCGGCTACTATCTTGTCCCGATGGGATACGCGTCGACTGGATCAAGAGCGAATTTGATGGCATGCTTCCCGCACATTTCCTGGAGGCGCGGGTGGAATTATGTCAAGGGCCTTGGGAACGAGACACGTTCCTGTAGGCCTGAATGACCTGAACAAGGAGGAACCGATGCACTACGTAAGTTCATATGCCTTCCAGCACTGGAAACCAAACTCACTTGACGTAAATGTAGGTCGATATCTCGAGCTGCGACTATCTTGTCGATCTCGATTTTCCACATGATCCTATAGAGTCAACGCACGAACCCCGCTACATACTCGATGAAAAAACGTGGGAGCGTGTAACCTGCCTCCCTTTCCTTGACGCGCGTCACTCGTCGCGACTCACACGAGCTTTCTGGCTACCAAGCCAGATATGGCAGAGCCGGAATAAATTTGGTGATTATTGTCTTTTGCGAAATAGGGTGTCTGTGGAGAGGAAGATTGAGAAAATAGTTCGTACGCACAGTACCGCGTAACCTCACCTCGATTATATAGAGCCGTGGTTTTGATTGGTGTAACTTAACTTATATCTTTCATCTGATGACATAAGCTTTCCTCATCTCGCGCTTCTGCAGCCGCAGCGTTGTGTGCAACTGAAAAAAATGCAAAGACCCTTGCCCATGGTGAGTGTTTTCACTTTGATGGAAGAGATAACTTGAACTTAATTGCCACAGCAACCTACGGTGGTTCTCCTCAAGGAGGGAACGGACACATCGCAAGGAAAGGGACAATTGTTGTCAAACATCTCGGCATGTCTTGCTATCTCACAGACGCTAGCGACGACACTAGGGCCGAGGGGGATGGACAAGCTCATTGTGAACGATCGCGGAGAAGCACAGATTACCAATGACGGGGCAACGATCCTGAAGCTTCTAGACATTGTTCACCCTGCCGCGAGGACACTCGTCGATATCGCCCGCGCGCAGGATGCCGAGGTCGGCGATGGGACTACCAGCGTCGTCCTCATTGCCGCACAATTACTGAAGGAGATCAAAGGGTACATAGAGGAGGACGTGAGCCCGCATATAATCATGAAAGGCTTCCGCCAAGCAGCCCAGCTCGTGCGCGCTCTCGTTCTCTATGACCTTCCTCTTTGTTAACCCCACACGTTATCCAGTCCATTGACCGCATCAAACAGATCCAGGTATCAGTTGATCATTCCGACCCTGAGTAAGGTCAATGACATCTTGATGCCAAATTCGCGCTGAAACCGCCCGTTTCAGAAAGTTATACACTCTCCTACTCAAGTGCGCGTCCACGTCGATGTCGTCAAAACTCATTCATTCCGAAAAACCTTTCTTCTCGAAAATGGTCGTGGATGCCGTGCTCTCCCTTGATCAGGACGAGCTGGACGAATCCCTCATTGGCGTGAAGAAAATTCCCGGAGGCGGCATGCAAGACTCGCTTCTCATTCGCGGTGTATCATTCAAAAAGACGTTTACTAACTTATGCCGGTGCTGAACAATAACCTAAAGCATTCACCAATCCTCTCGTCCTCTCGCTCAATGTGTGTGGAGCTCGAATTGAAAGCAGAAAAGGACAACGCTGAAGTCCGTGTAGATGCTGTTGCTGATTATCAGGCTATCGTGGATGCGGAGTGGGAGATCATCTACCGCAAGCTACAAGAAATTGAAAAGACGGGCGCGAAGGTCGTGCTGAGCAAGCTTCCCATCGGGGATCTGGCTACTCAGTGGTTTGCCGATCGGGACATCTTTTGCGCTGGCCGTGTTCCCGCTGGAGATCTCCGAAGGGTTGTGCAGGCTCTTGGCGGTTCCATTCAGTCTACCACCTCCGATATTGGCCGTGAGCACCTCGGAACCTGTGGAAAGTTCGAGGAGCGACAAATCGGTGGCGAACGATATAACGTTTTCGAGGAATGCCCTAAAGCGAAAACATGCACAATGATTCTTCGCGGCGGCGCTGAACAGTTTATAGAAGAAGTGGAACGGAGTCTACATGATGCAGTTATGGTCGTGAAACGCGCGGTGAAAAATGGGGAGGTCGTTGCTGATGGGGGTGCCGTCGAGGTACGTGCCTATCTGGCATGAAGCGAGAACTGCAAATGACCTCTATTCAGATGGACCTTTCTGCTTATATACGGAAGCATGCGCTTTCTATTCCGGGAAAGCTTCAGCTCGTCCAGATCGTGTTCGCAAAGGCACTCGAAATTATACCCCGGCAGATCTGCGATAATGCTGGCCTTGACTCAACGACATCTTGAATAAGCTTCGTATGAGACACTCACGCGGCGAGAAATGGGTTGGTGTTGATGTTGACGGACCTGATGGCGTCCGTGACAATCTGGATGCATTTGTCTGGGAGCCCAGTTTGGTCAAGGTCAACGCGATTAGCAGCGCGGTGGAGGCTGCGTGTCTCATCGTTTCTGTAGATGAGACTGTCAGGAACCCTCAGAGCGAAGCCGTAAGTCGTCTTCACGCTATGATACTTTTCGATAACTCATTGCTCTTCGAACGTCTGTAGCCCGACGCTGGTCCCAGAGCGCCACCCGGTACTGCGCAACGAGCGCTGCGGGGGCGGGGTAGGGGCGGAATTCCGCGGAGATGAGTTAGCAGGTTGCGTAGGTACTTGCGTTGTTTATACATGAAATTGTAATCGCACGAACACCTCTCCTGAGGATCATCTGTCTTGAATCAATGCTCGCGAGTACTGGAACGGGAACATTTACTCGAGACCCTATCTTCCGGCTGCGGTATAGACACGTTCACAGCGTCTGGCATTTATTACGCTGTATAGACGGAAGGATAAGTTACAATTACAGATACCAACTTCCCGGAAATACATTATTGTTGCTTGTGATGGGTAGCATTCGCCGACAGAGAATCTTTTTGGTTTCAAATAATAATATATGCGTGCCCCTGCCGCTCCTTCAGAACAGCATTAGTTCATCGAAAAGAAACAGTTGGAAAGATACTATACGGCGACAGTAAACGAGTGCTCGGAAAATCACGAACAGTCTACCGCTACTGCGTAGAAACCCACTCCCCAACTAACCTCTGGCGCTCATTGCGGTCCTTGTTTACCATCTCCATGGCTCGCCCACGGTCTAAAGTAGCCGATGGCCACTCATCTCCAATGTCAGTTCCTTGTTCTTCATCGGAGTCCATTCGAAGGGACAACTCGTAATGGTAAATATTCTGTATTGCTTTGTAGTCTGGATGGGCAAATCTTTTAATGACGCATTGTAAGTAGTGCCATCTAAATAGGCCAGGTGGGGGTTGGAGGGGTGTTGAGGCTGAGGGGGTAAGCCTTGCGTCCATGCAGTAGACGGGGGTTGGGTGTGGAGGAGGCCGGCTCAATTCCATATATTCCACATTGCCAGCCGTTTAGATTAACAAAGGAGTGACATTCGTACTCATCCTAAGTTCACGAATCAATGATTAGCTGTCAAATATGAGAAAAAACGAACACCGCACCGGGGCCACAAGCCGCAGACCAAGTTCATAATTGTTAAACGATACGTCAAGGCTCGGATTGAGGGTGATACCACATATAGTGTCATATATGGACAGGGCAGGAGGAAGGTCTGCTGACACGAATTGGCTGTAAACAACACGAAAGACATGGTCACCCATTCTCTTGGGGCATATGTGGCTGTTTTTAAGGTGGTACGGAACCCCTGACACCCAGCATTGTCCATCTCGGTCCTTGACGTGGTTCGCCATCGTGGAGGTATTCCCACTAGTAGTGGTCTGAGATCTTCCTCTGCGGTCGCTAATCTTTGACAGGGAAACAATAGCCTGGACGTCATAGAGATATGTTGCTGCAGTTAGAACCTCGGTGGGATCGACGTTCCTCCACCTCCCTTCATCCCACACTAGGAGTGAGCCACGCTTCAAATCTGGGTCACAGATATCGTGAGCAATATCAATTAACCAACTTGAATGCTCTTGACGGCTATAGAGGAGGAAATCATCTAAAGAACCTTCAAGGAGACGGGTGTAATCCTGAGGGGAAGCGGCAGGATCGGGAAGACCCGCCGTCAATGCTCCCTGCGCAAGTCGATCATCTGAGATGACTGGTAGGGGATTGGCGTATAAGCCTACATGGTCGGTGAAGACCCGCAGCTCAAGGTGGGGAAGTTGTCTGGAGGGGGTGGACGCAGTCGCGGACATGGACTTTTTCAGAGTGCGTCGGGTATGCTTGATAGTACTTTATAGAAAATTTACGTTTTATCCTGCTCGATTGTTAGGAGCTCCGTGCTGATCTAGCTCTGAAGAATGCCGCTATTATTCAGGCCAAAGACCAGGAAGAACATGCACGTGTTTCTGCTTCCTCTGTACCCAACGGGAGTCGAAGACCCGCATCCGTCAACCCCACAGCCATTCTGATCTTCTCGAAACACCACCGCCTGCCAAAAGTACGAGTCTGCCGTTCTTTCACACGTTCATTTGTTTGCACCAGAAACGGGGAAACTACAAAAGATATTGGGAACCAGAGGTTGGATTTTCCGTTTTGCATATTGAACGGTGGGAGTTTCGTGCAATGTTACAGTTGACTGTAGTACGCACGAACTTACCTGTAAAACCGACCAAAAAGCTAGATCTGGCCTTGACAAGTGCCCATCTACTATGGTAGCGTCAAGTCTTTTTATTGAATGTTGTCTTTGTCCGTGCCGCTCTAGGATGATGTGTCTCCTACTTTCGCCCACGTGTTTCTCTCATGAGTCGGAGTCTATACACAGGATGGAGGAAAGGAAGGGGGGAAGGAAGGAGAATGGGTGGCACGGGCACTACGGCTTACCTGCATCGCCATCGTCCAATCCATTACGAGGTCCCGACATGCACCACCAAAGTATTGAATAAACTGCCTTTCCAATGGTCGTGATGTAAGCAGTCGGTGAAGATCAGTGCCGAGGAGCTCAGTCACGAAATAACTGACAAAGGATGGCGATGAGGGGAGGGCAAGAGCAGGGGGAATGTGGAGAGCACGAGGGACCCACATATCCTCCAAAGGTGAGATGAAAGCGTCGCTAAGGCTGATAATCTGGCAACAGAGGAAATTGGTAAGGGGAAATAAGGCAGGAGTCAAAGGAGACGGACGTTTTCGTGTTGGATGTACTTGAGAAGTTTAAGCTCGCGAAAAGTGCGTTTCGAGAGGACTGGCGTGCTGAAGGGCCTCATGATATTCTTGACAGCGACGGATGCGCCGTTGTATGAGGGCGGAAAGGCGATTCGTCGACGTACCATACTAGCCCGATGCGCCTTGTTGAGGTTGAGAGGAGGGATGAAATCACGACCTCCATCTCAAACAGGCTCGATTCGTTGTCGATTGGTCGTCGGTGTACCCCGCTACCCCCTTTCCACGCGTGTGGATCGTGAAATCAAGACTTTACCGTCGTCGCCCCAGTGGCCCCCACCCGTTCCGCACGACCTCCAACTCAAGCAGATTTGACTCGTCGTCGGTCTGTCTTGGTTGGAACCGTTGGTGCTCCCTGCTACCCCCTCTCCGTGACCGTGGGCATCAAGTTCGTCGCCGTCGTCGCTGGACTCGTTCCGTTCCATTACTCAACTTGTCCCGCTTTCGCAGTCTGTTGGACGTATACATTCCTCTTCTTTTACATTCGGTGCGTGATCATTACTCAACTACGCGTTATTGCCCAACTCTAGACATAACAGTTGTCTTTTCATTTGGTGCGTGTTCTTTTACTCATGTACATAACACCTAGTTGACACACATTACCCCTCTTCGTCTCCATGCCCTGTGAATATAAATTTGCTGTTGTTGCCCTCCGACTCACTCATAGTCCCTCTGTCCCCATCTCCTCTTTCTGCTCTCCATCGTGCCACTCATTCCGCACAACCTCCCAACCCAAGCAGACTCGACTCGTTGCCTATCTGTCTTGGTTGGAATCGTTGACTCGAGTAGCCCGAGGCATTGGCATGCCCTGGTCTTGCCACACGTACGGCCACAAACTGTTACGGTTAGCAGCAATCGTTGATGGTGCGTAATCCACCTTCAATCAATAGTCAGGAAATTGAATAACGCGTGTAGATGGAAAAGAGGCCAGGGTCGTTATGCAACGAGCAGCCGACGATGTAGATCAAGTTCGTGATATCCAATACTGGATATCAGGCTTACGTCATGCCTCATAAATAAGCTCATCAAAACTTTCGTCCTCCCTCCCCTCTCCCCCACACCAGCATGGTTCAAGTGAAGAACAAGATCTGTCTCATGTAGGTGCTTCCCCATGTAATTTGTCCCAATCCTGACATGGTTTTGTGTTTGGATAGTGTGCATGATGGTTGGGGTGTCGCCCATGAGGAAGGCCTGAAGGGTGATGCCATCGAAGCAGGCACGACGACAAACATGGACACCATCGCGAAAGAAAACGCATACCGCACGCTTGCTGCTCACGGGCTAGCAGTCGGACTTTCTGATGGGCTCATGGGAAATTCAGAAGTCGGGTCAGTCCTCTCTGTTGTCCTCTGTCATTTGACTGGAGGGTTCTGCTGACTAGTGGGGGAAAATAGACATTTGAATATCGGTGCAGGGCGCATCGTGTGGCAAGATATAGTCCGGATCGACGTAGCAATTAAGAAGCGCCAATTTCACAAGAATGACGTTATCCTTTCAAGCTTCAAGCGAGCCAAAGACACGAATGGACGGCTGCACCTTCTTGGTCTTGTATGACATTACCCTCTCTGCACCATTCGCTACTATAACTTGACCTCTGAATGGGGCTGGCATAGGTATCGGACGGTGGGGTCCATTCTCACAATACCCACCTATATGCGCTACTCGAGACTGCCAAGGAAGTGGGGGTGCCGCATGTGTACGTCCATTTCTTAGGTGATGGTCGCGACACCGCACCTCGCTCTGCAGCTGGCTACGCACGTGAACTGCGTGATTACATCCAGAAAGTTGGCATTGGTCAAGTCGCGACTATCGTAGGACGTTATTATGCCATGGATCGCGACAAGCGCTGGGAGCGCATCAAAATTGCTGTTGATGGGCTCGTGCACGGGCAAGGCGAAGTCATCGCTGAGGATGGCGATTATGTCAAGGCAATCGAGGCTAGATATGAGAAGGATGAGACTGATGAATTTTTGAAGCCTATCATTGTTAATGGTGACTCAGGTCGGATTAAAGGTGAATTTTTTCCACTCTACCCTTACCGTTTTTACATCTACCGCATGATTGTGGCAATAATAGGTGGTGATACCCTGTTCTTATTCAATTATCGCTCCGACCGCATGCGTGAGATCAGCACTGTACTTGGCCAACTGGCTAAACCGGTGGAAGTAGACATACCAAAAGACCTTGTGAGCTCTGCCCTCTTTCCCGTGCACTTTTCATTTCTGTTATATTCTGAGGAGATTGACAGCACATATCTACCATGTCCCGCTACAATGCCGAGTTTCCATTTCCAGTTGCCTACCTGCCTCAAGCAATGACTAACGTACTTGCTGAGTGGCTCTCCAAGCATGGCATCAAGCAGGCACACATAGCAGGTCAGTAATACTTGAATTGCATTTTTGTGCATTTAAATTGATATTGGCACTTTCCTACGCGTTGCACATAGAGACGGAAAAGTACGCACATGTCACGTTCTTCTTCAATGGAGGTGTCGAGAAGCAATTCGATGGGGAGGAACGACACATGATCGATTCTCCCAAAGTTGCGACATATGACAAACTGCCCAAGATGAGTGTGCAGGGCGTCGCAGACAAAGTTGCGCAAGTCATCCGGGCAAATCAGCACGAATTTGTCATGTGCAACTTTGCACCGCCGGATATGGTGCGTCCACTACTGTTGTCTTCCCTCTTTCACAGACTGTGTTTTAACCCATCACCCTTTCATAAACTTATATTTTTAATGCTTGGCGATTGTTTTTTGGATGTATCTTTTCATACATAGGTCGGGCATACCGGCGTGTTTGACGCAGCCGTCGAAGCTATCACTCACACCGACGCGGCAGTTGGTACAATCTATGAAGCGTGCCAAGAGGCGGGCTACACCCTCCTCATAACGGCTGACCATGGCAACGCAGAGCAGATGATCAACTTGGACACCGGAGTTCCACACACAGCTCATACAACCAACAAGGTCCCGTTCATTATTGCAGGACCAAAGAAGAACACCAAGCACGTGTTCACGGACGACAAGGATAGGAAGGAGGGAGAAGAAGAAGGTGCTTTATGTGATGTTGCGCCGACGGTGTTGGCGCTGGTTGGGCTCGAGCAACCTGAGGGTGCGTTCCAATCTCTTCCCATTGTTTCCCTTGCTGGCAGCCAGGCGACATGAGCTGAACATGTCTGCTCGTTTCGCCACATACAGAAATGACTGGGCGATCGCTACTCTCTCTATAGGTGGATTCCACGCAAAGATTGGGGTTGCACAGCAGACCCAAGCGGCAAGCGGCAGGAGTGTCGGCATCCACAATACAGCATACGAGTGAAGACGCATGTTAGATTCAGAAGCAGCATAGTGTTGATACAGGTTCTAGCCGTGTATAGATTAAGAAGTGAACATGTCAATGAGATTCGAAAAGAGGCCGTAGGAAACCGTAAACTGGAAAACTTGCTTGCACAGGGCAACGGTACGGTATTGGCAGCCTAGTGTCAATCGTCAAGCGTCCCAGAGTCTATCATGAAAGGCTTCCGCCAAGCAGCCCAGCTCGTGCGCGCTCTCGTTCTCTATGACCTTCCTCTTTGTTAACCGCATCAAGGAGATACAGGTATCTGTTGATCATTCCGACCCTGAGTAAGGTCACTGACATCTTAGTGCCAAATTCGCGCTGAACCCGCCCGTTTCAGAAAGTTATACACTCTCCTACTCAAGTGCGCGTCCACGTCGATGTCGTCAAAACTCATTCATTCCGAAAAACCTTTCTTCAATGGTCGTGGATGCCGTGCTCTCCCCGGATCAGGACGAGCTGGACGAATCCCTCATTGGCGTGAAGAAAATTCCCGGAGGCGGCATGCAAGACTCGCTTCTCATTCGCGGTGTATCATTCAAAAAGACGTTTACTAACTTATGCCGGTGCTGAACAATAACCTAAAGCATTCACCAATCCTCTCGTGCTCTCGCTCAATGTGGAGCTCGAGTTAAAAGCAGAAAAGGACAACGCTGAAGTCCGTGTAGATGCTGTTGCTGATTATCAGGCTATCGTTGATGCGGAGTGGGAGATCATCAATCATCTATCGCAAGCTACAAGAAATTGAAAAGACGGGCGCGAAGGTCGTGCTGAGCAAGCTTCCCATCGGGGATCTGGCTACTCAGTGGTTTGCCGATCGGGACATCTTTTGCGCTGGGCATGTTCCTGCTGCAGACCTTCGAAGAGTTGTGCAGGCCCTCGGCGGTTCCATTCAGTCTACCACCTCCGATATTGGCCGTGAGCACCTCGGAACCTGTGGAAAGTTCGAGGAGCGACAAATCGGTGGCGAGCGATATAATGTTTTCGAGGAATGCCCCAAAGCGAAAACATGCACAATGATTCTTCGCGGCGGCGCTGAACAGTTTATAGAAGAAGTGGAACGGAGTCTACATGATGCAGTTATGGTCGTGAAGCGTGCGATGAAAAATGGGGAGGTCGTTGCTGGTGGGGGTGCCGTCGAGGTACGTGCCTATCTGGCATGATGCGAGAACTGCAAATGACCTCTATTCAGATGGACCTTTCTGCTTATATACGGAAGCATGCGCTTTCTATTCCGGGAAAGCTTCAGCTCGTCCAGATCGCATTCGCAAAGGCACTCGAAATTATACCCCGGCAGATCTGCGATAATGCTGGCCTTGACTCGACGGACATCTTGAATAAGCTTCGTATGAGACACTCACGTGGCGAGAAATGGGTTGGTGTTGATGTTTGTGACGGACCTGATGGCGTCCGTGACAATCTGGATGCATTTGTCTGGGAGCCCAGTTTGGTCAAGGTCAACGCGATTAGCAGCGCGGTGGAGGCTGCGTGTCTGATCGTTTCCGTGGATGAGACTGTCAGGAACCCTCAGAGCGAAGCCGTAGGTTGTCTTCACGCTGTGATATTGATCGATAACTCATTGCTCTGCGAACGTCTGTAACCCGACGCCGGTCCACTGGCAGAGCGCCACCCGGTACTGCGCAACGAGCGCGCGGGGGCGGGGTAGGGGCGGAATTCCGCGGAGATGAGTTGGCAGGTTGCGTGGGTACTTTCGTTGTTTATACATGAAATTGTAATCGCACGAACACCTCTCCTGAGGATCATCTGTCTTAAATCGATGCTTGCAAGTACCGGAACGGCAGATGTACTCGAGATGTTATCTTCCGGCATAGACATCATTCACAGCGTGTGGCATTTATTGCGTGCTACGTAAGACTGCGGTGAGTATTTGTAGGTCAGATCCGATACTGTACGTTACAGTACGTAGTGCATGTAAAACTTTTTTCTTCAACGATGTTGTGTACCTTGAAGTTCAGCTGTATAGACGGAAGGATAAGTTACACTACGGATACCGACCTCCGGACATCATTGTCACTTGTGATATGTAGTGGCGTAAACTATATAGTAAAGTTCCAGCAGCACAATTGAAGGGGAATCACAAGGGGAGCAAGAAGACAATAACCATAGCATACCATGTCTTTGGATATGAGCCTCGTGAGGAACGCGAGACGCGTGAACATATCAGATATGGTGATTTAGCGACACGATGGGAAACGATTGATCGCAAGTGTGGTTGGAGGCGTCAAATTGGTGGTGGCGGTGGCATTGAGCGTCTCCTATTTTAGGGAGGCTCCGTCATTGAATCTGCATCTTCAACCAATGGCCGCGGTAGAATATCTCAATTTGTTTACTGTAATGGAGAATGGATGGAGAGAGAGCCGCTTTCTGGGGTCGTCTATTGATAGTTGCGACAGTAGCGCTGACGCCGGCGCACATACAGCTGTATTACAGCAGTAAGTTGATACATTATTTTTCTTTCGAACGTGGGGGAAGAACAATATTCATTTCGGAGGGGCCTCCTCTGAGTTTCGATCGTCCAAATATAGTAAGCGTTGTCACACACATTAGTTGTTCCAATACAAATAGTACGATTGTAGGAGACACCTGCAGCAACAGGACTTTTCTTGTTTCTCAGCAAACAAGCAAACAAGAAAAGTCCTGTATTCTGATAAGTAAGAGGTCCCGGATCATAACATGAGAACCAGAGCCAACTTGAAGAAACGTGAGAAATATCTGGATGATGACACAGATCGGAGACGTGGCGACAGTGGAGCATGGTACAAGTCTGGGCGAGAAGAAAGAAAAAAAATTGGCTGCTGCTGCGTCTTGGAATAAGGCACCTGATCATGGTCGAGCCAAACACACGAACTTGGAACTTAGGAATGACTCGGAGAGGGTGGGGAGAAAAAAGTTTAGGCAAAATATGCTTCGGCCTTCGGGGTAAGTAGTAATAAATGCCCCGTGTACGTATCCATGCATCCGTCACACCCAAAGTCCTGGGTTTTTTTCTCTCGTTGGGTTCCCCTGTACCAATCTTGGCTTAGATTGAAATTATTGTTGGGAACAGTGGTGTGGCGGTTGAGAGGTACTGTGCATGTAGGGTTCAATTAAGGGTCACATCGGGTCGGGATATCGAGTCTGTTTACCCCCCCAGCGCCCCAAAGCCTTAAATCCAATACCCACCCTCATTCATTCATATTTCAATAAAAAGACCAAAATATGAGCAAACTCAGAAGAGAAAAAATTCTCTGAAGGGAATGACCTGTTCAGATGGAGGCTTTGTGTCTATTATTACATTGGTGTATCTTTTCACACATGGTTATTGAAAGGCTCTAAACGGGCTAAATCGCCATAACGTAGAAGGGGGGAATTAGCACCACTGGTGAGGAAGTTAGAAAGGGGCCCCGGCCGATACGTTGGCGGGTAGAAGGAACTATGAAAAAGAAGTTTTTTTTTCTCTACAAATGGATCTGACTGTCGTCGATGTCTCCATCCTCGTCGCTCGAATCCACATGTACTCCGTTGCGATCGTGCATTTACAAACCCATCGGCGCCATCATCGGAGACGTTGGAGTGGGGAAATCCACCATGGTGGCGGCGTTGCTGGGGGATGCGACAGTGCAGACAGTGGCTGTGAGTTGTACATAGCCAGATTGGGCACTTCGGAACGGAAAACGCGCCGTGTATTCCTTCTTGTCCAGTCGCTGATGCAACGAAAATAGTGTAGGACAGTTAAAGCGGATAAAAACAAGGACGTTGAAGATGGAAAAGGGTAGATGATGTAGCTGCGTACCTCTCTTGCTTCCCTCTCTGCTTGCTATGGAGAGATCTCATTGTAAGGAACCCAGTTCGTACGAGCCGACAGGCAGGAGAATGGACGGTACCTCTTGAACTTCCTGTTCTGCCCTCTATTCAAAAGGCTCAAGTCAGAAATGACGAAATGACATGCTCGATGGAAACCATGAAGAAGAATGGATGGCTAGAGGCTACACACCTCTTTGCGAACCAGCTCATCGGCCTTCGCGAATCGCGCAACTGTCAGCATAGGACAATCCGAATAGAAAAATGTTGCTAATTTACCTCTTTCCTCTCTTTTGCTTCGTGCTGAGATGAATATGATCAGGCACCTTTCCCCCAAGTGACAATGACAACACGCGTCGCTCACCTCTTCCTTCTCGCGCTTCATTCGACCTCGCGCCTCGCGCTCTTGTAATACCCTATGCAGTTGGAGAAACGTTAATTCCCGCGAAACAACCAAACCAGGAGGACTGCCTCGCACCATTTGGCAACTTCCTCCACGCATTCTCGTGGTCGGGTATTGTTCTTTAGCAAGTACCCTTGTAAGGTAGCAACCTGTAAAAGTATGAAATGAGATATTGAGCGGCTGCTGGAGGGAAATTATCGTTTACGCTCATTTCCCCTTCGGGAATAGCATCGGCAAAACGTTTGGCAAGCTGGGCAATTTCCTCCTCTTCAAGTATTGGCACGGCATGTATCGACAACGTCTTACGCTTGGAGTCGGGAGGGTTCTTCTCTGAAGCGTCCACAGATGATGAAGTAGTTTCATCAAACGACGGCGGTGATGAAGATGACGCAGATGGCCGAGATGGGAAGAAACACTTGAAGATGCCTTCCGCCTGCCACTTTGTCGCGTTGGTGAAGTTAATCCATACGTCCATACGTCCAGGTCTATTTAGAGCGGGATCGAGACGCTCGATATGATTGGTCGTGGCGAAAAGCAGCCTGTCGGAGATGACCAAAAGCCACTTTAAACGAAACGAAGGGCACGACTGAAATAACGGACTTACCGGCCGTCCGCTGCTGCAAACCCATCCAGGCTGTTCAGGAGGCCACTCAAGCTTAGCGTCGAGCCATCATTTGCTTCGGCTGCAGCCTTGGAGGGCACTGTAGGGGTACCCGTCGACGTAGAACCGCCACGGGTAAATGCGGCATCCAAGTCCTCCAACAGCAATATGCATCTGCCAGTGTAAGAGTAAGATGAAGGCGTTTGAGAAACACAGCCTCTCATATAATTTCGGAGAATCAACTGACCGTGATGGAACGTTTCCCATTAACGTCGATAAGGTGTTATCACTCATTCTACTCGCCGAGGTCAACCGGATAATAAGAGAAGAGCTAAATTACGCACCCCTTTGATAAAAGACTGACAACATAAATGTCGAGGCCGAGCTCGCCAGCAAGAGAATGAATGAGCGACCTCTTGCCACTTAAGGATGACATCAGGACGTGACACTCCCAAATCTGGGAAAATAGGCGTACCTTCCCGGCACACCGTACAGCAGATACCCACGTCGGAACGGGATCCCTTTCCGAATACAGGACGATAAATACCTACATCTTTACGTGCACAAAGTATTAAATGAACTCACTCCTTTCAGCGTACCTGTCGAACCACGTGCACACTCGTGTTCAAGTAAAACTATAGGTAATGGACGTACCAGTCTTCAGACCGCAGGAAATATCGGCAATCCTCCAAGAGCATCTCCTTGACAGCCGGTTTCAGAACTATTGATCTCATTGGCCGCTTCTGGCGTGCGCCGTTCCATCTCCAGTATGCACATGTCCTTTGGAAATCAGTCACGAGCTACAGTATATCACCCACAGGTCGATTGCCCCTTACGTGTCTGCCATAAAAATAAGCAAGCGGTGTCCCGCGTCTTTTTCATATTCGCGCTTGGCATCTAACACGAGCTTCCTGAGGATGTCATTATTCCGTGCGACGACGCTGCTCAAAACAAGTTTAATCAGCCAAAACTCAATAATAATAGATCAAAGTAATCGGGCAGCCTCTAGATTCACCTGATTTTAAGAGCCGAATAGTCATAGTCCTGGTATCGATGGGTGCGCGTTATCTAAAACGCGGCATACTTAGCGTCTCCTATTTTAGAGAGGAAGTGCCGCACCTTCAACCAATGGCCGCGATAGAATACCGTATACGTGGTATCTGGTATGGGAAAAAAAATCCGTTTCGATTTGAACGCTGAAGCCGAGCGGAAAAGTTACTTACCCGGCGGGCTGGGCATGAATGTCACCTTGCGCTTGCGGAGACGGTGTTCCAGCTCGTTTTCGGTTTCTTCATCCATTTCCTCCTCACCCAAGTCCCCTGTCATCGATTGATTCAACTGATTCCGGCCAACCGAGCGCGTGGTAATATCAAAGCCTTGACTGCGGCCCCATGCAGGTTGCTGTATTATTATTTTTTCCCGCAGGGTAACGGCAGATTAGTTATGACCATGCTCCATGGCTTCGCGCGGGACGTACCTTAGAAAGCCAATGCATCAGCCTGTCAAGGCAAGACATGAGCAGATACACGCAGAGGGCGATAGAACGGACTTGCCAGTCGTAAGGATAATCCTCTTGGCTGAAATGTGCGGTAATGTAGAATGCTAACGATCACGCTTCAGCCAGTCATATCGCCTCAAAAAGAGGTACGAACAATCCACAAATCCATTCCACGCGGATATCGAGGCCCTTCGGGCAGTCTCGACTGTGTCACCGACGACAACCAGTTTCTACGAAATACAGCTGAAGACCTGACCGAAGGCGGGGAAGGACCGGAGTATACACACCAGAGTGTCTTGGATAGAGCTAGTGTTGAGACCGAGTGGTGCCAAAAAACTCTTAACGGCATCCATATTCATGCAAGCGTGACGAGTGGCGAATCCGCGGGGGGTGAGAAAAATGCACGCTGAAGATGGGGTAAAGGGGATTATATAGGCGACAGGAAACATCTTGCATCTGGCAACGAGGCGCCCACCAGCCACCCGGTAGAGTCGCGAGCCCAAATGGCGGTAACAGCACGCTTCACGCATCCCGATCGTCTCTCCCATGCCGGTTCCGTAAGACAGGAGAAAAATCCATCAACACATAGAGTCCATGGCGCCTCAGGAAGCATAGTGATTCACCAAACGCGATTCCTGGGGACCTTGTTGCCATGTCGGGCGGGCTTGACTCTATATAAGAACATGAGTATTTTGCGTATCGATCGCCCTACTTGATCTAAACCCAGTTCCAACCAGGGACGCAGGCCCTTGAATGCCCACTGTGACAGTTAGGTACAACACTTCGGATAAAGGCTGAGACTCATTTGACAAGATTAACGCTGTTCTTAGGAAGTGGGGGCAGGATGGATGAGTTTAGGTACGACCTGTCTTTCAGTGAGAACTCATACGACGTCCGCGTGGGGTAACAAGTTTCTGGATACGCTAGCACAGGCGACTTGTGAAAAGCGACTCCTTAGGCTTCTGTCACTAAGAGGATATGAGTTTGAACGCCAGGGGAAGCCGGACCATGTGAACGCCACGCCACAAGCCAGGGACGTGACCGTTCGAAAACCGGGGCAATGGCGGTACGTTACCCCACAAGGACTCCAATCCGATGGCTCAGCAAAGCTGCGCACGATGCCCACTGAAACATGCCGCAAGCGGTGATCTGCCATGAGTCACGCACCTGTTCACGAGTGCCACAACCGGGGCACGAATAACTAGAAACATTCCCCTTCATCGGCCCGCATGACCGTCCCTTGTCTTCGACGTCGACGAAGACGGAGGAGGCTAAATCTATGGCAACCACCTGAGGGATATTGAGAGGGAGGATAAAAGACCTGCAGGTCAACACATGCTTGTAGTCATCGGATTGAACATGCCGACCGCGATATGACGTTTATCGTGCTCTTAAGCAGAATCGGAATAGGTTAGATGACCCCAAGTAGCGCCGAAAGAGAGCGGGCCTGGGTAACTTTCTACCAAGCGATGCACTCGTCCACCATTCCGGAAATGTGGACAAACCGAATACTAGAAGGAGCACGAAAAGAAGGAACAGAAAACAAATCAAAATGAGGGGCAGCGTTATTGGCATAGGTGACTTTGCAGCCTCAAGCAGGTCCGCCCACGCAAACAGTACAGTAGGACTCTCGAAGTAAGGAGTTAAGCTGACAGAATATAGGCCGTCAATTAAGTGGCGTGATAACATGCTACTAAGCCACAAATCGACCAACAGTTCGCAAGGGTTGTGTTGTGTGCCCGTCAAGGTGCCCGTGTGAGTATCAGGAGCGAGCGAGCGCTGGTATGGAGCTAAACGTGCGCCAGGCCTGTCATGGCCTCTTTTTCTTTCCGGAAACGGGCCCGAAAAGGCACATACACGGCCAAACTAGTGCCGGACCCGGATCACGTGCGGGGCGTGGCTGTAGTGATCCGTAACTGTTATTTTATGCTAACACCGCCCTCCAAATGTCACTTCTACGAAGGGTTTTGCGGTCTATCTTTCGACCGGTGTGTCTTAGCTAAATTATTTCGTTGTCCTGCGAGGCGTTACCGTTGGGACAGATCTTGAAGGTTCGGAGGGTTCTCCTTTGTTCCGCTGCCAAGACTCTCACTATAGGACAGTTCTATGAGTACCTAGGTGTGTCTCGGCTCCTCTTGGCTGTGAAGGTTTGAAATTATCAATGCCACGTACGTAGAATCGTAGATCCACTTTGAAATCGCCGCAGAGTTCAATACAAATTTTATGAAGACATGCGGCTACATTGGCGGTGCAAGACGACCCAGGTCCGTGTCAATTTTCACATAACACTGGTACATACTGACTCGTCCGTGGACTGACCTCCGTGTGCAGTACAGTGGTCTTCCCATACACGGACGGCTCTGCCAACACGTGAAGTGTGTTCAAATGCGGGGCTGTACCAGCTGTGCCACCTATACTATACTACTTTTGCTCGATTGTTAGGAGCTCTCCGTGCTGATCTAACTCTGAAGAACGCCACTATTATTCAGACCAAAGACCAGGAAGAACGTGCACGTGTTTTTGCTTCTTCGGTACCCAACTGGAGTCGAAGACCCCACGCTTCTGATCTTCTCGAAAATATGAATCTGCCGTTCTTTGACACGTTCATTTGTTTGCACCAGAAACGGACAGAGTATCTCGAAACTACAAAGCATGTGGGAACCAGAGGTTGAATTTCCGTTTTGCACATTGAATAGTGGGAGTTTCGTGCAATATTACAGTTGACTGTAGTACGCACGAACTTACCTGTAAAATCGACCAAAAAGCTAGATCCTGCCTTGACAAGTGCCCGTCTACTATGGTAGCATTCAAGTCAATTTATTGTATGTTGTCTTTGTACGTGCCACTCTAGGATGATATGTCTCCTACTTTCTCCCGCGTGTTTCTCTCATATGGTACGACCGCAAAGCCGTGATATCTTTTTAACGATACAGCACGTATCGTACAACTGGTCTACAGCATTGACGCCAATAAAGCCTAATTGAGAATCTCTACTTCGCCATACGGCCGTGCCTTGAAGTAGCTCTCATCAAAGTGATGCACACGAACGTATCCGTCCTCTCCTCCGGAAGCATATGCGGTCCCCGCCGGATGCACAGCAATACTGTTTCAAAACAAAACCCGGGATTGAAAGCGAAAAGTTAACTTTTATGATGGACAGACAGGAGCATGTGGATGAGGGGACGTACGTATTCAATGGACCAAAGTGTCCCTTGACCCGACCGACTTCCTCTTCGAAGATGCGATGCCAGAAACGGGCTTCAAATTTCCCCTGTCGTAATGATGTCGTCGTGACACTCATGGCTTCTTGACCGCCGCCCAGTAGGACCTAATGAGTGGGTGGTGGGAGGGAGAAGGCACGTGTCGTCAAATGATCTGGTGTAAATTACAGAGCCACGCACGTATGGCATATTCGGTGCGAGCGCGGCGCTATTCAACGGCGTCTCAGTCTGGAACGTCTTGAGTACGGTGAGTGTCTTCGTATCATGTATACGAGCCGTCTTGTCTTTGCTGCTCGTGATGAAATATGATCTGTCGGCGGACAATTGTAGGTCGGTTACGACGTCCATGTGAGCTCGTTCATTCGAGAGAACCTCTTCGCCCGAGTCGGCGTCGAAGAGGGCGACTTTGCCAGATTCGTGACCTGTGAGGATCATGCCTGGCATGTAGGAATTGCACAGACTGTCGCTTTGCTGCCAACTGGGTGGAACATTGATACGGGATCCTGGCTCTCTATTGCCACGAAGGTCAGGTGGGATTGATAGGTGGGATTGAAAGGAAGGAGGTACGCACGATGTGTGCCGTCATTGTCGCGGTTGATGTTGAAGATTCGGATGGCACCCTGGTGGCCCATGCGTTGCTCGGTGATACAGACGACTTGCTCATCGTCGTCCGAAAACGAGACGCGCTTGACGGCCGTCGGGAACTCCCATACGAAGAGGCACTTGCCGGTCTGCACCGACCAGAGCCGCATCTCGTTATCTGCGGAACCAGAGACGAGGAATCGTGATTGTGCTATTAGGGCGTTAGCAAAAACCAGGTGAGTAAAGCACGAAGTAATTTCAGGAGATAAGGAGAAACACGCACAGTCGACGTCTATTGTCCAAACCGTGCCGTTGTGTCCATCGTAGGTACCGAGACGCTCTCCATTATGAGAGAACCAGACGTTGATAATATGGTCTTTGGAGCATGAAAAAAGCAGATCGCCCTCTTGGTTGAATTTAATTTGCGTCAGAGAACGCTCGTGTCCTGCAAAAGGATGTAAGGTGTGTGCGGATCCCGCTGGAACGAGATTGAGGTACTAACCTTGAAGAAGGATGGGCCTCTGATATGTTGTAGAATGTCAGCGAAGAGTGGAAGAAGAAAGAGTGGATACGTGCCATATTCGAGGGAAAGGGAAGGCGAAGAGAAGGACGTCAATCTACAGTGTCGCTCACGTGCGCTCACTACAGCATTTTTCATTCCGTTGTTTGTACACTATATATAATGAGGTACTTGGTACTACCGCCCCACCCTCGACCGTTCGCACTATGAGCAACTGCACTGCGGGCTGAGCCACGTCGATGCTGGTATTCATTTCTACATGAATCTGAGCCAATAAAAATCACGCATCACAGCTACGAATTCTCCGCAATGTAAATAGGCATAGCACTTAGCCGGTATAAAGTAATTCAGGGTTGACAACACTCTCTCCTACTGTGAAAGCCAGGCCCGTAGATGAGCGACTTTTTAACATGAATTTATCTACGCTATCGCAAATGGCGTTTGGAAGCATTTTTTCTCCGGATCCTCGCCCGCCGCTGGCTCTCCTTCATTCGCCGCATATGGTCCTTTGGATCCATGAACTTGTTACCGACGTCAATGAACTTGATCGTGAGTCGGCCCGGGGCAGTACCACTTGTGTTCGTGATTTCCGTCCCATCGTCTTGCAGGACACCGGAGGCCACATCATCGAACTTGGTAGACTCCTCGGACCGCCCATGTTGTTTAGCATCTTCGCGTGCCCTCCTCAAAGCAGTGGGGAGGACAGGTTCCTGATGAAGTGAGATGATTGACAAGCAGAAGCACGGGAACCACGTACCTGTCCTTCGACCACCGGTTCCCAGAACATGCGTTGGTACCGAGTACGCGCTTTATTGTCTCCTTCAGCTTGATCCAGAGCATCAGCCTCAACGGTGTTAATCCGGCTTTCCACCCAATGTTCGTGGGTCTTATGCTTGCTGGCATCATACGTGACACCGAGAATTTGCTCCATGCCTCTCAGGAGTCCAGTCTGAAGAGGCTTGCCCTAATTTCCAATTAGCGCAGGTCGACACACCCCAATGATACGGTTATACCTCCTAGACAGGGCAAGTTAGTACTCTATATCTGTGTGAATGCAGAGACAGAATCAGGTGAAACGTATGGAATAACCATTTTTAATGTCTTCAAGACTAATCTTTATGAAACATCATCCTGCCAGAATTTGGCTAGGTAAGCTAGGAAGGGGAGACACACCTTTATCCAGCTCTCCTCGAGACCTTTTAGCCGTAGAATGGCATCCACGCGTTTGATGCTTAAATGATACCGACTGGCAAGGTTGCGGACGGAGTTGGCCTTAGGATTAGCCATAAAGGACTGATATAATGTATTTCGAAGGGCATCTGAAACAGGAGTGGGGGGTTTAAAGGATGGATTTAACGGAAAGGGCTGATAACCAGATCAATAATGAGTAAGGGACTGGTTCGGTTTCAATACCAGACGGAGACAAACAAACTCAACTACTTTGCCTCCGAGCCAATTACATGGCCGATGGGGTTTCTCGAATTGCTTGCCGATAGTTTTCTTCCAGACACCCCATGTTGGGTCCCTTGGAACAGAGCTGTCGCCTTCGCCTTGCTCCTCGCCTTCTCTCCCCGTTTTAGCGGGAAAATCCACACGCGAAGTAGAGGAGAAGGATCGCAAGGTTTTAGTTCTTGCGCATTGGCGTAGGAGGTGACGGTGACTGAGCATGAAGTTGTCTCTGCTACGCCACGCGAATTGAAAACGGAACGCGAATGGGTCGGTTGATGCACGTGATCTGTTGACCAGGTGATACGCATCCGCGATATGCACATAAAAAAAAACATTCGAGCATCGAGTAAGCAATGTCTTCCTCAGACCCTGCTTTGTTCAGCCTTTTGCAAGCGTACTCTGCTTTGAAGCACCCCGATTTTTATTGTTTCCTTCCACCTCCCATTTCTCCAAATACATGACTTCCTACTGTGTTCTATCCTCCTCAACCCGCACTTCCTACAATATCCTCCTTCGCATACGTATCGACTGTCCTTCTGGAAGTGGGCAATCGAACACCTTGAAAAACTACTTGGTGATGAGGCAGGCGTACCCCTTCTCTTCGCGAGTGTCTGTCAATTACGTCTGCGTAGGAAGGTGATGAGATCGACCAACGTATGTATGAGCGATTGGTTTCGTTAGTGGCAATTAGCAAGCCGGTGTATGTTCTTCGACTAATAAATTTTACCAATCATTTTTCCGAATGATTCTGTAGTGCTCATGATGTCGCTGCACCACCGCCCCCATCCTTCGTCACTCATTATTGGAAACCGGCTCCTCAATCTGGTTCACCCGTGTCAACCAACGCCATTATTCCGGCGACGGAATATCATTCTGTCACTTTATTCGAGTCTCGCACAACGATTGAAAGTGGCACCACCGGGCTGCGGACATGGCGTGCCAGTTTCGTGTTAGCTCAATTTCTCATTCAGAACCCCAGTACGACGTGTGCTACCGGTCTTTTCTTAGCATTTACCCGCCCATCCAGCCATCTTGCTTAATAAATCCGTCCTTGAACTAGGCTCCGGTACTGGGTTTCTCGGTCTTATAATAGCTGACATCCAGGCCAGCAGTGGCGGAGTGACAAGGCCACCCGCCCTCTATCTTACTGACGTCAATGAGGACGTCCTGAAGCGGTGTCACGAAAACACACAGTTACCATGCAGTAGGCTCGTTGCCTATGTTGTTGAGGCTCAGCTAAGCTACTCTAGACGCATCTCACCGTCACGAAAATTTATCTGTCAAATCGCTGGATTGGTTTGATGCGCTCACACAGGATGGTATCACCAAGGTCCAAGCAACTTTGGACACCATGAAGCCAGAGTTCATACTTGGCGCAGACATCGTGAGCAATCTTTTTATGTCTGACTGTCCAGACCCTTCTCAAGCGACACCCGCGCGCAGCTGTATCATCCCGACATGATCACTCCATTTCTTGCTACCCTCACTATTGTGCTGCAGGCATCGAAATCTCCAGCGGGTGGAACAGCATATCTCGCGCTGACAGTCCGCAGTGCCGACCTACTTAACTCGTTTCTCCTGGCGCTGTGTAAGTCAAAATCCTTCGCTACGCCTGTTAGCTGATCAACTGACTTGCGGTTCCAATCCTCAGCGGACCGTGACTTGTCAGTCGAAGAATTACCACAGTTCAAGTGTGACTGTAGCCTCTCATTTGTGGAACAATCCGAAGGTGTCGATCAGGAAGTCAGAATCTATAAAATCAATCTCGCTCTATAATACAATATGTAGTTTTACACTGCCTTTACTACCCAATTAGATTAACCCCCATAGTGTGAGCGCACGATGACTAGAGTGATACAAAAGCAGAATGGATGAACGAACGAGTTATATACAGTGGTAAGATGTTACAGAACGAGGTTGATCCGAAAAGACGAGAAATGAAAATGTATTCCTACTGGTCGTGACTTGCCGTTCAAGAAGCCTTGATCACTTCGAAAATTTCGAATAACCGAACGGGTGTAAGACCATCGGTTGTTTGGGTCTCAGGTAGGGTGCAGCGGCGCATTTGTTCTTCAGATTCGCCATCGCCTTCGAACCCAGATTCCCATTCAAAAGGGTTCATCTCAGGCCAGTTGAATCGCTTCCGTCTGAACCTGCGGAAAGGATGTGGCGGTAAGTATGATTGCACCAAGAGGGATACATAGAGAGAAGACGTACATGGCGTACTGCCATAATGCCTCATCCAAAGCTTCATGCGACATTGAGGGCTTGCCCTTTCTCGCGGAGCTCGTCGATGTGCGCCTCCAAGGCTAGCTTTGCGCTAATGACGGAGTGCACGTGCTTGTTCGAATGCATGTCGAGCTCGGTCGGCGACATTGGGAGGTATGTCATCGGGTGCCGTGTACCCTCCGACGCAGTGTACACCACGACAAGTCCAGGGGGCTGATAAGGCACGCCTGCGGGGGAAAGCTGTACCACCCCCATAAGACTGGCCGCCTTTTTTGCTCAAAACGGGTGGTAGACTGGTCAAGGAGACATATTCAGCGGGCCAGCAGCAGCAGCGGGGGCTTGTTGAGGAGGGACAGCTGGGGCTGGAGCTGGAGCCGGAGCCGGAGGAGGCTGCCACCCAATCATCTTGTTGGGCTTCTCATTACCCCAATCGATGGTGATGCTAATTCCGAATTCGCGCCTCTTAAATGATGATTTGATGCTATTTTTGGGTGAGCTGCTGGCGTGGGTTCGCGTCATGAATTCCCGCGATGGAAGACAAACGTGCGCGTTGGAGACGTTGATTAGGCCCTTATCACTGAATCGCCTCCGAATAGCGTCCAGGAGGATGGTGCGAGGTAGTGGGTGGATGCCGTACCTCTGCGCGAGCATGTCGAGGTAAAGTCTCTCCATGTCGCTGCAGTTGCGCATTTCAGCCTCCCAGTCTTCGTATGGACTTTTCTTGGATTCAGGTGGCGACGTGCTCCTCATCGAGGCTTTACCCTTCGCTGCATTGGCGAAGGTGCACCTGACGGGGGTCTCCGGGCCGATAGAGGAAAAGCAGAGTTGATCGTGTATAAGCTCAAGGCGACCTCCGGGGCAAAGAACGCGATGAATTTCCGAGAGCACAAAGTCCCAGCGCTCCGCCGGTATCGCGGCCACGGCGTCGTTCAGACGCACGTAATCAATGGAGTCGTTCCGAAACGGCAGCTGCTGTGTGAGGCTAATTGAGATGGAGTGTAAAATTAGTGGATCGTCCGAAGCGCGGCCTTAGTTGCTATGTACACGTACAAGTCATGACGTAGCAGCCTCACGTTCTCCTTGTCCACCGGCACTCTGGGAAGTGTCGTCTGCTCCTCGTCAACGGAAGGCGGCATACTGAGCCCGGTGACCTTTGCACCGTGGGCTCCCCATTCATGCGCGGCATGCGTGATCCAGTGGCCGTCCCTACACCCCAGGTCGACGGCATGATGAACAGGTGATGATGTCGGAATGTCGAAAAATGATGGAGAACCATCTCGCATTAGCTTTCGCATCAGTTCGTAAGAGTGAAGTTCACTGCGACCAAAAGTCCATCATTTAAAATTTTCTCGAAACTACCTTCGCGGCTCACCTTTCACGAGTGACGTTGTCGTGTAACATAGAATATGGCACCTCGTGGTACGGGTGCCAATCGTAGTTGAGACCCTGAACAGTCCCGAGCTCATGGAGCTCGTCTTGATTATCGCACTGGTCAGTATTCTCCGCTTCTGAAGAAGTGCTGGATGGGAGGCTGAAGTCGCTATAAGACGAATTGGAAAGAAATGAGGTAATTGGGGAGAGCCCGATGAATTCAAGGGAAGATGTGCGTGGTAGCTCCACCTGGAGCTGGGGTCGGTTCTTAGCTTTGGATTTAGGAAGACGGGTGAGGTGTTCGTAAGTAGACGACAGAGTAGACTGTTTCGAGGAGATGGCTTGGCGAACAAAGGTCCCCACTCGGGTGGCATTACTGGGTCGAGGGCGTTTGACCATGTTCAATGAACGGGTTGCGGGTGTAGTGTCACGAGAACGTTTCACGGCAGTGGCTGGCATGCTAGACTGGTGGGTTACAGAATCTCCTGTGGTCTAGTTAGTGTCAGACTTAAGTGAAGGAAGACTCGGTAACGAAGATGCGTAATAGAACAAGGTAGGCGGGGGAAGAGGGTACGGGAACAAAGATAAAAACTTTTCGGCACCTTTTAACATGCTCTTTGGTGACAGGGCAAAAGCAAGGGTGGAGACAACGATCCATGCGTGAAGTGGCAAGATTAATTGTGGAGAGGGACCACAAAGGCTGACTCAAAGGGCCACTTCACGAGGCTGCATCAAAGAGCACAGTTGGCTGGTGGCCAGAAATAAAGGGAAGTGGGATGTGGCAATTACCAAGAGGGGAAAAGCTCGCAAGTTCCGAACAAAGAACCGTAGATCTGATGGGCAGCGAAGCACCGATGACGACATATGAGCCGAGCAACTATAAACCATTTTTTGATCTCATTGGAAACATGATGGTGACGATGATAGCAAATAGCCGGCCATGGAAGCCGCCGCCGTAACATTGTGTATATTTTGCACATAAGAATAATCCGACAGACTTGCGCCTTGACAATGCTACTCAATAAGGCATCAAAAATCGACTTCGGATCTCGCGAAAGGGGAACGACGGTCGCTTAGTCGTCGTCCTTTGCAGGAGGGGGCCCACAGGGTTGAAGCATTCGCTTTGGATTACCCCGCATCAGCAGATGATTCCAATGCCAATATTGAAGTAATACCTCTGTCATTTCGAATTTGATACGCCCGGTTGCTTCCCCGTCAGCAATGGCAAGATAGGACGTGAGACTTGGGTGTCCAACGATAGACGACAATGTGTCACGATGTTGATGGGTCTGCCACTCACTGTAAGGGACAAATCGGTGAGATCGATAGCGGAGTAGGGACAAAGAGCGCACAATTTACTCAAATCTGCGTGTCCTGCGACGAAATCAACCCGAGGAAGGAGCACGGGTAAAGTGTATGTGGCTTACCAGTTCCGGTATACCGAGCGTGGACTGAACGACGATATGAGGATGAGAATGTCCGTAACTATGAAGTTGAAGTGACTTACGATGTTCTAGCTGAGTATTTGCGGTGTATCTCAACTCAGACGACTGTGAAATGATACCAGAACGATCAGGACGGGCAGCACAGATGGATCGAAGAACAAACCATGTTTCAAGTTGTTGTTTATGCTTGTTGAATGCAACTAGTGTACAATATAATATAATATACCCTCCTCCCATCATCCCAACCAGATAGAGATTCCGGGGAATCCTGGTGTGGAAAATCGAGGACCAGTGGTTTCTGCGTGTATACCATCTACGAACCCCTTCCCTTGTCCACAAGCCCCTCCAGCCTTCCCACCAACGTCTCCACTCTTTTCGCAGCATAGGCTGGACTCATAGAGGACAAAAGATCATCCAAAGTCTCGTAGAATACTCCTTGGTTTAATACCTAAAATGATCAATTAAAAACGAGGGATGGACATGACCACTGTCGCCAGACCTTGTAGCCGGCAGATGAGAGGATTACGTTGACGATGTTGCCCTCCAATAGAGTGACGGTTGCCTCGGCTTCATTCTCATTGCAATGAATTATTTCTGAGCGGGAGATACCAAAGGCTTGCTCGTTCAGAGCCTGTGCAAGCTCGCGTTGATAAAATTCAGCGACTTGGTCCTCCTCGTTCATAAGTGAGGCGAAAGATGTGTGAGACTATGTAACGTAGTTTGCCTCCGCCGCAGCTACTGTAGATTCCGCACTCATGTCGGATGACACGCTCAAAATCAAAAGGAGGCTCTCCACACTCACGAACTCGCTCGATGACCTCGAAACTAGCTTGACAGGACTATTATCCCAATCCCTACCGGATCTAGTCATTGGCCTCGACACCATCCAACAGGCAAAGTTGCAGGTCGTCATTCCCTACCTCGTGTACGACCTCGTCTTCGGTCCGTATCTCTCTCTCTACACGCATTTCCAACTGACCGACATGACTATATATAGTCTATCTTAAGACAAGGGGTCTGGACCCGAAAACGCATACAGTGATTGCCGAGCTCGTATGTTCAGATATTTCTTGTGGGGTCAGTATTAATGCTAAGATGCTCCTATAGGACAGAGTACGACAATACTTCGATAAAATCAAGGATGCTGAGGATCCTGCCAAACGTCCGTATTTCGTTCTGTACCCTATTATCCGTTCACTAATTATTACCACCACCGCGTACAGGCCAGCTCGCAATCGACAAAGCCGCCGCAACGCGCTTCATCAAGAATGCCATCGCTCAAGCAAACGACACGACACGGGCTAACGCTTCCAACACCGGTCCTGGCCCCGCAACGGCCGCAACCACCACCCACCCACACTTCGACGACGAATCCGGGAACGCGAACGCGAACGATGAGCCCGTGACGTCCGCGTTCCGCAAGGAAGATAACGGAAAAAATGCTCGAGCGCGAGAAATACCACGAGGCGCTCCGGGAAGAGGCGCAGCTGCCGAGCGACGAGGATGAAGAACATTTGGAGATAATCGACAACGATGGTGGTAATGAAGAGGAGGGAAGGAGAGAGGAGAGGAGAGGGAGAGGCGGGTGCCGCCATGGCTTCCCCTTTACCCATACCGGAAGTTCCTCCTCATCCTCGGCTGCCGTTAGGAAGCGAAGACGACCCTCCATAGATCCATTTGCAGGTTTGTGCGATTTCTCTCATAAGTTCATGTTTTGCTACCATAACGTTTCCTTGTTCACAGGTTATGGCGATGGTCCAGATACCTCGACCCGTTCCTCTGCAGCAGCGTCCGCTGAGACTGATTCTGCACCAAGCACTTCGCGTTCTGGCAGGAAGCTTAGAAGAACTCGTAAAGAGGACGTCAGTGCTGATCAAGCCTCGAGTGGTGGCAATATACTTTCGGATGGAGAGAAGCACCAGGACAAGGTGGAAAAAAAGTCAAAGAAACGATCCAGAAAAAAAGCGGTCTCATGATCGTTAGATACACGGTCGTTAGATATAGATACACTACATCATTGTTGCTCCGAGTCAGTCAGCCGAACGATCATACTGTACGTGCTCCTTCAGTCTGACACATCTGATGCATAATGTTCGTAAAAGTTTGACAAGAGCTTCCTTCCTATGTTCCAAACATGTGAGAGACTCTGAGACTGATGGACATGGTTGCATTTGACGTTAAAGGGTCCAAATTAGCGGGGTTGTTTCTCCGAGTCCGAGCAACGTCGCGATGTTTTATGGCGCTCAAATGTTTTGGATGGGTTGGGTTCCGAGTGTGGCAGTGATGGATGACCAAAATTCCTCGGTTCAAATACGTAGTCGCTCATGGAAGCATACTCTGCAAGGAATCGTTTTTGCCATCGAGGAAACAAGCTGTAGACCTTGCCAATCTTTCGGCGGGCGATCACTCAATTGATCAAGCGGTCAGGCCAGACAGGTATGACGCCTTGGCCACATGTCCCATTGGTCCTTGGATTGTTGTTCCCCAGCGATGACGTAGAAATGCGACAATTGCCGATTATTAGCCTACTTACATACATAGATACATACAACAACTAAACCAACAACGTTCAACAAGTTATCTTGTGCTGCCTGAGGTTAAGCGTAAGCGTAATAATACACAGGTTTTACATGATTGTACATCCTTCGCGTTCACTGTTTGTTTCTAAAAGGCTCGGAGAATTCATTCCAGACGAACGTCGTCCCCCTGGTGACCACCACCTCGACCGCTGCGAGTGCCCATCCTCAATAATGGAACTCCCGGACCCGGAGGAGATATTAGCATCTCGGCGTCGCCAGCCTTTGCGCTTGCTGCGGGCAGCGGCAACCGCGTCGACAGTCTGCCACGAAGCAAACGTCTTGAGCACAACACGCCGCGAGTCGCATTCGTCCTGGCCTACGCCAAGGGCCTCATCATCGCGCCCATCGAGATATGCCAAACGACGTGCTTCATATGCTCTCCAACCAAGTCGAGGGCGTGTTAAATCGGCAAGTTTTTTGACGACGCCGTCGTTCATCGAGCGGCAATCAATCGCGACCATGGTCGCGTCTATAGCGTCCCTCTCGTGCGTCAGCTTCACAAATTCCTTCACGGCGGAGGCAGAAATCCGTGTACTGTCAGCCTCCAGAACACGGAGACGCGTACAGTTCCGTATTAATGCGAGGAAGGCCTCGTCGCTGATCTGGACGGCGGAAGAAACGATAAGATGTTCTAGGGCATGCCCAGGTACGCGCAGGTCGCGCTCGACACCGTCAGAGGATGGATGCGGGGTAATGGCGCGAAGTACATTGTCCGTTATCTCGATTGCATCCTCCAGATCCAGCTTCCGGAGGTTAGGTAGTGTCTCTAATAGTCGGACGATGCCATCGTCCTTGAGGTCTCCTCCGGCTTTTCCAAGCTCCAAAAACGCCAACTGGGGCATGGAATATGCCAGATGGGAACAGGCTATGTCGGTGAGGAGAGTGCAGGATGAGAGCGACAAATGTCGGAGACGAGTGATCCGCCTTCGGTAGCGTCTACTATCGTTCGGGTTTCGGCCCGCTTGCCGCGCCGTAAGAGAGACTGAGTCCAGGGAAAAGTCTTCTGAACATGACACGAATGCATCCAGAGACGAATTGTGAAGGTCCCTGCAATAACTCAAGTCCAGTACTTCGAGGTAAGGCGCGGCCTTCCCCAACGCGGACAACATTGTGTCAGTGATGCCCTTCAATCCCGATAAACGCAACTCGATTAAGGGAAGTAGCTTCGCACATGAAACTGCAGAGGATGCAAAGGATCGGATGCCAGCTCCTGTGAGATTCTTGCATCGACTCATATCCAACGACATGAGCCGTGGACAATGTTGGGACAGTATTTCGCAGGTCTGGTTAGTAACGGCTGGCATCCCCTTCAAAATGGAAGTTTCTAGTAATGGGCTTTGAGTCAAGAGAGAGTGAAGAGACGATGTCGTAACCATTGAGCAGCCGGCCATGTTTAGATAGGTGAGTTGATTATGAGTGGGAGCCACCGCTATACCGTTCACCACGGAGAGACTGCTTGTTACACTCTCCAAGGTAGACGGAAGTAGATTTCTGTGGCCCGCGAGATTAAAGGAGGCGATAAATGATCCAGCAGACTCCACGAGGTGCATTAATTGGGAGGCAGGAATCTTCGGATAGGCGTGAAGATCCAAGTCACTCCATAGTTGTCCATCGTAAATAAGAGTCGACCATGCTCTACAAACCTGTACATAGGACGCATTAGTCGCACATATCACAAGGGAATGGATCGCCATTCTCACCCTTCTCAACCGTATAAGCTCCCGTATTCCTCGGTCACGACCCACCCACTTACTCTTCGAGGCCTTGTTTACCGTCCATCTACCTTCAGAGATTTTACGTTCATGATCCTCCTCATGAACCTTTACGAGAAAGCCAAATATGCGCAAACGAATCTCCCGTGGTAGAATGCCATCAAATAGGTTAGGGCGGTTTATGACAGTTATCGGCACGAATGCATCCGAGGTATCGGGCGAAACTAGGTCAAATGCGTAAGGCAGTGGGAACGGATCCGAGTTGGACCGGCCATTCGTTTTGCGTATACGATCCTCGACGGCGGATCGAGTTGCAGAACAGATAGGATGGTGGTCCAGCAGCGCAGGCGTTGATCCTCCATCAACGCGGTCAAGTACGAGATAAGAAAATGACCCCGCTTTGGACTTTGAGCGCGACTTGAAATCCCGCTTCCACGGCGCCAAGCAGCTGCTGGCATCGACGGCATCGAAATCAGTCGGGACTTGCACCTCAACTCCAGGAAAGCTCGGTGCGGATCGTGTTTGCCGTCTGTCCGAGGAGGTATGAGAGCGATCATTAAGGCTCCTTGACGACTCAATATTCACCCTCGTGTGCACAGAGGGGGATATTAGGCGTTCGAGATGGCCGAAGGGTGGATTAGAGAAAGATCGTCGTCGTGGAGACGCGGGGGGGAGTATGTGAGCGGCGCCTTGTGCGGTGGAGTTTCGAAGGACGGGCGGGGTATAAGAAAAAGACTCATGTTCGATGTGTTGGGGATGTATTGAGCCATAGGATGAGGCACCAGGCTCGGAGATCAGACTGGGAGATGATGGACAGATGTCAAACGTTATAGGGGGGAACGCGAGGGGTGGAAGAGTTGGGGGAGCATCCCTGGCTTTCCCTTTGTCAAGGTAAGGTAGGTCCGTATCGTAAGGTATGGGATCAAGATCATGTCGAGACGTCAGGGTTGTAAGGTCGTTTCGGATAACAGGTGGAGAGGACGGGCCAGGGTGCGATAACCCGGGGAAGTTGTTGGAATCGAATGACATCGAGAATAGGTCGTGTTGTGAGCTTTCAGCCCCACTGGAAGGGATCTCAACGGGAGAAGACCGAGCTTTCCCTTTCTGTTCATGATGGGACGTCTGCTGTGCATCGGGGGACATGGCGAGATTTGGATTTGGACTTGAGGAAGACGAAATATGGGGGGGAAACGGATGGTCGGGCTCCCACTCTGTGGGATTCATTGCAAGGGGCGGAATGGAGGTGTTGGGTATATAATGAAGAGGCTTATGTATACGAGGAGGGGTCGTTATCGATGTGGCACGAATGGCCCGTTGCCTAAGGCATACGAGAGCAGTTAATAGATGAGATGAGACGGGCTCGGGAAAGAGAGTGATACATTAAGAGAGTAGCAACCAAGGCTCGGAGATCACTCTGACCCGGCGAGGCGAGTGGAGGCACTCGAATCCCTTTTTGGCGAGCTCACTCCCTCTCCCTCGATCGCAGCGCGCCTTTATCACGTTCGCCCTCCTCACCCACCCCGGCATCCCCTCAGCCTTCCTTCAACACGCAGCAGGGTGACCCAGCAAAGTGTATTACACAACCCACAACGCCCGAAGCGAATAATCATGCAAGAAGCAAAGCAACTGTAGATTAAAAATCCGGTCTTTGTATAAACTGTGAACTCCGAGGAACTGAAAGGCACCCTTAAATCGAAGAAAACCATAACTCGGGAAAGCGAACAACCCCGATCCCTGCCAAGTGACGTACGATGTGCATATGCATATGCCCAAGAAGTTAGTATCTGTCAGTAGTCAAGACGCGCCAGCCTTTACATTCTCTCTCGACGTCTTCCAGTTAGTCGTTGCCTGCTTGAATCTAGAACATCATTCAGCCAACTCTGGTTGCCATCATGTCAGCATTCTACGGCTCACCTGGCTTGGTGCGACATCTCTGGCTCGTCCTCCTTCAGACGGGCCATTTCTGTTTGCATAAATTTGTTGTATGCGGTAAGCTTCTTGCGCCCTCCGCCACCCGAGGACCTTGCTGTTGGATATGTTAGCTAAGGACGACCATTCTGACAAGGAACATCCATGCACTTTTCCTCTCCGGCTTTTCGCTTGCTGCCTTCTTTTCTTTAGGCATCGACGGGCAGTGGACCGCTTACGGTTGGTCAGATGAAATGAGCGGACCTTTACCACACGGATGACGCGTGGCTGCGAGCAAACAAAGATCGGTTTAATAGGAAAAAATTAAGAGACGAGCGGCTCACAGGAGTAGGGAAACAAAAGGGGGGAAGAGGAATAGATTAGGGGGGACAGAAAGGGGGCATTTAATTCACCACTCTTGTTTACACACGGTTGGTTGAACCTGACACTTCCAATCTCGAGATCTCCGCGCGTGAGCAAGTCCCTCGGCCACCCCGTCAACCCCATCCATTTCTGGCCGGCGAGCCTCGCCTCACAGGTTCGCTTCTTTTGAGCCCGCCGCCGCACCTCCAACCCCGGCAATGCTCTCAATCATGCTGCCTCCATTCACCATCCCCGTCGTCGCAATCAGAAACTTTCGGCCTCACAAAACAAGTCAGTGAGACGGTTGTCACAACGGTCAACAAATGACTAATCTACCTTGTGTTTGACAGCCCGCCCACCTAAGGGCGGCAATCTCGGTGTACGTGCAACCGCCTAAGAAAAACACCACACTTGTGGTTGTTCGTTCCTTCCAGGTAGAGACTAGTCAAGATACGGCATTAGGCGACAGAAACATCCCGTAATCAATATAACCACTTACGCAAGTTCGTACTCACTCCATTCGTTGCTGCCGCTCCCTTCTGTGAGATATCAAAGGTCCGGCCGGGAATACTCTCTACGACGTCTTCGAATCCCTTGAAACCAACGATGGGGTGTGCCTGTGTCTGTCCTAAAACACCCTTCTTTCCGTCCTCTTCTGTTGCTCCCTCTTTGCTCTTCGCCGGATTGCTGATAACTCCACCTTTCTGGGCCACGCATTGGACAAGACGAATACTGACGGGCGCATATCCGGAATACACGTAGCTTATATCGTTCTCCAACTCGTCAAGTGATTCATTACCATCAATGAGCAGGCGTAACGACTTCCGCAGAGACGTGAATGGATATTTCGCGCTGGAAACAGACGCAACAACAGAAGAGGGCAACGGATTCGCGAGTAGGATTGCCAAGGGAGGAGAACTTAAGGAGAGTAGCAAGGGAAGATAGCTATACCCGTAAGCCTGAGCTGCCATCAGCGTATCGTAATCGTAAGGTAGGAAGTAACCAACCTGTAAGAATTCTTTTTTTATGTTCTCGAGTATCTTGCCTTTAATACCGCCCGCTATGATACTGGCAAGACAAAGAAGTCGAATAACAATCTGCATCTCTGCCCCCTGCGCAATGAGGTCCTCCACGGCCGTTAGTTGGCCAGGCACATCGTAGGAGGCAAGCAAGTCTAGTATTGTACGTGAGTTGAAGCGCGCCAATATGCAATTATTCTTTTTACTTTGTTGAATATCCAGGGACTTGTTGAAAATCTCCGATCGCGTCACAGGCAAGAGTATTTCCAGCAATCCGGTGTCTACGTGAGTTGTATTCAGCACTAAAGCGCCAAAGAGTATGGCACCATCAGACTTACGAAGTTGCACCGCCTGGTGCTCGGCTTTAAGTCCTCCTAATTTCCCAACAAAATCACGCAACTGAGACACCGTTGCTTGATGACGTGCCTGAACCACGGTTCAGACTATTGCATATTGCAGGACAGGCGCGTACAAACCTTATAATCTTCGTCCAGGCGACGCGCGGCTTTGTTCAATCGTTTTCCGACAGACGCAAAGTTTAGATCTCGCAGTTCTGAGAACATGGGGTCCGTTGAGGCCGAAAGGTGGTGCTTCCGTTTCTTTTCCTGGACAAGAGTTGGGCCTGGGGTCGCAGAGGTGGAACCTGACCCAGATGCGGTTTGGCTGGGATTCGATGGCATGTTAAGGAGCGATGCTGGAACCTCGACGTGGGCTAAAAAACATACGTCAAACTTAGTTTGTAGACTTAGTTTGTAGTAAATAGCCAGGCTCTTACAATTCTTGATATGGATAATCTCGTCGATGAGTCCCTCGTAAGTCAGCTGGGTTAGTAAAGGCGTGATCATGTCGACGCGTCGGTCAATGACGATGAGCGAATCGAAGGCATCAGAGGTATCGAGTAAACCCTCCTGGTCGACGCTCGCGCGCTGGGTAGTTTGGCGTGTAAGGAGATCTGCTAGCCGCTGCAAAATATCAGACGCCGTGGTACGCTCATCGTGCTACGAAACTGACTCCAGCGTGGTCACCCTTCCCAATAATCCGCGGGAATAACCCAAATAGCTTCTGAAGAGTATGCAAAGCCTGTGAGGAATCATAAATGGAGGTCTCATCGCCATCCTGAATCCCAATGATCATATGAGCAATGGGCAACGTAGTGACAAGAAGGTCGAACCCACCACCCATATTTCCTTGAACGCCTCACTGTTCTCGAGCGAAACGACATCATCCGCGATCGGAATGAACTGGAGATTGTAGGAAGAAATGGTGACATCCCCCAAAACTCCCTCTTCTTCCAGTACTCGCGTAATGAGGGTGGAGGTTCGGGGCACGAGGAGGAGCGTGTAGGTGTGTTTCTGCGATTCTGCGCTGTGTCGCCTGATCTGGTCTATCTTTCGCAATGAAAAGCAGTGTCGAGTACTGACTAAGAAATTGAATACCTGCGATAATCTTCACCCACTTAATCCGTGGGCGACACAAATACACGATACTTGTTGTTACTGCGGAGAGTGGACCTGATTCCAGCCAAAACATCTTGTCAATGCCATGTTGCTAGATCCTACCATAAGCCCCATCGAGAAAGGGAATAAAATGTAACGTTTACTTGGAGCAGAGACACCTCTGTGACCAAGCTAAGTGGTCCAGCCAGAGACGGGTCTAGCACAAGAGTCTTTGCGCCGTTGACCTATCAAATTGACAACGGTCACGCGTCGCAGATGAGGATAGAAAACGGCTCACAGAATTCAGCGCATGTACGAGAGAGTTCCTCGCTATTTCACGAAGGATGGAGACATCAACTGTTTCTCTCGCAGGCCGACGTTGGTCAGAATTGGGAGTGGAAGTGATCATCTCGGGACTTGTCCGGCCCGCGGCAGGTTTATCTACGAGTCTACGATACGCCCTTTATATAGTGTTCCCTCCTCGCACTCTGTCCTTTCTTCTTCTTTGCGTTCACATTCTTCCCTTCTATTAGTCCAGACGGAAGCCTTCCCTGCTCTTCCCACTCCTCCAGTATCTTTGTAGCTGCTTGGTACCCTTGTTCTTGTATTTCCTCGAATTTGGCCCATTGCAGTGTACCATACTGTGGGATACGGGGTTGGCAGTACATACCATCGATAAGTAGTTCCACTCACCTCCTGCACTGGCATCGCCATATAAAGACAACCACGGGTGACCTTGGCCTCTTCCAAAGTTTGCACACTCGAAACGCTGTACAGAACATGTAGGCACAGCGATAGGTCATTAGGAGTGACATACTACGCAAGGCGGCTCTGGATTTCTGTAATTGCAGGGATTGTTCTTGCATTTGAGAATGGGTTCCACCGCATGATCATCAGCCACCAGCCAGAGACCGTGTCTCCGAAGTTTCGAGGGGAGTTATCGTCGAGCTTAGGAAGAGAATAAGGATTGGTTATAGAAGAGTTGATACTGCCTACCGAGCCCACATCGGACGCTATGACCGCACTTGCTCCCATGTCAAACATTGTGGATACCTGTCCCGCGTGGGAATTGGACCTATAAGAATCGTGATATCAGCTACTCACCGGCAAGTTATCCACTGAGGAAGGCGAGTGTGAGTGGTCTATTCAAGAACTAGACCAGAGACTACTACTTACGGTACCCTCCGTCCACGAGCATGTTTCCATTGTCACAGAGAGGAGGAACAAGACCCACAAGTGACATCGAAGCGCCTGCAAGAGAATGTTCGTGATATAAATAAGGTGAGCTCACGCGGCTTACGAATGAACCTCCACGCATAACCAGTCTCGTGTATCTCCATCCGAGATGTCGTGATGTTCGCTGTATTGCAGAAGAAGGGAAGCCACATATCTTCGATGTGCAAATCGTAGAACGCTTTGTAAAGAGAGCGGTTGAACTCATGCCCCTGATAGAAAAGGAAATTCAGAGACATACTCAAGCAAAGCTGATGTCAACATACTGTTGTGTAGGCCACGAGAGGGTACGTGACGTCGGATAGCATTCGCCATATATTGCCCAATCTCCCGCTAAATTGATCGGCCCGAGCAGAACTGGATATGATGTCGACCTCTTTCGCGTATAGACCACCGACAAGGGCACCGATACTGGTACCTTGAAATGGATAGAGTCAAAAATCATGAGGATGGACGGATATACTTACCACCAATATGGTCGATGGGTATGCCGTTGTCTTCCAGCGCGCGTAGAACCCCCTGCTAGGTTGAGAGGGCACTCTGCAGGAGGCAAGGGCAGGTGGCTTACGAGATGAGATATACCTCTGGCACCACCACCCCCCAGTACTAGCCCGATGGAAACACCACAGATCCTCCGTGCGAGTCGGGCGAAGTCATCTGTACGCGGCAATCGTTGAGCACGAACATCTGGCCTACTCCCGCGGTATTTTTGTATCTCCCTCTGCACCCTATTTGTAAAATGCTTCAGAGCCACAACCGCAGCGGGATTTTGGGGGGCGATCACAGCCGGTTTCGGCGTGGCGACCTTCTTCAGCTCCTAAGTGGTTCTGTAAGAAGTATGTATCGCCGTTTCGGCAAAGCAGACGTACAGATAATTGCACGTGGATGTGTTGATGTACCCATGGGCGACTCTTTATTCACGTAAGTCATATGCACGCGATGGTTCGGCGCAAGTTCTTCGCACCTTCAACCATTCCCTTGTCGACCCGGGAAGCACGGTTCGGTTCGGGTGCAAAAGTACGAGCTCCTTGCGTGCCGTTGTCTTCATGGAGAGTAACAGGCGCTCATATTCTCCTATGGAAGGATCATCACCCAAACCGACGACAAGCACATAGTCTGCCTGGCGAATGCAAGTCTGTGTCCAGGAGCTACCCACTGAAGAGTCGACGACGTAAAGGACAATTTTGTACCGTTGCTCCTGATCCGCCAACCAGGCTGCCGTTTTCAGCTTCCCCATTCTAGTAAATGCATGTCTCCCGAGCACGCTGGAGACAGATACTTGATTGAGGTACGAGGTAGGTGCGCCGATTCCTTCTAGTGCAGTATGAAGTTTTCGGGCGAAGCTCTCAATAGGAACGTTACGAGAGACGGGAAGCAGGGCAACTGTTTTCAAATTGTCATTATTGCGCCTAAGGTCTGTTCCCGTGTTCCGCGGTCGTGCCCTCGGATTAGAATCGATTTCGTTTCGGACTCTCGAAGCGATCATTCGCAGTAGCCTAGGAATTTGATGATATAGGGCATCAATCATCAATCAGGCGAGATTTTTTTTCACTTACAGGGCTGTGGTTTGCGGATTTCTATTGTGTATTATAGAATATACCTCGGCTCGAATTGAGACAAGACTTACCGTGACGATATGGCGTTGAAAAGAGTCTGTGGCATCCGAATGAGCTCTGTATCTCGAATAGCATGCACCGTGTTGCGCCGAGGAGTGCTTGTAATAACATCGATTTCGCCAGCAGTATCCCCTTGGCCATACTCTGCAACAATTTTGACCACTCCGAGTCCCTCGTCGTCTTCCGTTATGGCACGTAATCGGCCATTGATAACTATGTAGAAACTATCACTGGCGTCGTTAGCACGCCACAGAACCTGGCCTGCGCTAACGTGCATCCAGTCCAGGGACGCATCGATTTGTAAGACTAATTACGGTAAAGATTGAGTTCTAACAGGCTAACAAGGATGCTTAAAAGGTTGCAAAACACTGACCGAGTGGTGACAATAATGAGATGAGACGTTTAGCCAACGTGAGGAGGACAATGGGTCGCTTCTCAAGCAACCTCTGAAGGGCATGATGCGGTAAAAAGCCAACGTATGTATCAGTCTTGGCCACGATATCGACGTAGGATGCAGCATTAGACAAAGACGCTACAGTGATAAACTGTAAGCCAACTGCCTATTCCATCAGTCGAGTGATCTTACCTAAATATCCTGCGATTCCTCCAGGTTTTACTGTGAATAGCGGTCGCGGACCTTTCGTCGATGAATCTGGCCGGGATGCGCTCGGTGCGAATGGCTTGGGTGGTTCTTTGGGGCTACCAATACTAGAGACGTTGCTATCCCCATTGCTAGACGTTGCCTCGATGTCGTATAGGGAGTCCACTGACGACGAAGGTGGCCTTGGCTTTGGTTCCTTTTTTGAAAGTGATCGCCCTTCGATTGGGAGGACGATATCTAAGAATCCTTCAATTACAAAAAAGAGCCCTGAAATGATCTTAGTCCTAGTCCGCACCAGAGGCAAAGATACGATTACACACCTATATCCCGCTCTCCAGCTTTCGCTAAGTAGGACCCTGAGGAGAAAAACAGTATTTCGACTTCGTTATCTAGTCCACTCATATATCCACTCGCTGTAACGGAGGAAGATCCACCAGTTGCACTGGAAGAATCGTCTCCTATGTCGAGCAATGACAAGGAACCGAACGGTGAGCCCAAAAACCCACCACCTTGCCGCGATGATACACCACCTGCTGTTGACTCCGCTGCAGAAAAGGAGGGTGAGGCTTCACCAGAAGTGTTGTCACTCAACGGAGGCTGCGACAGGCCAATAGAGACCGCGATACAATTCATCACTTCTTGCCGGAGATCAAAGTCTACCCCATCAAAATGGAGAAAATCGGGGGTTTCGTACAACTCGCGACGAGGAGGATGTGGAATGTTCAAGCTTCTTCCCAGAGGCCTATAAGCCTCTTCGAATGCAGTTGAACTGTGTAGATCTCCGGCCTGTACGAGATGCCGTGATGAACGTGACTTCCGCGGAGGGAATCGCACGCCGGCGGATAATTTCACTGGGCTGATTGTAGATGCTTCCTCCGACAGCAAGTGCAGCTTTGTACTAGGTCTTGACGAGGCTGCCGTCGGTGGAAGGCCATAGTAGTCACTGTCCGCCTCAGATTGGGATGAAGAAAGATCTTGGGTCCCAACTCCATCGAATCTTTGTCGCAGCTGCTGCATTCCGCCACCCTGATAGAAGATCGGAGGAAGCGGGTGACAAGCGATATCGTTGATAGCTTTCTCAGTTCGAAGAACTTCAGTTGTCAGGCCTAAGTACTTATGGGCAGCATTGAATGTAACCCTAGAAAACCGGGTCATAATGACTTGAAACAATTTCGTAAAGAGACGATCTTTGGTGTATACGAAGAAAACCTACCTTGTACAATGTGTGCGCTAGCGTTAGGAAATTGTTTGGTCAATCGACGAAAAGCTTCAGCAGGGATTACTGCTAGGGTCGTATCCTCAGTCGCGCGAGCCACTGTGCCATGATGTATCTGTGTGAGGTGATTAGACATTCTGCGCTGAGTTTTGATGTTCAGTGGCGTGGAGGTGGACGTGGGTCGGTCCGCATAGCGAGAAGCAAACTGAGTCGGAGTTTTCAGTTCTCTCGGGTGGATGGTAGAGCTGCTCGAGGAAACGGAAGGCGATCGCTCTCTCGCTGTTTGAGCTTGCATATGTAGGTCCATGTGTGAGACGTCCGAATTAGCACGTTTGTTTCTGCTTCTCCCAGGATGCGGCTCTGTTAGCACGTTGAGGCCCAGGTCATCTCCGTCACCATGCGTGAAATCGGAGTTTTTCCAGCTGATTTTCACGTCTTCAGTGAATAGACTGAGGATAGTAAACAAGCTCGAGAGCGTGCCGCCGCTGCCAACCTCATTCATAAGTTCATAACCGTTCATATGTTCGTTATCCCAAGAACCGCTTTGAAATTCAGTCGGTTTACCCGAAGGTGCGTATACTTGAACCATTCCATCGATAACACAATAGAAGCTCCGGTCTTCGTCCAGTGACAAGGTGTCTCCTGCGATCAGTCTTCGCGTCTGCAGATGCCTGGCTAATTCATGAAAAACCTGTGGAAGGGTTGTAGGCAATCATATGTATGTGGCTAGTTAAAGCCACTTACGGGCTTCTCCAGAAAACCGAAGATCCGCACAGCCTGCAAGAACTCGTCGAGGTAGGTGTGAAATGCGGGCGGGGTCTCTGTTGTGTTGACATCGGGGTGCAGCTCTTGAGCGTCGGATTTCTGTAACGGGGGTTCTTTCAGCTGAGCATAGGTGTTGAGGTATCGGAATCGAATCCAATAATTGAGTGCGACGGCGCAAAGGCAAAACAACATGGCAAATGACCAAAAGTTTAGCTACAGTCGAGCGAATTATGAGTGCTAGCCCGGACTGTAAATGATAAAGACGGGACAAACTGTGAGTGTCATTGAATATGACAGTAAAGAGTAAATGAGATGTGGGATACTGATAGTGACCAATGCCGCCAGGGCCTTGACCCATGATAGCAAGTACACTGTTTGCCCTGTCAGCATTCCTTTACATCTGAGAGTGATGGTGGTGACACACAGAGGACCCAGAAAAGAGCAGAGATGAAAGAAAGAATGGGATGCCGGTCTGTATGCTCCATGGTTTGGAGAGGAGCAGCGAGGGTGTCTTGCATCGCTTCAAGTATATGCGAAATACATGCGCGTGCGGGTGTCACAGATGACGTATTTTCTTTACGTATAATTATACGATCCAAATTTACAAATGGCCAGTGCGCTAACCCGGCGCAATTAGCCCGTTCTGTTTGACAATGGCAGACAAGGCACTGCCAATCAATTGTTGTCATCCACAAAGCCAGCACACCGCGGGGATGCCACTAAATCCCGCATAAAAACCGTGTCTATCTGATAGAAAAAATAAAAGAAAGCTGTGATCGAGCTTTGAACGCAACGACCGCTTGGGCATTGCGACCGCAGCGATTGTGGATCAGTGACTCCCGCGAGCGCCCTGTTGACGTGCCACACGTTGCCGGAATTATAAAAGGGAACCTGTGCCATCCCCCTATTTTCCCACGCCCCTTCACCCTCATACCTCTTCCTTCTCTCTACAACCTGCGTACCACCGTTTCCTTCAACGCTCCCTTTCACCCTTCTAAGCATTTTCTGTACCTGTGAGTATCGATCTACCAACTTTTACCCGTTTTTTCCCCCCAAATCACTGTCATCGCCAATGAGCGATGCTCAACCGGTTCCCTCCTTCGGAGCACCTTTCCCTATTTTTACAACCGGGGTTGTTCCTTTCTCCAACTCCAAAATATATGGGGTGGCCTGTATATCATTCCATGCGGTCTTTGCAAGTTCGCGCCAATGATCTTCGAAGACCTCGTTGCGCGCTTACTTGCATAGCCACGACAGCAGGTTGCCTCCCTTTCCTATTTTTTCCCCCTCCTTATTCACTACAAGAGATGCTCACATATTGATCCTGCGTAGCGACAACCCCTAACGCTCATGGCCGATTCAACATCTCATAGACTCGACCTCCGTGTCGGAGGCAAATATCGACTCGGGAAAAAGATAGGATCCGGCTCTTTCGGTACGTTGTATAGATTTACTACTCCGAGGCACGTTCGTGACCCTCCTGGCAGGTGACATCTATCTTGGCATCAACATCATATCAGGCGAGGAAGTCGCCATCAAGCTAGAGTCTGTAAAAGCCAAGCACCCTCAGCTCGAGTATGAATCCAAAGTATATAAAACGCTTGCCGGTGGTGTTGGCGTCCCTTTCGTGCGCTGGTTCGGTACCGAATGTGATTATAATGCGATGGTCATCGATCTGTTGGGTCCTTCCCTCGAGGATCTGTTCAACTTCTGCAACCGGAAGTTTTCCCTCAAGACAGTCCTTCTTCTGGCTGACCAACTCGTGCGTAGGCGTCGAACTGATCAATTCTCATCTGCTAACGTGTACACTAGATTTCTCGCATCGAGTACATACATTCACGCAATTTCATCCATCGTGACATCAAGCCCGACAACTTCTTAATGGGCATCGGCAAGCGCGGCAACCAAGTCAACGTCATAGACTTTGGTCTTGCGAAGAAGTATAGGGATCCCAAGACCCATCTTCATATCCCCTATCGTGAGAACAAGAATTTGACCGGAACCGCCCGCTACACATCCATTAACACCCATCTGGGTGTCGAACAGGCTCGGCGTGAAGATTTGGAATCACTTGCCTATGTCCTCATGTACTTCCTTCGTGGCGCCCTTCCGTGGCAAGGGCTCAAGGCGGCCACAAAGAAGCAGAAATACGATCGTATCATGGAGAAGAAGATGACAACCCCTACCGACCTTCTTTGCCGCGGTTTCCCCAATGAGTTCGGTATCTTCCTGAACTATACCCGTGCCCTGCGGTTCGATGACAAGCCGGACTACTCGTATTTGCGCAAGCTTTTCCGTGATCTTTTCACCCGTGAGGGTTACCAGTACGACTATGTGTTCGACTGGAGTGTCCAGCGCGGTGCCCAGGATGAGGTGGCGGGTGCCAGTCCTAAGGCAGCGGGCGGTAGACGTAAAGTTGTCCAGGAGGATGAGGGCGAGCCACGAACCAGCGATCGACAGTAAGAATCTAATCTGTTTTTACAACTATTTCTCGGCACCAACGATCACCTTGTAGACTTCGCTCCCACACTCGTCAGATGCAAGCTACCGCACCTGGTGCCGTTGGTCAGCAACGTGCTACCGGCGCCAGGCGTGACGGCGATCTTTGGTAATCTAATAACCCCATGTGGCCGTGCGATACGAGCACGTGTGGAGTCAGGTTGAGCGGGGGAGGCGTTGGAGTGTTGCAGATGAAGCCGGCTACGCTAAGTTCGCTATGGTCTGAAGCTTGTCGGTGTCATGATTCGATGGGGATACGCAAGTCGTAGGGTCAAGACGCGCTTTGGCCCTGCCAGTCGACACAAGGCTTGCCTCTTTGGATTGCCCCTCTCCTCTCCCGTCTACGTTCAACACCCCTTTGTCGGTTGCCCCTTGGTCCACGGTTTGGCCTTGTTCTTATGTTAGGTGTCGCCCTGTGCCACACCCACTCCCCGCTTACAGTTACCTGTTGCTTCTTTTTCTCATCTACGGACGCCATTCTCCTTTCAAAGCTGTGCCTCACCTCGGTTGTGTCCGGGTGGATCAAGGTCAGCCACATCATTACTTTAGTATTAGAACCAAATATCCCCTTCCCCCGCGCCCGTGCTCCTCCACAGCTTAAAGCTGTTGTTATAAAACAAGCTATTTATTCTTTACGCAAAGCACCTTACGTCTTACGTCTTTCTTTGTTGGGTTACTATCCTTTTCCACACGCGTTCTTGTTGTCCTCCTATCCTCCACTTCTTCCAGCCCCATAATTGGTGTCTGATGAAGGCGAGCGAGGTGGGAGAGGGCGCCACGTAGTGTTGATGTATGGCGATGGAGTCGAATCTTTAACTTCAATTGACAGGAGTTTGCTCAGACAGACTGGATCAGATGATACGTAGTAATAGATCATAATGACGAATCCCGTTGATCGTTGATACGTTGATGATTGACTCTGCGACCAGATCATTACATGTTTGACAGGGTGGCAACCCAATGATACTGGGTAACAGCATTAGCGGTGAAGGTGCAGAGGCTGACGCGCAGTCAAGTTGGAAAGAAGTTAAGCTGCGAGATATTTTTTCGTGATTCATATTCATACAAACAGTATACTCTGCTCCAAAGTAAAACGTGAGGCCAGCGGGTGTCGTGTCTCTCGGCAAAACCCGAGGGGGAGAGCTTAGCAGCAGAAGTATACAAGCACCTTCATCTCCCTTTGCCGTCTCTTCCAGTTCTTACCTGCCATGGCAGCTTTCTCGAAAAAGGAAGAGGAGGGTCTCAGCTCCTACTACAATAACAAAACTACGGTCATACAGGAGGCCCGTGTTTTCAATGAATCTCCAATTAGCCCAAGAAAATGCAGGGCGTTGCTCACTCGCATCGTGTATTTATTGTACATTGGTGAGAATTTTGGAACCCAGGAGGCCACAACGCTGTTTTTTGGAACCACAAAGCTGTTCCAACACAAGGATGTGCGTGACTGATTGCGACATTTATGGACTCATCTACCTCACGTTCACAATACTTTCACCAGAGTGCCTTGCGTCAGATGATTTACCTGTCCATCAAGGAGCTGGCGGTTTCTGCAGAGGACGTCATCATGGTCACAAGCAGTATCATGAAAGATATGCAGCCGAATTCGGAGGTCATATATCGTCCCAACGCAATCCGTGCGCTTTGTCGCATCATCGATGTATGTTCAACGTGTATTTTGTTACCTGTGTTCACCTTTCTTATCGACGCAGCCTTCAATGGTGCAAGGCGTAGAACGCTTTTTCAAGGCTGCAATTGTTGACCGCACTCCCTCCATCTCCTCCGCTGCGCTCGTCTCATCCTACCATTTGTTCCCCTTCGCGAAAGATGTTGTCAAACGTTGGGTCAATGAAGCGCAGGAGGCCGCCAACGCCAAGTCTTCCTCTAGTTTCTTCGTCTCGACCCCGACCTCGTATCTCGGGTTTGGGGGGACTTCGACTACCTCGAGCGGGTATCAGCCTATGCCCTCAACAAGTCACATCGCCCAGTACCATGCTCTTGGCTTGCTCTACCTTATTCGGCGACAAGACCGGATGGCAGTGACAAAAATGATTCAGCAACTTGGTGGTGGAAAGCCTGGTTCTGTGACCACACTCAAGAATCCTATGGCCCTCTCCATGTTAATTCGTTACGCGGCCAAAGTCGCTGAAGAGGACCCCAGGTGAGTTGGTCAGTGTTGACCTAAGATGTGTTGAGGCTGAGTGTTGTGCCATCAGTGTCCAGAAGCATATGCTCGACCTTCTCGAACAGTGGCTTCGTCATAAAAGTGACATGGTCAACTTTGAAGCTGCCCGCGCGATTTGTGAGATGAAGAATATCACGAGCGCCCAACTGACAAAGTCGATTGCTGGCTAGTCACACTCTATGAGCTGCTACATGGTACCCGGCTGATTATTAATTCATTAGTCCTGCAATTGTTCCTTTCGTCACCCAAACCCACGCTCAAGTTCGCTGCTGCTCGTACTCTTGCCAATCTTGCTTTATCCCACCCTGCGAGCGTCGCTACCTGTAACGTGGATCTTGAGAATCTCATCTCAGATTCAAATCGCAGCGTTGCCACTTACGCAATTACTACGCTCTTGAAGGTAACTGTGTGCTTAATTCATGTTTCCGGGACTTATTGAATTCGTTTCGTAGACTGGTAATGAGGCGTCAGTGGACCGCTTGATGAAGCAGATTACTGGCTTCATGACTGAGATCTCCGATGAATTCAAAGTTATCATCGTAGACGCGATTCGTTCCCTCTGCCTCAAATTTCCCGCGAAGCACGTCTCCATGCTTGGTTTCCTGTCCGGTGTCTTGCGCGACGAGGGAGGTTATGATTTCAAGCGGGCGATTGTTGAGGCTATATTCGATATGATCAAGTACATTGGGGAATCCAAGGAACAAGCACTCTCTCACCTGTGCGAATTTATTGAAGATTGCGAGTTTACGAAGCTCTCCGTTCGCATCCTCCACCTCCTAGGTATCGAGGGTCCCAAAGCTCCTCAGCCCTCGAAATACATCCGGTTCATTTATAATCGCGTCGTGCTGGAGAATGCTACTGTAAGGGCTGCGGCGGTGGCGAGTTTAGCCAAATTCGGCATTATCGATGATACGAAGTTGAAAAAGAGTATTGGTGTGCTACTAAATCGGTTAGTCAGTCCTTGCACTGAGCAAATTTTTTTGGTTAATGGTATTGGTGAAGCTGCCTAGATGACGTTGATGACGAGGTTCGCGATCGAGCGGCGTTATATCTCAAAGTTATTGAGGAAGCTCCGTTGGCTGACACATATGTCAAGGATGGTGGGTACCATTTGTGGTCTATGGCATCCACATGAATCAACGAGGAATAGACTCTGTATTTTCCTTGTCGGCGCTGGAGGCCAAGCTGGTTGCATACGTGAGGGACGCCGATGCTGCTTCGCAACCATTTGATGTTTCGTCAATTCCGAAAGTCAGCCGAGAGCAGGCAGCGCAGGAGGTTGTTCGTAAGTGCGAGACTTTGTTGTGAGTTCAGCCTCTCATCGTGGCTCAGGGCCGAGCTCGCTAGATACGATTGGCGTCCCTGTCACAAGAACGACGACTCCAGTGCCACCACCCCAAACAATGGAACAGACACAATCGTCATACGTACAACAGTTGGCCCAAGTGCCAGAATTGGCATCGTACGGTGCCATCCTCAACAGCTCGAAGCCCGTACCGCTTACCGAGAACGAGACTGAATACCAAGTTTCATGTGTTAAGCACATTTTCCGGGAACACATTGTCTTCCAGGTGTGTCTGTCCCACGCTCTTCCACAATGCGTTGATCTCAAACCACCTCAGTTTAATGTGTCAAACACAATGCCGGATACTATTCTGGAGCACGTCTCCGTTATTATGCAGCCTCCAGTTGACTGTGGGCTGACAGAGGACTTTATCATTCCTGTTCCTACCCTCTCCTCAACAATTTCCCCTGGTGTCGTATATGTTTCATTCACGAGAGAAGCACCAGACGACTACGCGACTGCATCTTTCCCGTGTGTCTTGAAGTTTGTTAGTAAAGAAGTCGATCCTGCAACAGGAGAGCCGGAGGCTGAAGGCTATGAAGACGAGTACCAGCTTGAAGAGGTTGAGCTAGCTGCAGGCGGAGACTACATTATCCCGAGCTATTCGAATTTCTCGGCTGAATGGGACCGCCTCCGTACAGGTACATCGATAACGGAAACCTTTACCCTTTCATCCATGGAGAGTATCAAAGGTATGTCATAATCCTTTCGTCTTTTTCTCTGTTGCACTTACACACACTGTCAGCGGCCTGCGATTCTATTGTCGAGATACTCAATATGGAACCTCTGGGTGGGTCCCAAAATCCGGCAGCAGGAACGACAGTCCATACGCTGCAGCTGGCTGGTTTGTTGACGGGGGGTGGAGGAAAGATTGTCGCACGCTGCCGGATGACATTCTCCAGAGGAGAAGGAGTGACTTTGGAGCTTGGGGTCCGTGGGGAGAAACAAGAAGCATGCCAGCTTGTAATTGCCGCAATTGGAGGCTAGTCGATGGACGCTCTGTATCGTTTACCTTACCCCACCATCCCTTGCCCACAATGCATAGAATGATTCCCGCCACCGCTCTAAATAGAGCAGAACCGATACCGACGGAATTGGGTGACATGTAATGTAGAGATGGCTGTAGTACCGGCAGTCGGAGAATGACCGGTGCAGAGGGGTTTCAAGTTGTTGTGTTGGGGTTATTCATGTTCCTTGACGCTCTTTAGACACCTCAGGCGAGCGCGCAATAGGAACCGAATGCTCTCCGTTTTATATCATCTCCCCCTTCTCCGCGCCCTACAACCCATCTACCGTGTGCCATGTCTTCGCCTCTCCCAGCAGCGAAGGTAATCCATGTCGAAACCCGTGGGGCTGTGATTTTGGACGAGGCTTCTCCCGAGGTGCGAGTGTCATCTGTTTTTGCTGCGCACCCTATTGACAATGTAATAAGACTAGAGACAGTCGAGGTATTTATTTACCGAACTACATAGAACCCGTGTCACACATAGCTGTCGACGTGCGTCCTTTTCCCCTCATAATGGCGTAGTTGTGCCATTTAGCTTCTGACCGGGAACAGGTCGGAGGCTCCCTCGCCAAAGTCGTCTACTTCACTCGATCACCCGAGCCTCCATCCTCTACTGGTGGAAACAGTTCCGACAGTTCCATCTCGACAAGACCCCCATCCCCAACATCTGCCGGACCCCTTTCACAGCCGTGTCCTCCGGGTTCTTCGCACCCCAAGCAAAATGGCGCCCTGACGCCCATGGTGCTCGACAACCCCTCGAGTCATATTGGGAACGAGCTGTCGGGTCTACATGAAAGCTTGCTTCACGATACCATCTTGCGCCGCGTATCTTTACAACATTTTCCCGGGGGTTCTTTGAACTTTGAGCGCTTCGAGACGGACGCCATTGATGAATGCGTCAAATTTATCCAAGAGCTGATAGAGCGCTCGGCATCCATCAATGGCGTCTCCATTGAAGAAATGAGGCAAGGCGTGAAGATCATGGCGACCGGGGGCGGCGCCCACCGGTTTTATGAACTTTTCCGCGAAACGCTCGACGTCGAGGTTCTCCGGGAAGACGAGATGGAATGCCTAATTGAGGGACTGAAATTTATCGCTCTCATTCCCGACGAAGTATATTCCTTCTCGGATCAGCTTATCCAATCTGTGGCACATACATCACCGTCGCCAGCAGCGCTCGGACGACCAGGTCCCAACCCACCGAAATATGCTGTCACGTTCGAAGGAAACCCGACGCCGCAGCTGCCATGCTTACTCGTCAACATTGGCTCAGGTGTTTCTATCATCAAAGTTGACGAAGACGGGACGTTCGAGCGTGTGAGCGGGACCAGCCTCGGTGGTGGAACTTTGTGGGGCTTGTTGTCATTACTGACACCCGCTACGACCTTCGATGGTTGGTCACATTTCATGAATCTAAACTATGCGTCTCACGTTTTCGTTTCTCGCAGAAATGCTTGCTCTTTCCGAAGCAGGTGATAACGAAGCCGTAGACATGCTTGTCAAGGACATCTATGGACAAGATTACAGCAAACTTGGACTGAAATCTACGATGATTGCAAGTTCGTTCGGCAAGGTGTTCAAGAAGGGCAAGGAAAAGAGGATGTTCTCGCCAGAGGATATTAGCAAGAGTCTGCTGTACGCTGTGTCGAATAACATCGGACAAATAGCGTTCGTCCCATTCCAACTGTATCTCTCGATGACATGCTGATAGCGAACAGGTACATGAATGCGGAGAAGTATGGCCTCAATAGGATATACTTTGGTGGTTGTTTCATCCGGGGGCACCCGGCGACTATTGCCACGTTATCATATGCTATTCGGTTTTGGAGCAAGGGGACAAAGCGCGCATTATTTCTTCGACATGAGGGATTCCTGTACGCGCTATCTCGTCTTTGCTGTGTTAAACTCTGTGCTCATCCGGCGCCTCCTTACAGCGGTGCGATAGGTGCATGGATCAAGAACATTGATGGAGACCGTGAATCAGACACAGGAGAGACGTGAAAAGGCTGTAAATGCGTGACATTCTCACCGAGCATACAGTATATCTACATCCACAAGGATTCGGCCTTGCTATTCATCACTGTATTTTATTAAATAGAGCATACTATAATAGTAATAGTCTTGTATCGGCGGCCAGTCACGGCTGTCCGGAAGAGTCCGGAGGAAAGTCAAAGCATTCCGAGCCACGTGGGCTCATATCTATCAATTGCAAAACCAAGCAAGCCGAGATGACGAAGCGATGACGGAGTCATGGAGAGACCGTGATAAAGGACTATTTCCGCAGCCACCTGACTCATGCTCTCAACGGGTGAGTGGGCTCGCTCGCTGTATACCATGAACAGGTATTTATTTATTTTCGTCGAGGCGCGGATGCATTAAGTCATATGAACATTATGATGTTATCACGCGCAACCGGAGCGACGACGGTTGCATTTAAATAAATGACGGGATGGGGATGATATATTTATTTTTACACGGGCAGCGGTGCTGTCAGGCCTCCTTTCATATTAGGGCCGAGCGGCTGAGCCAATCACCGCTTAGCTTAGCACATCTGTTTGTATGCTAATTTGGTTTTAGCAGCAGTGTCCACGGACAGATATTGATTCTTGGTAACGTCACGCATACGTACTCATGTGGAAAAGAAGAGAGGAATACGAACGTGTGGGTTAGGCGATGAGGCAGGTATAATGGAGAGCTGTATGAGCAGAGCGGGGAGTGTTGTTAAGAAAAAGGAGAAAAGAGGCGTGGGAAGATGAAGCTATTAGCGATGTGAACCGTATAAGCATCTGCTCTATAATTTTCTTATGTTCTTGTCCCTCCCTGGTCTTAATCTCTCTTCTCCGTCCACCCCCGTCCCGTTCCCTCTCTCCCCTCCCCATAATGGAGCCTGCTTTTTCCTCATGGCCTACAGGGATGACAGAGCACCCCATTCCATCTGATTCCCCCAGAGAAAGACAGAAGAAACCCCGCCATCGCCATTCGGCTTTCCAGCTCGCTGCTCTGAATCAGCTTTACGAACGCAACGAACACCCTTCCCTCGATGACAGGACAAGTCTAGCAGAAGAGATTGGAATGTAAGCCATATTCGCCCCTTCGGCCTTTCCATTATCGTATGACTCACTCTATCCGATTAAGGGAGACAAAGACTGTGAATGCTTGGTTCCAAAATAAACGTGCTGCGAACAAAAAGCGCTCTCGCCCCGGACAATCCTCTTCGACTTACGATCTTCCCCCGATATCTTCATTGCTCAGTCCCGCTGATTCCTCCCCCGCCACATATAATGAGGACTCTTCGATTCCTCAAGCCAATTCTCCCTCTATCCCCCGCATGCCAGTGCCCTCCTCACGTATCAATCACACTCAAGGCTCCCCAGAGGTCACTAAGCAGCAGACTGCCTTCTATGCTGGCAATCCAGAACATGATCACACGTATGAAAGCTCCGTGGCAATGCTCCCGTCTCGTCCGAGGATGCGAATGAGACCATCACAGTCTCAAACGGATGAATTACGGAAGGCTTATATAATTGATCCTCATCCGACCAAGGAACAACGTGAAGAACTTGGCAAAAGAATTGGAATGTAGGCTATACTACCTCATCTATCGGCTTACTCGATCTAATGCCATTCTATCCTCAGGCGGTACCAGAGTGTCACGAATTGGTTCCAAAACCAGCGAAGCCTTGCAAAAAAGCGATTGGATGATGACGTTTCCTTTGATAATAAGCAGCATCTTTATAACAATGGTCACCCGACCGCAGACCCATCTGCCGATGTATCGTCTTACTCCCGAGACATGCTGGGCCCCGAATCATCGGTGTTTCCTCCACGATCTTCCCATCCGTCTGTCTCTGCTCTCATGCGCAGGGAGAAACGGTCGCCTAGCGTTGAACGCTCCAATGCCTCCTCATCGTCAAGGGGTTCTCCTTATCACTGCATCATCCCACCCCATCGCCTAAGGCGCACGCGACCTGAACCTTATCAATTAGAGGCATTGCAGAAACTATACAATCGGACCTCTAATCCGTCTATTGAGGAGCGCGGCGCTCTGGCGCTCGAAGTCGGAATGTACGTGCTCTTCTTTCCAACATGCCCGCCCATTAACATATCTCCATTTCGACAGGGACCTCGCTAAGGTAACGAATTGGTTCCGGAACCTCCGCCAGACGACCCGTAAACGTGCCCAGAAGCCCAGTGAGGAAGGGGATACAGAAAGTATTCAGTTGGAGTCGGGCACCATATCCCGCGCTGTCACCCCATCTGCCGCATCCTCATACTCTTTTAGCGGGCACGATGCCGATCATGTGCCAGACCCGGAACATGACATCGACACCGATACCGAGGACACGGGTGTGATTACTGTGAATAGCTCGGGCCGTAAACACATTCGCGTGGCGCCATCAGATGCCGGGACTGATGACGAAGAGTATCAAGAGGCTCTTACCCCATCACCGGAGCCATCGCCACTGCCTCATCCCCCTACGACCCTTCTGCCTACGTCTCGCCCGCATCAAATGGATGTCCGCGGCGGGATCAATATTAGTCCTATTGAATACGATCGTTTGGAGAAAATTCCCGGACGATTATCGGGTGTCAGGGTAGAAGACGCCCTCCTACTTCTCAGCTTTCACCACCATATCGTACGCTAATTTAGTGAGTCGTACTTCTTCCTTTTTCTGATACAATAGCTGATTAAGAGATTCGATGTCTATAGCACCCCGTTCTTACCCACCTGTTATCTTTTCTATGCGTGGTCATCTGGAACCCCATTTGGGTAATTAGTACCTTTAAATTGGACGATAGTGCCTGGCCTCTTTAACCCTCGACAAGGCGTCGCCCCTACCACCGCTCAGAAAGACCGATTGGGCTTAGCCCGAGTCATTAACTTATACCGTATCACTACGCTAAATCCCACAATATCTGATTGTGCCTGCTGCATCTTCGATGGTATAGTGCACATACATTGCCTTAGGTTGTTACAGTTTATGTAGCTCTCATGTTGCATATTTAGTCGTCGACATTTTCAGTGTCTCGCAATTGTATCGAAATAATTTTTCACTCTTTTATTATATCTCCATGGCACCATTTGATGATAATAATTGTCGGCCGAACACCCGAGATCGGTCGTGCCATGGCGCCTCGGTCTCAATCAGATTCGGGCTTTCAATATGTATTGCTTCCGCTCTCCATCGTCAAACCGTCTCTTGACACAAATATCTAGGTCACTTTCTTCATCCACTGCCTATGCACGGCCGACTGCACTGCCCTTGGATGCGCCTACATCCCCAGAAGAGTCCGAAGCTTTTGCCTCCCGTGTAGCTGCCGTCGAGACTTTCTTTTCCCAAGCACGGTTTTCGGGGTTGTCTCGTCCATACTCTGCCGCTGCCGTTGCCTCGAAGCAGGGATCGCTTCCACCCTTACCTCTCCCTTCTACACTGCTTTCCGACAAGCTTTATGCCATTTTCAACAGAGCCACCAAGGAAGGCCAGCCAGTACATACGCTCGGCGCTGTGGACCCAGTGCAGATGACACAGATGGCGCGATGGTTGGAGGTCGTGTATGTTTCTGGGTGGGCAGCGAGCAGCTTGCTCACGACGGCAAACAATGAAGTTGGACCGGACCTCGGGTGAGTAAATCTTCACCTGTTTTGAAAAGACCCTACACCGTCGAACATGCATTCACCTTTTTTGGTGAATACTTAGAGATTACCCATACACCACAGTTCCGAATCAAGTACACCGTCTCTTTCGTGCACAACAGCTTCATGATAGAAAACATTATGATGCGCGACTGCAAGCATCACCTCAGGAACGTGCCGAGATGCCCTACATCGACTACCTGAGACCTATCATCGCAGATGCAGACACGGGGTGAGTCTAACTCGACACACCGAGGAGCACGGATCTGACCCTGAATCCTGCCCGCTGTAGGCATGGTGGTACATCTGCGGTGATGAAACTTGTTAAGCTCTTTGCAGAGTCGGTACGTAGGCTAGTTTCTCCGTGATCAGTACTCGTGTTCATCGGCCGGTCATATACCCAGGGAGCAGCGGCCATACATCTAGAGGACCAACTCCACGGGGGTAAGAAGGTATAACTCCGCTCTGCCCGCCTGCCGTATTCCCTACATGCTCATTACGGGGTGAAGTGTGGTCATTTATCAGGGAAAGTTGTCGTGCCTACCAATGCACACATTTCACGCCTCGTGGCATCTCGCTTCCAACTGGATCTCCTTCAGCACACAATGCTCCTCATTGCGCGGACGGACGCGGAGTCCGCCCGCCTCCTCTCATCTACTATTGACGCGCGCGATCACGCCTACATCCGGGGCGTGCGGACGCGCTTACCGGACGGATCACATAGGCTCACACTTGCGGAGGTGCTTGATCGTGCGGAGGCAGAGGGGCGGAGCGGTGCAGAGATCGATAACCTTGAGGCTAAGTGGCTTTCCGAAGTTAAATTGACCACGTTTGATGAAGGCAAGGCTTCATTTCGGGCGCCGCCCGGTTGTTCACCTTCAAGCTGACGAGGTTCGGGTTCCAGCGGTCGAGCAAGCGATTCAGGAGTCGGGCAACGTTCCCTCGCACCAGAAGACGGTTGCTCTCGAGCGCTATCGGGAGGCAGCGGCTGGAAAGTCAAACACTGAGGCACGAAACATTGCTGCAGATATTCTCGGTTCTCAACTTGACTGGGACTGGGATCGTGCGTTGTTCCTTGCTATTCGTTTTACCTTCCTTTTTAACTTCAACTTGTGGAAACATAGTGCCGCGGACTCGCGAAGGATACTACCATACTGCAGGTGGAATTGATGCGGCTGTCTCACGAGCTTTGGCATTTGCGCCTTGGGCGGATATGATTTGGCTCGAAACCAAAACACCCGACCTGAAGCAGGCTCAGTCATTTGCCCGCCGAATTCGCGAGAAATTCCCGGGGAAATGGCTGGTCTACAACCTCAGCCCGAGCTTCAACTGGAGTGCTCACGGATACTCGGGCATGTATCGCTCTCTTAACTGTCTGAATTTGCCACATGGCTTACTTTGAGCTCAAAATGCAGATGCTGATTTGAAGCGTTTCATTTGGGACCTCGCAAAGGAGGGTTTCGTTCTACAGCTAGTCTCGCTCGCCGGTCTGCACAGTAATGCCGTCGGCTTCGGTGGGCTATCCCCGATTATATGCGTTCCATTCGGAAACTCCTAACGGCCTTGTTATACAGCCGAGCTTGCCCAACGTTTCAAGTCGGACGGCATGCTTGCTTACGTGGAAACAGTCCAGAGCAAAGAGAAAGAGATTGGCTGCGACGTCCTTACTCATCAAAAATGGTACGCCGCTTCTTCTTTGACACCACCGAATACATTTTTACGACCTCTGTTTTGCTATGTAGGAGTGGAGCGGATTACATCGATAGAATTTTGTCCACGCTCGCATCCGGATCTTCGAGCACCTCATCACGGGGAAAGGATTCTACCGAACACTCATTCTAAAAAATGTAGTAAGGTACCCTATATCGAAATCGAAGAAATTAATGCCGAAATCGATCTTTGCGAGTTCTGATTCTGTTTTGCCTGAAAAAAGTTCCACTTTGTGCACCATTCACGTGATCTCAAACTCGGCGCACGTGATGATAACAAGCGTGTCCGTCCGGCCGAGATCGGGGACTCAACGTCACAAAATGGAGTACTCCAACCGCGAATGTATCCGCCCTCCGTTTTCATTGCTTGCATACTCAAAGTGGCGCAGAGCCGAGTGTTGGCTGCGGATGCCGTCTTACAACCTCCTATATTTTCTTGCGTATAAAAGGGTGCATACGTTGCTGGAGGAACACCATCACTCACTCAGTTACAACCCAGTGACTTCTACGATATTACTACTCTTTCTTCACACACAGACACAATGATTTGCTCTGCTCCTTTCGCTGTCGTCTTCCTCTTTGCTCAGGTTGCTCTTGGCCTTCCCCAGGCTGGCAGTGCTTCTACCACTCCTACGCCGTCTCCCCCGCCTCCGTCGTATTCCTCGACGGGCACGAGCAATTACTCGACGACCCCGACTCCGTACAGCACGACGGGATCCACCCCTTCGTACACCTCATCTCCGTACGCAAGTAGCAGCAGTAGCGTTTGCCCGTGCGCCCCGACTCCTTCGGCGTATCCACCACCCACGAGCAAGAACGGCACTGCTTACTCGTCCTCCTCAGGTAACTATACCACCACTAGCAGCTGCTCTTGTTATTCGAGCACTCCCTACTCGAGTGTTCCCTACTCAAGTACTCCCTATTCGAGTACTCCCTACCCATCCCAACCAACTTATTCTTCCTCTTCCTCTTACTACCCTCCCAAGGAATCTAAAACCTACACACCTCCGTCCCCTCCCAGCAAAAGTCCATCTCCCCCCACAACACCCCCGCCAACCCTTCGCACGACCTATGACCAGACGTACGACAACAAATCCGGATCGATGAACAACGTAGCATGCTCAAACGGCGCGAACGGTCTATCAGCTCGTTTCCCTACCTTTGGCGACGTGCCCACTTTCCCTTTCATCGGCGGTGCGTTCGACGTCGTTTGGAACTCGCCTAACTGCGGCTCGTGCTGGACCTTGACCAACCCCGCGACGGGCACTTCGATCAACTTTGTCGCTGTCGATACTGCGGGCTCTGGATTCAATATCGCGCAAGAGGCTTTCGTGCAGTTGAATGGTGGTCAGATTGGTCAGGGCTTTTTGGATGTGGTCGCTAGCAAAGTAGCGCCTTCTGTTTGTGGTTTGTAAATCCTATTCTACTGTCTTCTTTTTCTTTTCTTGAGAATGTTTTCTCATTTCGTCGCTGTGTATCCCTTCATTATCTGGAGTGTTAATCGTGTATTGTTATTCTTAAATTTATATTGCATTATATTGTCCTTCCTTTTTCTGTTCCCATGATAATTGGATGTTGATTCACCGAGCAAAATGTCAACTCTTAAGGACGTTTGGGTATGGACTATGATCTTGATGGCATGATCGGGCATGCACTCTACCCTCATCGCAACTTGTCTGGTATGGTTTTGGTGCATTGTAAAAGAGTGGATAGATCGATATATGATCATTAGCGTACATCTGTTGTGAGACTATAAGATGGTATAAATGTACTGTGCACCTAAATCAAGAAAATAAACATCCATCCAATCCATCCATCCTTCCAAAAGAGAGTAAGAAAAAAGAGAGTAAGTACGAAAATTCCCAAAAGTACAGTGATAAAAAATCCTAGGCGGGGCACTGTGGGTCTATGACTTGAATACCTAACCATCCGTCGACAGTCATGAAGGTAATGGCGGAGGATTCGCCCGTTGACGCAATTTAGTGGGCGAGATACGTGTCGACTCGGATGAAGACGATGGAGGCGTTACCCTACCTCCACCACTCGAGGATGTACTTCGACCCAACACAGCGTCAGTACGTGATTGACTCCTCGAGACCGCGTGCTGCTCTGTTGGCAATGGACCTGCAGAACTTTCCGTGCGCCTGGATTTGAGTATAGATTTTGGCACGGCAGCCTTGTCCTTTTCTGATGATAATGGTGGTGGTGGCGGCGGCGGCGGAAGCGGCGGCGACCGTGGCATGACGTCCGCATCGGTGAGCGAGGCAGAGGAGATGGCGCGAGCCACCTGTGACGCTGTACGACGCCGGCGTGTGGAGTTCGATGGGACTACGTGGACAGGGTATGGTGACTCTTGGTTGAAGACCATGGAGCTCATTGATGGGCTGCTGCGAGACTTCTGTAGCTGAGACGTCGACCACGAAGGGGTATGGTGCAGCGCCTTGATAGGCGTGTGACGATCCGAAGGTATAACTAGGCTTGTGACGGATTCTTGGGATGCGGTGGATGGGGCGGGGGTTAAGGAACGAGAGGATGGTGTACTGGCAATATTTGGAATAGGAGGCGGAGGAGGTTGAGGAGATGGCGGGCTCGGGCTCGATCCTATCTGTAAGGCAGAGACCATACTCCCCGAGCCGGAGGAAATTGACAACTTTCGGCTCCTTTTCCATAGGGATTTGATACTTTTGACAGGATTAAGCGAGGCGCTAATCCGGTTGTTCTTACCCTCGTCTGTCGAATCAGCCGAGAAACGGCTGGACGGTGGTCTCGATCCAGCTTCTATGGTACTAGCAACACTATCTCTGAGACTATGCGAGACTGAAGCACGCTGCTCAGGTGTTACCTCGACAGCAGACCTGGTCATGGGCTGTTTAAGTGGTTTATCCAAGAGTGGCGAGGGCTGAGATGATGATGATGGCGTGGAAGGGAAAGAGGGGTATCGTCCAAAAGGGTCGGGGGACAGTGGGATAATGGGAGAGCCGGACGATGTCGGCCCCAATGATGAAGTGACAAGTTCGGGGTAGGCAGGTTCATAATCATCTGGTTCTCCCCTCCTCGCCTTGGACTCCAATTCAGAAAATGAATTCTTGTATGGAGACATTGGAATAGGGCTCGGAGTGCCGTTGAGAGAAAGCTTTGGTAGTACAAGGAGGTTATTAAGTCCTGAAGACGAGCCCGCCCTGGCTTGCAGCTTTAGTGAAGAGTGCGGCACTGAAGGCCAAACAGCGATCGGGGGACTAGGAAGTCTATGGCAATAATGAGCCCGAAATACCTATAAAACAAAAGGAAACTCACTCATTGCTTTCTCGTTCTGGTGGAGTTTGCCGTGACGCATCAGAGTGCGACGAAAGCGAGTTTGCAGATCCAGGTGTTGGTTCATTGACAGACGACGACGATAAGGACAAGGGTGAAGATGATTTCACTGGTTGTGTTTCGTGTTGTAGCGTACGCGGGGACAACCGAACCAAAGTCTTTATGAGCAAGAGTCAGTAGCCGATTTGGATGATAGTGGGGGCATTATTAACCTTTTCAATCTCGTCCAGTTTAGCTTTGAGAGCATACTGGCTTCGCCGTCGGTCATTTGGATCGTCATCATCAAACTGGAATAAAGTTATAATCAGCACAATCTCTATGGGTAACATTAGGAAACAACCTCTTCCGTGTCTTCAAAATTCAATCCTAAATCTAACTCGTCGAAGACTGTACCAGTGCGTTTGTCTCCGTCCGAAGGTGTCGATACTCCGTCGCGTAGGTACGCAAGTCCCGTACTGCTAGAAGACGCCATGGGGCTGGGCTCCGCAGAACCACTCACATTGAAAGAGAACGGCATGAGGGTGAGTGGTGGTGGCGCTGCCTTTTTGTACGTGCTAGCTGTCCCCATCCCTGCGGCGGGTGCTGTGGGTAGCACCGTGGTGCTCGGAGGAGAGGAAGGAATATTTAGAGAGAGCCTCGGCCGCTCCTGAGACTCCAATGAAGCCTGAACCTCTTTCTCGTCATTATCATTCGCCGAATCGTCCTCGGTCTCCGCTGGTCCAGACAATTCAACGCCGACAGGATCAGGATCTTCCAAATTAAGGGGCGATTCTGAGAGACGGGGAGAGCCCGGATCGCGACCGTCGTCTCCTTCATCACCTACCGAAAGGAGGAATCGGGGGATTGCCTGTCGATCCACGAGCTTCAACGGCAACGGGGCGGCCTTCAAGACATCGCCTTGGTCTTGACTGGCATCCTCTGTGATGGGGGAAATACCGAGCTCAGTTGCGGCGCGAGCACGATTCTCCCGTTTCTGGTGATTAAGCTTCCGACTGCGGATCCAGGGCCCGTACCATGCAGCCTTCCGCTTATCGATGTCGAATTCTACCTTGGCAAGGATTGGGATGATGGAGGGTGATGTGAGCCCAGGGAGATCAAGGGTCGCGGCACGGGAATCTGATGGTAAAGAGGAATCAGGTGAATCGACTTCTGACTGGGAAGTCTCGGAAAAGGTAGCCTGAGTGGGAGGATTGGAGGACGCGGTAGACCCGGTGGGAGTAAGAGGGAGAGGAAAAGACTGGGGTGCGACATGGTTGGGGGAGAGAAGAGGCCGAAGCGCGTTGGAAGGTTGAGGAAAGAGAGGTGAGGGAGGACCGTAACCGAAACCAAGACCAACAGTAGTGTTGGGAGTGATCGCACGAGGGTAGGATTCGGTCTCGAACTTGGTCACTCGCGTCCAGAGGTGCTTCCAGATATCCTCTGACAGCCTCGGACCTGGTTCGTCTGGCGTGGTCAATGTTGTGTCCGATGTTGTGTCCGGATTGGAACTCGGTGCAGAAGAGACGAGGTAAAGAAACATCCCGGCGGTACTTGGGAGAGCATACTCTTTTGCGATAGCCCACAGCTGGCCCTGTAGAGTGGGGAGTAACGGAACGAGGGTACCACGCTGAAATTGGGTGTGATAACCGGAGGCGGAGGAAGGAGGAGGGGTGAGTTGAAAAGTCTCGGAAGCGCTGGACTCATGGGGAATATGCAATGGGGGGACGACGTGAAGAAGAAACTTGGACTGGTATAAGGGAGCGGGAGAGGTGGAGGTCGATGCAAGGGAGGGGACGGGAGAACGACGTGCATCCGGAGAGAGAGAAGTGGAGAGCGGTGAGGGAGGTGGAGCGGTGTCGCTGGGGGATCTTGGAGGGACAGGCGCAGAGATACCCAGGGCATTGACTAGCTTTGCGAGACGGTGAGGAGGAATGGGAGAGCGGGGACGAGGCCAGGACGGGACATTGTCCGAAAGAGAGCGGATTGGGGAAGGAGGGACTTCCGACGCGTCCCGAAGGTGGGCGGGCTCGGACGCGTGGTGTAGTGAGGTCATTAGCAGAGAAAGGCGGAGGGCGAGACCATCTCTGCCTTAGAGCACTCGGTTCGCAGACTTGTCTCTGTCTGTCAGAGGGCACGTGGCTGCGCACTGCCATTCAAGGATATATTTGGTGAGAGTCCGATTACCACGCTTTGTTGGTCGTTATCGGAGATGAACCGTTCCTGTCCGTCTATCGCACCTTTCGATATTCGATATCGATGGGAGTGGCGTGTCGGCTGTCATCCTTCATTGACAAACTGCCACTCGCGTGGATCGTCGACATTCACTGTGAGAAATACCGTAAAATAAAAATAAATAAACACTTTCTTCTTCTTTTGGAAGGACGTAAAGGGTCGTCTTGTTCGAGAATCATCGAATCCGACCTCATCTCCTCTCCCTCGAGAGCCAGTGTCCGTTTCCCCTCCTCTCTTCTCCTTCTGCCTCTCTTCTTCCCTCTTTTTCTTTTTTTTCGGCTCTCTTCACCTTTTTTTTTCTTATAAATTCGTCGCACGGGACTATAGCTCGTCTCTTTGCACCTCATGGACCATCACGATAGCCACAACAACGCGAACATGCCTCATGGCACCCCATACGGCTTTTATCCGACTGAGCAGGAGGCGAATTTCGACATGGTCTACCCACAGCAAGGCATCAACACCTATCCAGTCGTGCCCGCCGCCCCTCCCCGCGTGGGTACCATCCTGCCTCGTGTTCTCATTTCTAAACCAACTTCTAATCTCCCTCCCCCTTTCAGAACTACAGCAGGCTTTTCAGATGCGTCCCATGAGCCTCATGTCAAACACGCACCATCCCCAGTATGACAGCGGCCACGAGTTCAGCTCGTCCCCGCCTGCCCAGAGTGCTGGCCTCATGATGGAACCAGGCCCGCCCCCTCCCCAGATATGTACGGCCCTCTTTCTCCCCCATCTCCGGCTCCGATACCTCTGCCGAGGGTGCCTATCATTCTCGGAACAGTAGCACTTCGTCCTCTCGCGCAAACAGTCTCGTCCACAGGAATCCCTTACGTTATAATCCTACTCCCTCCCCATCCAGTTCATCAGGCCGTCGTAGAGGCAGATCATTTGGAGATTCTGACGAAGACATGGGTGTTAACATCGCTGAGAGTATCGCATATACTAGGAAGGAGGCCACTCGTCGTCAACGCATCGAGGCGGAGCAACGAAGGCGTGATGAACTTAGAGATGGTTATGCTCGTCTGAAAGACGTCCTCCCCGTGTCCAATCAAAAGAGCAGCAAGGTGTCCCTTCTGGAGAGAGGTATTATCTTTCCTTTCATTTTACTCCCTACAACCCATCACTCATCCACCTCCAATCAGCAACCAACCATATCGTGCAGCTCGAGAAATTAAATCAGCAGTTACAGAAAAAAATACTGGGCCTGAATGCCGAGATTGTACGGCTGCAGAACCTCAACGAGAAGATATCCCTCAACAATGCAAACACGCCTTCCCCAGGCATGTCGATGGGTGTCGATAGCCGTCCACTATCTCCCCCTCCAGAGGCGTCCAATCTCTCCCAGCTCACGTCAGTCTCTGGGCAAGAACCTCCCCGGGAGGATTCCCCTCCATCGTCCGATGGTGACTTCTGATAGCGGCTTGTTACTTCTCCGACTTTCTTCCCATCTATTATTCTTGCATTTCATTTCACGACCCACCATTTGTATTTTTGGTTTCTATCTCCAACAACCCTATTCCGTTTATTGATGTTCCGGGGCTGAGAAGGGAGGTTGTGTTCTTGTCATTCTGGACAGGACCTGGTCTGCAATTCCACCGGGGTTTGGTCTGCAACGCCGTGCGTCGCATGACCCTCCGAGGTCTTTTGACCAGAGTCCACGAGACCTGTGACTGGACGTCGCGGCAGGGTTTTGGAAAGACCATCCGAAAGTCTAGATTGCGAAGACAACCAGGTGACTCAACATCTGGTATTTCGTCGATCGGTTCTTCCATCATCTCGTACTCCAAAGGCATTCCCCTAGCGGATTTTGCCTCGACATCGCACCATCCTCCCCTTCACTGCTGTTGATCCGGCGCCCCGTCACTATCCCCGTGCTGCGTAGCGGCAACAATCATTTCCTCCGTTCCCTTACCTATTCTCCATCGCTCCATCCGTCCATACCTCCTTGATGGTGCCATTGGCTATTACGATAAATCTTTACGAAGGATACGGACCATTCATGACTGTACGTACATGCTCATCAAACACATTACCAGTCAGGACGTTGGGGCATTTGGAAGTCGAGGGACGTTCAGAGGTTTGAATTTCCGCCTTGCGTGTCCTTTCTTGAAGCTGTGCTTTGCAAAAGTTGCATTGGCGGCTGCCCTGGGCCGCGCCTGTGTGGCCAGCGTCCTGGCACTTTCTTGACAGCCTTCAATTTTGAACAGTGTTTTCCTGTATTTGCTGGCAATCAAAGTGACATTGTAGTCCATCTATCTCGGTTCGCGACTAGTTCAAAGACGGATAGTTGGCAGCTTGCATGTAAATCAATCAATAACTACAATTTAGACGCTAACCCTAACAACACCCTCTCCACAGACCCTGTTGCTGGCGAACGAACTGCGATACCAACGAAGGTCTATGCACGAGGAGTGGCATTGAGGCCATGCGTGATGTTGCCCTCCTCGGTATCAATCCGGGTATGTGCACAGCTTTACCTCGATCGGGGTAGAGGGGTACTGGCCTGCGCAGCGTGTCTTGGAAACCTTTCAGCTTCAGCCCTGACAATCCTAGGCGAGGCGCAACTGCAAGAAATATAACCAAAAATACAATGCGGTGCATGGATGGCTCCAAAACCATCATCATCATCATGACTTTCGCGCCACCGTCAGTAGGGCCACGAGGCATGGTGGCACAATGCATGGCATGGCGGCCATGGCTAAAGGGCAACGGCAAGCGGCAAGCGTTGACAAATCAAACGCCCGCCAAGAATGGGGAAATCAGGCGTAAACCCGAGCCCGAGCTGGGAGCCGGGTGGCAAGAATTTTTATTTCATCATCATTCTAAAACATAAACACCCCAGTGGGGAAGGGGGTGAGTGGGGTCATGGGGACAGTAAACGGGCGGCGCGCGGCTGCGAAGCGAACGTAATACGTACGAAAAAGCTGGGGCCGGTGTCATAATGAAAGTGTTGTTGTATAGTTGTAGTAATCGGTGGCGCTCGCGCTTGCCCGGTGCCGGGCTATGAAGATACCGATCTGTCGTAAACAGTATTTTGGACGCCGTCTCGTTTGTTCGTATGGTCCCCCCCCTCTTCCGTAAAGTAAAGCGCTTGAGTGGGGGAGCATGGGGTCGAGAGTGGGGGAAAAGAAGGAAGCCACTGGCGGAAAGATAGGAAGGAAGGGAGGCGAAAGGCGCCGGCGCAAAGGACCGAGATGTTTCGTTAACGACGGAGCGCTCATGGAGTCAGTAGTGGGTGCGCTATTTGCTTAATGGTAAACGAAAATTGTCATATCATAGGAGGGAGAGGGTAGAGAAGCAGGACCGCAAAAGGACTAGACGAGAACCTGTTTTTCCTTCTTCCGGCGAAACCGATAGGGACGACGACGACGCCTTCTTTCCACAGGGGAATGATCTCTTTGAAGGGCGTACTGTATGGTCGTATTCAAGTTATCACGATGACGGCGAGGGTGGTGGTGGGGAAGAGCGGTTTTGCGGAGGAAACGATCTCATAGTTACCCCCCACCACCTCCCCTCGGTTCTTCCGCACCTGCCCCCTTTCGACGGAATATCCAATAGGTAAAGGGTTTCGTCTGTTACCGAGTTTCGATCTCTGCGAAAAGTAATACGTGGAAAAAAAAACAAAATTGGACATAAACTCATCGGGTGCATATGAATCGCGGAGCTGTCGGGATAAAACGTGAAATCGATGTCTTGTCCCAGGGGTTCACCTGGAACTTTGTCATGTCAAGAGCAAAATACCTCTCAGTCACCCGTGTCACAAAAGAGGCATTAGTGCGGCAAAGAGAGAGGGTGTCGGAAACAGATGATGGAAACGAAGATCAGAGTAAAATTGAGATTGGGAGGCCCACCCAGAACATTGGTGATTCAAGGGTGGTGACCCGCCAAATGGAAGGTATGGAACCCCACCGAGAGAGGGTGCGAATGGACGATTCGCCGGCCCCAGTTGTCCAGAAGAATGTGAAGCTAGAGGGGGTAGTAACGAACCCCCGGGAAAGGTGATCAGACCGTGACGGTTGAGTCCAGAGCCTGGGTGGCGTGGAAAGTGCAAGTGAAGGAGTATTGGGTGGATAGTACTAGGAATGGGTAGTGTGAATCTTTTCCAAACGTGACGGGATCGAATCGAATCGCGCGTGCAAAGTACCGAGATGTGAACACCTGGAATAATGCGGTCATATCGCACCTCCCCTCTGGGCACACCACAAGGCATTACTAATTCACAAAGAGAACCCAAGTTCCGACCCACGGAACGTTGTCCGTAGATCATGTATAGAGGACGATAATGTCGGAGGGGCGGTGCAACCGGTGAGGAAGGAAGGAGGGGTCCACAGCGAGAACGCGGAAGATTGAGTCAGCGTGCATGTTGTACGACATAACGAACATCATAGACACCTGTGGAGCCATTTAGCAAGCACAGGCACTAGGTTAAAGATGGCGGTTTCTAATCGAGGATCATTTTATGTTCAAGTTCCGGTAAGCGCTTTTTCAATCGAAGGGTAGTGTACCGTTGTAGTATGAGGTGGCGGCAAGACTAGATGAAACGAAGGTTAAACGGCGTGAGCGTTCCGTAGTGGGAGCCCTGTGCGATCTCGAGGAAGTGATGCATGATAACCAACAACCACATGTTGTGAAGGGTAGAGAGCTCTCTCTAGGGAAATTTCTCGAGAAGAATTTCTTGTCACAAACTTGCAGAAGCATCCAGGCGGCGCCCGGCAATCATATCCGGGCGCCCATGTTTCCGGCTCCTTGGCGTGACGAGGCGAAATTAAATTTTCAACAAATAACAACAACGATAATAACAAAAATAATAATTATTGTCCATTTGTGTGACGACATGACCGGCAAACCCTTACCCTTTCTGGTTACCGCAGTGGATCCCCCCATCTCTCTCTTACTCCCAAGCCCGTCCCTCTCTGGCCTCCCGGCTACCTAAGGTTATTCTACACGATCTAACGAACTGGTTTCTGGTCTTCGACTTGTATACCACTAACATTCTTTTCTGTGCGATACCCATTCATCGCGTGTGCTATGTGGTAAGTTAATCTAAGCCGTGCTTGGCGCCTCGTTGATCTCATATCTCAATCTCTTTGCTCTCCGCAGGTGCGACAACTGCTGCTTGATCTTCCCCTTGGTTCGTATGCGATACACGCTGCGCGATCTTCTGATGCTCACTTTGTGAATAACCAGCGTGCCGGGGGTATGGCATGGGCGACCATCGTCTTGGTGAATCCCCTATTTGAACCACGCATTGAGCCTCGAGCCTGATCGATGATACAGCTGTATAGTTTCATCGGGGGGATAATCCTTTTCCATTACGGACCATTCCTTTTCTTTGTCTATCCAGAGTGGTATGGCCCTGTCTCGGCGGTGTGACATCACTCGCTCATTTGCTGTGTCGTATGCAGGGAAATTTACGGTGGAATAGCCCTTGCAGTCGCTCTAGTCGCCGCAATAACCCTCCTCGCTCTGGGCAATGTTAGCGCCCTATCTGTTTGCGTATTTGTGAAGTGCTGATCGCAATTTCATCTCTATCACAGCGGTCTCGTACATGGACTCGAGCTTGCGTTGGCCTGTGGCCATTTCTGATTGTCATTTCCGCCATTCGTGATACTATCATGATCGTGGAACTTCAGAGGGGGTAAAGCGTTTAATTCCTCGGCGATAGCGCAGAGCGCTCAGTTAACTTGTTTGACATGTGACAGGAAAGAGAAGATTCAATGGGAATGTGCGAACGGCGGCCAACTGTGGACGACATCAGCAGCCGCCGGGTACGGGACTGGGAACGCCCCAGCTGCATTTTGCACAGCGGGGTTTTCCAGTTTGTACACGGCGTTCATCCTGTGCCTGTTGGCGGACCTCGTGTTCCAGGTTTGTTGCGGATAGTGATTAACGTGGTGGGTACGCGTGTATCTGACAGTTCCGGTAGACATATATGTTGTTCATCATTTGGCGCTACTCGACAAGGCTGGCACACTACTCAAGCTTGAAATACATGGAGGAAGCTTGATCCGGTAAAACAGTCCTTTTTTTCTGGATTCATTTTCCTGATCTGATTGTCTGACGGGGTTTATTAGCTTTGGACAGATTAGGGTCATCCCAAGATGGCCGAGGCACCGAATGTTCTTTTGTGAATAACTTTGGCTTGTTGGTGGACCTTGTCTCTCGTTTTCCTGCACCTCATTTGATATGTTACGACTCTTTACGACTCTGCTACGATGTACGACCTGTTACGTTGCTCTGGTTTCACTGACGACTTATTTTGTGATGATTACTCCCGCTGTGTGCCAAATAAGGAGAAGGTTTATGGACGCCAGCGTTTCTTTGGGGGATTGACGTGATGATTAAGAAGAGCCGGCTGCCTAGCGCTCAGGCTTGTTTTGGCGGAGTCAAGCTCTGTAGGGATACGATAAGTAAGACCCGGGGAAATGCCGGGTTACATTGCCGCGCATATAAGTGGATAAGGGGTGAGATGAAAGCCTCGCTTGTCTGATCGGAAAGCTGAGAAAAAAGGAGCCGAGAAATGGAAAAGGCATAGATGATTAAAACAACGTGGGGGAACAGCCTCGTCCAAGAAGGGTTCGGGTGGCAAAACGAGGGGCAAAATAGGAGGGAAAACCATCGGCGGGATATTGCAGGACTGAAAAGCAGTCTGAGGAGGTCAAGTCTGGAGAGAGGGGGAGGAGGGGAAGGGGGTCAAGCTGAGTGGGGCAAGGGAAGGAGAGAGGTGGATCTCGATCTGTGGCAGGTGTGACGGGCGAAAAGAAGAGGGTGGAATGGAGAATAGGTGGGGACCGAGTTGCCCAGTTTGTCGGTATCGGCAGATCGCGCCGGGGTCGGGAATGCGATTGAGGGTTATAAGACTCTTGTCGATTTGGCGGTGAATGATCACCCCCAGTACTCTATACTTTCTTTCCCTTTCCTCTCACTCCTCTCTCCCCCTCTCCCCGGCGCCCATCTCTTCCTCCCTGCCCATCCTCGATCGCCGGCTTCTCCTTGCGTTGCATCTCATCTGTACAACACCGTCACTCGTCACATTTCTCTTTGTTTGTTGTACTATCCGCGGTTTGTCCCTTCTTCCGCACAACAACAAAGATAATAATAATCCTTCCTTTCTTCCTTCATAGCATCCACGCTTTTATTTCCAGTTCATTTATTAGTTGACATCTTCACGACCACTTTGCCCTCAATCCCACTCCCCACATCTACAATGGAAGGTCCCCTCGAGCAAGTTCTTGAGCACCCCAAGAGCCCCGACTTCATCGACGCTGCAGCCTCTGGCTTCACTTACGACTCTCTCGCTGGCCTCGATTATCTCCAGTACCCCCACACAGAAGCGTTCGGCATGCCGTCCATTCACCGTACGTAATTTATTCTGCATCCGATTTACTCGTCCGCTTATCGTCGTGATATGTATCCATTAGCCTCTCCCCGTCTGGGCTTCCCCACTTTGAACCTTGCCGCTCCTATGGCTGAGTACACTTACGGCAGCTCCTACACCACTGGATCTCCTGGTCGCCCCTTCACACCTCCCCATGGTGTCTACCCCGCTGCCTTGATGTCCTTGAGCGCAGGCGAGCTTTCCTCCGACAGCACCTCTGGCCGCACCAGCCGTGGCTCTGGTTCCCACTCGCCTAACCTCTCCTCTGTGCCTCGCTCCGTGCGCTACAACCCCATCAGTGTGCCCTCAGTGGCGCGTTCGGGTCGTGAACGCAAGCGCCGTTCGAGCAAGCAAGACGATTTCTCCGATGACGACGATGACTTTGCCCCCGCTAGTGCCCCCACTGCCTCGAATGAGGTGTAAGTCATACCTTCATTATATAGGCCATTATCCGTTCTCACCTATTTATCACAGCCGCCGCGAGGAAATCCGTCGCCAACGTATCGAGTCAGAGCAGAGGAGACGTGATGAGCTCCGAGATGGTTATCGCCGCCTCAAGGATGCCCTTCCCGTTTCCAACCAGAAGTCAAGCAAGGTTTCTCTCTTGGACCGTGCCACTACCCACATCAAGTACTTGGAGATGACCCAACAGCAGCTTCAGACGAGACTCCAGCAGGCAGAAAATGAGACCTCCCGCCTTCGCCAGTGCGTTGCTTCTTCTAGGGCAGGCTTTTTGATATTATTGTACTGACGTTGTTTGTTAAGGGTCAACGAGGCGTTGATGCTTGGCACTGCCGAGCAACGTCATGCCGCCGCCGCTGCCGCTGTTGCCGCCGTTCAGCAGTCGTCTTTCTGATCAACCACCATTGGAGCCTTCCCGTCATTCCTTACCTCCCCTTCCCCATTGTGGTCTTACGAAAATCGGGCTGCACTTCCGCCCTCACGTTCTGATGATCGATGATATTTTGAACCCTGCCCGGATTGCAGGACGATGCATTTCTTATTAACGCATGGACACTACCACATCTTTTTTATTTCTGCATATTCTCGCATTGGTGTTTCGCGTTTAGGAAGGACCTGACTGGGTGTGCTTCGGTGATGCACGTCCCTTCCTTCTGTCTGGAGGTTGTCAGATCCATACGGCCGAGCCGTTGGTTCTGTATTTCACGTCGCCCGCCCTGAAGATGATTGACCCGTGGTTAATCATCGGTGGCCGACAGTATCGCAGTATCCGATAACGACGAAAGGCGTCAAGAAGGCGATTAATCCCGTTCGGTGCGATGGTTGGGATGACAAGGCACAGACACAAGACCGTAATCTTTTGGAGGCTTGAAGACACCGTGCTCCCCTTCGTGAGCATTGAAGTGACTCGTCTCAAGGACCGGCTCATCTTGTATTTCACCGCCTCATGTCTCTCTTCCGACCCCGATCGATCCACTCGCCTGCACATCAAACTATCCCTTCACTGGGCGTCGCTCCACTATCATATATATGTGCGCCAATACACCGGCATTCACGCCCCTCTCGTTTTATTCGGAACGCATCCACGACCTCAAGTTTCTCCTTCCAGTCAATGTCCAGTCCCCGCAACCCTTGCGACGTCATTCCGCGCACTAACGTTTATTATCAAGTGATTTATGCCCTGTATGCCTAACATAGCTTCCCCGGCGTCTGATCAACGCTGCTGGTGTCTGCTACGCCTCCCTCATACCTATTCGCTCTTAAATGAGCACGCGGAACGGAACGCGGTGTTAAGGGCATATGGGTAAGGTGGCGGGATGGCACTCGTGCTTTTGTTCATTACAGTAGTGATGTCCAGCCCAAGCCCTTGCAGTGCACTCGAAACACCTCGTCACCCACGTTCTGCTGAATCGACTCGGTTGTTCATGCTCGTGCACCTCGTCTCTTATACGGCGCGGCTAGTTCGCGCTCGTTGAGTCTTGAGTTGTTGCCCATGCTTCGAGCAACCTTGTCGAGGATGCGGTGATGTGGGATGTCTGGTCGATTGTGCAGAGTGTGGGTTTGGTGGTTCGCACTCGCCAGCCGGGCCCGCCGAACTCACCTGCCTTGCCTGGGTTTGTTGCTCGTACTACGTCACCATGATAGCTACCTTTCTTTACCCACGTACGCACTTGACCCTCCTTAGTACCAATACACCGAGATCCTTCTTCCGCATAATTCGCCGAATTATGGCGCTCGTTGGCTCCATGCTTTGACACCGTTATGGTTCGCGTGAACGTTTTGGCGCTATGCAAATGAGATTTAAGCATCTGTTGCGAGGCGGCACGCGAAAAGAACGTGTGAGCCACCGAAAAGCCACCGTTCCCCTGAACCCGGAGGCTCATTGCAGAAAATAATTTTCACTACCGGTATTCACGCTGCTGCATAAAAGAAGGGGACCAAAATTTTTTTTTTGCCGCGGTCAAGTACGGGTGAAGATGGGTCACGATGTAGTTTGGGGAAGGCGAATCCATCAAGTCTCCTCATCTCGGACTCTGTTCCTAACAGCTGATCTGATACCTTGGGGTAATTGGGTTCAAAAGAACCCCTTAGCCCAAAAATGCCTACGGCTTGACGCGCAGCTTGACGCCTTGGCTCAGAGTGGTAGTTCAGAGTCAGATGCCGGACCCGGTACCCGGGCTCACGGCGTGTTCACTGAACCAACTGTAACCGCCGGACTCCGCCGGACCCGGACCACCCAGTCCGAGGGTCTTCAGACGTCTAAGCGCGCGCTAAGTGTCCGCCGACCGGCGTCCTCCTCGCTTTTTTGGGGCAAATCCGGATTTTCCGTTGAATGCATGATTGCAAATTGGTGCATGGATGCATGCTGCGCATGCATGGCAGCCATACGTAGGCAGGTGCCCCCCATAGGTAGGCGCCCTCATACAGCTGTACGTGGTATAGTTCTGTTTTTTGTTTTCCGTTTTTTTTTTTCGGAGGCCCCGCCACCACGCGCTCTAGTGACGCGGAGCTATTTGTTTATGGTCAGTGGGGCAGTTATTAGACAAGCTGCTGATGATCGATGATCCTGAACTGATGGCCTGATTCCTGATGTATTCCGCAATCTTTTTTGGGCATGTTCGATGCTTATGTTTTTGTCCGGCGCTCGGCCGGGCCTTAGTTAGAGAGGCTATTGTCAAAACTTGCTTTGCTGTTTTGATCTGATGCATGGACGTTGCCTACATTCTGCGTATAGCCTTTCCACCACGTTGTACCAATGTGCCAAGTATCTAGTTATTCGGCCCCCTAGTACTCCGAGTCTTACAACCGTACTGTATCCATAAACACTGTGCCAGTGCCGCCGCCGCCGTCTCGCTCGCTGACTAGTATTTCAGCCTGTGCCATTTGTGCCTTTCCACAGCAAAAGGGTACTATATATCACAGCTATAATTCATCGCGCCCATAAACCATCGACCCTGCTTTATAGTCATCGCCCTTGGAACCTTATAAAGCTATAAGGGGACCGATGTGAAACTCGCTCTTGTACTTACCCGCCACCAACTTGAAAAGCGCGCATATCTTTGTCATTTCTGGTTTTCTCCGCAGCAGCAGTTACTCCTTGCGTCAGTCGTGTGCTCAGACCAGAACTAACCCAACTGAGAGCCTGGGCTATGTTGCCATCGTGTTCCTGATTTTCCCTAGTATCGATGCTTGTTGCCGGATTCAAGGCGAGGCCTCGTGTACTAGTAACCCTGTCGACGTTCATTACAATTACATCAAGGGGGTCGGCGCAGCTGCTCCTGTTACAGTGGTACTGTTGTCAGCAAGTCCATTGATATCGGTTCTCACATCAGCGCTAGGCTGTGGGGGTTAAAACACGCCACCATACCGTTCGCGGTCAAGACTTTCTGATTCGTATAGATAATACCGCTCATCATATTCTTTATGAGAATATCCGTACGATAAGTCGGTACCGACATTCGAATCCAGAGCGCTTGGATGCTCGCTCATTTGAGTTATTTCGGCCGTAGAAAACTTGACCCATATACACACATAGAGTCCGAGACTTGTTTGGTAATCTTCTTTTCTTTGATCGAAGGTGGCGCTTCAGTTGCATCCGTACGGCCGAGTTTGCTACTTAGCCCCATTGCTATATTTTTTGAGTTAATCTTAAGAATAACTGTTTCCTCTTTAAGAACGTATTGATGTAATTCTGACTCTGTAAACGTTGCGTTCAGCTGCCATCCATTACAAAGTAGTTGAGCCTTTGTTCGATACGAGACGCCAGCTGCCTAGAGCATGTCTCTGTCACGGGCATTTCCGGGTTCCCAGGGCAATGAGTGCTTTGTGCGCGAACCTATATGAGTAAAAGGTAAACTGTTGTTAGTAACTCGTCAGATCTCACGCTTGCCTGGTATTAGGGGTGAGCCGGATTCAGCACGTCACGTTTGGTATAAGGGACTGACCTTGGTCGAGACCGTCAATCCATGTCCCAAGGTTCTAATGATCCAGACTGTATCATAGGACTAATCAAAGGCACAAGGACTGTCAAACACATATTTGGTCGGCGGTGTCAACGACAGCTTTTGTTTCAGTCACCCCAAATCGATGTAGTATCATCCTCCAATACGGGCTAAGAATTATTAGAAGTGGTCGACACTGTCCATCTGGTCTTGCGTAGGTGACGCAAGAATTTCACTTCGGACAGCGTGGGTAGGGCTCTGAGCGTCAATGAGTAACTCGCCGCCTGGGATTGGTCGTAATTGCCTTGGATACTCTCTGAAAACACTATCGTGTGACTGGCATTTCATGTTTTGGATTGAAATGAATGACCTATGACTCGTTTTGCAACGGCGTTTGACAGGATGAGGGTCGAGACCATTGGCACGGATGCATAATCAATATATGACGCATACAAAGAATCAGCGTAAAAGACTTGCGTTCATAGGGCAGTATCGACAAAGTGACCAATACTTTGGCTAAGGCTATCAGTTCCCTCGCCCATGAGGGATGTTGTACTTCAGGAAGTGTTGCTAACGAGCGCAAGGAAATTGCGGCAGGACTGCTCACTTCACTGCGTCCAGAGTACTAGTATTGATTCTAGTAGTTAGTGTTTCCATACTCTGGGCAACAAACGCGTCAACCTACATCGCGTCACGGTGCCTGGGATACACCCATCTACAACCATCCGACAGTTGCTACGAGCTAGCAGTTCCTTGAGGGAGTGCAAGGGGTTTAGAATTGAAGTAACTTATCCTTACTCCATCCGGCACCTCTTTTTTCGGCCATACACAGATATAGTTCTTTACGTTAGGGGACTGTCCGACTTAGGAACTTGAATCGCTGATATCAACGGGCCCGTGAGACCAACGTTCATTAAGCGCCATTACCCTCGTTTTAGGATGGGGGTCGAACGTCGAATCTTCGGATAGAACTGTCGCAAGATACTTCTGATCTGATATTTTTGTGTTCCTATCTATCGATGTCCCCAAATTAGATTGCGCACATACAGCTCCTGCCAGTCACGTTAAGTTCCCACCACGAAGCTCATGATTGGGACAATAAAGGACTAAAGTATCCAGTGGCGGGGTTGAGAGTCCGTCGACATCCGATAGCCTATCTGGGTGTAATTATTTTCCTTCCGAGAACTCCGAGGTTGACATCGACTATCGACGTTTGAACCTAGAATAATTGCCTTGTCTGGCGGTCACTACTGTATTGACCCCACAATCCTGTCTGTCACCTGTCGCCATTTCTTTATGATCTGTCAAGATCCTTGTGTTCGACTACAGTACTGTACTTCATCCATTATTCAGGCACATCACTCCACTGTCAGTTGTAAAGTAATGTATGATGACAACCACTCCGAAGGCGGAAATAAAGTGGTTGAAATAGCTAAATAGCGCGGCTGATGTTGAGTTGTATCGGACGAGCAGAAAGAAGGGACTCAGTTCGGGTATTGGCAGAATGGGGTAAACCTCAAGCGCGACCGCTGTTGGTTCTGACAATGGTACTGTAGATACTGCAGCGTACGTACAAAAATACACCGAAATCACATCAACTCAACTTAGCTTTCTTTGTAGCGGGCTGCTGCTGCTGATCACTTGGCCTTTCACTATCCCTCCGTTTCTTCACACCCTGTTGTGTCCGCAGCTCCTTGATGCGATTCCCGAATGCCACAGCAATTTGACCCACTTCAGATTCTACACCATTGAAGTGGATGGCATTATGAATCATCAAGTCTATATCGGATTCCCAACCTTCGGGCATTTCGTACTTGTCTGCATCCAATTTTTGCCGTATCGTCCTGAGGTCTCGTGCGTCCTTGCGAGGGATTATCTCGTGATACTGTGGGATCCCGAGAGCAATTGGGTCTACCGGTTCCCGAAAAACGAAGGACCTTAAATTGGGCCAAAGGTCAGAGAGATAGAAAAATACGGAATGAAGGCCTACAAAGGATCTTTCACGAGCGTAGTCATCAGGGACTGCAGGCTTCGCTTCTCGGTCCATGACATCTTCTTATCCGCAACTCTAGCCCATTCCTTTTTGAAAACCCGCTCTACGACGTCCGCACACTGGATTGGGTATGTTGTTGGCGGGTTGAAGAGTCGACAGTTGCTGAAAACCAATTCAACATCTCGATAAAACTCATCCATCATCGAGTATTTGCCCGAGTTGAGGTTCTGCATCATCGTGCCAAAATCCATAGGGTTCTTGATCTCATCAAAGTACCTGAAGATAGCATTGGATTAGTTAGAGCCAACATATTAGCAACCAAAAAGAAGTACGTTGGACAACCGTCCTGTATTGGGTCCACAGGCCTCGCAAATATAGCGGCTTCTGGCAATTTCAATAGGGTTTTCAGTACTTCCCGAGCTTTGCCCTTGTTGATGGGTGTCTCTGAGGCGGCAGAAAGTCTAGTTGGGGCCGGGGACGATACTTCCTTCTCCTTACCCTTGGAAGGTGATCGACGACTTTCTGCAGGAGGCCTGACTTCTGGATTTGCGGCAGGCTCCGAGACAGAAATTGAGGCTCGCTTGACATTGATTGAACCGGGGACCTTTGCGGGAGACGTTGCGTGCACCTCTTTCTCTATAGAGCTTGGTTGTGGACTCCGGCTGAGTTTCTTACTAGGAGAAGCCAGAGCCAGGATCTCTTCATCTTCCTCTAACTCCTCCAACAGGTCCTTCTTCCTTTTCACAGGAGCGACAGTCTCTGATCCTGCCGTCGATTGACGCTGCTTCTTTGAAGCAACTAGTCTTTCTTTCTCCTTCTCGATGGCGATCACCTCTTCCAATAGGTCGAAGGAGCCATCATCCACCACTGATGCCGGTGGTGTATCTGCTGGCTTAGGTTTCCGTCCTTTGGGCTTTACAGAAATAACTGTCTTTGGAGTAGTTGTGTTGTCGGAGGGCGCAGGGGGTGTGGCACGTGAGGCGGGGTTACCGCCGATTTTCAGCTTCAGAGTTGGTGTAGGTGTCGCGGCGCCAGTGGTTGCTGCGGGCGTGGTTGCTGCCTTTGTGGGAGGCGCCACCGCCTTTGTCTGAATTGGAACTGGGGGAGGAGGCATAATAGGCTTGGGTTGATTTGCGGACTTCATATCGATCGTATTATTGATGCGTGCCCAGCCTATTAAAACAATGAGAACGAGAGATTACCAGGCGAAGAGATGGGAATACTTTTGTCGAAGACAGATTCCATAGCAAGGGTCTCATTATACGCAAAAGTACCTGGCATGTTGTAGGTTTTGGCGTTGCGGATCATGAGACGAAAGTCTGCTTCAAACCCGAAGCGTTCCTTGTACATCCCAGCCTCGAGCTTCGCATTCATAGTGCTGATGTCCATCGGGTTTTTGATGATCTCAAAATAGCTGTCATGACCATCAGTTTAAGTGTGAAACGGATAGCATATGCAAGCATACTTGGGTGCACGGTCTCTGACCGGATCAACAGGTTGTAGAAACAAATTGGAGTGTTTACTAGACTTCAGCTTCTGCAAGGCTGTTCGACACGCTTTGAGATCGAAGGATGTCATTCCACCACTCTGTGCCTTCGGGACGGCCTTCGCTTCTTTATTCTTTGTTTTTACCTTTAGCTTCGTTCCGGCAGGAGTCTTGGATGTGGAACCCTGTTTCGTAGCGGCAGGCTGCCCAGTGACTGGAGTATGGAGAGATGTGCCGGCGGCTTCCGCATGTACAGTGGAAACGAGACGGATCTTTGGTGTGACTGGGGTAGACACAGGAGTGTTCCTTGGGCCACCGGATTTGATGGCTCGCGACGGCTTCGGCGGGACAGGGAGCTTAACAAGAGGCAGAGGAGGGGGTATCTCGGTGACAGGTGTAGAGGGAGGTAGATGAATAGAAAGCTTTGGAGGAGCCTCTTCAGCACCACGAACAAGGACATCTGCCAATTTGATGATAGACCACCGCACATCCTGGTCGACATCGGGTGCACTGAATCGTATGAGCAAAAAAGACAATCAAAAGGCTGGAAAAGGCCGACATACAGGGCAATAGGTACGAGAAACTCCCGAATCATCTCATTCTTGCCCACTTCCTTATCCTTTCTGAGGGTTCTTACAAGAGAATCTACTTCACTCTTCTTCGTCTCTTTGGTTTTGTCCTGAGCCGATCCGTCCTCTTCAATGAGGAGTGACTCCGATTCCTTAGCAGAGGTTTTCAGTTCGCCCATAGACACCAGCAGCGCAAGGGATTGGCACGCGTTACGTGCCACGTGACGGCGCACTGTGCGAGAGGAATCACCCGCTGCAACGGCCAGAATATAACGCATGATTTTAGGTGTGTACCACTTGGTGAGGAACAGCGCATCAAAAGCCGCTACACGGACTTGTGTATAATTGCCCTCGCTGTAAAAGAAATAAGACAATTTGGCTTGTAAGGACATACGAGATGTTAGCTACCGCGTGAGTGGGAAGTATACACGAGGGTCGTTTGGTATCAACCCTGTGACACTCAAAATAAGGCGAAACTGATCTAAGGTCAGCCCGGTGTGTACGACCAAAAGAGGTCAAGCTCACCTCGAGCGTCGCTATCGTCACGACGTTATGAGGAGAGGGAATGAGTCTGTCCATGCTGCGATATCTATCCACCTCGGATAATGAATGTTTCAGGAGGCTGGCTTCCTCGGATGTTTGGTCACTCTTAACCTCCGTTGGGAATAGCTCCCCACGCTCGGGTGGGACGGTAGAGACACTTGCGCAAGCCAGGGCAGAAATTATGGTGCAAATATAGAATGCATCCGTATACTGAAAACAGTTAGCATGTCACTCTCCAATGTTGCAGCGGAAGACGCACGGAATTAGCGGTGTTGTCATTGTATTTTAACTGGTCTATCAGGAATTGCCGGACAATTGTTGGACATTTGCCATTTGCGAATCTGACCTGCGAGATGGCTTTAATAATTGCCTTCAGAAATGGATCAGTGGTGTCAAAATTGTATTACTCCGAAATGCTTACTCTCCGCACGAAATACTCCGCGATATCCGAAAAGTCGTTTGGTCTTGGCACATACGAGTGAGTGAAGAGGTCTTGCTGCGGATCGTCCGGGTCATAACAGTAACGCAGAAAGAGCTTGAATAGATGAAACAGGCCCAGAAAATCGAGTTGTTGATAGGCGCACTAGACCAGGATAAGCAAATAAAGTCCATGACGAGATGGTGATACATACTGTCACAAGTGCCAGAGCAGCTTCGCAGCGTATCCTGTAGAAGTAGTTCGTTACTAGCACCGTCTTTGTAAATGTGCTCGCGACAATAGCATTCGGCATCTTCGACAATGCCCTGAGTGCCTGAAGAGTCGAGTAGATCAATACAGTGGCCAGGAGTAAGTGCTGTGTAATTACCTCGAGTTGTGCAACGACATCCCTATCTCTCTGTAATTGTGAGACCCACATGAAATCGGGTTGGGTAAATTCGATGGTCGCAATCCATTCAAAGTCTGCATCCATTCGTATCCATTCGTAGGTTGCCCCGCTCATGACTTGTTCATCATCTTCAGTCCAGTCGGCTACTTTCCAGTTTTCCCGTTCTTTCTCCTTCTCCCAGATTTCCAGCCCAAAGCCCATATCAACCATCCCCATGGCTTCTGCGGCCTCCGCATCACCCTCCGCCGCTGCTTGTGCAGCAGCTTGGCGAGCAAGATAACGCTTAGTATTGCGACGGACTCGCTTGTACTTAGTATTGAACGGAACCTCATATCGCTTGAAAGGGCTACGGATATCGAGAACGTGTTCATATGGCGTCCCATCGGCTTCATGAATTCGAATAGTCATTTGACCCTAGAAGCAAAACGACTCGTAAGTAGTTCGGGAAACAGGAACGGTGAGAAATCTTACTTCGAAGAATGGTACTGGGTTGAGAAGGGTCCTACGAACTTCATCATGTTCGTATCCTTTCCAAGCTGGTGCGTCTTGACGCATCGTAATCTCTACAGCCATTTTTTTCCTGTTGAAACTGGCCGAGAAACCGAATGTAGGGCAGCCACTGCCGTAAATCCACTGGTCCGCGAAAGATGTAAGATCGGCGCCGCTGACTTTCCTGCACGTCCTAAGAAAATGGGATGTCGATAATGTGTTGTGTTGCAGCTCCCCCGAGATGGCGGAAAGGAAAAGCTTGGGAAGGACGCGTGACAATCCCAGTGACGTGCCGGACTTGCACAGACGACGGTCCAAGATGTGGAGAACGAGAGGCGATTTGAGGTTGACGAACGGAAGGACAGCATAATCAGGAGGGTCTTGTATCTGAGGTTGACATACGGGCGGCATTGCGCCTTGGTCCCATTCGACCACTCGCTCCATATCCTTCTTGAGGCGAAATCGATACTCATTATTTCCCATGAGTTTGCGGAGAAATAGTCCGGAAATGTATAAGCCCAGTCCGTGAACGAGCCACAAATCAGACCAGGTTTTGGGAAGGATGTTGATTCCAACCCATTGGCAAGCCAATGCATGGCTCAAGGATTGTCTAGTCTCATAGACTTGGTCGATGGCGTCCTCACTATGTAGAAGGTCTACCGAGACGATCGTCAAACCGGAAGTATCAAAGCGAGGTGTTGACAGTTCATCCACGAACACGAACTTGTGTGACCCAAATGGATAAGACCCAAACTCTGTAGTGAAGAAAGTCATAGCTTGCCGGATGAACGGGATAGAAGCGGTGAATTGAGTCTCGCGTCCGGGTAAACAGAAGGCATGCATCAACGGTTGCAAGGAATTGCCTAGGTCATCCCCAGCCACATCACCGGCGGAGATAGGCAGCACATGAAATGGGCCAGCGGCAAACCCGATGTGTTGCACCGAAGTGGGCGTTGCTTGCGAAAAAGTGAAAATGGTTTTGTTGGAGCTATATGGATGGGCCACCTTCGGTTCGTCAGGACTCAGTAGCCATCAAGTGAGCGTAGTACGTGACAATACCTGTTCAACGAGCTCTCCGCTACATATCACTAATGTGGGGTGCTCACTTTGAGCGTCTTCATCCAAGGCGGTCGGAGAATCCTCAAGACTACGCGGAACCACGAACTCAAAGTCCCAGGTACACCGCTCCCAGAGGCTGTCAATGCATGGGACCCAGCAACGCGCTGCATCCGGAGAAGACGGCATTGTGTATACGTGGGGTACGCGCTGCGATCAATTAGTAATTACAACAATGCAAGGGGCCCTCACGTACATAAGGATACGCTTCAGAGGGTCGGACGAATGTCAGCCCATCGGCGGGGTTGCGTACACTATACTCGATGTGGACAGTGAGAGGCGCAAACTCGAGGGTAGGAACGGTTGATGCTCCGGGGGTTTGTGGCTCTGGTGTAGCAGCTAGGATGAAGATCAATTGGTGGTGGTTCTGGCGACGAAGAGGTGGGCTATTACCTTCACTTTGGGCGATACCGCCGTGGAAATTTCCAGATACTTTCAGTGGCACCTCCTTCGGAATCGCGATGGACAGTTCGCCTTCGTCCGCCTCAGCTAAAGCCGAGTAGAGTTTTCGCTTCAATTCGGGATGTGTGTGCACATCTTGGGGATTTGAGATTGCTAGATTTGCCAGGGGGTCATACTGCACAAATTCCGCACGATGAGACGCAACCGTCACGCTGTGAACGGCTATGGCGACGCGTCAGGTGGAAATTACAGAGGCGTCATCCATGTTCGACGTACTGCATTGACGGGAATGGAGATGAATGGTTCGGAGAGCCTTGTCATTTGGAACAACAAGTATATCTGTGTAACCCTGGGGGAGACTTAGAGAAGAAATAGTCGACAACAGGAGGAAAGCGTTACCCAGAGTGCGCCGGCAAAGTCGATTTCCAGAACGACATTCTGATGGCTAGTAGAGACAGAGGAGGGTAAGTTAAGAAAGAAAAAGGGAGATGTAGAATGGTACGTATATTGAAAAGCCTCGACGTAAGTCTTCACGATGCATATGGTGCTTGTCGGTGCCAACCAGCGAGGGCGAAGAACGTCACGCAGTCGCCTTGGTCACGTGCACGGATCTCTCCTCTCCCTCCTCCCGATATGCCATCAAAGTCGATCTTCAGACAACCAGGTGCTCAGCACTTCCAGCTGGTCCATCGTTCACAGAGGGATCCTCTCATAAATGACCCCGACGCAAGCCAGCATGTCCTCAAGCCAGTTGTTCGCGAAAATGCGAGAAAGGTCATTTGTCTTCAAATTGACTGTTTCTTCCAAATAGTCATCCCTTCTACCAGGGCAAGTCGAGAGCAGATTTGGAGACATCTCTTTCTCCATCAGACCTTGTGCAAGATTCTAACATTGGGGAAGCCTCCCTCTACGGTGTCTACTTTGATGACACAGAGTACGATTACATGCAACATCTGCGGCCTGTGGGGATGAGAGAAGATGGCTTCGAGTCTGTTCTGGTTGAAGCACCAACGAAGCGGGCCGCCTCAAAAAAGACTAGCAATTTACTCCATGATCTACCTCCAGAAGCCCTTCCTTCTGCCTCCGAGCTTCCCCGCGATTTTGAGAGCCAGGCAGCTGTTCAGAGTTCAATATCAGGACTCCAGCCGGACATGGACCCCCACCTGAGACAAACTCTGGAAGCCTTAGAAGATGACGCGTATGTGGACGAAGATCTAGATGACGACTTTTTTGGGGAACTCGTTAAGGACGGCGAACGTGACGCGAGCGAGCCGTTTGAACATGAATTCAGGGAAGACAGCTTGTCTACCGATGTCAACGATGCCAACGGGGCGCATGAAGGGGGTGACGGAGACGAAACAGGGTGGCTGGCTAGGTTTGCCGCATTCCAAAAGGAGCAGCAACGCCGCAGACCAACGGATATTCGACTTTCTGACTGCGAATCGGAAGAAGCGGATGTCGTTGGGCAGATGCCAGAGTTTTCGATCACAGGCAACAGGCGCAGACGACAAGAGACCTCGGACGCATCGGGATTCAGCATGAGTAGCGCATCTGTATTTCGGTCAGACGGTCTAAGGGACCTCGACGACCGATTCGACCAAGTAAGCGTCCTGGAATCTGGTTAACATCTATGTGCTGATGAAAATTGTAGATTGAGAAGGAGTACATCGAAAGTGAAGGAAGCGAAGACGAGCCTCCGAACTCAGATGATTCCGACTCGGCACCAGAGCTCATCACATCACGAGAAGACTTCGAGTCTCTCATGGATGACTTTCTACAAAATTACGAAGTGTCTGGTGGCAAGATGAAACCATCACTTCCTGGTTCAGGCCCAGAGAAATTACAATCACTGCGTCTTGCAATGGGCCGTGGTGAGCGTGTGACTGTCGAGAACTCTGACCAAGAGGGAAAAGACGATGATATCTATGCCGTGATTGAGGACGATGAGAAGCCAGAACGTTGGGATGTGGAGACAGTTCTGAGTAAGTCGCATCACACTCAGGGTAATCAGTCTTATCGGTTTTCAAAGCAACGTACACGAATCTCGAAAACCATCCGCGGTTGATCAAGGCTCGCGAAAAACCAAAGGTGTCGAAAATACGGTTAGATCCAAAAACGGGAATCCCCTTCACTGAAAGCAACTCAATTTCAAGAGCAACTACTACCCCGTCTTTACCAGGACAAAAGGCTGCGGGTGCGTCTTGATCTGATCTCCATCTCGGCCAGCGAACCTGACTTGTAGTTCCCCATGCTCTAGCACGACGACGTGACGAGTCCGCAGAGGAAAAAAGGGAGCGCAAACGGGCAGTGAAGGCAGAAAGACAAACACGTCGTGTTGAGAAGAAAGAGAAGAAAGAGCAGTTTGCCGCTGCCCTCAAGGAACACTCGCAGGCATTTGCACGAAAAGGTGCACAAGTTACTCAATTATGACTTGTATACTAAGGCCAATCGTCATTGGTGATCTATATTAATCAATGTTAGGTATCATGACTAGTTTGGGTATAGACAACTACAGAATGTTTGTACGATGATATGAGGCGGAGATGGTGGCTGTGACGAGGTTCAAGGCAAAATTCGATCACCAGTCTGGCCAGAGATCCAGTAAGATGTTTCCCTCATCTTCGGGGGCATCTTTTTGCTTCATCCATCGGTCGGGCACCTAAAAGATTACAATTAGTGAAGCTCAGCGGGGCGGAAGGTCAAGATGGCGTTACCAGTGGAAAATAACGCTCCATAGCGCTGACGAATCGCTGACGATATAATTTCGGGGTCACTACTGTGGGTTCACCCCTGCCTGCGCCTCCAAGGAACCCAGACTCCTTGACCCAAGTCTCCAGTTTCTTGTCCAAGGTGTACGTGCGGACGTAATCTGATGGATGTTTGAGTGGCGTTACGCCGTTGGGGGGTTTTCACTTACCGACAATACCCACAACCAGCTCATTCTTCTGGCTATCGACGCCAACTACTAATGAATAATCCATCACGTTGATATCAGCGAGGAATTTGCTGTCATTATACAACGCTCCCCGTAGGATACGCTTAGAATGTTCACGTAAATAGAATGGCGCTAGATGAGCGGCTGTACGTTCGTAGGCTAGGTGAGTGGGACATAACATGATTTCAGCCATTTTCAGACTCACCCTGAACGAGATTCTCATCCAGTAAGACTTCGTTCTCCCTGCCAGTTGATTTCACGTGTCTGTTTCGCGTGGAACCTTTCAAATCGTATATCTTGGACCAGAACTTAGCAAACCTTCTTAATAAACAATATAGCTAACACACCTTGGAAAATCGGCGGTCATAGAATAAGTTTTCCATAACGATGAGGTTCATCTGTGTAGACTTCCATTTACCGTTCGGTTTATCCTTGCCAGATTTCTTGAATGAGATCTTATAGCAACCAAACACTTTCGCAAGAAGTGTTGGACGCTGCACTTTTCAATCAGCGAGAGCAAACAGAACAAGCGAAGTAGACTGACGTTTGCAGAGACAACGGAAGACATGTACGCAAAGTAAGCTGGTGCGAATGATTCCATTGTTTGAAATTCTGTCCTAGACATTTCCTTCGCGATGAAACGATCATCTAAAGGAAATCACGAATGAGCGATCATCTTGGGTGCGATGCTCTATTTGATTACCTAGTGTCTTCAGGAACGCAGATCCTGATTTGCCACCACTCGCGTTCCATTTGACACAGCGAGCCAGAGAATCGATCATACTTTTGTCACAATCATACGTTCGGCGTAGAGCGTCAAATTGTTCAGGGTATAGGACAGTACAGCTAATTGTTAGCCCGCCGCTCTCGAAGGCTGTCGTATCGTCAGCTCGTGAGGGAGGTGTAATGACCGCGAAACGTACTGATGGCCCACGGGAGCTTAGTAGATGACGGAGCTCTTAACTCATCCGTAGGATCGCCGTTTTCCGATGCATCGAGGTGAACAACTCCCCAAGTCGAGGTTGATCCTGCAACAGAGCGGTCATCTGGCATGAAGACTTCACTAACTTCCGTCAATCGTGGCTCTCTGGATTGGCGCTTCTCAGCCCGGGATTTGGCAAGCATTTCACGATACTGCAGAGAACTGTGGTGGAATGGGATTCGTTAGAGGATATTACAACAATAGTTAATATAGCATACCTCAATGCGAGAGCGATGATGGAAGTAGGTTCATCCGTGCGCACTACCATCGAGGAATCTCTGAAGATATGTTCCGGGTCATCTGTTTCATCACGATGAGGTACATTCTGGGGCCAGAAACCAGACAGGGCTTTGAGGATAGAGTGGCGTTCATGACCTGGGGCACCATAATCGAGGTCGTAAAGAGGCGAAGGAACGGGTACTCTCGGGTCTATAGAGGACGAGAGGGATGGAGATGACGGCCCTGAAGTCAGAGTACTTTTCCGTGAAGTCAGGGGTGACTCCGAGGATATTCCTTTACTGTTTCCTGGACTTGGCGAGGCATTCAAGTTGGGCTCTGGTGGCTGCGCTGGTACAGAATCCTTTGGCTCGTCTGTTCTTTGCGTCGGAACGCTACCGGTTGCCTCTGGAGATATTTTATCCTTATCCGCTGATTTGTGCGTGTCCTCCTCGTCGCCACCTTCATCGTCCGCCTCGCTTGAATCAGAACTCTCTGATTCATCCTGTATGGCATCCTTCACGCTGTCTAGTACTTCAACTGTGGCTAGGGACGAAGCGACAGGGCGGGCGCGCCGACCACGAATAACTGCGTATCGTCGATTGGCACGATCGTTATCCTTACTGATGCGTTCAAAATGTCTGGCAATACTGGTAACCCTGTTTCCCAGAGGGTGCACACCGCGACGCGCCGCAAGACCCTTGCCTATGGTACCGGAAGCAGCACGTGGTTGTGCCCGGTCTTTCCCTAGGTTACGCCCTTGTCTTGGAGTAGCGCTTCTTCCCACAACGCTAGACGCCAACCCCTTGCCCTGGAGGCTATGTTTTGTTCCGGCGTCTGAATCCGCCGAGACGAGAGGTTTTTCAGGAGATTGCTGACGAGAAGTGTGGCTAGACGAGTGAACTGGTCCAGGAATTCTGCTAGATAGTGAAGGCTGTCGTGTATGTCTTCGGCTATGGGTTAGATACCTGGGAGCGACGTTTGCCGCATAACTAGATTCAAAATCGGATGTGGAAGGTCTTCTTGCCAACGATCGTTTCAGTCTGTTCCTGCTCGATGGAGGCTTCGGCCAGCGAGTTGCAGATTCTTGCTCACTCTCCGCTGTGTCGAGGTGAGGGGATAGAGCCGTCTTTGCCAATTCTTCAACACCTTGCGGCGGTAAATATTCCGAGTATTTTTTCACCAATTCTGCTACACTTGGATGTTTGACTTGGCGTCTTGGAAGCTTCGAACTGGGCACCACGTCGGGAAGGGAAGCGCGATCCGAGCCCCGAGCATCCTGGATAAAACAGTGTCATGTCTCGATGAACGCTCGCAAGTCAACACACTGACCGAAGTAGAGGGCTCAGGGGCACCACTTGTTGTAACTGTACCAGCCTTGGAAGCCCCGATAGTGGAATCACTGTCGGGGTCTGACTTCGTTGAAGGCACAGGCTCAAAGGGTCGCGAAGGCTCGGTAACAAGCTCCTCGGACTTCTCAGATTTCTGCGCTCCCTTGGCCGCATTTTTCCTTGCAGTTCCTTCTGTCTCCGATGCATCTGGTGTAGACACGAATGAACCCCCTTTAACTCGTCGCAATCCAGCGGTGGAAGTTGCTTCTTCGGCCTCTGAAAGGCCAGACGAAGGAATCGCGTTATCGTACGTCCCAGCCAGATCAAACCTTCCGGGCCAGATCGTTCCGAACTTCGATGATGCTTGTCTTCCACTTTTGTCAGAACGCACTCCTTTAGGCTTTGGCAATTTGTCAAAGTCTGCTTGCCAAGCGACAATTTTGTCCTGGAGGTAAGACCGTACTTGATTGAGAGCAAGTGTGTCCGTAGGTGACGATTCACGATATATCTCGTTTACCATACGAATAACTTCACCTCTTTCCGACTCCGCCCTAAGGATAAGTTGGTTAAGGTCGGCGGTGAGCTTTGCATCGATTTCCTCGTCCCCAGTCGCCGCGTCCATTCTGATTAGATTCAAGTCGTGGACCAGAGCTGCGTACCAGCGCAAATTACGATTCATCAGACGTTCGTAATCGGCATTCTTGAGGCTTAATTGGATCTCTGGACGAACTCGGATACGCATTGGAGGGAATACAACCTCGTGGAGTGTGATTGGGTCCGCCTGGAACCGAACGGTCATCCCACGCTTGGCGAAGTAGCGGATATGATGCCGATAGATGTTATGTTCACACCCAGCGCCCTGAACCAGATGCACGTCGGCCGGATAAAAATGAAGTTCTAGGAATTTAGCAAGCGAGTAGCGCTGCATCTCGTCGGAAACAGGAATGAATGGGGTGGCCGAGCCGCAGATACGACAGGCACTCCATGTCGTCGTGCGTTCAGGCGTTGGACCGAGGCCAATAATCTGACCGTCCCATTGCTCGACTGCCACGAAGATTTTGGTCTCGTTATGAACGTATATCTTGCAGTGCCGTGCCAGTGGTTGATTACACCCTTTACCTGTGCAAACCGGTTGTTTGGGATTTAGTGACCAGGATAGGGTATCCGCTATGGACGACTCGATGAATTGGCCCAGCGTGCAATCGTTTTCTCCGTAATACGTAATGTACCGGAGCGACGGCGGAAAACAAGCAGCACGATGGCCATACTCCTCGATCGGAAAGGTGTACTCCCGTACGTTGATGCACTGATATTTTTCCACGACAAAGTCATCCGCATTCTTCCGTAGGTACCATTCCCATACGCGTTGTTGTTCTTGGTGTTGCCACTTCACGAGGTTGTATCGACTTTCCAAGGCGATGTCGTCAGGTGTCTTGAGCACCGAAAGCTCCTCATAAGGTGTTCGACTAGCTGGTAGTATGGCAGACAGGGTGGTTTGGGAAGACGCAACGCTCGGTTTGTAGTCAAAGTACCCAGGTACATCCTCAGTAGATGATGTTTCACCGAGCGAAGGTGTCGCGATAAAATCTGGGCCAGAAAGAGACTCGATTTGAGCCCTGACATCGTCGTTATCGGTAGGCTTCGGAATAAGGGTAGGCTTCTGAATTGGTGTCACCGGTTGTTTCTCCTCGCGTCTGACTACTTCATCTTCCCATGCTTGCTTGGCACATATGAGTTCATCATCCAACTCTTTCATGCGACGCAACGCATACGGGGGTGAGAAACGAAGAGTCGCCGATACAGAGATGAACGTGGTGAGGTATGGATCCAGAGATTTTTGAATACGACGCGAGAGAGATAGTCGTTCGGCATCGTCGTCGGGTAAATCAGCCTCCGTGGTACGATGGTCCATGGGAGTTGATTCCGAGGACCAATGGTCGCCAGAACAACAGGTGTGGTCAGAGGGCACTGCATCTGGGGGGAGAGCCGGTACCGCGATGACAAAATCCTTCCAAAGGTGGGTCTCGAGCTTCAGACTGCGCACGATGAATGTCAAGAATCGAGTTACGTGTTTAATGCGCCGCAGTGTTTCTTGGTCGCCTCCCCTTAAGACAATTGTGCATCCCATCTCGCGTGTACATCCCTCAAACCGCATATATGTCTTTCGACGACCTGGAATCAGAGGATGGTCGAATGTCTGAATAGAGAAACGTGCACAATGGCCAAGACGAGGTTCCAAGGCTAGTTTGTCCATCGAAGAAAAGACGTCTGCTTGACTCATGCGTGCGACAAATTGTATGGCAGACGGTTTGACGGACCGTGCGACGGCAATTCCCTGCTCTGCGAGCGCATCAAGAGCCAATCTTGAAACCGACTTCTCGGCTAGAACTACGTGCGGACGATAGGCCGCGATGCGGCTGACGAGATTACCCATGTACTCCTTCTCCTGGCGGACTATTTGACCAAAGGGTATGTACTGGCCCTCAACGCGACTGAACTCCAATGGAAATGTTACTAACATGACCCTCGGATGTCGCTGTGATCGTGTCATGCTCTTGTGGGAGACGTTCTTCGTGATCACAGCACCGTCTACGTATTCAGAATCTTTGGGGGCACCTCCGGGTATTTTCTTAATTTTGACGTAGCGCCGAACGTCCATATCCGGACCTTGGCGGTGAGGATAGGCCGTGAATGTTAGCTCTCGGGCGATCCTTAGGGCTAACTTCAGAAGCGTGTCTTCCCACTCCAGCACATTGGGAATATTTTCCTTTGTAAGCATCTGCCGGAGCATCAATTGCAGATGGGACATGGAAACCAGGTTCAGGTCCTGTGCGTATCTGGAAACCACGATCCAGCTCTAGCTCGAGGAAGGGAAGATATTAGGTGGGGACGCACGCAGTGCTTTCACGTCTAGTGCGCCATCCGGGTTCCCCAGTCATTAAATAATCTGTGAGCCTGCTTTGGACCCGACTTCGAATGAATGGCGTAGAAGAATCAAAGTCAGCATAGGAATTGTAGCGAGATCGTGGCATGCTCTGTGGCCTAGGGCTGTCGGGTTGACGCTCTGGGGAGCTCATCGGAAATTGTATGGAGCTCATCGCACCATTAGGGATGGGAATGGTCTGTGGAAAGTCGAGTGGCGTTTTGGTCCCAGAACCCACTGCGGGCCCATCCCGAGGGAATACATCCGTGACGATGCTGAGGTCCTTATCGTCATCCGCGGGGCCGCGCCGAAAAGGAGCAATAGGTATAGACGTCTGGGGTCCCCAAGATTCCTCCAAGGTGAGACTTGATGGTGTCAATGGTCTGGACGCGAAGCTGCCTTCATCCGACCCGGAAATGAGTCTTCTCGTCTCGGCAATGGAAAACAAATTGAACGGTTCTTCTGTGCGACCAAATAACTGAGATGCTGCGAATGGGGACTGTGAGTGTCGTGCGAGATCCGTCGCCAAGGAGTCATTTCCGAATTGATGCGCCGCGAACGGAGAAACTGCACTTGAGATAGATCGCCGGTCGTCGTCGTCTTCGTCTGCGTTCGCCAACTTCTCTAAGCATAAATTACAGACGCGGATCATACCATCGTGGCCGAATCGAGAGCCCTTAATGACATTTGAAGCACAGCGAGAGCAAAATATTTGACCTGCCAAGTAGAATTGAAGCCATGTACTGTCATGAGTGACACAGACGAACCACATATTCGGCAGTGGTGTTTCCGCCGCCAGGCAGTGAAAACACTCTTGCAGTCGTAGCATTCCTTGCATGTCTTATCGTCCATCCAGTAATCCCTTGATAGCCCTGTTCGATGTGAAACTCTCATTTCTGAATATGCTCGCTACGCGTGCGTACCTTCACCTCTTATTCTCCGGATAACTTTGGACACCGACGCGGAGCGCTTGACACTGGTAGTCGTCCTGATGCTTCTGGCATCTTCGGGGATTGAAAACCCTGGAATGGTGGTTCCATACAAGCCACCATCCAGGCTATCAGACGTGGATGGATTGATAAACGCTCCGCGGGAGAAAGGCAGGTCGAAGTCGATATTAAAAGAAAGTCCTTCAGATACGACGGGAGTCAAAGAAACGAGCGGAGGCGCCACATTAGATGGGACGACGGTCAGAGAGGAAGGACGTTCGGAAGAAGAGCGTAAGGATTCGTTGGAGGAATTATTCTGCACAACTGAGTTGGCTGGGCGTCTCCGTTCGGTAGGAGCAGAAATGGGAGGGCCTGTAGCGCTGGCCTCGGTGGTTGAGAGGGAAGGGGCTGAAGACAAAGGAGTGGTAAACGTGTTCTTCACCTTTGAGAAAAGAGAAGACATGAGAGCATAAGAAGATTGGTCGTTCTCGTCCTCTTCAGAGAACGGATTGAATGATGTTAAGCTCGTAACATCCTCCAGCGGTCTGCTACTGGCTTGTGAAGGAGATGACACATCGGACGATTCTGATGTGAACGCAGTTGCTGAGAGGGGCTCCATCGCATGATTTGCTAAGGTGAGAGTCGGAATGGACATCGCCATGCTGGCTGTGGACACCAAGTGGATCTGTCGAATCGAATCAGTGGATCAAGGCTGACTAATAAGGTAGGGAGTGAATATGCGAACGGAAAGTCAGTCGATGAGGGTAAAGATGACCTGAATTCTCGAAGAAAAAAAAGGCTAAGAAATGGGACATGCGATCCGTTTGCGATTTGCTGTCCCTCTCCTTAACATATCGCAAAAGTTGTGAAGTGAAGATGGACGATTTGCTCCCGTGCACAGCGTGATGGGCACGTGCCAGGGTTGAGTGTGATTGCGCGTCTTGCATTGCAACAATCGCACGTCCTGACCAAATCCCACCTTCGGGTCAACTATCAACATTTTAATCTACCATGGACGACGAGGATGCCGAATATATGCAAGGAAGCGATGACGAGGTTTGTGCATTGTCTCCGTGGCTTGACGCACACTCTCCATTAAAAAGCAGGACTACGGGTTTGACTACTCAGATGGGGATGGCGTCGACGATGCTGTGAGTGCAGACGTTGAGAACATGTATTATACCGCCAAATGTTTGTAACTCGCACTTTTTCGCCTCGTCTTTCCTCTCATTCAGAAATCACAGCAAAGAAAGAGGAGTCTCCTGAGCAAGCATTGAAGGAGTTCGCCGCCATCGTAGATCAAGATGACCCGATGAGTGATTGGTATATTATTTCAATGCATCAGTAACTATCCAACTCAAGTAGATGATCGCTGCCAGGGGATTCAAAGCGCTCAAACAGTCGACCAAGTTGTTGTTCCTTGTTCTGCGCCGACCAAACGATGCTCTCAAAGCTTACACGCGTCTGTTAGTATATACAAAGTCTACAGTAACACGTAACTACGCCGAGAAGACGATCAACGGCATTCTTGATTATGTGGGTGGTGGAAAAGGGGGTCCAGTCGAGGTCACGGTGCTTGAGAAGTTCTATCAAGCGACAAAAGACGCGCTCCAGGAAGCAAGAAATGAGGTATGATTTTCAACCTGCACGGTGTCTCCGCATATATACTGAATGCTATAATAAGCGATTATCTGCGAAAACCAATCTGAAGCTAGCCAAGCTTTGGCTAGACCGTGGAGAATATATTCGATTGTCTAGGGTATGTCCCCATGCCTCTGCATGCCCTGAACTGGCTCCTATTTCCTCATCATACGCAGTTAATTCGCGAGCTCTATAATGTGACCGAAGCCAGCGCGGGCAGTGACGATCAATCTCAAAAAGGGACCCAACTACTCGAGATCTATGCATTAGAGATCCAGATGCACAACGAAACAAAGAACTATAAAAAGTTGAAGGTAAGTGTCTGGTCTACACCTACAAAATGGACGGAGAGGCATAACCCTGAGTCCTTAGGAAATCTACAATGCATCCACTAGTATCCGCTCGGCGATACCACATCCGCGTATTATGGGTATTATCAAAGAGTGCGGCGGGAAAATGTGGATGGGTGAACGTTAGTAGTCTCATCGTTGTGTGAAGTTGGTTTTGATGAACCCTCAGGTCAATGGAATCGAGCAAGCGAAGACTTTTTTGAATCCTTCCGCAATTACGATGAGGCCGGCTTACCGCAACGTATCCAAGTGCTCAAGTATCTTGTCTTAGCGAACATGCTCACAGGAAGCGAGGTCAATCCCTTTGATAGCCAGGAAACAAAACCGTATGTTTGGTGTTCTTTCCCCCTTCGTTACTACTAAGCCTGGTAAATTAGGTACAAGGCTGATCCGCAAATCAAAGCAATGACAGATCTTGTCGACGCTTATCAACGTCGCGAGGTGCACACGGCTGAGAAGATCATTCGAGGTATGTCCTAGATGCTCGAATACGCCAATCTACAAATGGTTTACCCTTGTCAAGATAATCGCTCTACGATCATGGATGACGGCTTTATTCGCTCACACATCGGCGACCTTCTTCGCAGTCTTAGAACTCAATATTTGATTGATCTTATAAAGCCTTACACCCGGCTCGAGCTCTCGTTCCTTGCGAAGGTGTGTGACTCAGTATGGATGGATAATGTGCTGCTCACCATGCCGAAGCAATTGAACGTCGATGCAAATGAAGTGGAGGAATTACTGATCGATCTCATCCTTGAAGGGAAGATAGATGGAAAGATCGATCAAGTCAATATGCGTCTAGAGTTAGACAAACAGTGCGTTTCTTTATGGTGGCTGCACAGGATATCTTCTCTGACTTCTCAATAGGCAAAGTCTCGAGAGGCGGCGATATACAGCCCTAGATAAATGGACAGGAGCTCTAGGTCGAGTCCATGGGGCCATTGTAGGAAAATCATCGTCGAGCAACGGCAGAGACGGTCCAGAGACCTGATGACATTCCGCTTGTAATTGGATTGAATCATGTATGAATCTGTTCGTCTCGCGTTACCCAGATGGCAGTTTGTATTACTATGCAAAATTAGTCTGGCATCGCGTCTATTCCTGAATGAGATGCAAGACGCATTAAGTGGTAGAATGACTCTAGTACTGGATATTGGAAGTCGTAAACTAGAGTAAGTGCTGGCACTTCTTCGCATTGGAGTACATTCACTTACCCCGTCAAGACCTACGAATGCCTGGTGTACAATCATATTTCCAGCCATCTCTTGGTGGTGTATCGGTCGGCACGCGCAACTCCCTTGGGAACAACCCGGGTAGCCGTGACTCCAGAACCTTTTTCTCGACCCCACGAAGGGTCTTCGCCAACTTGACCTCCGCCATTCCACGTTGTCTCGGGTCTTCCACTCGATTCGCCTCGCTGAACCGTTTGGGATCGACTTTCTCCAATTCATCCATCGCCTTCTTCATACATTCATATTTCCTGCCCAGTTCTTCCTCCCGTCTCCAACGCTGATGACGCTGGTATAAGGACCAGGCGCGTTCAATAGTTTCGTGGGCTTGTTTAGAAGGGATGGCAATTTGGATTGCGCGGGCAACGTCGAGACGCCATGCGCCTGTCGGAGTCGGTTTGTTGGCTACATTTAGAGGGTAGAGTGCCTTGCGTATGGTTTCTTTGATGGGGTCTACGGTGGTTTCGCGTCTGGTGGAATGTCGCACTGAGACGCTTGAGATGCGAAGGGGAAATTTTGGCCGACTCAAGGCCAGGCGAGACGAGACCATCGAGGCTCGGATTTGGCGTGTCCGGTCCGCGCGACGTCGCGTCCCGCGATCATGTTCACGTACCTTCTTGGTGTATCCCGTTCAACCCTTCCACATCGCGTGAGTGCCTTACGGACATCATCATGACTGTGATTAATCGCGTTATAGTGTCCATTACCCCTCCGCAGCTTTTCCACCAGCCATGTCCTTCTCGCTCGTCAAACTAAGGTAGTACGCAAGTCTCGGACGTCAAAGAAAAGAGTGAGGAAGAGTATCTATGACTCAGAGAAGATGACACTTGCCGACGCGATACATGTCCTGCGAGTGCGTCCATGATTTCTGTGGTGCTCAGGTTTATTCAAACCATTGTTATCTAGTCCGTTGAAGTTGGCTCCCCAAATGCCACATACGAGCTCACCATAAAAACTGCGATGCCAAAGGGCTCCGCCATTCCCAAAGGACGCATATCCCTCCCAAGAGAGCCAAAGGCTAAGCCCAAAGACAAAGTCCTAGTCTTTGCTGAAGGGAAGACCGCAGAGGAAGCCAGGCAGGCTGGCGCCGACATAGTTGGCGGAGCAGAGCTCGTCGAGGGGGTTCGTTGACATTATTATTTATCAAATACTTCGTATTTGAGGCTGACTTTACTTTGACGTATTCTAGGTGGCGAGTGGCAGAATCCAAGCGACATTGTTTCTATCAACGCCTACTCTCATCAAGACCATTTCTCAGCGTCTCGGTCGTGTCCTTGGCCCGCGTGGCCTCATGCCTTCCGAACGCCGAGGGACCGTCACAGACGACATTGCGGGATACATTCGCCGCCTGCAAGGGACCACAGAGTGGAAAGGCGATAAAGATGGGACTATCAGAACCCCGATCGCGAAAGTAAGTCCGGTATCGTGCTATGTCTCATCAGTATGGATCTCAGTACCCGCGTCAGTTGCATTATCCAGTTGAAGATGTGGTGAAGAATGTTCACCAGTTCATCAACGTCGTAAAGCGCGCTACCGGGAATCAATCACAATCCACGGATAAGGATCAAAGCACACGGCCGGGTATGTTATGGCTATTCCGTTGATCAGGACAATAACTCATGTGTATTCACTAGTGAATGCAATAACTAAAATAATTCTGAGCTCGAGACAGGGCCCAGGGATTCAGGTTGCAGATCTATAGTACAGAGAACGACAGTGTTCGTAGTGCATCGGTTATAGAAAATGCAACTAGTAGATTGAAAGTAGGCTTGTGCATTCAGAAAGCGAGTCTCAAGGTCCTCCGCGAGTCTTGGCTTTTGTTCTCTCGTCGAACCTTCGCTTCCCCGATCGTACAAATGGCATTTGCCTGTAAAGAAATTAATGCGGATGGCTATTAATGGATCGAGTCATGTCCGTCAAGCTTCTTGACGAGGTTTCTTTCGACCCTTGCCAAGCTGATCCGGTTGAGGATATCTGACTTGCGGTGGATTCTTTGGCTCGTGTGGGAAAATGTCGCCCCAGGAAGACTTGCGGGCATCGTAGTACGGCTGCTTCCCTTGAGACTTTGGGACGGTCATACGCAAAAATTTGCCTGTACTCCAAAGTCAGTTGATAAACTGCTAAACACACAGAGGGCAACAAACCAGATGGGCCACAAACATCCATTATCACATGTCCATTTTTTTTCAGAGGAGGGAGAACGAGGCGAGGCCAGTGAAACGCTTCTGCCTTTATCAAATCTTCGATTTCTTCCGGTTCGTGGTCATGTGATTCCATCGTTTTCTCCGATTGTGTGCTTGCAATAACATGTGTGGACGATGTCTGAGGACTCCCGTCATCCAGTTCCAACTCGACTGGAGGATGCTTAGCTTCTTCGCGCTGCTTCTGTCTCCTCCCAACGTCTCCCAACCGACCAACCTTGACATCCGGGATACTTGGTCTCGGACCTCTTCTAATGACGACGTACGAATACCCAATATCCTCATGGCCGACTCCCGAGTGCTTAGTACGACGGACGAAAGGTGGGCGTTCCATTCGCTGAGAGAACCCGCATACGAGCTTCGTAACGTTTGACTGATGAATAGGGCAAACGCCGTCGTGGGGGCACTAAATCACCATCAACACGAAGGCACAGGCGTATTTATGGGGAAAGGGTATACCGGGGCCAAAACGTGTGACCCAGCGATCGAATTCTCGCCATTCTCCATTTCCTTCTGGCCAAGTTCCAACAAAAGCTTTCTAGCCTCGGCAATGTTTTGGAAGCCGGCCTGACTGCTGTGATCCAGTAAAACCTATGCACAAGGATTAGAGGCAAAAATGTAGAAAGCGATAGGTCTACGCACTATGGTTCCAGCACCACTCTTCCACATATCTTTTACCACCTTCTTTTGTTTTAAAGTTTGCAATGTGGACAGAAAGAAAGCTGAGATTGCAATGGTTTCGCTTCCGTTATGAAGTTGTGGATGACTGTCGTGATGAGACCTATGCCAGGATATATCCAAGTTGTCATGCGGGACATCTAATGGCACTCATAAGTGAAGGAATCGGGGGGCTCAAAGTTTTATCACCTTCAAGAAGTCGCTTTCCAACGCTAACGAGAGCATTGCGCTTCTCAATGCCAACATACTTGACGACAGTAGTAGAAGACAATGTCACCTGATGGTCTTCATCCTCGGCACTAGAATAACCGGCATTCTGGAACGCATGACCAGCAGCCCTGACAAAAGGAATGCACAAGTCAGGTATTGGTCTAGCAGATGTCATGTACAATCACCAGAGAGCACCGCCTGATCCGGCACCCCAATCGAGGACATTCCGCACAGACCATTGAGGACCCAACCTCGACTTGATGTTATGTAGCACTGCGTAGATGGCGGAGTAGTGCGCAGGTAGAACCACGGAGATGAAAGCAGTGCTATCCCGCTCTGCGTGGTAGCGTACTTGCTTGTAGGACTTGTACCTGACATTCAATGAAGGATCCCATTTATCGTCGTCGCCATGCTCGTTGAAGAGACGCTTAGCATCGCGTCGTAGAAGACGTCTATCAGAGTCTAGAAATCGTAAGTAAACAGGGAAATATGCGATTACAGTGATGTTTTCATTCACCCAATATTAAGGAAGATATAGTCTGTTTTAACTCCTGGGGAATGACAACGGCGCCAGGTCGCTGACTTCCGAAGTGGGCCGCTGGAGACTTGCGCTGCGCGCGAATACTTTCTTCATCTTCCTGATGTACCAGTTCTGTCGCTTCAGGATCCGTAGGATAGGCAGTCAACTCATGTGTGTCGGGAAGAGAATGATGACGGTTTAATTTTTGCTCCGCGATGGATTTGTCTATATCCTGGAGGATGACTCTGAAGGATTTATCAAGGTCAAGAGGCGCATTTGGTTGGTGGGAAGAGGATGATGAACATCGCAAGAAACGCAGAGCTCTACTCGAGCGTGCGCGTAACATTAACATTGTCCTCAAAGTGCTCAAACGCCCTGACCGCGGCCGCGTGTGATTATGTAACCGCCTGGGGCGAGCAATTCACTCCCACACAAAGCTCACTCTCATGGATCGTAGCACAGTGCATGAACGACCAGCAAAAAGGGCCAAACGAGATGACACTGGGAATGCTTCAACCTCTCCCCAGAACAGCCACAAAAATGAAGACCATGACGTGGAGGAACTTGACTTTGTCTCGGACAACAAAAACGCTGCGCAAGGGTCTGACCTCTATTTGGACACGGTATGAATCACTTCCTCCGTGTACTCGCGAAATCTCAAACCTCTGTCAGGTAAATCGTGTTGCCCTCGACTTTGACTTCGAGAAACTTTGCTCTGTATCGCTGTCAAACATCAATGTCTATGGCTGCCTTGTCTGCGGGAAATACTTCCAAGGACGGGGCCGTAATTCTTACGCGTATGCCCACTCTATTCACGATGATCATCATGTTTTTATCAACCTCGAGACCACCAAGGTATGCTTAACGCGGCAGATTAACTAGGATGGATGTAACCTCCAGGTCTTGCAGGTATACGTACTACCAGACGGTTACGCGGTCTCGGATCCCTCGTTGGAGGATATAGCCTTTGTACTCTCACCCTCCTTCTCGCAATCCGAGGTTTCCTTGCTTTCCACCTCTGCTCATCTGTCGAAACCCTCCTACGACCTATCCTCAAAGCCATACAGCCCAGGTTATATAGGTCTTAACAACATCAAGAGGAACGATCACATGAATGTGATCATCCATTCTCTCCTTCACGTGCCACCCGTTCGGGACTTTTTCTTACTCTCCCGCTTTGGTGGAAAACAGTCGGAGTTGGTTAAGCGATTCGCCGCTCTCGCCAAAAAGTTATGGAACCCTCGATTGTTTAAGAGTCAGGTCAGCCCCCACGAATTCTTGCAGGAAGTTGGTAGAGCTAGCGGCGGCAAATTCAGACTGGAAACTCAAGGAGATCCGGTGGAATTTCTCAGGTGGCTCCTTAACGAGTTGCATAGGGATCTGGGGGGCAGCAAAAAGACTAACTCCAGTTAGTCCTGATAGTGCGGAGCCTTTACTTACTAATGATCGACGTGTTATCGCACAGGTATTATATTCTCCACTTTCCAAGGAAAAGTCCGAACGGAGACTCAACACGTCGTCGTTCGTCCCGATGCATCCGAAAACGAGAAGCCAGTATTTGACATTGATAGAGGCGGGCGCCTACTCCTTGTGGCCGTGTCGTAACGCCTCACACCTTTGTTTTGCAGAAATTAAGGCAACAACATCGCCTTTCCTGTTCCTCGCCGTCGACCTACCTCCACCGCCCCTTTTTCAAGACACGGTGGAGAAAAATATTATCCCACAAGTCGGCATTCACAGCGTTCTTGCCAAATATGATGGAATTAATACCCAGGTTGAAATGATTCACTGCGCATGACTTTTTTCTGGAAGTTGATACTTACGTTGTTTTCCACATACGCAGGAATCAAGAGGCCAACTGCGTCGATTCAATTGTCAACAACTTCCGCAATATCTTATTATTCATTACAAGCGGTTTACAAAGAACAACTTCGTGGAAGAGAAAAACCCAACTATCGTAAATTTCCCCCTGAAAGGTGTCGACTTCCATGAATGTCAGTCTATGAGACTCTACCATCCCGTATTTAAGAGATTTCTAATTACTACTCACAGATCTGAGCTCTGCAGAGCCGAAACCTGCCCCTATCTACGGTCTTATCGCAAACGTAATTCACGAGTCTGTGGCTGGTACCACTCGGGATAAAGAAAACACAGTGTGGAAGGTTCAGTTGCGTGCAGGAAGTGGCGAGAATGAAAAATGGTTTCAAATCCAAGATCTCATAGTAGAGGAAATACGAAAAGAAATGATATTCCTTGGCGAGACCGTCATTCAAGTGCCAATCTCACCTCACGACCACCGGTCTGTAGCTGATCATTCTCTTTCTAGATCTGGGAACGCCAGCAACCCACAATGGAAGGTTGAGGGACGACTCTGTACTGACCATGTATTTTTTCTATGCATTTACAGTAAACTCACATTCCATCACGCATGTTTGCTATCAAGTGGCGACTACTTTTCTGATGGTGACACGTGATGCGTCACATGCTATCGCCCCACAACCTGGCGCGAGCGCCAAGTAGATCTCATCCCATCCCGGCGTTACGGCGTGATCAACAGAAATCGGGGACTACTTCAAGGACTACATACTACTCAGCCATAATAACGACTCTAGTCTCTCATACCTCTAAAAACTACAAATCCTACCCATTCAGTCGAGAGGTGGCTCGTCTGAGATTCTATCGACAACTCAGTAAAAGCACGTGTTACTCCTGGCCAAGCTTCGTCAGGGCTTGTTCGGCAGCTGCCTCTTTGGCCAAAGCCCTGCGCGGAGCATCACACGATCCCATTACCTCGCCGTCGACTAAGGTGCAAAATTTAATGGTAACAATCAAGAACCAGAACATATCCTCTTACTTTTCACCGTTATGGACCATCGATTCTCGGCGGTTGGCCCATTGTCTATTTCGAGATAACTGATAGACCCAAGTCGCCCTAGAGCTTGGAAATCTGTGTGGGGGTTGAGATTAACCTCTCCCAAGGGGCATGGACAGTCACCCACAATTGTTGAGACGGACAGTTGGCGCTATGGAGTATGACAGTGCGGTGAGCTTGAGTCAACCCTTGAAGAAAACAATGCACAGAGCCGCGCAATACGTACGAAGGGTAGCAGACATGATTTCAATAACGTTGATGGCTTTCCTCGCGACGTATTCGATCTGTGTCTGCACTTGAGGATGCTAGCGACTTGTGCTATGAGAGTGTATAGAGGGTACGATTTTATACTCGTGCATCCCCTCATCCTAGTCAATCCAGTGACGTGGTGCAGCAAATGGTCCACTTAACGTCTTTCTCCATTATGCGGAGAATCGGTAATGAGTGGATGCTGCGATGACCCACGTAGAAGCTATACTTCACTTTCGAAGTCGCGAAGTCTCCAGCACAGAAACACCACGTCGACATCCATTGACCGGTCCGACGAATTAGCTCGTGAGCACTCCAGCTTCTGATAAAAACTGTCACCGTGTTACCCCGTGTATGATTTCTGGATAGGCTTCTTTTCTTAAAATAAGGACGGTTAGCGCTGTGGTTGACAAGTGGAGTATCACGACTCCAACTATTTATCCGCGGGCTATAGAACTCGGGTATATCGCGCCTCCATCAATACAGTCAGGAGGTCTTCCCGGGTGTCAACAGCTGTCCCAGACACAGTACTGTGTTAATCACCGTCAAGCACGGGCGGCGGTGGGTCGATGGTGAATGTTTCATGTTGTACCTGAACTTCATCCGTTTTCACAACGCCAATAGGTATCTATAACCCGACCTATGTTAATCCGTCAGAATGGTCTGCAAAGAACAAAAAACGACACTGGTACTGAGTAAACAAAACCTCGGAGGCAATAAAAAAAGTGTGTTTCAGGTTACATAAATACGACGTACAAAATGCAAAACACAGGCTGAACGGCGAAAACGTGTATGGAAAACATGGAAAATAAATACTATGGTAGGGACCAAAATGCATCGCAGAAACAGAGGGTGATTATCATCCATGATGTCGTATCAAGGATCTTCTTCCGCTATCAATATGGCCAGCGCTTTCTCTGATGCGGCATCCCGAGAAAGATGTTTATGTGTGCCCGTTCCGGACGCAATTACTTTGCCATCAACTGTGGAAGGGTTCATGAAGGGTTCTTACGGTCAGATACGACAAACTACACACTTTTGCAGTCCGACGTCCACTCGGGCTCATGTGCAGGGCCCGACGAAGTGTCGTACCAACTGAGCGAGGCCAGTTTCCCCTTTACCTGAAGATCTAAAAAACTGGAATCAATCAAGGATACCTGCCCTGTTCTGGTCACGTACAGTTGTTCAGCGCAATGGTGCCCGTGGCTGTACTACCAGTCAACGCAAGAAAAGGGTGAACAAAGGAAAACTCACCAGGAGTCATGTTAGTTCGAGTCGAATACAGCATCAGTCTCATTGCGAACTACTTTTATATGGAGTCAAATGTGAAAAAGTCCAGAGCGACTTAGATGAAAATACACAAGCAAGGATGGCCTAGCACATCGTTCCAGGGAGGCGTATGTCATTTGTGCCACCTGATCTCGGAGCTACGGCCAAAGCCAGACTGCCGACCTAGCGATACCCAGGAGGAGCGAGACCCCTAACTGTACAAGGTGATGAACTGTGATGTGATCATGTTGGGGCATCGTTAAAAGCACGTTCAGCTGTCATTTTTGAACCCTGTTTAAGCTATATTTCGGAAATAAGCTGGCTTACGAACTCCGCAGCAGCTCCGACGGGTCTTGAACGGTTCAAAGAGAAGCAACAGATCCCCAATATGATGCGTGTACTGAAAGCCTCGCATGTTATGTACGTCGGATGCGACGCCGAAGGCAGGATTAGCGATCATAAATGCGGGGTTTTATGGACCTCGAGGCGCCATGACATATATTTGATCAGTTTCTTGCACCTTGCATTCGGGCCGTCTAAGTGCAAAGACAACAGAGTGGTGAATGAAGGCATCCAGGTCCAGGTCGCAGGCGACGAAATGTCCACGCGTATCGGCATCTTACTCGGAGTTTCAATGCAAACGCGAGGCAATGTCTACACCAAGTTACTCTTTGATGCGGCGGAGACGCGAAAGAGATGGCTGGGTAACTGGTCCCGCCATCATGATTCAAGAAGTCACAGATGCTAGTGGTCTAGGTCTCCTCCTCTCCACAGACCTTTCACGATTGAGTGTGCAGTCTACAGAGGTGGCTTCTGACTTCTGAGAAGAAGCTGTTAGAGAGGGAAGAGATACCATTAAAGTGCAAGGAATGGTCGGGTGGGGCGGCACTGGCAAGGGTGAAGTAAAAACACGTTCCCGCAGGCAGACACGGGGAGGAGTGCACTTCTAAGTTATATAGGACCCACCTGCCGGTGTGGGACTCCTACGGCAAGGTCCTACAAGGCGTGGATAGGACACAGCAAACAGGCTGTACTGTACATCAGGTATGAATGAAACCAACAGGTTGCCCTCTTCTGACCCCCGTGGCTCCGAGTCACGGGTAGCGTAAGTATTTCAAATTTACATATGAATGGCTCGCCGCTTTATTGCCAACTTTGAACTCGGCTATAGCAGTCATCTACTGCCGGTTCTCCGAGTTGATTCGAAATTGCAGACGCGAACCGGCGGTGGTAACAGTACGTGTCAAAAATCGCGCGCCTGGCTGGCGTCCCTGTCGGGCTTATTGAAATTGTTCTATCACACAAGATATTTTATTGGGGACGTCGGGTGACAAGAATTCTACGGATTATGTGACCGACACGAGGACTGGTGTCTGCACCGATAGGGCCTCTCTCCCATCTTTGACAAGGACCTCAACAGTTCTTCATAGAAGAACTGCTCGGAGAGTACTGTGAGCAAAGTCATCTGGATATCCGATAAAGGGAAATGTTGTGTGATTTGAGTCACAAAAACTTATGCGACCCGAGGACCGGTGAAAAGACTGTACCTGTACTACCTTGTTCCTCATTTATCTGATTGCGACTAACTCTGACTTGATCTTGATCTGATAAGACCTTGTCATCCGTTGTGCTCGAGTCAGCGACGAATGGCGCGTAATTCCTGGGAATGTAATATACAGTAACAACAAAAGAAGTCCACATCACTTCAGTTCAACACACGCTCATTTGGAAAGCCAGTATATTATGGACCATAGGGCACGGGCACAGTTCTTGGTACATACAGACATCTTATTTGTCCCGATTCTCAGGTAGCGAACCTAGTCCTAGCAAACCCCAATCCACTCAGACGGAGACAGCTCCATGTGGTCCAAACATTACAATCAAGATGTATCATATGGGAAGTGTATCAGAATTGAGTTACGGTACAGTATAGTTGAGGTCGGGTGGGCTGTAGAGGGAGGGCAATCAGCTTCAATCAGAGTGAACAATGCCTATACAGACCGTTAAGGGTGTTAAATATATCTTCGTTGTTTGAGGAAATGGTACGAGGCAATCTGCTTTGCGACGGCTCTGGTCGTGGCGCTACCTTGGCTTATAGGATAACCGTTCACTACAAGCCGTTAGCATGACGGCTCTTAACTCGGTGAACAAGTAACGTACGTTTGGCCACTGCAAAATGGGTTGCTTGATGTCCAGGCCCAGTCTGGCTGAACTCCCAACTCAGTAGATGAGCTTCGCCAGTGCCTTGAAGGTAATTGTTCAACATGAGGATGTAATCTACATAGAGTAGTTGTGAGAACAGGAGATATGAACGTGTATAGGTGCTGCCTACCGGGGTTTGACGCCATGAAGATTGTTCACAGGGGTTGTACGAATGTGTATAGAGGAGTGAAAGTTGCTGAGGAAGAAGTCAGTTTAGATGAGGGTTTTTATACCTCCTACCAACGCAGTCCTCAAAGAGCCTCATCGCTGAATAGGTAACCAAGAATTTCCGCGACAAAATGGAGCCAAATGATGTTGCTATACGGCTCGAGTCAAGCAGTCCCTAGGAAACCAACGATGTGTCTGTCCTGGCCTGTACTTTGCTCCCAAATGAGAAATGTACAGCACTACGCAAAATAGCAGATTAAAGGGGATAAGATGAAAGAGTTTTCAGGGTAACGGACTGAACAGCACAAGATCCGGCCTTCGAGCGTTAGGATGTGCAAAGACACGAGACGTAAGTTCCGTCAAGATTACAACCGATATGACCAAGTCGGATATTCGGATGACATTATGGGGATGCCAGAAGCTCCTGGCACCAACCAAGATGAGGTCTGTGAATCATGTCCTATGTACGGAATCACCGATCGTGTCGTCAGATGTAGTCGTTGTATATGTCCAAGTGACTCGAATAAAACTGGCGCCTACCAGTTTGACACTGGGCGCTCAAGAAAACGTTGCAAGGGAGAGTAATATGAGCTACGTGGTGCCAATGACAGATGGGATCTAAATAAGATTACATACCGGCATATGAACACAACCGAATCCGCTGTGCGTATTTGAGTGGGTAAAGGGAGTGAATTCAGTTAGTCAACAATGGTCACGGTGCAGCGCTCACCAGCACCAGGACAATGGTGGTGCTGGAGAAAAAAAAAAGTAATGTCAACGCTTTATTTTTTTCACCCGGACGGGGTAGTACTGTTAATGAGCTTCAGGGATGCACTGTTGCTTGCGCATCAGGTAGCAAGAACCAAAGCCGTTCATTCCTTGATGCGCAGCTGTATGACACCCGGGTATATAGAATTATTGGGCAGATAAAGTTGACTGAGATGAGAACAAGACTGGGGGGGAAAGAGCGCAGGTAACTAGAGCACAGTGCACAGTAGACTAGTTGAGCGTTTTTTGGCACGGCATGGCACTGTGCCGTCGGAGTTGAAAATTGACGGCCGGGGATTGCCGAAAGGGTTTGTCCGGGTGATGAGTTGGTCGCCTCAGCGCTCGCTCTCCTCAGGCCCCTGCCAGTCCTCGTCGCTATCTCCCTTTCTCTACAGCAGAGCGTCTCTATCGCCTTTTTTTCTAACAACTACCTCTCCGGGCTCTCTCTCTCCACATTCCCGTCGCCCGACCTCCCCCCCGCCCCTTTTCTCAGCAGGTAAAATCGATTTGGAAACTCTTTCTCCTGGTTCGTCCAATCATTTCAGGCTTTCTTATTACTCATCTTATCTCCTACTCCCCAGTTAAAATATCTGATCGCTCCGGTCCCTTTTTCCTTTCAACCATCAATAGCCATGTCGCAAGCTCAGAGTGATATCCAGGAGAGAATCGCGGCTGCTCGTCGCGAAGCGGACAGTTTAAAGGAAAGAATTCGGGCTAAGCGCGAGTCGTCGGCGGATACAAGTCGTCAGTATTCGTAACATTTTCTCTTCCCACTCATTGAACTCTTGTTACCCATCACTCAGTCCGAGCAATGGCTGCCGAGGTTGACCCCTTACCGCGTATCGTCATGAGGCCACGTCGCGCTCTGAGGGGTCACCTTGCCAAAATATATGCAATGCATTGGGCCACCGACAAACGACATCTCGTCTCTGCATCTCAAGACGGAAAGCTGATCGTTTGGGATGCATACACCACAAACAAAGTCCATGCCATTCCACTTCGATCTAGCTGGGTCATGACTTGCGCTTATTCCCCATCTGGAAATTTCGTCGCTTGTGGGGGTCTCGACAATATATGCTCTATCTACAATCTGCATAGCAGAGAAGGGACCAATATCAGGGGCGCTCGTGAATTGAGCGCACATTCTGGTTATCTCAGCTGCTGTAGGTTTATCAATGACCGTCAGATTGTCACCAGTTCTGGTGATATGACCTGCATGTTGTGGGACATCGAGACTGGTTCTCGCAATGTGGAATTCAGTGACCACACTGGTGATGTCATGAGGTGGGTGTCGGGCTGCAACGAGGCATTGTCTGTCCGTTCTTATAACCCCCCAGCCTGTCATTGGGCCCGGACCCCAATTTATTTGTCTCGGGCGCATGTGATGCTACAGCCAAGCTTTGGGACATTCGCAGTGGCAAGGCCACCCAGACTTTCACAGGTCACGAGTCCGACATAAATGCTGTCCAGTATGTCGCTCGTCTATTTTTACACACGCTGAAAGCTAACGTCCCTTTTTGAGATTTTTCCCAAATGGGGATGCATTTGCCACGGGTTCTGATGATGCGTCGTGTCGTTTATTCGACATACGCGCCGATCGGGAACTAAATACGTATACTCATGACAACATACTTTGCGGCATTACCTCTGTTGCGTTCTCCATCTCAGGTCGTATCCTCTTCGGCGGCTACGATGACTGGACTTGCAACGTGTGGGATACATTAAAGGGCGAGCGTGTCGGTGTTCTCACCGGCCACGAAAATCGCGTCAGTTGCTTAGGTGTGAGTGTGGATGGAATGGCTCTTTGCACAGGGAGTTGGGACAGTACTCTCAAGGTGACAAGACATTACCTATCGAAGCACTGTGACTTACTCCTTTTCAGGTCTGGGCCTAAATCAAATGCGATGGGCCAAGTTGGTGGTGGTGCACCTTTGTCATACCCTCAGGACCATGCGCCGCGCTCGTGTTCGGTTTTATTTGCCTGTTATTTTGTGATTGTCATATCTTGTGTTGTTTATCTTATCTCGTCACTTGCCCCTGACAGGGCTTCTCTCGCAGAGCGGCGGCTTTGTGTCTGTCATTACCGTGTTGCCGTTTCGAGGTCCATCGCTGGTAGACGTCCTTTGTGGTTGAGAATATGTTTTTACAATCGTTATCGAGCCTATTTCGTGAAATATTTTTTTGGGGACATATTAATAATTATAATTAATCACGTGAGCATATCCATAGCAAGCGCTTCTGCTATTACACGGCTAGCGTCGCCCTCAACATGTCTGACGACGACCGCGCTGCCAAGGCCGCCCGTGCTAAAGCCCTCGTTCGTCTCTCTCTCTCTGAATTACAACCCCTGACCTTCCTTCGCACAGCTCAACAAAAAGAGACAGCAAAAGAAACCGGGAACTGGTGCAGGCCCGTCAACGACACCAACGCCTGGCTCGCCGCTGGTCAGAGCTATTTCTCCTCCCCCTGTGGACCCTTTAGAAGATGCGAAGGTTGACGTGACGGAGATGTGGGTGTCCAAGACTTACGCGCGATTCCAAATTAATGGAGAGCATGTATCAGACTGGGCTCGAATTCTCCAAGACTGGACGCGTCAGGACCGGAATGGCTATCATCGCTCCCTCGGGTGGGGTCGCCGTCTGTTGTATCCCCTCATGAAAACTCCCCGCCAGCGAGCTCGCCGTCGTCCATTGCGCGCTCACAGTCACCAGCCCAGCCGGCTCATCCTGACCATTCCCTACCATCTGAACCCGTACCGCACGCTCGGGGCGAAGAGCTGGAGAATCTTCGCACCGAGGTGCAGAACCAGCGCCAAACAATCACATTATTGGTCTCTGAGAAGATGTCGTTGAGTGCATCTCTCGAGCGTCTATCCGACGTCTCAACTAGTATGTTACTACATCTAAATTCGCGATGATTTAAGAGACGAGATGGCTTGACGATAGGGGCCAGCAAATTGGAAGCTCTTCTCCAAGACGAACAGGTTGCTTCCAAGAATTATCAGCAGCGGATACAGCATTTGGAAGACGAAACACAGCAGCGTTCTGCTACGATTGAGGAGCTGTCCCAAAGGGAGAAAAGGTTCGAAGAAAAGTGTCGAGAGCAAGTGAGTAGTCACAATTCATGATGGATACGACCGCTAACGATATTGGATAGGAACGCGAATTACAGCTTACCAGAAACTCTGCAGAAGGGCTGAAACTCGAGATTGAGCAGTCTCAAGTGCTCATTCGTGAATTGCAGGAGCGCATTCAGAGTGATGACCGTGTTGGTGAACTCGAAGCGTCGCTACAGAACGTCCAAGACAGGGCCAGCGAATTAGAGTTTCAGCTCTCTAAGTCCATGCAGGTGTGTTGCCCATGGTATCTTCTCGAGTCAGTGACTCACGTCTCATGTGGTAAGGTCAACACCTCACTCAAGGCTGACCGTGACAAGGCCGAGACGGCGCTTAAAGATCAAACTGCAGTTGCTGCCTCTTTAGCAACCAAAGTTTCTGAACTGGAGGGGCGCAGTACGGCCGCTCAGAAGCACCTGGGATCCCTTACTGCGGAACATCAAGCTCTGCGCATCGACAAGACTTCCTTGCAATCTCAGATCGACGATCATCTTGGGACCATAGCTGGCCTGCGCAAAGCGGCTGATCAGTCAGCTTCGGCAAAGGAATCCCTTGAACGGCAGTTACAGTCGTTTCAGGTGGAGAAGCGCAATGCTGTCCGGCGCGCAGAGACGGCCGAACGCATCCAGCAGGATCTCCAAAATGAAGGATCGTCCTTGATGCGCTCCCTAGATGAAATGCGTCCGAAGATTGTTGAACTCACAAACATGAAACTCGAGCTGAGCGAGAAGCTCAGCAGCTTAGAACAGGCCGTCCGGGACCGAGATAGCATCATTGCTCAGCTTGAGTCCTCGCTTCAAACTGCGCAAGATCAAAATGAATCTTTGAACGCGAAGCTTGTGGACATTGAAACAACACGTGAGAAGGACCGATCGACTGCGCAAGAGACGCAGGACGAACTTCAGAAGGGGTATGCCGAACTCGAAACGGATTTGTCTGACGCCCTCGCAAGTATCCGGGAGCTGGAGGTGGAACGTGCAGGACAACGACAGCTGACAAGTAAGCAACTTGAAGAACTCGAGCGTATGGCTGTTACCTCCCAGAGCCTGAAAGAGGAAATCGCGTCACTCAATCAGGAGCTCGAAGAGCGAAAGTTGGCCGATGTAGAGCAACAGGACATCTTGGAGCGCGCACGCACAGATATTGAGGCTCTCCACGCCGATCGGATGGCCAAGGACCAAGAGATCGACCAACTCCATGCTGAGCTGTCCACCGCAGCCGCGAACCCGTCGTCACCGTCCTTGGACAAGGAGATGATGAACGCGCTTAAGCAGCAGCATCGTCTCGAATTGTCTGCGGCGCAGTCCCAGATCAGATCGCTCCAGACAAGCGTCTTTGAGGCCGAAGCGCGTGCGCATTCATTCCAGAGACAATTAAGCCAGTCCGAGGATCAGCTAGCGCAGCTCCGAGCGTTATCATCATCACCATCGGCATTAACCACCCTTCCACCGCAACCACTACCGTCTGCGTCGCAGTCGTCATTGTTGTCACCACATGTCGCCACGCAACTAGTAATAGATCACCCTCCTAGGCCGTCTAGCAGGGCACGAAACAACTCTGAAGACTTGCGCCGCATATCTCTGACTCAACAACGCCGAGGGAGCGGTAACAATAACAATAACAACATTCCACTTGGCGCTGCGCACCCCGCGTTTGGCACGAGCCTCTCTCCTGAAACGCGACACAAGCGCAAAGTGAGTCTGGGCATGCTTAAGGCCCGGATCGACAGCGAGATGATGGCCGCGGCCGCCGGACCTGTCCCACCTTCACGCGTGGCCTCGCCGCTACACGCCGAAGTCGCCGAAAGGGGGTCGTCCCCTCTTCCTCGGATGGACCCACACGCAACCAATAGCATTCAGAGCTCTCACAAGCGACCGCAGTTCTTGGACGAGTCTCACATCTTCTGGTGTCACTCATGTAAAGGAGAGCTTGTGGTCTTGTAGCACACACCCCGTTTCGCGTTTCGCGTTTTGCATACGGCATGTTTCCGGACAATTAGGTATATACCTCATGGAATCATATTGTTTTTGATATCAAGTAACAGGATATAATCGTACATTGGTATTCGCAGCAGCAAGATCATAAGAGTAGGTCATCAAGTAAATTCATTCATATCACCGCCGTTTCGTCTTCAGTCTGCGCAGCTTGACCACAAGGTCCTAAGTTTACGACAGTCAGCCAGTACAATCATTCTCAACCACGACAGACAAACCTTGATCTCCTCAGGATGGAGAGTGCCCCTGTGGCTTTCTTCTTCCACATAACGTTCAATGCTTTCGAGAATATCGCCAATAAGGTCACGGTAGTCCACGCCAAAGAAGTGCGTAAGTTTTGCAGCCTGCTTCCTGCGGGTTTGGAATGAAGTCCTTTCAGGGGAGGGGCTGCCAAGGCTGAATTGCGAGGCGAGGGAGACTGTAGACGATCGAGATCGAGTAGGTAACGAACGTCGACGCTCGCGAATGGTCCTTGCATCATCGCCGTCGCCGTCGCCGTCGTCGCGCGGTACAGGAGTAGACCCAGACCGATCAGAACCTGACTGATCATTTGTTAAGATTGAATGAAGCTCAGCCAAGGATTCCCTGTCATCCTAATAATAACCAGAATGTGAGTATGCCAAAAAAGTCGTTGAAAGTCGTACTACCCCTAAAACGGGAATGAACTTGTAAAAAAAAAAAACTCACACGGTCAATGATGTCGCTGAGTGAGTCGAGGGAATACCTGTAGTGCATGTAGACGGCTGACGCGCGCTTGCCTGACGAGCTGCCAGCCACAGCCACGGGGTCGAGTAATGGTATCGATTCCGAGTGTGCGCGTGAGTGGCTACTCGCCCTCCGCTTGCCATCTTTGTTCAGATATGAACCCTGATTGATGTTCTTCCGAGTGGCTGGACGCACGGCCTCGCGCTCGGAATGATGACGAGAGAGACGCTCTGTCGAATGGACCCTATCTGTCGGCCTTGGGGAATGCCGAGTGTGATACAATGTTTGCGGGGGTTGTACGCCAAACATCTGGGAAAGCAAAAAAAAAAAAAAACGATGCATGGGGTTCAGCCAACTTTTCGTTATTTTAAGAAAGGAGACAGCAAGTTTTTTAATGAATCACCTTCTCCATTTTGAGCGCCCTACGGACGTTAATGGCTTTCTCGCGCTCGTCGAGCTCCTCTTTCATCCGATCATCCGGCCCAAACCAGTTGGTTCTAGTCTCGGTAGCCGAGCTACTGCGGCGCCTGTTATGGCGAGTGGTGCGAACGTTGTCAACGGTAGGGTCAAGAGCCGGGAGATTATCCTCTGAGGCACTGAAGCCGAGGACGAGGGAGGTTGGAACGCGAGAACCGAGGAAGCGGTGTAGTTTCGCAAGTTTCTCCCTCCTGCGCCGACGGTCTTCTTCTGGGGTACGAGTATATAGCATGGAGTCTGTGAGATCTAACGAGCTACGTTGAGGGGAAGGCGGTAAAGAATGCGGGAAGAAAGGTATGGGTCGTTTATCGTCATCGTGGAGGTCAATAAATGAAGCAGTCACGTCTGCAGCTCCAGTTCTCGAGTCACCTGCTTTAGCACCGGCTGTCCCGGCCAACGACAGGTCGGAAATAGAGAGTGCATCTATGGGACTCGGTAAGACCAAACGGTCATGAATATTATTGTCAATCGAGTCGGCGGATCGCATGCTTGGCCGAGGCGCCCAGATGGGACGCGGAGAGTGGCGTCCTGTCCGGGAGTCGAGAAGCGCCTCACTTGAAACTCTTACTGGCAGCGACGGGGGCGTTACCGATTGAGGGCAGGGCGTCTCGCCGAACAACTGGGTCAACTTTCGAGACTTTCTTATCAAGTCCGCACGGTCCTGGGGACGCAGATGGTTCGTCGTCGGCGGCCGGTCGACGAGCATACCCGAAAAGCCGGGCCTTTCAGGCGGACAGGTCTCGACAGCTGTCGTGGGAGCCGAGATGGAAGTTGACCGTGCGTGGGACGATCGCACATTCGCTGTCGTTGTCGGACGCCGCAAGTCGTCCTCCGACTTGGCTGTCGTGCGTGCGGGCTAAAAGAAGGAAAAAGGCACCCGGTCCCGGTCCCAAACGGCGGCCGCGTCCGACGAGTTCGATCAGCAACTGCTGGAAATGAAATGGACAGTTTTGACGTGCGCACGCACCGTCGTCAAGTCTGTATTAATCCGTATGTTCGAACGCTCAGAGGTGGGCGTGTGCGTGGGTATCGTCGGGTCTTCTGCGCCGAGGGAACCCGAGCGGGCACGGGTACGAGAACGAGAAGAAGGAGAAAGATCGACGAGAGATCTGGGAGATGAGAGAGGATGATCATCGTAGCCGTGAGCTGAGAACCTGCTAGACATCGTAAAGCAAACAAAGATAGCGATACCCCCCAACTTCCCATCGTCGACACAATGCTTGACCGGTGATCGGTCCGTTGAGCCTGTTGTTTCATCTGTCAAACTGACTTCCACCAGGGTCAAATTCGGTATATTACGTACAACCCTAAACGGGGCAGTGCTTGACATCGAGGTTCACAGTACAGTACACAGTACCGTATAGCAGCAAGGTTGGTCTCATTTAAGAATCGTCAGACAGAGAGCCCCCATGTACTCAAGCTCCATACCCATGTGCATCTCCCCTCCGCAAGCGGTTAAACTTGGGCAGCGTCTCCCGGAGGTACTCTGCGTGCTTCCGCCGAAGATCCGCCTCTTGCACCCTCCCACGCCCGCTCCATACACGTCGTTCCGCGGACGGCCCATAAATAACAGTGTACTCGTCCAGGACCTCATCGTCCGTCGGCACGACGAGACAACCGGCGCCAATGACGCAATACGACGAAATCCGTACAGTATGGTGCACGCGCGCTCTCGTCGAGACCGTGTTGAAGTTGCCCACGCTCGGCGATTCGACTCCTATATAACACAAAACATAAAACAAAAAAAAAACAGATATGAGTTACGGAAATGACTTGAGGTGAGACATACAGTTGGGTAGGGTCGGGAGTAGAACAGGACGCACGGCAGCCGATCTCGAATAAATTGTCATCGCCTATTCGCATTACCTCCTTGCGCCTGCGTGTAAACAACGAACGAACGGCAGATGGTGAGAAGCCCAATGCTGCTGCGCTCATATTGTCATGCGCATACAACCACACCTGTTCACGATGATGGCAGCCTCTTCGATGATGCAGTTGGCCCCAATCACGATGGGACCGGCAATGGCAAAAATTGTGGCCTTGGGGTGTACAATGGTCCCTGAGCTGATAGTGATGTCGCCTTTGAGCTCAACATCCTGGCATACCACAGCCTTTGAGTTTATTGTGAATTTATCTCGGCTGAACGCATCGTTTCAAAAAAAGAAACCAATATTTCAAAGAGTTATACTCTGAAGCTCACATTGGAGGCATGCACTCGCCGGTCTAGTAAAGTGGATGGCCAAGGCAAGGTGACAGATCAAAAGGAAAGGTGCTACTCTTTGACCGACATAACTTACTGACATCTCAGTTGAGATCGTCACACCACGTGACCAGTGTGACGCTAATTTTGAATTAGGCGTTGGCATGTCATTTGATCGTGATTACTTCGGTGGCCGTTGAATAATTCGATGGCTGATAGGAGGGTTCAGACGGAGATCACACAGAAACCAGTCGTAACACACATGACGATCCGGAGCATTTTTTTTGGCGCCAATGTATTCTAGTATGTCGAGATAAAATGTGCCTAGTTACTGTACATGCTGTACATGCTGACCGTAGAATAGATAACTGTATGAACAAAGGACATCAAAAGAGGACACCATTAAGCAGGAACATGTATTTTTCGTGGTGGTAATGGTGGTTTGGAGCTAACTGGAGGGGAACTCGATGCGTCAACACCCTCGCCGTCTTGAGTACGGCACTCGTCACGTGAAGCTATCGACTTCAAAGCGGCAGAAGCGGGCGATAGTGTCGACGAATCGCTCGAAACTGGATGCAGTGACGTTGGCGTCCGCGGAGGCAGCGGTGGAGCCTGAGGTCGGGTAGTACTCGTAGGCGTGGGCTCCGGCGAGGCTTCCGCACTGTCCGCAGTCAACACCGGGGGAGAATGTATGCCCGCGTGTTCGCCATTTCCATCCCCATCAAGTTGTTCAGAGTGGCCAACAGGCGAATACTTCCAGAGACGATAAACACTAGAAACGCCAGTCTTTGTTTCCACCGGTGTAGGAGGGGACGGCGGGGCATAGCCCATGGACATGACCTCGCCGCGATTCCGCACGTGAATGCCTGGTATTGACATTGTCTTCCCCTGCGAAGGTTGAGACTGGATCGGACGCGGGGGCAGTGGTACCGGGGGAAGGGTGGTGATAGCCGGTGCAGGCTCGTTCCCATTTACGGTCTCAGACTCGGGTTGTGTCCTATCTACGTCAATCGCCGACCGCCGTTGGGATGCCAGATCGGGAGGAGTCTCGTCGACCCAAGGGTCTCCAGACCACCCAACGGATGACGACTCAGTATGTGACGATGATAACGATGAGCCTTGTCGGTGGTGCAACGACGATATACTACCAGTTCGTCCTTTATGTCCACGGTCAGGTATGCGTATGGGAGTAGATGGACCTTCGGAACTTCGCCGCCTTCCTTCTTTGCGCACATCCACCGCCGCCCGGATCTCTGCATAACTTGACTTCACCTTTTGGGACGTGGAATGAAGATTATTATCCCGACCATCCTGTGCATGCACAGAGGATGCCACGCTTGAATCACGATGGTCCTTTTTCAAACCACCCCAATTGACGGCCCATTTGCGCATTGTCTCTTTTGCAGTGTTGCTTAAAGCCTGCCGGTCTGCAGCGCGAGACTTCAACGTCGAAAGGAGTGAAGACTGTCCAGACGGAACAGGAGACTTTGTTGGATGTGCATCTGGGGGAGGGCTTGAACTGTATGATGGCTCAGGACTCAGGTTCCTCAGGTTTTCCAGTGAGGGAGTAGGGGATGGTGCATGAGAGGAGGGACGAGAGCCGAGACCGGACGAAGGGCTACTCCGCCTGATCCCCAGAAACCGCCTCTTACTCTTCTCGCTGCTGCTCGAACTCTTGTGACGGAGGAGGGGATGTTGAACTTCTAGCAGCGCTGCCTCGGTCGATGAATCAGGATCCTCGGCGGCTGGGTGGTGTTCTGGTGGGTGGTGTACGTGCGGGCTAAACGAGTGTTGATGCGAAGGGTCCGGAGTTGGGGATGGGTCTCTACTGAGTGGTACTGTCGCAGAGCGGAGAGGTGAGGCGGGATGAGGGCTAGTGGTGTCGATGACGTCCCCTTCGGAGTTGGAGCGCTTCACATCAGACTGGTCGCCGGAATTGATGGTTGACGGATCCACGTCGTGAGGGGCAGATATAGTAGACACGTCGACATGGTCAACGCCGGAGGGCATAGTCGAGACGTGCGCAACGTCCGGCTTCTCGCAGCGGACAGCATCAGGCCATATACCACCTCGACTGGAGTAGGATGAACTATCGAAAAAGGCAATATCATCCATGTTCGGAAGGACAATGGACTCAAGGATCTATCGGGACACGTATCAGTATCATGGCTTTACGACAAGTTAATGGGGCCACTTGCAATCTCCTTTAGCTTGGACTCGATGGTGTTCAGAATCATGCCCCATGTGATTTGCCGGTCGCTCACGACCGGTTCTACGTTGAGGACCATCTTTGGCATGTGCGTGAAGGCATACCAAATGCGATTGCTGGGCGGACGTTTGACTCGAACTACCAAATTGCCTTCCAGTTCTCGCAAAACAACTGCCAGGACAAGTTTGACAGTGTAGGGTTTGAAGCCGAGCGATATGGTGGCAACTGCCTTGAGAGTGATCCGCATCTCCCCCTTATATTGGACGTGCAACTCGAGAGCGGCATCGCCCTCCTTTGTGAGTTCCTTTAGCATAGGCTTGCTAAGCATAACTGGCCTATTCCCCAAATTTGCTTCGGTGACAACGACCTCGGAAAGGATATGCGGCCGCTTAACCTTGGCGAGCTTCTTCATGAGGCGGCCGATAATATAAGATTCGAGCGCGTCTGTGTTGTAATAGCTGAAAAAGATGCGACCTATGAGTGCATTTAGCCAGCGCATTGGAATGATATCTGGTTGTTCGTCAATGGTGGTCACGAGATGGTTCATGTCGGCGGGAGAAAAAATGGCTTGTAGAGGGTGGAGCGTCGACGAATTCGCAGGGTTGTCGGATGCATGTATCAATGAAAGGTACCAGTCCTCCATCTCGACACTGGACCGCACGAAGATGAACCACGGTGTAGACGGGTCAGATGCTATTTCGCGTGCCAAATCGCGTTGCCTTTCGAGCTCCAGAAGCCGCTCCTTCTCTTTGTGCTTTTTCTTCGAGTTATGGCCGTTGCGTTCCTCTGCCTTCTCATCCACGTTCTGTGAAGGGAGTTGCATCTCGCGCGTGACGCTCGGCATGCCCTTTTCCAGCTTTGGCTTGAGGCAGATGGCATTGCGCTTGGTGAAGAGCTCGCCGTCAGGTAAATCTTCGGGGTAGATCGAGACTTGGTGGCTGCCAAGCTCGATGACAGCCTCACATTCGGTCATACCCTCGTCTTCGTACAGGTACAGTACCTTCCCTTGAGCACCACGTACCACATATCCCGGGGCGCGACCGCTTGGGGTCCTTGGAGCGCGAATCCAAGAAAGATTTCATGAGTGTGACGTATGAACCATCGAAGGTAACTTCCTGGAATGTGCGCCGCACTGTGAGCCAGCCCCGGCGTGCCTTCGGGAGGTCGTTTAGATCGAGGGGTGGTTCTGGTGGAGTGGACTCTTCTGTCCCAGCAGCGTTGCCATCCTTTACTTCCACCTTTTCCTTTGCAGGCTTGGTCTTGTCTGAATCATCAACGGGGACAGAGGTGTAAATAGTGAAGGCAATTAGGCTGATGATGAGTAGGGGAATGAAAGTGAGACCGCCGATGACATAGGCATAAACCAGAGCCTTGAATGACATTGGAGGAGTGAAAATGACACGCCTCGTGGAGGATGAGGGTGTTGAAGAGATGTGAACACCTACGTGGTCCGGCCGGAACGGGCAGTATCCGCTGGCACTGCTCTAAGTTACAAGCTCTTTCCCCAGTCAGACTCTGGCTCGATTTCAATCGTAGACACGATAAAAGAGGGTTACAAACGAACGAACGAATATACGACCGGTAGGCTGAAAGAAAAAAAAAATACACAAACACAGAAACGCAACCTAGAGGAACAGAAACATAGGAAACCTGTCAGGGGGAGAACAAAACGTTACCCCTTCACAATATGCACAGGTAAAAAAAACAAGTGGCAGTATGACCGAATGAATGAACGAAAACATCTTTGACAAAAGCCGACTTGGCTCGCTTCGTTTATTCTGCGACCGTCAATCCACCTATTGCCCGTTGAATCTCCTTCATAGAATGCTCAGCATTACCCACTTGACGTGGCGGCAGTCCGGGGTGACGCACACCCAGTGCCGCTCCGAGCATGCGTTTACCTGGGTCACCAATTCTAGGAGCCGAGGTCTGGGGGCTCATTGCGAGGATAGCCGGATCGGTGGGAGGTGAAGACCCGTCAGTAAATGTCGAGTTGATTAAAGAATCCAACGTCGGATGTGCAGGCAAACTTGGCAGTGACGGCGATCCTTCGCGTCCGATAGGTGAGATGGGGCTGGAGTTGGGCAGCACGTTCGCTTGTACATCCGTTGAGCCGTTTCCATTTACCCCCGTCGCAAGACCACCAACGCTGGCACCGCTCCCGTTGCTTCGAGTGCGCTGACTCGGAACTGCAACGGAAACAGAACGTCCGTTGTGCCCACGAGACGGGTTTTGTCCCCGTGAGTTTACATTCTGAATGATCGCTTGGGCATCCGGACCATCGTAGGGACGGATAATGGCGTGAGTATCCGACGTAGGAGACGAGAATATCGCAGGTGGATTTGCAATGATAGAGAGATATGCTCTCTTAGCTGTATGTAAAGGACTCACGTTAGCGCTGAAATAGCAGTAGGGCGTAAAAATGAATCGCCCGGAGGGAAAAGAGAGCTCACCAACTGTAGCGTCTGCAAAAACGACGAGAAGGCTGGTGTCATCTATCCACTTAATTTTGAAGCCCCCATTTGCATTCTCCCACTCCGAAAAAGCAAGTTGAATATCACGCGTCTTGAGCTCCTTGGGAAAACCAGTTAAAGATAGGATGCGCGTGACTGATGCGGAAAGTTGAGAGAGCGACGAAGCCATTGAGAATGTGAAAAAGAGTAGAGACTAGGAGATGTTGTAAGGACTCGTGACGAAATACGAGGGTGAGGATGTGTAGACGAGATGGAAGATGGAAAGGAGGAGAAGATGGAGGCGGTGCGCTGCTCTACGAGAGGTCCCACACCACCATCTGTCAGCTCGCCTACCATCTCTCTTTCCTCGTACCTATCTATCCCGTTGCGTGTATGAACATCTCCCTATAGCTTCTTCCTTCTGCTCTCCCACGCCGGCGCTCTCCATCATTCTTGCGGCGCATTCTGCCGTTCCAGTTGTACAATGTATGCCAACGACGTCGAGGGCGACTTTTTCCTCAGGGCATGGCAAATCATCAACGAAATCAGCGACCAGCTCGCTCATAACCAGAAGTTCACGTCCTCCCTTCTCTCTCAAGCAGAATCAGTCAAGGTGCGCTCGCCCCGTTCTAGTTCTTTTCATCCATCCACACCGCCTCGTAAAGGCCGAAGCCGGTAACTTGAAGTCCGATTTTACGCTGAGAAGATTCAATGTGGATATTTCCAAGGGTGCGCATCGTGACGTGATCCAGTACGTTCAACATTAATCTAGCCCTTCCCTCTAGAAAAGCTCGAGTCTGAACTGGAGCGCACCAACGCCCAGATTATCATCGAAAATCATACCCTCCAGCAAGAGAACAATCAACTAAGTTTATTGCTCAAAGAATATGAGCAGACCATGGAGACCATCATGTCCAAATTTCATGTCCATACGGTGTGTTTACTACCCTTGTCTTTTTAGCTCTTCCGATTCATTGCCCGTGCGTCCACAGAAAGCGGCACAACAGCATCAAGTTACCCTAACAGAGCATTATGACCCCATACTTGCTCGCGAATCGTCGCCTCCCTCTGAATCAGCCGCAAACTCGGCCATGAACGTATCTCTTCACCGCCTCAGCCAAGTACTACAAGCCGCTTTACTTTCTATCGCTGGTCACGATCCATCCGAGATATTAGAACGCACGAATGTTGAGGCAGGTGGCTCGTACCAGCCTCCTGGCACGCGGCCTGCATCCGAACAACGGGGACAACGGCCTAGTGACGCGCCACGTTTACAGCTACAGTCTGGACTTGTTGAATCCCTGCAATCTAATACTGCAACCAGCGACTCTGTGCAACTCGAATCCGAGACGCAGGCACAGCAACTATCCCCATCTGAATCTCCTCTCTCTCACGATAGCGCAACAGTTTCAGCCATAGCCACCGCCACCACCGCCGCAGATACCGGCACTGCTTCCAATGTCAACACTACCATCACCACAATCCCCGGGAACGCATCGGAAAGTTCCGATCCCGATCCCACGTCCACCGCACACTCCGATACAGCAAGCGCCGAATGCGACTTGGACTGGTCAGAGGTACGCGAACAGGAGATCACGCGTCTCGAATCGGAGAACGCGCACCTCCGCGCCCTCCTCGGTATCGATTCGAGTGGTCTCTCAGCAGCGGGCATCCCAGACATTGACACGGAACCACCACTCATAGTATCGACTTTCCATGCCGCCTCTCATCCGCCAGCGGCAGGTTCCTCAGCATGGGCCAACGCAGGCGCGGAAACTGCGAACCCGTTCACGCATGGATTCCGCGAAGACCCGAGCGTGCTCGGGCTCGCCGCCACACCAAGCCGTCTACACACGCTCACACCGCCGAACGCGCCAAACGCCATCATGACGGCCTCTTCCTCCTCAGATGCGAATCCCAACTCTACCAGCGGGGCGCTGATAGGCCGTAGTGCCGGGTTGTTTGTGAGTGCGTCGTGGGCTCCTCCGCCCGTTAGCGGTAATGGTAATGGTAATGGTCCCGGCCCTGGCCCTGGTCCTGGTATCGCCGTCGGTGTTGGTGTCGGTGGACAAGGGCAGGGACCACATGGACAAGGACCGATGGGAACCCCTCTGATACAACGGAGGTCGTCGCCGCCCTCCCTCGGGTTCCCTGGCCTCTCGCGCACAGTGGACCTTCAGGGACCTGGGGTTGGTCCCGGTTCTGGTCCTGGCTTGGGGCGTGGGAGAGGAGTGTTGTTCGGAGGACGGGGAAGGAGTGTCGGTTGGTAGCAAGATGTTTCAATATCACGTACCGTACTGTATATCCTCATGCATTCAATGTCACTGGCACGCATAGTCCACATCTTTCCAGAGTTATTCAGCGCGATTCGTAAAGAGGTCGTTATTCTGTTGCCAGTCTACAAAACTATTACCCACATTACCGTAATGAGAGACACGCGTGGTGTACAATAAATTTAAGGGATCATTAAACCGAAAGGTATCAATGGTACTCCAGTACAGTACAGTAAAGCCGCAAACCGGACATACAAATGCAACGAGTCCATCATGACACTATTACAAAATGACGTACAAACACAAAAATAGACATAATACAAGGATGTGAATGCGAACCCACAATGCAAACCCGAGAGCAAGAAAGGAAAAGAAGACGATTAGCTTACACGGACACGGTGATAATCAAATCATGACAAAAGGAATAGAGAGGCAGGGACAGGAACTACAACTCCCCGAGATCGTCGGCGTCCCAGACAACTCGGCAGCTCCATTTGAGAGCGCTTCCTCCGCCGTTTGCTGACCGAGGGGAGCCGCCGGCAGGTTCGATCCGGTAGAAAAGCTCGGGACGACAAATTACCTGCGGAGGCATGTCACCTGGCGCGCCGCGGAATCGCCAAGAATTGATTTGGGCTCGAGATAACAAGTGTAGCGGATTCGCATTGAAGATGTGGCGGTCGGCATCTTGATAGGTGGGTGGAATCGCGATTGAGGGGGATGTTGGGGAATGTGGCGGTATGGAATCATGAGCTGGAAGATTTTTCAGCTGTTCCGGCGTGGAAGGGGGAGATCGGTGTTTGTTCTTGAGCTCAACTAAGTGGAAAATGAGGTATGGGGTGGCGTCCCTATCTGTGTAGGATGCCGTCGAAGTAAACTTGGCTACATCACTTCGCGACGCGCGCCAACCAGCCGGGAGACGCCTTGCATACCCCGACACTGTCTCAGACGACGAAGGCATCAACGTCGGCGGATCTTGGGTATAATCGGTTTCCGTGAGCATAGCCGCTGTTGATGACACGTACGCGACTTGGAAACGCGCAGCTGCTGACAACACGGACACCACAGAAGAATGCATCGCGAGCCACGTCCGCGCCGACAAGCTGATTTTGCGCGGTCGCTGGCGGCCAGGTTCCTGGTGCGTATTCACGCTTGCTGCGGAAAGTGCCATAGCTGAAAGCGGCTTCACACTAGAACCCAAAGGAGTATCATAAACGTCAACAGCCACGAAGCTTTGCCCCCGAGTACAACCACATGGGCGCTGCGGGGTGAGACGACTCGAAGCACATGACGAATAGTTGATAAGCGAGGCAGGAGTCGGCTGCGGCGTAGTAATAGAGGAAGTCGGCTTGCGAGTACTGAACGACAGCCACGAAATTGGCCGAGATGCAAGCGATGTTGACGTAGAGGTAGAGATATCAGATGAGAACGAGGGTGTCTGGGGGAAAGTAGTCGAGAAACCATCCAGGGATAGTGACGCTGACGCGCAGGCTTCACATCCGGTAAGCGCCACCGGCACCGGCACCGCCCATGCATTGACTCGATCCCTCGGGTGCCATCGCTCACCGTCCTCCCAACGCACCGGGTCTAGTAATATCCCGAGTAACTCGGATTCACGTCGCGTCTTCCCCGATGCAGACTCTCCGTGACCAATAGGAAACAGTACATTTCCCATGCTGGTACGGACATCGTCGAAAGAAACGCTTCGCGTATTGGTGGCATTCGAGCTCGTCAAAGCCGAAAGGTCCAAGCGCGTCTTCATGCTCCCCGATTGCTGACGTATTGGAGCTGGGTTCGTGGGAGATGTTGAGGGGGTTGGAAACGTGTAGGTAAAGCGATCGGGGACTTGTCGCTGTTGAGACGTGGGGACTGGGGGTGGCACGCGCGCGAGGACACGGAAACCAGAGCGCTTAACGTGAGAGATGTGGGTGACGGGACGACGACAGCCTCGCTCGTTCTCCAGCCTTTCGAGCTCACGCGTGACGCGCTCGCGCTCCTTTACTTCATCCTCCTGTCGCGCCCGCAGTAGAAGAGCTGCGATACGCTCACGGCGTGAACGCTCGAAAACGGTGACAAAGACCTGCTCTGCACGCGCGAGTGTTTCATAGCGACACTTCGCTCGGGCTTGGTCTCGTGCGCGCTGCCCCGCCTCGACTTGGAGTGTGGCTTTCTCCGGAGGATATAAAGGAAGAGGCGGTGATAATCGGGATTCAATAGAATAGGAGAGGTGCTGCGGATTGAATATCTGGGCGGAGAAAGCGGATTCACGGGGGTCTATGGGAGCGTGTTTGGTATCCTGGCGCACGACGGAGTGCGTGGGTAAGTGGAGAGCAGAACAGGATCAGGGGAGTGAGGGCGAGAGAGCTAGTATCGGGAGATGATGATGAAGGCGAGGGAGGAGAAAGGTAGAACTGCCCGAAACTGTGCTTCTCTGAGTCACTTGGGAGAGGATAGCAACTCATGATGGAGGTCCTACTACGACGTCGCTCTTCAGAGGCCTGCCGGGCAATAGCAACGGGAGAGACATCTCTTGAACGGCCACGCGGATGCATGTCTGAGAGAAAGGGGATGGAGGGGGGGGGATGTGCGCGAGTCAGAGCTATTAAGGAGAGCAGTACACGCTAATAAAGTGGACACAGGGTTGTTGGTTAAAATAGGAATAGACAAGGTTGTCGATGAGTCAACACAAACAACACAGCCCTTGTTCGTCAACCAGCGCCTTTTGTTTGCACAGATCAAATCCAAGATCTGAAAGAGCCAGAACGAGGAACGTGCTCCGTGTAACAAAAAGAAACATAGAACAAGAACGACGCACAAAAGGGAGTGCGGACGAGCACGAATATCGAATATACTTCCGTTTTACATATTTATTTATTTATTTTTAGATATCTTATCGCTTATCAACCAATGGAAATATCAGATTTTCCTTGGGCTCCCTCTAGAATTCTCCGAGTCTGTTCTCGATTTCTCCCTCTCCACATCGTTCCCGCATGTGCTCCCACGTTTTTTTTCGTCGCGGACTGATCGATCCCTATCGATCACCTCGTTGCATCATTCAAAACATGGCTCTTAGTCGTTTTTTTTATCAGCCTTATACTGGTATCGTCTCGATCGTATCCATTGTGTGGCGTGCACACAACAATACGCCCCTTGCCGTCGTCACGCACAACACGCCTTTCCTATGTTGTCCTTTCGATTCCCTCAGGTGCTGGATGTGTGGCAAACCACATATGGTTCCGTGATATACACATGACCCTCAATAGGCGAATAATTCGTGTGTGGCGTGTCGGTGAAATCTACTGTGCACTTTCCGCCGTAACTGTGCTGCGGCGAGCGCACTCCTGCAGCCATACCTTCTGTTCCTTGCAATCATATTGAACAGCGATCGGCTGCGCGGAGGCCTGAGCTCACTCTCTTCGGGGGCGCGCAGTGCAAATTCTCATAGATAGAAGCGTTGGTAATGCCACTAGCTGCGTTGTTATTACCACCCCAAATCCTCGCGTTTTGCACTGGCATTACAGTGACATGAAGACCACGCGAGTGGCAATTGAGATCGAAAACGATTGTGATCATCATCCCGAGTCACTCGTACCTTTCGCTTTCATATATATTTATCAAGAAAAGGAGCCATCTCACAATCTTAATTAGAACCCGTCAATCTGTTATAGTGTCGACGAAGCCGGAACGTCTGGTACATGACACGTACAATTCGGTCGGGCCGGTATAAGGGGTAATGTGACGGTGGCCGGTGTTGTGAGTGGGCCAGACAACACGACGACAGGAAATTATGACCGATCTGGTTTATGCAAAGTATCTCGCAGCAGGCGCAGACCAATCCTTAAGCATGGCATGGTCACATGAAGAGGCCGACGGTGCGGAACAAGATTGGGAGGCTCATCAGTTGGTATTATCAAGACACGGCGGTCAGATGTCCGATGACACAGGTTCACAATTTCCAAGGGCAGAGAACATTAGGATGTGGCAATCTTCACCAAACGTGAGCCCTACAATGCTGTGTCGAGAAACGAGGCCCTATAAAGCGTCATCAGGTGTGCTTGGACCAGTGTGCTTGACAGGTGTGCTTGGACCATGTAGAATTGTATATACTGTATACCTCCGAAAGGGTGGAACGGAAATTTATAACCCAGGTGCGGATGGGGATGGAAGATTGCAGTAGGAAAGCTGCATGTGAAAGCTGCCCACATGCATATGCCACATCGGGGGAAAGGCGCCATCGAGTCATCGGCGGTCAGAAATGGAAAGGGGACGCTGAAAGAAACCTGTGCTGATCCAACAATGCGGCGATTGACGTGACGTGAAGTCCGATGGGAGCCTACTGTAGCCGCTTATAGGTCTAGGAGATGTGCAATGCAACGGCGGTACGACTCGGTATGAGGACCGCGGTACCGGCCGGGACCAGAAGGCGCAAGGTGTGAAGAGAAGCCCCGAAATGGCATATATTATTATACGCGCTTGTATGCAGAACGGTTCCTGTCGGACGAGCGAATGCTTATGGACGTCTCTGGAGATGCACCGCGATATAGATATATCAAGCTATATCAAGTCCGATACAGTAGAGCGACAGACGTTCGAGAACAAGTTACGGTTCCGTACCTGGCCTAAACGAGGAGCGCTCGGAAAATCACGGACTCGTGGCGATTGCTCTTCTAAATTACAGAAGACAAACCACCACTATACTACAGTGTAGCAACCCACTTTGTAACCAATTTCTGGCTCTCTTCGCGGTCCTCGACTGCCATCTGCATGGCTCGACCACGGTCCAAAGGAGCCGATGGCCACCCATCTTCACTGCCAGTACCTTCATCATCAGAGTCCCCGTCCATGATGATTCGAAGGGACGACTCGTAATGTTCAATGTTTTGTATGGCTCTGTAGTCTAGATGCGCGAATTTTTTAATGACGCACTGTAAGTAGTGCCATTGAATAAGCCCGGGTGGGGGGTTGTCATCATGTTGAGGCTGAGGGGGACCAGCCCTGCGCCCATGTAGAAGGGCGGTGGATGCGGAGACTGGCTCGGTTCCCATGATTGTCCGATGCCAGCCGTGTCGCGCGGCGTCAGGCGGAAGAAATGAATGGCATTCGTACTCATCCTAAGTTCATGAATAATGATTAGCTGTAGAATATGAGAAAAAAAAGAGCACTGCACCGGGGCCACAAACCGCAGACCAAGTTCGTACTTGTCGAACCAGGCGTCAAGGTTCGGACAGAGGGTGATGCCACATATTGTGTCATAGATAGATAGTGTGAGAGGAGGGTTTGCTAGTACGAACTTGCTGTAAACCACACGGAGAATGTGATCCCCCATTCTTTTGGGGACCACATGGCTGTTGACGAGTGGATCGGGACTCCCTGACACCCAGCATTGTTGTTGATCTCGTTCCTTGACGCGGTATGCCATCGTGGAAGGACTCCCACTGGCAAGTGTTTTGGATTTCCCTGCACGTTCGCTAATCTTTGAGAGGGAAACAACGGTCCCAACGTCATATAGATATATTGATGTGGTTAGAACCTCAGTAGGATTGACGTTCCCGGGCTTCCATCTCTCTCCAGCCGGATCCCACACTCGGAGTGAACCACGCTTCAAACCAGGGTCACAGATATCATGTGCAATGTCCAATAGCCATTGTGAGTTCTCTTGACGACTATAAAGGAGGAAGTCGTCCAGGGGTCCACTCAGAAGACGCGTGAACTCGGAAGGGGAAGTGATAGGGTTGGGAAGGCCCGTCGTTGCTGACTCTGCAGCAAGGTTAGGAGGGGTTGTCATCATCGCTGTCTGCGCAAGTTCATCACTCGTGATGACTGCTGGGGGTACGGCGTATAAGCCTACACGGTTGGTGAGTATGCACAGCTCAAGGTCAAGGTCGGGAAGTTGTTTGAAGGTGGACGCAGTCGCAGGCATGGATTTCGGTGCGACGGGTATGATACCGATCAAATGCAAATGTGACAATCTTATCATTCAGTGAAGATCATCGATCATCTGCTCTTCCTGAGCCAATTCTCAGTGTCAGCTTTTTGTGGCAGAAAGTGAAATGGAAGTACGCTACAGTACGCGTATATACGATGATCGAAACGACAAGACGTGAAGGAAGGAAGTTATTGCTACATCATGGGCTTACCGCCGAGATCCGTAGCCTCGTTCCCAGACGCTTACGTCATTTGAGTCGGTGTCATGTCGGAGTGAGACAAACCGAAATACGGTGTTGGATTTATTTGACAGTTTAGTACATAATTACCAGAATAAGTGCTAAGTACCAGTGAAATGATATGGCTGATACTTAGCTCGCTGAAGCCGGGCCGCCGTGGCACAGAGAGGAGAAAATGCTTGATAGTTTGGGGTAGCGTGAGATGTGTTCCTGGTTGGTTTGGTTTTGGTTACGCTCTACAGTACAGCGAATCGGAAGCGACGGCCTTGTTTCTACCTTTGTTTGGTCCGATCATGACATGCCGATGTGCCGAACTATGGATCGAAGATCGCTCACCGTCAAACACCTGCTGCTGGAATGCACCGCAGCACCAGGTGGCAAATTGAATGAATGTCTGTATTATATTATATTATGGGAACGCCGTGACTTACGTCAGAAATTACAGACAAGTGCAGTGGTAGGTACAGTACTAGTAATGCAATGCAGTGCCATATACGGGTATCGCTCCGTTGGGGAATTCATGCAAGAATCAATTGCGAATGTGAGAATAAACAATGGGTGGCGCCAGCGGTGCTTTTTGGTATCGTCATGTTAGAAGGCGGCGTTGCAAACACATGGCTGCTCGCTCGGCGACGGCATACTGATCGAATATAGAAGAATGCCGACAGATCGAGAAGTTGTCCAGAAAAGAGAGATTGACAATTTGAGAGAGAAGGTCACATGTCAACAGTGGCCGAGAAGGTTCGTCGTCGGGAATGTCGCGTGATTGGGTACCCAAGACGAGAATTCAACTGTGGCACAGAAAGCGCTGCCATGACTCCTTGATTTCTTGAATATCCACAAATATCCACGTCGGTGCGCCCGGAAAGACTGGGTCCCGGAGATGACCAACAAGCTGAGCTTGAGAACTTGATTGTCCGTCGAGTTAACCCGGCATCAACTGGAGGAGCGGTCATGATGAAAGGCGGCAACTCGTGAGCTGCTATTCCACAAGTCGGTGTACCCCCCAACCAGGACATGAACTCGTTCTTGGCTCTGCGGCGAACCGCCTCTTTCGTAGGTTGCTCAGCGATGAGAAGAACCCGGTCATAATAAACCTCCCGTTGGTGTTCCATAAATGCCTTGTATGTGCCCATGCTTTCCTGGATCCCAGAAGCAGGCCCTATGATCTTATCTATCCATGCGTAGTGTGCCTTTCGCTCTTGTGAGGTTAATGGTAAAACTTTTGGTCGGGAGTCCGGGATCTCGCATGCCAAAGAAAGTGTCGACGACGTCGAGGAAGACGTCGAGAGTGTGGGTGTAGAGACTGAGGGGTTCAAGTCGAGCAGTGACGAGACGGAGAAACAAGAAGATAGATCCGATTCTTCTGCTTCTTCGGGGCTAAAGGTAGAAAATTGCCTGAGAAAATGTGTACAACCGTCGTCGGACAACAGAAACGGGGTATCCGAAGATTCAGAAGAGAGCGATTCCTGGGCCATATTAGCCACCTGGCTGTTGACTTCGGGCTCAGGTTCAAGAAGGAAAGACTCGGAAGCTTCACGGGGAGTACTAGTGGTACTTTCATGTCTTGCTGGGGAAGGTGTACGTTCCAGTCTCTTTTGTCTGCCTTTTTGTTTTCTGGGAGTGTGGGAGCGTTTCAAAGATGCGCTAGTAGCCTCCAATGCTGCTGCTGCGGCTCTACGCTTCCTGGGCTCTGGAAAAGCCACCGGACCGGGAGGGACGATACTTCGGGCAGGCCTTTGGGATTTTATCTACGATTTATGAGAAAACCGAGAGTGCTGTGAATTGCTAACTTACTTCAAGATAGCTATTCCGCATAGTTTTCTCGTTCAAACACCGAAGCCCTCTACTGTGGAAAAAATCGTAAATGTGCCGTCGGTCGATGCCGAACTTGATTTGTATGTCGCGACGAACGCTGAACGGTGGCATCTCGATGCTTCCTGGGATGATGTGTTTTTCCATCTCTGCAACAAGCTCGGGACCCAGACGAGCCGCTAGACTCTCGGGATTGACACGACGACGCTGAGGAGGACCGAGCTCTAAGCGATGGGATGACGTGGGTTGCGTGTTGAAAGGATTACTATCATAAGGATCAGTTCTTCGAGTTGGATAGGTTGATTCATCGGTAATAGAAGGAGAAGACATGTTGTACAGGTAACGCAGGGTGATGATGACTGAAGGGGATAAAAAGACAATTTCGATGAAAATTCCAAGTTCAACATAACACGAACACGAAACGAATTGCATACAGTGACGTCACAAACTTAGAAATACAAACTAGCAGCAAATACAACTGTACAACGGCAGGTCGGTGAAACACGTCCTCAGCAAAATGTCAAAACACTTACTATCTCTCTTAATTTTCATTTGAGCCTCCTCCATCTTCTTCATCAACGCGGCGTCTCCAATGACGCGAGCAGCATCCCTGACTTCTCTACAGGTTTCATCGAGGCGAGTAATGACGCGTACAATCGTCCCCTCGGCTACATCAGTCAGTGTCGTCAGCTGATCGAAGGGCTGAAGTAAGCCATCAGCGCCCAACAGTCGTTCAAATGGTGACAGATACCGACCATCCCTTTGGCCCATTCATAGACCGCCTCCATCAGCCCAAAGTTCAATGTCTTTCGATGCTCATCAGCTGCGACTTTGAGCCTGTCCTGTAATGCTGCCACTCGCTCCGAAATGGCCAACAACGCATCACGTCCGTCTTCCAGCCTCGGTGGAAATATGGGTTCGACTTCAGTTTTCTCTTGGAAGACGAAAGAGGAGAGAAGCGCGACTACTTCCTCAGGCTCATAGGCTGCCAAGGTATTGTCCAGCACGATCTCGGTGAGGACGAGCTCGTTGACAGAATTGATCTTACAAGTAATGTGAAGCAGTGTTGGAAGAAACTGACAAACGACTAACCTCGCATGCAACTCGGCCTTTCAGTGAGACTGTAGAATTTGCCTCGAGGAATTTGAGCTCCTTTAGGACCTCGACGCGCTGTTCATAATCAGGGACCAGCTCGAGGTTTTGATCCGAAATCGCTAGTTTGAGACCCGCAATGTTGTTTCGCAGGACACGCTCGATATGTAAGGTTTTGTACTAAATGCAGAATATTTAACCATGATGAATTGAAGAAAGTGGCGACATACGTGCGGTTCGAACTCCTTGCAGAGGACACATGCCGAGTCCTCAAGGCGTTTGAGGCGTATGTTTCTTCTGTTAAGTCGTTCTTGGAAGTCGAACGAACGAATGCGTATCCAATCCACTTCTGGAACGTAATCGTTATTAGCCCATTCGTTTGCAAGGACCCCAAGTTGTGCAATCGTATCATTCATGCGAGATTTCAAGTGGTCTTCCATTATTGGGTCGATGTCGATCTATTCCGATTGGTGAGGGGCCATCACACTAGATTGACCAGTCGCATCACCTTCAGTGTTCGACTAGTCACAAGTGCTATGCTCGTTATTGGAACATCAGTTAACTCGTACACGCCATCTTCGACCACGAGATCCTGTGCCGAAGGAGGCCAATGGGGAGGTATAGCGTGTACGTCCACGTCTGGCAAAGGAAGACATGAGGTGTCATCGCTCCGAGGAGTCACTACGGCGAGGCCTACCATTCACTCCCGTTTTCGTTTCGGAATCTACCAGGCAGAGGACCCAAAACCATTTGACGTGCTCACGTGTCGGCGCGGCTTGAGTATTACGGCAGCAGCCCAGCGAAAGTGCTAGATAGCACATCTTAGAACACGAGATACCTGAAAACGGACAGCGACGAACACCATCACGAAGTACAATCACCCTGCCGGTAGACAAGGATTTCGACCCTTGTCTATCGCTGACGGCTAGTGTTAATAGTTGTTGGTTGATGTCTACAATCTCGGCTGAAAGGTCGTAGTATTTGTTGATATCTTCCGAGCAAACGTCACAGTCGAGCTTCTGCAATGTTGATAGAGTCTTCTCATTCTAAATAGCAAATGAGAATACGCGGTTCATCAAGAGAACAAAAACACACTTCGAGTATCTTCTTCTGTTGGTCGGGCAATATTTGTTGTGACGCACTCTCCGAGAAGCTACGCTTGATCATCTCTTCAACTTTGAGTGTCTCGACACGTAGGAGATTAAGAATCATGTTGTATGTCAGCCGGAACTGCGATGCCAGTTTTCCCGGCTTCCCAGTGATCATGTGGTTCAGAGTAGTTTGCTTGGGGAAAAGGCACTGCTCAGGACGGGAAGCGAGTTCATTCCCCACAAGGACGTACTTCTGGCAGTTCATCACCGGAGATAATGATTACCGTCCCAGTTGGGTCGAGCCCTCTGCGACCAGCACGCCCTGCCATTTGGGTGTACTCCCCGGGTAAGATTTCTCGAAAGCTTCGCCCATCATGCTTGCGGATTCCAGAGAAGACCACAGATTTTGCTGGCATGTTGACACCCTAGATGTAAACTGTAAACGAGTCATACACAGTAGGGATGAAGATCACGACCATTGCAAACGTCTCTGTCGCAAAGAGGACCTTGACTAGCCCGCGAGCAAAGAGAATCTCGACTACCTAAACGACGATAAATGACGGAAACGTGTCAGCAGTGTGCAAAATGACTAACCTCTTTCACAAGGGGAAGCAGTCCGCCATGATGTACACCGATGCCCCTCAATAATAGGTCACGCATTCTGCCGATCTGGGGCAACTTCTTGTCCGAACCTGAAGCAAAAATACGCCCTTAGACTACTTTTTTGGTTAGCACGTGCGATAAATACCTTTGAGACGCATCACCGCCTTCTCAATTGTAACATGTACCTCGCTCCTCTCGACGGCAGTAGAGAGGTCCAAGTTAGTCAAAGTACTTGCATTCTGCTCGCATTTTTTCTTCGAGAAAGTGAAGACTACGACAGGAAGAAGGGATTTCTTGCGAAGAAGGCCGATGAGGTGGGTATATATATTCTGGTCTCCCTGGCGAAGAGTGTGGGAAGATCCGCCACCTTGGTGTATAGTGACAGCCCTTGTTGGAGCGCCTCTCTGTCCACCACGGCTGGCAGACCCTCCACGTTGACCACGCTGTGGGGCTGCTGCTCTTGCTCCTAGTCGTTGGAGACGTGGAAGGCCCGCCGCTTCACGCTCTTTGACTTGTTTGGGCTTCAAGGCTTCTCCAGCATCCTTGTACCTGTGATGTGTTTTGAATGGGAAATGAGCCGAAATTTGAATTAGGGACGAACCCTTGCCCAATGAATTCTCCGCCAGAATCAACTATCTTATACATCTCGCGACAGGGATTGGCATATATGTAATGTTCCAATGGGACTGGCCGCTTAGCAGTGTAGATTACATATATATCCTTCTTTTTTGTTCGTCTGGAAAGTCATAAGATCATGCAAAGATCACCGGGATACTAAGTACTCACCCAACCCAATCTGCAAACTCTTTGGCATTCGGCACGGTCGCAGATAACAATATGATGTTGACGTGATCAGGAAGCATGATGATGACCTCTTCCCAGACGACACCTCTCTGTGTCAGTGTGATCAGTATGTAGGAATTTCCATGGCAGTAAGAGACGAACTTCCGCATCATTTACATAATGTACTTCGTCAAATATGACGAACTCAACGTCACGAATCAGATCAGCGCCTTTGTACAGCATACTTCGCAAAATTTCCGTTGTCATGACTAGACAATTGGCCTCCGGATTAATTTGTATGTCGCCGGTTAAGATACCCACAGAGTTTGATGAAAAAGTTTGTTTGAAATCACGGAACTTTTGATTTGACAAGGCTTTGATTGGCGATGTATATATGGCGCTAGACTCCACTCAGAAAGGTCATTACACAAACGTAAATGTATGTACCGCGTCATATGCTTTTCGGCGAGTGCAATTGCATACTCTGCAACTACAGTCTTGCCAGCCGATGTATGCGCCGCAACAAAGACAGAGTCGCCCAATTCAAGATGGTAGACTGCCTCTTTCTGGAAGGTGTCGAGTTCAAAGGGATACTAAGAGCACGTCACCCGGGGAGAAATGAATAGACCGGAAAACAGACCAACCTTGCGGGCAAGATTCGGCACAAGAGTGTGAAAGTTCCTCATTGGCTTGTTGACATCGACCACATGAGCCCAATCTCGCTTTTGCACGGCGACTCGTTTGGCCGTTTTACTACTAGACGACACTGGACGTAATTGTGTTCTCTGTCATGACGTTAGCGACCTTATTCGGCTCCATATATTCGGGGAGAGATGATACCGAGGCTGGTAGTAGGTGATCAACGTCTGTAGGTTGACCTGGCAAAGCTTCTGGCGTGGGTTGCTCTTCAGGCCCGTCAGCGAGTACTTCGGGCTATTGGCAATTCATGAGTACACGAAGTGCCACGAGGACTAAGAAGGTATTGGTTACTGGGCTCTCGGATTCGTTATCATATTCGTCCAAATCATGAAGCCCCGAGGAAGTAAGATCACGATTCTTATCTGCAGACAATCGGAGACCGCGCTTCAAGCCAGGTGGAATGGTTCGTAGCCCTTTTGTTACCGTGACGCCGTCTTTGGTATCTGTGTCATTCGGCTTCGCCACCAAGGAATCTAATCCTCCAGGCCAAAACGGAGCATAACCTGACTTTCCTCTTACAAAGTTCGAGGTGGGGGCAGGTCGCCTGTCGGAGGAAGTTGAAGTCAAGCCTGTTTGAATTGGGGGATTCACAACCTATCGCTCGGATGTAAGACTGTGAGAAATTATGCGGATGGGGAAGAGTCTACCTCTGAATACCCAGTTACATGTCCACTGATGCCAGACCTGATAAACGAGATACTAGTCGGAGGCGGAGAAGGCTTGAGAGACAATAGGGAAGGTACTGAGATCTGTTCATTCCAATATCTTGAAAGTAGATCAGATTTATGATTGAGAAGAGTGGTGTAATATACCCACACCTGATATTTTGAAAGCCAGTCCTCCGGGAGCGTTTCCTTGGGTAAGAGAAGTCTTTCCTCTATTTCGCGATAAGTCTGCTCGCACGACGGAACGGTATCCAAACCAAGAGAAGCCAAAAGCTGCAGAGAGTCTTTGGGGAAAAGGTTTCTAGCAGATAATCGCTCGTCCATAGTAACGGTGACGGTCATGCAGGATAATGAATGTACACCATCACGTAATAGCGCGCGATTTCAACGCGAGCGCGAAATCACAGAATCTTGATGTCACCACGCATTCGGCGTTTTCAAATTAGCTGGCAAGTTTGTAGATGGGATACCTTGCAGTGCATCATCATTTACTATAACGTACAACCACAATACTGGCATAATGACAAATATAAGGTAGCGAAAGGAACGATTAATGAAGAGCCCAGATAAACCTAGGACCTTTTGCGAGCGTATACTCGCTCTAACCGGACATAGCTGGCTATGCGTGCTTCCCTGAGTTCCGAGGTTGAGCGACGCTGGACTTCGTCTACCAGTGATTCGGAAAGACCGCTTCCTAACAGAAGTGGCCTTCCGGATCGAAGGAAAGCCTGAAAAAAAGATGCCAAAGGTGAGGATGCGGTAAACGCTGATGTCCGCATCCACACACTAGTATGTCATCTCGCATAATTTCGGAGATGGTCCGCTTGAAATAATAATCGGGTTCTTGACGGGACATGAAAGGGGATGCCGGGACGAAGTATTCTTCATAGACGACGTCTTCAAAGGCCTGGTGTTGTAGAGTCCAACTATAGAGCATGTTGGCAGCATCGGGTGTTCCGCCACGTTGACGTACGGCCATATTGGCTAGCGACATCCATCGAGGAAACCATGGTGCCTCCATGGTGCCAGTGGTTAAAGAAAAAGCCTTGCGGTCGGCGTCGTATACCCTAAAATCAAACTCAAGAAGTTCCATGAGCCCACCGGGACGCAGGCATTGACTGATATGATCTATCAGTGCTGGAAAATCCTTGATCTGGGATGTAGTGGGTTAGTATGGCACGCATCCTACAACCCTAACTCCCTAACTGGGTGCCTTGGGCGGTGCTTACACCAGATGAAATGAGACGAGCATGTACGACGTTGAATCCGCCATAAAAATGTTGCAATCCAATGTTGATATCGTCAACTTCGCTCCTATAATGCTGACTATTCTAACTTGACATCGATAATAGAGGAGCTTTATCACACCTGCAATTTGGTGGCATATCACTGGCAGAAATTAATACGACATAGAGATCTTACTATCAGGTCACTCACATAGATTGCATCGGTACCAAATCTACGGCGACGGCCTCACAATGTGGAAAGTCACGGGCAACATCCAATATCCTAGAACGTCATAGGAACAATCTGAGCAACGCCGAGAATAGGGGCAAAGACGTTATACCAGCTTCCACTCCCACAGCCCAAGTCAAGAACGGATTTGGTTTCCCCTGGTGTGTCATCTGCCATAATCTCACCCATGGGCGGGGGGTATGTACCCAATACTTTCTTGAACATCTCATGCTGCATATCTGCATGAATCAGCCTAAGACATTTAAGTAATAGTTTAACAAATGCAGTACCAAGTCTGTCAAACTCCTCATCATCAGCAGGAAGACGGTACACCTCGGAATAATTGTTTAGACCCCTCCCGTATTCCTGACGATAAGAAGCTGCCCTTAGGGAACTCGTGACGGAATACACGGAAGGTGCGGGAGAGCCAGAGCGCATGGATACATCATGTGAAGTCGTTGAGCTGGCTGCACTGCGAACTGAGAAGATGTCCGACTCGAAATCTGAGAATGAATCATCGAGATGATCGTCCATTGTTAAGGAAAGGAAGGATGTGATGTGGCGAGCATATAAGAGGCGACACGATGGTCATGAACACCTTGAGCGGATCCCCTTCAGGTGCAGTGCAGGTGCAAGGGACGCGGCGGATATCCTTCGAAAAGCCGCTTCGGCGGGTCCTCTTTCCACCGCCGTGCCGGCCTCGAGGTCGCTCGCTACCTCAGCCGGCTGCCCGATGACGACCCCATCGGCCATCAGCCCACTTCTATTTCCTTTTTTTCTTTGGTCTTCGCCCCGGTATCCGGTCAACCAAATTCCCGGCTGGTGTGCCGATAAGTCCGGTAACCAAAACTGTACCGGTGCATCCGAATAATCCTACTAGTACAGTACGTGCACTCGGTATAGTTGTGCTCACGTACAGACAATTCATCGAGCTTTGTGCCCCAAAAGTGCGCATCCGCATAAACACTACTGTAACGGGCAGCGAACACTGTCTTCTCTCTCATAGCCGTACGACCGCCCGAGGAAGACCCCTCCCTGCCGACATGCCATTGTACGAAATTCGTTCTGGGCGCTGGGCGCTGATCCGTTACGACGTAAGAGTTGGAAGTGTACAGTAATATCGCAACAAAGTAAAGAATATGGTCAGCGTTTCTTGAGTGCCTCAAATCTCTTTGCCAACATGGCAAAATCATCTTCCGGTGACGGCTTGGGTACTACAGCGCCCTGATTCCCCCTTTCCCGCAGTCGTCTTCTGTTGGCGGATGTCTGGGAGCTTCGGCGTCCCTTCCCAGGGGCCAACTTGCCAGCGTTAAGAGGAGGAGCCATCATACCTTTTGCAGGCTCCGGAGTCACGTCCTGATAATTATAAGCATCAGCGAATCATAGAGCCCACAGACTGTCGAGGAAGGGCAAGGTCACTGACCACCAAAGCCTGAACGTCGCTATGCTGACCATCACTGACTGGCCTGGGTTCGGAATTCCATTGGAGGCCAAAACCTCGGGCTATCTCCGTCAGGTAGCCCTCTACGAGGTCGGCAGATGGCGTATTAATTGTGAGCTTCTTCATCACCTGTAAGGGCGAATGCATTGAACTATCAAAGAAATTAGGATAACCCTAAGTTCTTACCCTCTCGCTAACACAACCATCACGGTTCTCCATAACCGCTGCAGCAAACTCCCTACCATACTTATGCATGAGCAGATCTCGAAGAATATGTAGTTCTGAAGTAAAGTCAAAGGGCTCGAGTTGGTCGCACGCAATACCCTAATTACGCACCTTTAACCTCGGTACGTGGTGCCGCGTAAATGATACTGCAGATACCTTCACCTACTGCGGGGTCTGGATCTCGCGTACTGAAAACCAGATGTGACCCTGAGGAGCAGACGTCACCACTCATACGGGGGCGAACGCACTTGAGTTCTACAAGACCGAAACGTGCGATTAGTAGCTCGCAATATAACTCCATGAGTTCCAAAAGCTCGAGATGAATATCCTCATTTATTACTACGAAGAAAAGGACGGTCAGGAATGGGTACCAACGTGAGATGAAAGACGAATTACTGCTTTCCACCTTGATACGCGCAGTCTCTGTCTTGCCTCTCTCTAGTAGCGTTGCGATATCGCGGCGTGCCGCCTTTGCCTGGGCTTCTTTCTTCTCTTGCAGCGTCCGCAAACGCTGCACTGATAAGCTGTTGACCATTACGAAGGAGTTATTGTTTTTCAACTTGTTAAAATCAAAGATAAATGCCTTAGCTCACGTACCGTAGCTGAACCTAAAGAACTCGGGTCAAAAGAGCAAACGCTGCTGAGGACGATCAATTGAAAACCTTAGCCTTAGTAGAGTTCCAAGGTGCCATCGTCAGTGCACAGCCTTTAGGTCTCGCCAGAGTTCAAGTTGATTGTATGCATCGCCTCACTACATCCGGCTGTTTGCGTTGCGCTTTGATGGACTATACAGTAGTCCACTCAGCACTCAGCGCTCAGCGCTCAGCCATGATGCACATTCATACTATCCTACCGATTCTAACGCTATGTTACAAACTTTTGTTTCTGACTCCAACACCGTTCGATAAGTTAATCGAAATGAACGATGGGGTAAGGCGCTCCGTGAGTTTCAAGGTGGTTTCGAACATTTCAAACATATCGGAGGCCATCATCAGCATCAATCAGATCATCCTCCTTTGCCGTGCATCAACTAAGAGCCGTCTCTGGTGGTGATGGTCACCAGGGGCTCCCCACATATGCGGAGTGATGCAAAATGCCTTGTTCTCGACGACACGGGCACATCCTTTCTTAATTCGTCACGACCATCTATGCCACGCCGCCTGCGCAGCCAACGCTGTCGTTGAGCGATCCCCGAGCTCCATTTCTCTTGTCATCCCCCAACCTTTCGGCATACATGTCTGTTCCGCCTGCGTCCAAATTTCCTCAGCCCTCCACCTTCAGACAGACCCATCTCCGGACGTCCGAATTACCCCCATTGCGCACTCCCCGCTTTCCTCCTTCGCACGCAGTGAGCCGTGGGGCTATGAATCTCCTTCAGGAGAAATTTACGGGCGAATCTGCTCAGTCGTTGGCCTCTATGATTTTTTTCCCTCGGACCCCGATCGTCTCTCATTTCGGAAACATGAAATTCTAGAAATCGTCAGGCAGGATGAATCGGGGTGGTGGGGCGCTGTTCGAGGCGACGGGTCGGAAATAGGCTGGATACCCGCTAAGTTCGTTCGCACACTCTCGGATGACGACACTGTTTACAGAGTGGACGATAACCGGGAGAGGACACGAGAGCCCGAGTTTGCGACCGAAACAGAGAGCGTCAGGTCTGCCCCTCCACTATCCTCGGGCACGGCGGTTCCCGACAACGAATCTTCGGATATAGCTCAAGTGAAACCCCGGCCATCTGGTTGGTCCGATCCTTCGATCGTTACCCAACCGCCCTGCTACCCGACCAGCCCCGAAGAACCCGACCATCTTCGTAACTCACCACCACCATACGTTGAGATTCACGAGCACGAGATAGAAGAACACCCCACGCCCACTGTTTCATCGACTCTTGTTCCTCCGGTTTCCCAAGGGCTACAATCCCTCAGACTCGACAAATCTCTACCTGCGTCACCCGACAGAACGACCGCTCCGAATTCCGCCAGAGCTGAACACAAGATTAGCGCTCATCGTCGTAATTCCTCCGACAGTGCCATCGATAGCCCATCGGGATCATCCACTATCGCGCGAACGCAATCTTCCGATCAATTATCATCCCTCGTTAGCTTCTTAGATGTTCCTGTGTCGCCGTTACCCTGCCCATCTCCACCTAATGCACGCCCCCGACCTGGCAAGGTTTTGCAACTAACGGGAGATGACAGTGCACAGGCGTTTCACAACGCCAAGCAAGCACAAGCAAATCTTCCCTGGTTTCTTAGACATCGTTACGGCGAAGAAGAAATCAAACTGGAATTTGACGGTACGGTCAAAGCTGGGACTTTGCCAGCTCTTGTAGAACATTTGGTGGTCAATCCTCTGCGTGAGAACCGATTTAGTGCACCACAACCATAAGTATCTGATCAATTTGTTGCAGGAGCATCCCAACAAGAAATCTTTCGTCGCGCTTTCCTTGTCACATTCCGCACTTTCGCAACAGCCACAGAAGTTTTTGGTCTCCTTGCTGCACAATATGAGTTAGACGCTCCACCGAATTTATCCGAGGAAGAGTTTGAGCAATGGAAGCGTGAAAAGCTGCGGCCAACTCAAAAGCGCGTGTTGACCGTTCTGACGATGTGGCTCGAAGAGTATGACCTATTGAATCAAGACCCCGAAGTTGCGCCTAAACTGCAAGATTTCCTACGTCTTATTGTCAGTCCACCCGCACTCGCATTAACGGCGAAGCATATGTTGAAGTCGCTAGAACGTCTGGTAAGCTTCAATGAGTCGTATTTCGTTCAGTTGATTCCAATCTCGTTCCAGACGTTTGCTGATCCATCTGTTCCCGGGGCGATTGTCTTGCCTACGAAAAAATGGAAGAAAATGCGGAAGGGAGACGTCCTCGAGCTAGTTCGCATGGATCCGTTGGAGGTAGCCCAGCATCTCTCTTTGTTGGAATCGGATCTGTACCGCAAAATTCGCCCGCAAGAATGTTTCCTCTGGTCAAAGATCAAGGAGGGCGACGTGGTTAAGAACATCCAGTCCTTCGTCGCAATACACGACAGGTTGGCCGATTGGGTGAAATGTAGCATTCTCGAGGTTCCAGTGTTGGGGAAGCGTGCTAACGTGGTCGACTTCTGGATTCGTGTTGCCGAGGTGCGTCGTAACGGGTTAGTTATTCCAAGGCTCGTCTGACTTAGACTGTGATCTGCAGAAATGTCGTTCACTTAACAATTTCTCGTCTATGAGTTCGATTGTGGCCGCGCTGTCGAGCGTTTTGGTCTCGCGCTTACATTTCACGTGGGTCAACGCGAGCAGGGAACATGCCGTGGACCCCTCCGCAAGATCATCCATCCTGCCTCTAATTACGGTTATTATCGCAGTATACTGGAGGCCGTCGAGGGCCCTTGCGTCCCTTTTGTAGGGCCGTTCCTGAAGAATATCATCTACGCGCAGGAGCAACACGCCGATAACGTTTTCGTGCAATCTACGACCAATCCTGACAGGCACTTTACCCTCGTCCACTTTGTAAAACGACAAAAGTGGTATGACATCACATTGCAAATGCTCCGCTTTCAGGCGAAACCCTATCTCATCTCTGAGATTCCCGAGATGACAAGTTTCATCACGAGTCAGATAGAAAGGGCTGCCGCAATGGGGGAGCGCTGGTACTGGCAACGGAGCGATGAATTACAACATGCTGAACTCGTCCACGCCGATATTAGACGAGGTCTCGAAGCTGCAGGGTTTTAATTGGGTTTATCTTTTACTGTAATATGATTTCGCTTCTACTCATGCCTACGCACGATTACATACTATGCCCACCTGTGACGCCTTAGACATTTTCCTCACTTATAATACTGGTAATCTATCGGATCGATTCAGGTATTAATGTTAATGATTGTGTTCATACTTGAGGTAGTAAACTCTGCCTCAAGCAGCAGGCCAACACAGTAACGGACACGAACAAAAACAGTATGGTATGGGGCATTGATTGGCTGGCTATGGGTTATGAGGGAGAACACAAGAAAAGGACCTGTCAACGGGATCTAAAGCTACGTCCATCAGGCAATTGACCCGTAGAATGACAATACGATAGCGAATGGTAATGTATATAGGCGAAGCGCTCAACAGTTACACTGATCCCGGAGGTTATAGACCTCTGTTGCTTATTCAAGTCCACCCCTGTCCTTCCCGCCGCAGTACCCGCACGACCGGGGCCACTTCTTGACGCAGGTGGTGCCGTCGTAGGAAGCTTCTTGGCTACAATAGACAGTAGAATATCAAAGCGAATAAAGGATGTTTTGGAGATAGACTGACCGATACGAGTGAAGATATCTGTAACACCGTCACCAGACTTGGCACTGGTCTCAGCCCACATCAAGCCCTCTTCTTGCGCATACTTCTGGGCTTCTTCCTGTGTCACTTGCCGTCGGACGGATAGATCTGACTTGTTGCCACAAAGAGCAATAACGATAGATGGATCGGCTTGACGTTGGAGTTCACGGATCCAGTTACGAGCCTTCTCTAAAGAGGCTGACTGGGTGATGTCGTAAACTACGACCGCACAATTTGCGTTGCGATAGTACATCGGTGCCTTTACGAGAATAAGAACAACGAACTGGAACGGAGAGGCTACATACCAAAGACTGCAGCGTGACAAGGACCAGGGGATGGTATGGCCTCAGTATCCGTATGCAATTCTACAGAATATGAAAGAACCTTGTAGCGTTCCTGACCGGCAGTATCCCTGTGAAATGTCAACATGTGCACATAAATGTGTGACGACGTAGGTAGTGCGTACCAGATCTCAAATTTAACAGCAGTGCCATCTTCGAGGTTTACCGTTTGTGTGAGGAATGCAGCTGTTCAGCAAGCATATGAGTTCTCGCGCTTACAAAGTGTGCCGAGAATACGAGCCTCCAATTGTGCTTTCCCGATAATCATCGAATTGGTCTTTCACGAAACGCAAGACTAGACTGGGAAGGGGATATGAGGATCAGGGCTGCGGACGTAGCAGAAGCGAACATACCTGGATTTGCCAACGGCAGATTCACCTACAAATGGTAGTGTGTGTCAAGTTGGTTGCATTAATAAACTGCGACATACCAAGTAGGACGAGTTTGAACTGGAATTGTTTAGACATGAAGTGGAGAGACAACTGAGTAGACGAGCAGAGCGGAGGAGCACAGCAAGCACGCACGACACTCCTCGGCCAATGCCGTGAACGTGGAAAATTAACACCTAATTTGGCAGTCCCCACCAATTTTACCCGACTCCGTCGTGTCCCTTCTTTCTCTGAACTCTTCACTGTACCTTCACGTCAGTCATAACTTCCCGTGTTACAGAGTACACCGTTGTCTCTCTCTCCCCTCTCAGCCCCGCTTCCGGTCCTAAGCCCTGGAAACCTGAGTCGCAATTACCCTTCCATTTTAATTGCGTCACCCCACCATTCTTCCGTTTCGCCAGTACAACCCACATCATTCTTTTTGAGTTGGGAAGAGAAAAAGGAAGCATTATGAGTCGCCATCATCCCTACGGTCCCCATACGACAACTTCGGTCCTCGCAGAGGTGGTCCCCACTCCGGTCCTGGTCCTGATAGATACCATCGCTTCGATGGTCCTCCCCGTGGAAGGGGCTTTGGTCGTGGAAGAGGTCGCGGTTCCTTCGGAGGGCCCAGTCATGATTTTGCAAGTAGCCCTCCAGTATATGATCAAGGACATTCCCAAGAAAACATGGGTGGATATAACAATTACAATTCTGGACCCAATCAGGATTCGTTCTATCAGAATAGTGGTTTTGCGAATCAGTTCAGTGATCCAGATGCCCCTAGCGGGTATGATCAGAGTTATGGGAATGGAAATTTTCAAGGTGCGCTAAGTTGCTGAATCAGTTTGAGTTTGTGAATTGCAGGCAGCGGACGTTTGTTCGTTCATTCTGGATGCTGAGGTAAACTCCCTCGATGGCCAATTGGCTTTGCACACCCCCACTGCTTCTAATGTTTGAACCCGTTTCCCCGTTGTCACGCTACCCACATGTGTGGTCAACATAACCGATACATGAGAGACCAAGTGTGTCCTCGCTGTCCGCCAACAGCAATTGGCTCTGCGCACAAAAAATTGTCGTACCATGGATCATCGTACTGCTTAACAGCCGGATCAGCATGTACTGCGCTATTCTCCCACTTTCAGTTTTCTGGCCTCTCTTATGAAGTGAACGGCTCACCTCACATCAAATATCCTCGTTAGATGGCACTGGTCCCAGTTACGGTGGTCCTGGAGGCTATGGCGCTCGACTGCCCAAACGCGGTCCGAAGCGTGAAAGAGACGATAAGATGCACGAGTCTATCATTGAAGAGCGCATTCAGCGCGAGCGTCCGTGCCGCACACTTTTCATCCGCAACATTAAGGCGAGTGTCATGTTGAACCAAGCACTGGTCATCTGCAGCGAGGTACACGGTCAGAACTGAGGGCTGACTCTTGCGGTTCCGCACCTTTTCAGTATGAGACTAATAGTGAAGAGGTTCGTCGACAATTCGAAGAACATGGCGAAATCAAGACATTCTTCGACCTGATCGCAAACCGTGGGATGGTGTTTGTTACCTTTGTAAGTGTTTGATATCATTTTCAAGTTGAAATGTTGAGCTGTGTCTGTGTGTCAGTATGACCTCCGTGCTGCTGAAAGAGCTCGAGACCGGTTGCAGGGTTCCGAAATCAGCGGGCGACCTGTTAGTTCTCTGCTATCCAAGCGATATACGTGGTTCACCTGGAGCTCTAGATTGACGTTCATTATTCATTACCACGGGATGATAATTTGGCGAAGGGCGGCGACAAAAATCAGGTGTGGAAGAGTTCCGTCTCTTTGGCTCTTGTGCTCAAACCAAATGTATGCACAGGAGTTGCAAGGAGCTTTGCTCGTGACCTTGCGTAACTCTAATCAAATCATAGATGACAGTGAAGTCCGGCGCAAGTTTCAACAATTTGGAGACGTAAAATCCATCCGCGCTGCTGCAGATCGTCATGAGTTAGCCATTCCCCTTTTAGGGCTAAATCACAAACTAACGCAGTTTCTCTCTAGTCAACGTTACGTTGAGTTCTATGATACTAGGGTAAGTTCTGTGTTGTGTAGTCGTCGTAGGACAGATTTAATAGTTGGTCAGTCTGCCGAAGAGGCGTTTGACCGTCTGCGTCATCAAGGTCTACAAGACGGTGTGATGGATATTGTACTGGCTTGGGAAGAATCTGCAGGTCCAGCAATTCGGTGTGTTGAAATTCGCAGCTCATTGTGACAACGTTCATAGTCTTACTGAAATTATATTCAGCCGCGAGGAACGCGAACCCTATCGAGACTGGGATGAAACTCCACGCCCTGGTCCATTCCGAGGGCGAGGGCGGGGCCGGGGACGAGGACGAGGTCTAGGTGGACACGATGATGACCGACGGCCCCACTGGGATAGGGATCGGGATCGTCCAAGGCGCTATGAAGGCGACCATGGTCATGGACGAGGAGGCGGCCGCGGATCTTACAATGATCGGTTCGACAGCAGTAGGGAGGGCGGTTATAACAATGCTCCTCAACCTAATTATTCGTTACCTGCCCAGCAACAGTATACGGAACCTCCTGCGGCTGCACCCGTGAGCCACGACATTTATTTGTCAATGCGCTTCTAATGTTATCTCGCAGCGAGTTGAAGAACGCATTGACCAAGCCCGAAAAGTTCAACAGGTGGGCTCGAATCTTTGTGAGCGACCCAAAGAAACCTAATGATTTTATACAGCTATTGGCCGCGCTCAAGCAACCGCAGGCAGCAGCACAGGGAGCTCCGCCAACACAGGTACAAGCCCAGCCCCCTGCCCCAGTGCCCCAGTTGCCGCAGCCGCAGAATTCATTCTATCAACCTGCTCCGAGTGTACAACAGCCTCCGCCCATCTTTAACGGTGGTGCCCCGCCAAACACATCTGGTTTCCCTTCAGCAGTGCCTCAAACAGGCGTTCCTCAAGGCAGTCCACCACCAACTCAGGCCAATCCGCTCGCAAACCTTTCATCTAACATACTCGCACTCTTGCAAAGTGCGCAGGGTCAGCAACAACCATCGAGTGCCTCACAACCACCACCACAAAGCCCAGCATCTTTGCCTGGTCCGTACAACGCTGTCCCACCGACACTGCCTCAAGGACAGATGCGTCCCTCGATGCCACCGCATTTGTCAGGGCCACCACCGCCTTCAGTACCGATGCAAGGAGGGATGGGAGGTGATTATCCAGGGCAAATGATGAATTACTATGTAAGTTTTGTATGTCACACATCGTAACTTGCATATGATAATTGATATCTCTCACCGCTTAAGGGTGCTAATAAAAGGGCATGATACCAAGAACCGATTAAGTGGCATTGTTCCCATATTTATTCATTTCCTATGTCTATGTGTTTACTGGGTTATGCATTTTATCGGTAGCCAACTCGTTCCTGTGGTACCCACTTCTACTGACTTCTCTATCTTGTACCACAGCGACATGATTCTTGACTATGCAGAAGTAGTGTTACACTTTCGTTGATACCTATGTCAGTTCTTTGCTTGCGATGAAGATGTCACTCGCACATCCCACCCAAGTCTCCAAACTGCCGCATAAATACGCGTTGCACTTGGTGCAACGATCAAGGAATACAACTTGAGAATCGTGGAGGCTTTGACTGGCACGGCATAAAAACTATGGACATGGCCCAGAGGTTGGATGTGATGTGAAACGATATGAGATGTTTATCACGGGGACTCGGAAGGACTTCAGTGACCCGATGACGGGTCTACAAATTAAAAAAAAAAACAAAGGGGCGCTACGCGACTTATCTCAGGTAAGCGTGTGACGTACCTCGTCGTACGAAAAGCTTATAAAGATAAAGCTTGATAAAGCCCCACACATTTCCTCAACCAAAATGCATAGCGAAGCACAACCAACAACTTCACAACTTCCCCATCTTGAGCTGCGCATCCTCACCAACTGTGTAGGTTTATACCCCCCACCCCGACAAACATCACTAGCAACGAACTTGCGCAGTCAGCAATGACGACGGGCCCTCCTAACCCCACGTCCCCTTCCGATTTCACCCGCCTCCTTAGTGGTCCTCTGGATGATTTCCTCCTTTATAGCCGTCAAGAACACTGACAATGGTTGATTAATGTTTCTCACGACATCTGCGACCCTGCTTTAAAGCGTGGCTCGCTCCAAGTGTGGGATGTGGCTGGAGGGAGGTGGAGGAATGTCGATCCCACAGAGCCTCTGACCGCATCAATCTATCTCTATGATGTCCAAACTGTTGTTTCCCTGTCAAAGATTAGTGAACGCACAGGTACTGGCTGCAGGAATGCTACCCCAATGGCGGTCCGTGTCATGGAACGAGATGGAACACGATGCTGGGTGTCAGGGACTTCTATCATGCCACTTACGGTTGTAAACAGCCACGTCTTCCCCAAAAGAATGTGAGACCATCTTTTGCGTATTGTTTACAGCAAATTTGTCTCGGCAAGCCCTCCTCCCACACTATCTATCTATGACACAATATGTGACATTACCCTTACTCTAAACCTTGATGACTTGTTTGACAAATATGAACTTGGTCTGCGGCTTGTGGCCCCGGTGCGGAGTTCATTTTTTCTCATATTTTACGGCTAATTATTGACTCATGAACTTAGGATGAGTATGAATGACATTCCTTTGTTCGGCTTGATCTAGACGGCTATTAATGTACAATATTTGGAATTCTGTCAGTCTCCGTACTCAACGGCGCCTATCTACTGCATGGGCACAAGGTTTATCCCCTCAGCCTCAACATGCTTGCAACCCCCACCTGGCCTATTTCGATGGCACTATTTACAGTGTGTCATCCGAAGATTCGCTCATCCCGACTACAGAGGCATGCAATACATCATTCAACATTATGAAGGGGACTGATGATGAAGGCACCGACAGCGAATTTGAAAGCCTGTCGGTGGCTGTGGGCCGTATGCGAGCCATGCAGATGGCAATCGAAGACCGCGAAGACTCCGCCGAAGAGCGCCAGAGATCTGTCGCAGAGTGGTTACGACATCGTATTGGTTGTTTTTGTCCGTAATTTGGAAGGGCAATCGCCGAGTAGGGTGTTCATAATTTCCTCGTTTACAGTAAGCTTCGAATTGAACTTGAAATAACATGAACGCAGGAAAGCCTGCGGGGCCTCGCTGTCCCGATAGACAAGTCCATTCGTTTATTAGGTACTTGTACACAAGCCAGACAGAGCTGGGACAGCGTCAGAATTGCAGCCCGCACACACGGTTTGGTCTATTATCATACCGATCATTCGGTTGAGCCCCTATTGGTCAGTGCCGGTGGCATGCAAGTTTAGTAAGCCAAAGCCGCAAAGGTGGTTCAGCGAGGGAAAAGATGCTGTTTGCTGTTGGTGTGTTGTTGCTGTCATAAGCTAAAATGCTGTGTGAGTTCCGAGGGATGCAGTTATCAACCTCTCAGCGTGCAGGATAAGCACAAGAACTGTATGTATTGGTAAACAAAGTGTGGCTCACCTCAGCGTGCAGTGTAAGCACAAGAACTGAGGGAGCCCGGTAACTAGATGAGCTGTAATATATGTACGACGCGGGCCTAATGCCCCGAAACTACGGTACGTGCTAAGGAATGTATTGCAGGCACATATGGTGCTGTCGCGGCACTGTCCGTAAGGTATCCCCAGTGGGGATGAGAGTGGACAACATACGCGTTGACCTGGTATGCCCGAGCGTTCCGTGCTCAATTCCGACAGTTGCATGGAATGCCAGCCAGTTTTTTGGGAGAGATGTACGTATTCGACCTCTGGAAAAGTATTTGCAAAGATATGGAGATGTTCACAAGTCAAGTGCGTGCATTATAGCGATTTATGTTGACTCCCAAGGTCGGCAGATGCAAATCAGTTGGGTAAGCAAAACTGAGCTTCTCGATAAAAGCGCTGAGTTGACTAGGGAAACACAACCTATTTTTGCGATAGAAACATGTAATGTAGCACAGGCAACGCATATGCGAAGTCATAGAGAGACAGATGAATTGATGCGTCGCCTACAGGCGATCTACATCGGTTTAAGCCATTTCAAATGGTATGTTGATTTGTACTTGTTGATCAGCTTTCGTTAGCCCTCTCCTTTCCTGAAGCCGATACTTAATTGCTTCGTTCTGCTCGCTCGCATGCCCGTCGCACTCTGAAAAACTTGAAGTCCATGTCCGTGACTGCGTCCACCTCCTCCAAACAACTTCCCCACCTTGAGCTGCGTGTCCTCACCAACCATGTAGGCTTATACGCCGACCCCCAGAAGTCATCTCAGACGATCAACTTGCACGGGGAGCAATGACGACGAGTCGTCGCGATCCTGCCGCTTCCCTCAGGATTACACCCGTCTCCTTGAAGGTCCCCTAGACGACTTCCTCCTTTACAGCCGACAGGAAAATTCAAGTTGGTTGATCAATATTGCTCACGATATCTGTGACCCAGCTTTGAAGCGCGGCTCGCTCCAAGTGTGGGTTGAGGCTGAAAATACGTGGAGGGTCGTCAATCCCAGCGAGACTCTGACCGCATCAACATATGTCTACTCCGTCCAGGCGGTTGTTTCGCTGTCGAAGATCAGCGGCCGCAGAGGAAGGTCCGAGACAACTACTAGCGGACGTGCCTCCTCAATGGCAAACCATGTCAAGGACCGAGATGAGCACCAATGCTGGGTGTCAGGGGCTCGTGCCCAACTCATAAACAGCCACATATGCCCCAAGAGAATGGGGGACCACATTTTTCGTGTGGTCTACAGCAAATTCGTGTCACCAACGCTTCCTCCCGCACTCTCCATAAATCACACATTGTGTGGCATCACTCTTCATCTGAGTCTTGACGACTTATTTGACAAGTATGAGCTTGGTCTGCGGCGTGTGGCCCCGGTGCGCCCGGGGTTCATTTTTCTCATATTTTACAGCTAATCATTGACTCATGAACTTAGGATGAGTACGAATGCCATTCCTTTTTTCCGCCTGATGATCTAGACGGCTCCCGATGTACAATATTTGGAGTGATGCCAGTCTCCATACCCAGCGGCACCGTCCCTCTACTGCATGGGTACATGGCTTATCCCCCTCAGCCTCAACACGCTTCCAACCCCCCACCTGGCCTATTTAGATGGCACTACTTACAATGTGTCATAAAAAGATTTGGCCATCCAGACTATCACGCAATACAGAACATTTACCATTTCGAGTTGCCCCTTCGAATGAAAGGGGACTCTGATGAAGAAGGAACCGACATTGGAGATGAGTGGCCATCGGCTACTTTAGACCGTGGGCGAGCCATGGAAATGGTAAACGAGGACCGCGAAGAGCGCCAGAGGTTAGTTGGGCAGTGGGTTTCTACGCAGTAATGGTATGACTTTCTGTGCCGAGTGGGGTGTTCGTGATTTTCCGAGCACTCGTCTATTGTCACCGTATATGTCTTTCCAACTGTTTCTTTTCGATGAATTAATACTGTTCTGACGAGAGGAGTGATGAGATTATGGGGCGCGCGAAGGTGCGAAAGAAAAAAGGTTACATTTAGGGGCTATATGTGAAGCCCTTAAGACTACAAGTACGCTACAGAGAATACAAGTATTACTAAGATAGGAGACATTACAGTAATCCGACGTCATAATATACTAATCACGATTACATATACGCTCATCCTTTAGACGGCGTGCTTGATACAGACAGATTGAACTCGTCCTTGAGACGAAGGGAAAAGAAAGTAAAGAAATATAATTACATTTGAGTCAAGAGGCCGTTCCGAATCAAAAGGCCATGCCCCGAAGGGCCTTTAATCCAACAAGGAGTGGGACTTTCGCATCGAGCCGCCCGCCAACATCAAAAACCTGATATAGCGAGACAATAGCTACTTCTGATAGGTCATGTGACCTCTCGGTCTGAATATCATCTTACGTCGAATTCGAACCCTTCCCTTCATCGCGCACCTTCTATAAATGAGCCCTATTCAAAAGTCTCTGGGGACCTCAACCCCATTTACATGAACCCCAACTTTGCCGGCTTTACCTCCTTGCCAGGTACCATTACCCATGGCATGTTCACCAGTGCCGCTTCCCGACGGTATGTGGAGACTGCCGTAGCTAAGGGCGTTCCGGATCGCGTGTTTAAGTGAGTTATGTTTCTGATAATTGATTGTGAACTCATCTGTGTCCATAGCTACATGTTAATCTGTCAATCTGTCGGAAAGGTACTCCCTGGAGATGAGCTCACAGTCAAGATCAAACACACCGCGATGCACGATGGTAACTTTGTCATCGGTGTTACCACTATCAACCAGCGCGGAGAAAAGGTTCTCGAAGGCACTGCGGAGGTGTCGCAACCAACTATCGTCTACACCTTCACCGGCCAAGGTTTGCAGGAGCAGGGTATGGGAAGGGGCTTGTATAACTCTTCCCGACAGCCCGTGCCATTTGGGACTCTGCTGATGCCTGCTTGATCTCTGCTTATGGTTTCTCTATTTTGGAGATCGTCCGTGAAAACCCAAAGAAAAAGAGCATCCCGGGGCTTCGGATTCGGCAGAGTGCAGATTGACAGGGCGCTTCGTGTGTTCCTTCAGTCCCTTCACCTCGCACCTCCTTCTCGGTACTCTAAATTTTTAGATTACTATGTGTCCGACTCCTTCGCCAGCCGCTGGTACGATGCGAATGCGGATCTCGTTGCTTATGACAAGGACCTTGCCATCCGGCTTGTCCGTGCTATCATCCAGCTTAATGACATTCTTTACGGGGGTGTTGTACATGATCCTTGGGCCCATGTGTAGATCAAGCAGAATGTGACAAGCCACGACTTCATCGATACCTTCCGGTGGTATGACCCACGGTGTCTTGTCCCAGACGAGTTACTAGACAGGATTCACGCTTCCGTCAGGCGAGAGCCACTCTCACAAGCGCGTAACTCTACCCACTCGACCACGCCAGATCAGTCCATCGTGTTAAGGTATCAAGGGCCAGGCAATCCGTGAGTGTTATACGTACGACACGACGGATAAGGACGGTAGCATCAAGAGCCTAGTATAGCTACCTACTGTATTTAAGTACGATACTCTTTGCGTCGCAAAGTTAGTCTCTCCCCTCCTCTTTCTTCCATGACAAAGGGCAAAGGTAAAGCCCCAGAGTCCTTCGTCATCCATTGGTCGGGCGAGTCAGGCGATACATAAGTAAGCATTCTGTAGTTTTGGCAGGAAAATAAAACATAAAATTTCCTATAAAGGACTATCAAGCATGTCCCTCGGACTCGGAAAAAATCCATGACGGCGTCCACCTCCACCTCCAAACAACTTTCCCACCTTGAGCTGCGGATCCTCACCAACCACGTAGGCTTATACGCCGACCCCCCAGAAGTCATCTCAGACGATCAACTTGCGCAGAGAGCAATGACGACGAGTCCTCCCGATCCTACCGCTTCCCCTGAGGATTACATCCGTCTCCTTGAAGGTCCCCTAGACGACTTCCTCCTTTACACCCGTCAAGAAAATTCAAGTTGGTTGATTGATATTGCTCACGATATCTGTGACCCAGCTTTGAAGCGCGGCTCGCTCCTAGTGTGGGTTGAGGCTGAACAGACGTGGAGGGACGTCAATCCCAGCGAGGCTCTGACCGCATCAACGTATATCTACGCCGTCCAGGCTATTGTTTCGCTGTCGAAGATCAGCGGCCGCAGAGGACGGTCCGAGACAACAACAAGTGGGAATGCCTCCTCGATGGTGAACCACGTCAAGGACCGAGATGAACACCAATGCTGGGTGTCAGGAGTTCGTAACCCACTTATAAACAGCCGCATATGTCCCAAGAGAATGGGTGACCATATCATTCGTGTTGTTTACAGCCAATTCGTGTCAGCAAACCTTCCTCCCGCCCTGTCCATCTATAACGCCATATGTGGTATCACGCTCAATCCGACCCTTGACGTATGGTTTGACAGTTATGAACTTGGTCTGCGTCTTGTGGCCCCGGTGCGGAGTTCACTTCTCATATTTTACAGCTAATCATCGACTCATGAACTTAGGATGAGTACGAATGTCACTGTTTTATTCCGCCTGATATTCTACACGGCTCCCAGTCTACAATATTTGGAATTCTGCCAGTCTCCGAACTCAACCCCCCTCTACTGCATGGGCGCAACTCTTATCCCCCTCAGCCTCAACACGCTTCCAACCCCCACCTGGCCTATTTAGATGGCACTACTTACAATGTGTCATAAAAAGATTTGGCCATCCAGACTATCACGCAATACAGAATATTTACCATTACGAGTTGCCCTTCGAATGAAAGGGGACTCTGATGAAGAAGGAACCGACATTGGAGATGCGTGGCCATCGGCTGCTTTGGACCGTGGGCGAGCCATGGAAATGGTAAACGAGGACCGCGAAGAGCGCCAGAGGTTAGTTGGGCAGTGGGTTTCTACACAGTAGTGGTATGACTTTCTGTAACTTGCAATTGCCGAGTGGGGTGTTCGTGATTTTCCGAGCACTCGTCTATTGTCACCGTATATGTCGTTCCAACTGTTTCTTTTCGATGAATTAATGCTGTTCTGACGAAAGGAGTGGGACTTCCGCATCAAGCCGCCCGCCAACACAAAAAACCTGATATAGCGAGACAATAGCTACTTCTGATAGGTTATTTGACCTATCAGAGTAAATAAGAATAAGTGAGATAGGCTTACTAGATATTCTGTCAATAACTCGTCACTAGCTCGCCACTAGCGACTGCTAGCTAGCATAGTTATATCTACTCTGAGGCACATGGCCCCAGACCGACGCCCATTACGGTTTGTTTGTACTTCGGGCAAACCCCAGGCATGTGCCGTCGCCGCTACAGTCACTCGCACCATCGCCGATCTTGTTGCCATCACCGCCAACGTTATCGCCCGCGCACGACTTCGGTTGGCTCCGAGCCCATTGCACCCTTAAGGAACCCCACGGGTAACCCTCTCCCTTCGACAGCCCCACCCGTTCTCGCAGCATGTTTCGGCACACTGGCAGTAGGTCTCCTCAGGCTCACCGGTGTCCCTCATAATGCGAACGAGCTCATTTCCTATGTCTATGCGTTTACTGGGTTATGCACTTTATTGGCGGCCAACTCGTTCCTGAGGTAGGTAACCACTTCTACTGACTTCTCTATCTTGTACCACAGCGACATAATTCCTGACTATGCAGAACTCAACACCAATATCTCAAAGTATGCCGCTGCCACCTATCTTGCCCAATCTTACTGCTCTTCCTGTTGCGATACCACCCACCAAAGCTGAGAAAGCAGCCGTTGAAGCTGAGGAGCTTGCCCGTGATCTTCAAACAGTTCGAAATGAGCTTAGCCGGTACAAAGAGGAACCTGCAGAGAGTGCTACATTGGATCTTGTCCGCTACTGGGATGTACGTCCAGCTAAATGTCTGCTTGAGTATAAACTGAATCCATGCAATCATGACAGGAATCGGAAACTGCTTACCCACTTAGCTATAAAGTAGCGCTTGACATATTGCCGGTCCAGGCCTCTGCTGTTTCTTGCGAACGTGCCTTCTCATCAAGTAAAGAAACATGTGTTCTTCGAAGAAGTCTTCTATCTGCAGGCATGCTCAAAGTTCTGCAAGTTTTAAAGCACCTCTATAAGGGAGAACGCCTTGACTTCACGTCTTCCTGGATCGCAAGTGAGGAGGACTACTCAATCGAGAAGGCCACAAAAGTGGCAATAAGTGAGCTTGTGTCTTCAGCAAAGTGCGAAGAGTTGTTGGATTTATTGCACAATATGGACAGTACTCGACAACAATAAGTAGTTTACTTGTCATTTGTAGATATCGTAAAATCGGTCTCAATGCAAAGTCATATTTTGCATGATGGCTGGGAAAACGGCCCGCGAACTTGCAAGTTACACCGGTGTCAGCTTGGCAGTGCAAGTTGAAATCAAGTTACCGACTTGAACTGGCTTGAATTGGACCGCGGCAACACTATAAAGGACTATCAAGCATGTCCCTCGGACTCAGAAAAAGTCCATGACTGCGTCCATGTCCACCTCCAAACAACTTCCCCACCTTGAGCTGCGGATCTTCACCAACAACGTAGGCTTATACGCCGACCCCCCAGAAGTCATCTCAGACGATCAACTTGCGCAGGGAGCAATGACAACGAGTCCTCCCGATCCTCCCGCTTCCCCTCAGGATTACACCCGTCTCCTTGAAGGTCCCCTAGACGACTTCCTCCTTTACAGCCGACAGGAAAACGCAAGTTGGTTGATCAGTATTGCTCACGATATCTGTGACCCAGCTTTGAAGCGCGGCTCGCTCCAAGTGTGGGTTGAGGCTGAACAGACGTGGAGGGCCGTCAATCCCACTGAGGCCCTGACCGCATCAACGTATCTCTACGATGTCCAGGCCGCCGTTGTTTCCCTGTCGAAGATTAGCGGTCGCAGAGGAAGATCTGAGACAACCGCTAGTGGGAATGCCTTCTCGATGGCGAACCACGTCAAGGACCGAGATGAAAACCGATGCTGGGTGTCAGGGGCTCGTCTCCAACTTATAAACAGCCACATATGCCCCAAGAGAATGGGTGACCATGTCTTTCGTGTTGTTTACAGCCAATTCGTGTTAGCAAACCTTCCTCCCGCCCTGTCCATATACAACACCATATGTGGCATCAGCCTCAATCCAAGCCTTGGCAAATCGTTTGACAATTATGAGTTTGGTCTGCGGCTTGTGGCCCCGGTGCGGGGTTCAATTTTCTCATATTTTACAGCTAATCATTAATCATTGACTCATGAACTTAGGATGACTACGAATGTCACTCCTTTTTTCCGCCTGATAATCTGGAAGGCTCCCAACATACAATATTTGGAATGATGCCAGTCTCCATACCCAGCGGCACGGCCAGCGCCCCTCTACTGCATGGGTACAAGGCTTATCCCCTCGACCTCAACACGCCTCCAACCCCCCACCTGGCCTATTTAGATGGCACTACTTACAATGTGTCATAAAAAGATTTGGCCATCCAGACTATCACGCAATACAGAATATTTACCATTACGAGTTGCCCCTAGGGGACTCTGATGAAGAAGGAACCGACATTGGAGATGAGTGGCCATCGGCTACTTTGGACCGTGGGCGAGCCATGGAAATGGTAAACGAGGACCGCGAAGAGCGCCAGAGGTTAGTTGGGCAGTGGGTTTCTACACAGTAGTGGTATGACTTTCTGTGCCGAGTGGGGTGTTCGTGATTTTCCGAGCACTCGTCTATTGTCACCGTATATGTCTTTCCAACTGTTTCTTTTCCATGAATTAATTAATACTGTTCTGACGAGAGGAGTGGGACTTCCGCATCGAGCCGCCCGCCAACACAAAAAACCTGATATAGCGAGACAATAGCTACTTCTGATAGGTTATTTGAACCTATCAGAGTAAATAAGAATAAGTGAGATAGGCTTACTAGCACGACGGGCAGGAGAGGATAAGCGGAGCCCACTTATGGTCAACTAAGGGATCAAATAGTGTCCAATAAGTCGACAGGGTGCAGATTTTAAATTAAAACTGTCTACTTATGTCTTTCTCAATTCAATTTGTCAATAAGTAGACTATTTGTATTTAAAATTCATTAGTCGTTAACTTATTGGACATCATTTAATCCCTTAGTCGACCATAAGTGGACTCTCCTTATCCACTCCTGCCCGCCGTGTAGATATTCTGTCAATAACTCGTCACTAGCTCGCCACTAGCGACTGCTAGCTAGCATAGTTATATCTATTCTGAGGCACATGGCCCTACGGTTTGTTTGTACTTCGGGCAAACCCCATGTGCCGTCGCCGCTACAGTCATTCGCACCATCGCCGATCTTGCTGCCATCACCGCCAACGTTATCGCCCGCGCACGACTTCGGTTGGCTCTGAGCCCATTGCACCATTAAGGAACTCCACGGGTAACCCTCTCCCTACAACAGCCCCACCCGTTCTCGCAGCATGTTCCGGCACACTGGCAGTAGGTCTCGTCGCCGGTGTCCCTCATAATGCGAACGAGCTCATTTCCTAGTATGTCTATGCGTTTACTGGGTTAAGCATTTTATTGGTGGCCAACTCGTTCCTGAGGTAGGTAACCACTTCTACTGACTTCTCTATAGATCTATCTTGTACCACAGCGACATAATTCCTGACTATGCAGAAGTAGCGTTACACTTTCGTTGATACCTATGTCGGTTCTTTTCTTGCGATGGCGCTACAGTACGTCCCCCCCAAGTCTCCAAACTGTCGCACAAATGGGCATACGCGTTGCACTTGGTGTAAGGGTCAAGGAATATAACTTGAGAGTCGTGGAGGCCTTGATTGGTACGGCATGAAAACTAGGATATGGCCAGAGGTTGGATGAGATGTGGTGGGATATAAGATGTTGTTTATCACGGGGACTCGGGAGGACTTCACTCCGACACATTCGACCGAAATTTAAAAAAAGAAAAAAAACTAACGCAATGAAGGGTTTCTACGTGACATAGCTCAGGGGTAAGCGTATAATTAGATAAAGCCCCACCGGAAATACATTCCTCAGACCAAAATGCATAGCGAAGCACATTCTAGAAGGGCAATCGCCGAGTGGTGTTCGTAAATTTCCTCGTTTACTGTAAGCTTAAACTTCGAATTGAACTTGAAATACAATACACCTCATCGTACTAGTATCTTTCCAATTGTTTCATTTCGATGAACTGTTCTGATGATGAAAGGAGCGTCCGCATGCAGCCGCCCGCTCATTCAACTTGCGAGTTTGGCGAATCGACCGTGTGCCACTGGCGCCTCCCGAGTTCTCTGCTTGCGATGAAAGAGCAGTTCTGTAGATCACACTCGCTCTACATCTCACCCATGTCAGCAGATAGACGAGTTATAGACGATATGAACAGGGTTGACTGGATGAATAATCTATTCGAGTGCAAAGCCATCAAGTTTCCCACCATACTATCAGACTGACGACTATTCAGATTCGGGAAAAGGACCGACACCAGAAGTCAGGGACTCCCCGAGTTTCTTGAGGGCGTGGTCGTTGAAGGACGACATCCATGTGTCACTCTTCAAACGGGAGATCGCTTCACACGCAACAGCAACCGCAGAAGGGGGCATACCCGCCAACTGGGCCACTTTAAGTCCATGACTTTCCTTGTTCACACCCGGCCGCAGGCGGTGAGAGTATGCAAAAGAGCCAACCTAAAAAAAAGAAAGAGAAATTCAAAATGCGACTCGGGGGACACCTTCAATAATAGCTGGTCTAGTCTCACCTCCGTCACTTCCACATCAGTGCAAAAGAACCCCACTTTTCGGAACACCCCTGTGCCTCTGTAATCCAAAGTGCACCCGAGCATATCGGTCAGCTCGTGGAAATGCGTGGCGAATAGGGCTCGACAGTTATTCTTGAAGTAGAGATGATGCACTACGGCGAACGCTATGGCCAGCCCGTCTCTGACTGAAGTCCCTCTGCCAACTTCGTCCATGATGACCTTAGGAAGTGGAGTTATGCTTTGCATTGGAGAAGGATAAAGTACTTTTGCTTACAAGGCTATTCGCAGTCGCCTTTCTCAAAATATCCGCTGTTTCTAGCATCTCCACCATAAAAGTGCTTCTGTCACGAAACAGATCATCTTTTGCGCCCACCCTCGAGAACAGACGATCTACAATCCCGACTTCTGCATAGTCTGCGGGCACGAAGGAACCTGCTTGTGCAAGAATGCCGATAAGAGCGGTTTGCCGGAGAAGAGTGGACTTTCCGGCCATATTAGGGCCAGTGATGATATGTAGCTGCGAGTCCGGACAAAGGGACACTGTGTTCGGCGTGAAAGTCCTCCCGGACGAGAGCAGGCCAACTTCCACGGTGGGATGGCGACCGTTGACGACGTGAAATGAGCGACTGAAGAAGAGAGATTCATTAACATCGAAAGGTCTCGCCATAACCTGACGCACTCATTCTTTATAATTGGTCTCGTAAAATGCATGTCGGCTGCAAGGCTGGCAAATCCTAGTGCTACGTCCAGCTCGTCTATGACCTGAGCGTTTCGTCGTAGCTGGGCCTCGTGCACTTTCACCTAAAGTGCGAGTTTGAATCGAATCATTAGGACAAGTTTTCTTGGGAATGTACCTCATTCCGCAGCACTTCAAATGCCGCTTTCTCAGCCGAAGCGATGCTCTGTGATGTTTCCAAGAGTTCGCTTCCGAGTTGAGCCCAACCCTGGTGTCATAATATTCAACTCAGATTCGAGACATAAGAGATATTGTCAGCTCACTTGGTGAAATAAACAACAAGTTGAGTTGCTCTCGGATATAACGGCGAAAGCGGGTGAAACCTTAGTCCTTGCAGCATCACGCTTCGACTTCGCGATATGAACATGTAAACCTTGCAACGGGGTTGAACGTAACGTTAAGGATGGTGCGCCTATCAGGTGGGTGAGTTAAGCTATTGGACGCTCCTGTTAGAAGACGAACTTACCATACTGACGCTGCAGATCGCCTTCAAGGTCCTCTCGCCGCCTCATGAGCCGCTGAAGTTTTGTATGTAAGGCCGAAAGCTCTTCGGAGAATCTAAGTGATACCAATCAGTCGTCGACACAAAATTGCCATTCATCGGAGTCAGCGCACTCAGGGTTGATAGACCATCGATGGCCCTGTTGCCATTTATCCTCAGCGGACGGCTCTTGGGGCGTTATGATATCTTCTTCAGTTCTTTCCGGTAAGCTTCCCAGTCGAGTAGGATCACCATCCATAGAAACCTGGATTTTCCGTTCCAGTTCAGGCAAGTCCTCGATCTGTGAGAGCAACGCATCAATGGCTACCCATTCTCGTTCCAAGCTTCGGTCCCCTTCTTTCGTGTGCAGTTTTCGCTCTAAGGAAAGCCTATGCCTCACGAAAGACCAGACAGAGATTGCGGTATTAATGGCAACGACATCGTCGGTATTCCCACGTCCAAGGAGGAACTTTTGTAGCACGCGCGCAACATCATCGATGCCCTGCAAGCGGTCACGGAGGTCACGTCGAAGGTGAGGGAGTGCATAGAAAAGAGCAACGATGGACTGTCGGGTATTGATTTCAGACAAGGATGTGCTTGGTGAACCTAGAGGATCATTAGCTTTGAACGAGATCAGGTATGGCTGATAAGTACACAACCAGCGAGACAGGAGCCTTGTACCACCGCTGGTCACAGTCCTCTTGAGGCAACCCAGAAGCGTACCAAGTCCCCCGTTTCCGTGTACTCCTTCCCTGATTTCCAAAGATTTGAGTGTATGAGCATCGATCTCCATGCGGGCTTCATCGGTCTCCTTACGAGGTGCAGATAGGTTTGGCATGCACTCCAAAAGGTTTGACTGAAGGTAGCCCGTTAGGAGGGTGACAGCTGAACTCTCTTGGGAAGAAAAGATGGGTGTTGTGGAGTGTCTGGCATTTAACGAGGCATTAGGTACACGATGCAGAGGTTGAAGATGTGTGAGGGTAGCTGTGTCAAAGTACGAGACGACAATGCACTCCCCTCGTACGATCGTGTGGACGGGCATGGGTCGACTGACTTCATCTTTCTCGGTAAGACCACTTCTCGTGGGTGGATGCGGACGATGTCGTCACACAGGCATTCAACTGTGGTAGACTTCGTGAAGAACTCGCCCGTTGATACATCAAGCCAAGCCAAACCCAACTCATCATGCTCTGTTGGGAGGGAGATGCAACCGGGCTGATTGCCATGAGGTAATTGTTTTCGTAGTGATTTAGAAATGGTTCATCAATCAGAGTTCCTGGTGTCACAATGCGAACAACTCGTCGATCGTATGAAGGCTTGGTTCCAGGTGGCACGGGCCGGGCGAATTCTTCACATAGCGCGACGAAGCGACGATTTTGTTGGACAAGTGTTTTCATATGCCTCTGCAGCTGAACGACAGGGAAACCACACATAAGGACAGACTGGTTGTCCCATTTCCGAGAGGTCAGCTTGATATCTAGGAGGCCTGAGACCTCAGCCGCTTGATCAAAATATGACTGCGCAGCCCAAGCTATGTCATTGGGATGATCATGGGATTGACATCGGGGGACTGACCTCATAAAATTGTCCGACGCGCGTAAGTAGAATGCAATGGGGAAACTTTGACAAATTCTCCAATATCTCAGTTGCGAGTTGAGTCCGCGGTTGGTTTGTAGTCGGACTATCTATAAATTAGGGCATCAGCAGCTGAAAGACATTGTTCTTCACACGACTCACCCATTAGAATTGGTGGAGATGCCTTTCTGCCTCTTTTTTGTTTGACGGCAGCATTCTGAGCGAGAGGGGTTGAATTCGACGGCTCCGTCGACTCAGGGATACTAGTATCCTCAGCATTAACGTTCCGCCGGACACGCCTTCTGCGAGCACTCTCTATTGAAGAAGATTCTAAAGCTTTTGGCCGCAACGGCTGAGGCTCAGCCGATGACAAGTTCGTAATTCCGGCTTAGAATGGTCGAGAAGCACACAACCATGTCAACAGACAGCCCCCGGAAGTAGCAAAAGACACACACATTCAAGGATGCGGGAATGACGCGCATGATGGGTATTTGACGCAATTTCGGAACCGAGTACTGCATTCGGAGTGGTTTCACAACGCGGATGAAGAGCGGGCAGTTCGGAATATTTCTTCTTCGTGATTGTTGGTTTGGAAACGGCATTTGTTGCGGTAGATTTTGAGTAAGAACGACAATACGAGCCTGTAGCTAGTAGTTCAGGCAAGCAAGCGACATAGTGATGATATTTCAAGGCATGGCGAGTCAAACCGAGCATGCGAACAGGTCAGCGTTTAAAATTAACTGTTAAGCACATTCCAAGTTTGTCTATAGGCCCTCGGCAAGCGCCGGAAAAGGCAGGTTGCGGCCGTGGGCTCATTCAGTCGGAGCCTGAAGCTGTTTCAACCCGACCTGGCAGCCAATTCGTATTCTGCACCTCGCACCACGCTTCGTAACAATGTCATTCGCCGGAAGACGCAGGGGAACAAGGTCAAAAAGGGTGTTCAATTCACTCTCATGGTCGTCGGTCAGTCCTTTTTGCACACGTCTTCAGAAGGCATTTTACAAACTATTTCGCTTTGGTTTTTTGTCCTTTGTCTCTAGGCGCCTCTGGCACCGGACGTACCACATTTGTGAACACCCTTTGCGAGTCGGAGGTTCTGGGTCACAAGGTTTCTGATAGTCCCGAGACTGCGCATGTAGAGGAGGGCATCAGGATCAAACCCGTCAATGTTGGTGCGTTGCAATCCCTCCACAACACTTCACGATTTTTCAGAGGCTCAGCTTTCACTTTCAGAGCTGGAGGAAGATGGCGTTCGTATTGCCCTGACAATTGTGGACACTCCCGGATTTGGTGACAACATTGACAATGAGTTCGCGCATGTATCATGCATTTGGCACCTTATGAACTCTACTTACGCCTCAATATCAGATTCCAGGAAATTGTTGGTTACCTAGAACGCCAATATGATGATATTCTTGCAGAAGAATCGCGCATTAAGCGTAATCCCCGCTTCAGGGACAATCGTGTCCACGCGCTTCTCTATTTCATTCCCCCAACCGGTCATGCGTAAGATACGTTAATATGTTTCAAGTGTAAGATTCTGATATAATGCTGTCACAGCCTGCGCGAAATGGACATTGAGCTGATGCGCCGCCTGTCACCTCGCGTAAATGTCATCCCCGTTATCGGCAAAGCCGATTCTTTGACCCCAAGCGAGCTCCGTGGTTTCAGGAAGCGGGTGAGCGCGTATCCAAGTCATTATTCTTTGTTGTATTGAAGTTTGGATGCAGATCATGGAGGATATCGAGCACTACGATATCCCCGTATACAACTTCCCTTATGATGTGGAGGAGGACGACGAAGAGACCATCCAAGACAACAGCGAGCTTCGCGCTCTACTTCCTTTTGCTATCGTGGGCTCTGAGCAGGAGATCGATATTGAAGGCCAGCCCGTTCGGGCTAGAATTTATCCTTGGGTATCGTCGAGGTCGATAATCCAAAGCATTCTGATTTTAGCAGACTGCGAAGCGCTCTTTTGAAGTAAGTGCGCCTTTATTTGGTTTTTTGAAAACACTGAAATATGGGAAACAGTTCACATTTGGCGGATCTCAAGTCCTTGACGCACGACGTGCTGTACGAAACGTATCGTACTGAGAAACTGTCGCGCACAGTCCACTCTGATACGCAGTAATTGTTTTAAAATTACTCGCATGTCACTCCGACACTGATGCGCTTTTTTACAGTGATTCGTCTATTCTCCCTGAGGAGCTTGCCACTCAGAGCGTGCGCCTGAAGGAGGAGCAACTTCGCCGAGAGGAGGAGAAGGTTTGTGTGTACTTTGTGTACTGCACGCTGAAATCTGACGATTTTATTCTAGCTTCGCGAAATTGAGCTCAAGGTACAGCGTGAGATTAATGAGAAGAGGCAGGAGCTACTCGCAAAAGAGGAGTCTCTCAGGTTGGTTTCCAACGTGAAAGCGACGTATGATGTTACTAAGTCGTCGCCACAGGAACCTGGAGAGTCGACTTGCGGCTCAGGGCTGACGGGGCGATTAGGATTGTGGCGTGTTGTGCGCGTGGACTACAGAGAGGTAGTATACCCCCGAGGTGTTGAATGTTTCAGCGTGCACGCTCGTTTGAAAATTTCTTGTTTGTTTTTAAGTAATTTTTGAATTTGATGGACACTGCCGAGAAAGGGAAAAGACGACCACGCTGAGTGAAACTGAGGCGATCCATCTACTCGTCGTCTTGGACGCCCTCCACGCCCTCCATGCACACCCTCCTCGCCCAGTCGACAGACTGGGACCCCCTCTACCCGCAACAAGATGCTGGTCCATCCAACCCTCGTTCATCGCCTCCATACGTTTCGTCCTCTTTGTCTCAGCGGAGACGTTCCTCTGCCTTTCACCCCCCTCAGCCCCCCCCTCCCAGTCAGCCAATACCCAGCATTCCGGTACTTAGTACAAACCCCCCCTCAGACGGTTTGTCCTTTGTGGACGACAGCGCTTCCAATCCTCCTCCGGGAATGATACAGACCCTTGCACGCCCTGTCGCTTCTTCTCGCTTGCCTGCCGTGTCTCCATTTCCCCAATCAGACTCTCGGCACACCTTGTCTACCGTCGCGCCGTCTCTATCAACAAATGGAACTCGTTCCCCCCCGCGACAGCGCACCCATTCTCCTCCCTTTCAGCATCCAGAAATGGCTTCAGATCCTCTCGCGCTTTCCTCTCGCGGTTCCCAACCACCTACCGAGCGTTCTCGGCCGTCCTCGCGTCGAGCCCTGACAAGGGCCCTTGAACTTGCTCGTGAAGCTGTCAGGCTCGATTCGACGAACGACGACCCGTATGGCGCCGTTGTTGCCTATGGAAAGAGCGTTGCCCTCCTCAGCAGAGTCATGGAACGTGTCATAAACGGTGAGGACACTCATGAATCCACCCGTCGAAGAGGTGGTCGACGGAGAAGCGTGGTAGCTCAGGAGGAGGAAGTCCGCCGACTCAAGGCTATTGTGCGTACTACTGTCGCGCCTGCTTTTGCCCTTGTTCACATTGTGTTTACGATCCAGCATGACACGTATGCTGAGCGCATGAATATTCTCAGCCTGATATACTCTATCCCTCCTCCACCTCACTCGCCCTCAACTTCATACCTGTCCTCGGTATCTACCTCCACTGACTCTACCCGGCCACCATCGCCAGGTTCCCCTCCTTCTGATTCTTCTGATCATTTTTCTCGCGAGACTTCTGCCGTACTATATGATGACGTTGATGATCGAAGATTTTCGCAAGAAACTGCGAGATATCGTGGGGAACTTTTCAATGGAAGGGACTCGCCTGAGGGTACGCGGTCATCTCGCCTCCCTTAATATAATCTAACGTTCCCTTCACCCAGTTGAATCTTCTGAATACCACCATCCATACTCTGCCGCTGCTGCTGCAAGGATGTCCCAATTATTGGATGATGACCCGGAGACGCCTATACCGAGGAGCACTGGCACGGCGCCAAACGGGAGAAGGTCGACGATTTCGCCCCTCACGCGTCCTCGACCTTCAAGTCCCCCGCTCCCGGGCAGCAGCCTGCGACCACGCGCCGCTTCTGAACTTCCTCCACCTGCACCTCCTCCTCAAGGCGCTTTACCTCCCCCACCCGATAAACCATTCCCTAATAAGCATCTGAACGCAACCCATAATCGACCGCGAGTACAGTCCGCAGGTCACAGCCCATCAGGTTCCAACAGCCGGCTAGAGCCTCTGCACGAAGAAGGGGATAAGCAGGCAGAGCATCAAACATTCCAGGGGCTGCCTCATTGGAACCATCATGGCATCGAAGAGGAGGCACGTCTTCAGCGTACCCCTTCGCAGGCTCAGCGGGATGCAAATCGATCACAAAATCTGCCCCCGCTTCCCGTAGAGGGTTCCATGACTCCTGTACGCGAGCAGGTCCAAGACCTTTCGCCGGCATCTTCTAAGTTTGGACCACGGGCACGGGGAGCCTCGACTCCTTCCACACGCTCAGAAATCATTGCCCCTCCTCCTTTAATCAATGGCTCCACTACAATGGGCACCATTTCACAACGACGGTCAAAAGGTTCCACGCCGGAGGCAAACCCTCCTGGTGTGGACGAATTCCCCGAGGCATCGCCGCCTTCAGCACCGAAAGCGAAACTTCCTAGCGTCACCACATTAAACTCATCACCTCCATTTTATACACGTAGCCGCGCTTCGTCACAGCCAGGACAGCGACCGAACATAACTGGATTGCCCCCTCCCTCATTCGACCCTCCGGGGCCGTCTATGGCGGTGCCACATTCAACGTCTGCTGTGCTTCCGCGAAAAGCATCCGTTTCATCTAAAAGTAATTCATCTCTTCCACAAATTACCGTTGTTACCGGATATCTTTCTCCGCCACTAGATACACCAGCGAGTCAGCTCGTACCACCACCACCTATACCACACAGCAACCTACCGACAACACCGGTGTCCCCACTTCCACCTACCGCGCCTTCAGACCCCCTCCGCAAGCCCTATCATATGATGAATCTGTTGCGACATACGATGACATCCAAGACAGGCGGCTATATCACACCAAGATTACATGTTCCCCAAGAGGTTTGGTCACAAGGTGGCGCGAGGTTGTTGAACTTGCCCGAGAAAGTGCGCGTCGTCGAGGTGTTGTGCTCGTCGCTCGAGGAAGTACAACATATCAGTGGGGGCATTTTCGGTGCAGGGAACGTGAGCACCAGCTTAGCACCGGGGATTGGCAAGAAGGAAGGGGAACTGTGGTCGCTCAAGCTGGAGGAGTTTTCCACCGTCTGTGACGGTATGGTGGCAAACTTTGGGAAGAAGCTGGGGGTCGGGGAAGGATTCATGATCAAGAAGACTAGCGGGGTGAGTCTTGGCCAACTGCCAAGGTCGGTTCTTATATTGATTGGAAATTGGAGGTGACGTCGTGGGGTGGCAAGTTGACTCGCCAGCTTGACAAGTTCACGAATCAGAAGAAGTCAGCATGCGTTCCGCGTCATTCCTTTTCTGGTTCTGACCTGTCTCTTATTATAGCCTTGATTCTCCCGCATCGTATGTCCAAGGGCTTAGCCGGCTCTTCGCGCAAGCGCAACTCCTCGATGAGCACTCGCGCGCCACTTCGATGCAACCCATTGCGCCCGCTTATGCCAGTCTAACTCCGGAGTTGAGATCCGCCATCGAGAGCAAGCTCCGACGATCGTCTGAATTCTTCGCCACCGTGGTCCTCACGTTCGTTGTCCGTGACATGGCACAGTTACTCGATAAATACGTCAAGAAGTGCGAAAAGTGGCTCGCCGAATAGAGCCAACTTTCACCGCATCATCGATTCCAATCCACCCGTCCATTCTACACCCACATCACGCTCATTGTGTCCAATCAATATCTGGAAAGGAAAAGAGGGAAGGGTCGCTGTATTTTTTATGCTTTCCGGGGACTACATACCTTGGCGCGGATATATATCCTTACATCTTCTGATGCTTCGGTTTCAACCTTTCATATCATCTGTCTTTTATTTTATTTTTTCCCCCCTTTCTTCGGCCTATTCGTGCCGAATGTGAATATTGACGGGCCCCCATACGTTACCCATACACTGGTTGTCTCTTTTGTTCAGTGACCTATACGCCCTGCGATCCCCTTCTGCACGCATACCATAGTCTATTAGTCTGGCCATTGTATCAGCAGCGCGAACATCCTACGTCGCGCGCCTCACACGGTAAGTAGCTCCGGTTGCAATGTAAATTCATCAAGTAGAATTCAAGTATGCGCGATATAAATATATCGTTATAGCATGATTAGAGAAGTCCGAAGTTGGTTGACTTGAATCCGCGGAATTAGACACGTCATTGTGTGTACAGTAAACTGGCCTCGGCCGTCAACATATAAACAGGAAATAACTTATGCGAGCGTGTGATGGAGTGAAATACAGACCAGTACTTGGCCACGAGAAGATATGTATAGGAAATTAAAGGAGTGTGAGGGTAACGATGCTGGATATGAGGCGAGAATTAGTGTCAAGTGGCACTTGCTCGTTGCCATTGACGGGGGCAATCGGCGGTGATAGTTTGATGAAAATCAGTAAGTACCTGGAGACGCATGGCTGAAAAATAGAAAAGTCAGGTATGGATGGGTCCGCGGACATGGTAGGGGGAATGACGCGATGACGCACCGTAGGCATGGCGGGCAGGCTCGTCGATATCTTCCTCATCGGAATCGAGAAAAGCATCGACGGTAGTGACGACATGCCAGGCCTCTGTGCAAGAATGTTCGATCAGATGGGAGAACGCGGGTGCAGCAGATGGTCATACATACGTTGGAGAATGGAGCGTTGGGGAGCACTCGAGCATCGATTGGATGCGCGGGATGTTGAGGACTCTGAAAGGGTACGAGACGGATCAAGTCTCTTTGTGGGATTGGGTCGTCTTCTGCGTGAGGGAGGCGGCCCTGGGAGACATATTAGCATGACTCAGGGTCAAATCAAAAGTGAAAATGTACCGAGGTGATCAGAGTCGTCCTCCACGGCAGAATCGGGGTCGGAGCGTTCTCTCTTCGTAGGAATAGATTTCCCGCGAGATGGTGCACCGACTTTGGACTTTGCGATGCCCTTCCTGTCCTTTGGGTTGCTGTTGTTGTTGTTGTTTTCGCTACCTTGTTGGCGTTCTTTGCGAGGAAATCGATTCGCAATTTGGTCATTTTTTCTGCGTAATTTCTCTCATCTTCCGGATCAATGTTCTCCTTCTCGAATTCCTCTTCGGAGAGAGGGACAAGCTCCGGAATGAGCCCGAGGTGCTTCCTTGCATGTTGGTCATCGAACGGGTTCACGGAAGGTGCCTCGTGATAGTGAAAGGTGAGCCAGAGGAAGGCACGGGCACGAGAAGGCGACGAGATCCTGATAGGTAGAAACAGATCGAGAAAATCGAAATCTTGGCATCCGAAATGGTCATGTGCCACGGTCTGAGACAGCCGTGTGATCATGAATAAAATGGAGAAAAAATCTAAGGGAGGAAAACGAACAGTGAAGTGATTGGAGAGGACAAAGAGAAGATTGACAATGCTGGTGGATGGGACAATGCCAGTTGACTGGGGTCAGATCAGAACGGAGGGGCGCGGATGTGGATCTATTGGGTGCTTACCGCTCTGGCACGGAGTTCGGCAGGAGTGACGGGTATGTTGGTGGCGGCCTCATCTTTGAGGCTACAAGCCTTGAGAATGTTCTTTATGCGAGGCGCGTCTTGGAGATTCGCATCGGCTTTCTGCAAGGAAGGGACGGGATGATAAGTACGTAATGCCGTGCGCATCTCCGGAAGAACTAGGCAGAGGGGGAGCACCGGTCAAAGAGTGGTAAATGGCTGGACAAAACGGGAACACAGACATGTCATCGTGGTGTTCACCCGACCGACATTCGCCAAAAGGGACATCTTGGCAAAGTCAGTCGCAAATTCGGGCGTTTCTTGCATCTTCTCCCGAAGTGCCTTGGAACACCGTGGCGAACTCATCAGCGCATGAACATAGAGGTCCCGGAAGGTGACCGTTCCACCACCTCCGTCCTCCTTTGGCGGCGGCAGAGTCGGGTCCGTAAAGACGCGTTCCGGCGCAGCGAAAATGTGGTAGAGAAAGTCATATTGCAAGTCCCGTCGGGTCAGCGGCTCGGCCTCTTGGTGCTTGATTGCGAATGCCTTTCGGCGGGCGAACGACGAGCTTCGGGAAAGGTTATATATATTAGATTGAATTGGAGAGAAGACGATGGCGGCGGAAACGTACTTATTGGCCCTTTGAGTGGCCATGTTGGATGAAGAGAGAAGGGGAATGGAGGAACAGTCGTGGTAACAATGGATGTCATAGCCCCTGCCAATCTGCGCTTCGCGAGCTCGATCATCACGTCCAACTTTCCTGTGTTCTCCCAGTCGTCATAGTTTCCTATTCGGCGTGATCCAATCTCCCTTTCATTTTCCCAAACATGGGCGCCACGCATGGGCCCGGCCACCGCGGCCGAACTCCTCAACTGCTGCTCCCAGGAGTAGTTGAAGAGTTCGGCTGCCCGGTCCTGCCACAGATCCACCTTTCTCCGTTGCGGAGGCATATTCCACTGTTCTCGATTATTGTCTTGCACAATTTGCAATGTCTCAGCCACTACAGCGACGACCCCTGACCAGGTACTGGTGCAAGTGTAATTGGTTATCAGAGTTGGTGAACGATTCCGAATTTTGTACCTGAGACCGAAGCTGGACTCTCAGAGAATGTTAAGAATGGTAAGACTATTGCGCATTGGATTCGTATTCGTCGCCAGGTGCTTTTGATTTCTGTCGATTATTCCTGACGCTTCGATATCCTTCAATCTTCAAGTTTTCAGCACATCATGTCCCTCCCCCTCCCTGTTCCTGTTCGGCATCGAACAGAATTCTTGGTTCCTCATAGGATACAAACTCACTGTCCAGAGGTTTGCCATCCCGGCGCCACCGGCCAAGGGCAAGTCCCAGTAACTCGCCACACAGAATCCCTCATCTTTGATGTTTCTCTTTTGTATACCCTACGCCCTTCCCTTAGTGATATTGTACCCCGGGTGACACGGGCTCGTTGCACCTCATTACCACGTTGTCCCTGGCCTAAGCTGAGCAACAAGGAGCGAGCCAGTGGCACACGCGATATCAAATGGGTATCTAGAAAGAACTACTGGCACTGCCATCGACTTGTTCTCTACTTCAGTCCAGATAGGCTCAACTATGCCTCCGAATAACTACTGCAGCAGGCCGAGGTTAAAGGCACTTGTTGTTCATGCACCGGACGCATAAGATCCAACGGTGATTCCTTCATGATCGATGGGATCGATGGAACACAGTAACTACCGCGCTACAACGGGCCACGACTCAAGGTATCCGTTGGCCCTTGTTCTTTGTACGCATGCCTATTCTGATCTCTGTGCAGGTTGCCATCATGACGCTTTATGTGAGAGGCTTTAAAACTGACAGGTAAAAAGTGGCAAACGTCGTTGGAGCCAAAGACAGAACTGACCCTCTAGTCAAGACCGGTATCCGTATCATCGTGGGTCGACATCATAGGGATTACGAACCTTTGTGCCCTGATGGGGAGCGCTATTTGGCACTCATCGTTGCTTTAGAGATTGGCGACGACAAAGATGAAATGAAGAAAAAGGACTTGTGAGAAATTGATGAATCCATCAGTGGCCCTTCCCCGTGTTCTTGTAGGACTGGACGTTTGGGAGCTTTGGGAGTGATGTGAGTTTGGATGTTCGTTAGACGGATGGGAGAACGTTAACGTCATGAAATACAGGCCCGATTAGCCCAATTTTTCCAAGTAGAACAAGCTAATTCCGTATCACGACGATCGCCTCATTCCAACTTTTAAGCAATCGGTTGTACCCATTTCTCTGGCTCTTAACGATGTATGTCACGAGAAGGCTTTCGAGTTGAATTACTGCTATTTGAACGCCAGTGTATTCCTTTATGCCCTTCGGGTGCGATAACTATTGCATGACGCATACACTTCTGGGAGTGGTCGATTCGTCGAACTCACGACTCGGAGGTCGAATGAGCCTGGGCAGTCCGTACCACCGATTTGACACGCTTCTTCCCATCAGGACCATCACTATTCACATCATTGCCGTTCTTTGCACATAACCGGTGTTCCTTTGCTGAAATCAGGAACTTGAACCACCTCGGTCGCACGGCATAAACTGATGAAGATGCGGACGACGCGCCTTTTATCGGATTCATCGAAAAGAGAATGGACATTATATTAGAGGGTAGCTAGCCAAAACGAATTGACTCGAGCATGTGCAAGAAACAATTGGAAGGATACTACGACGAGGTGTATCGTATTACTGTATTTAGATTCGATCCGAGAGGAAAGGTAGGTGACCCGGGCCTGCTATTCTTCGTGGAAATGTGCCACGACAGCGGTACTGAGTTGTCAGGAAAGAGGCCGGCCAAGAGAGAGAAAACGTTAGCACGCACAGAGGCATGGATAGACTCGGACGATTCTCTCGTTCATTCTGTGGTTGTGTGGTGATTCCTGCCAAGTTCCAGAGATTAATCGATTGCCCTTCCACTTTGGTGTGCTGATCGTAACTACTTGAGGCCATACTAAGTTAATGAAAAGTGACATTTTTTGTTTACTACTGTACGCGTCTCTGTGACATGACATTGTTGATTTACGACGTGCGTGCGGGACCTAGATACGCGCGTGCTTGATCGCCACCCTAATGTGCCCTTTTGTAAACTCCATAACTCTCTTATCGTCGTATTTGGTGATCAAAGTGTCCCATCGGGCTTCCCGTAAAATGGGATGAAGTCGTCTTCGTGGGAACGCTGCCTTCCCTTCCTTCCCGCCCCAATCAAAGTCAATAAGGAATAACCTGTCGCCGTTAACAATAAAATTGGGAGGACGAAGGTCCCCATGAACGTAGCCTTGCGCATGGAATCTCTCGACGACATTCTCGATATCCTTCAGCCATTTTTCTCCATAGTCACATAAGCCTTTTGATTCATGGATACGGTCCGCCGATGGGAAGTACTCCATCGCAACACCGAACCAGCCACCAGGCAGCCTTTCGAATCCAAGGAGCTCAGGTGCATGCTCGATCGAAGCACATAACTCGTGGAGTTCCTTGCTGTACGTTCTTGAAAACTTGAGTAGGATCACTTTTTGATCACGATCCGTTGTGGTGGCAAGATACAGGAGGCGTTTGCCCTCCAAGCCAGTTTCGAGCCTCCTGGTGATTTTAAAATTTAACCGATCCCCTACCTGCCCCTTTCCAGAAACCCGGAGCAAATTATGGACATCAGGGTGTCGCCTATGGGATCCAGAAATGGAGCGTGGCGGTGATATGACAAGACGTGCCGCATCTTGTTCAATGCGGTCCAAAAGACGACAAGAAGCTTCGAATGTGGCATAGAGGTGCACTCTGTTGGGTATTTCGCTGTCGTTGGATATGAATGGATGGGTTAAGGGGAGGACCCGAATTTGTGAGTCGATCATAACTAGGCCGACGAACGAGATAATCGTCCCTGTCACGGTTGCATCGCTTGAGTTAGTGATCTTGGACAAGAGCATCTTGCCTTACCACTGATGATGACACCAAGAGCTGGCTGTCGCCATCCGTAGAAAACCTCTGTCGTTGAGTTCAAAGCCAGTCGTAGGAAATATGAGGCCATTTGGCCTTCAGCGACAGCAATTTCTCTCTCGAATTCGAGGATCAATAATGGGCCCCCATGACTTGCTGTGACATGTCCATCCGTGAAGGCTTGTGTTCCGTTATCGACGCTATACTCGAAATTCCTCTCAGGACCTGCGAATATGTGGCGCAAAAGATCCTGTATCCTGATCTGTTTGTCCTCCTCGTAACCCAGATGACACATCGCATCGACAAGTTCATCTACCTCCGCTTCCTTGGAAATGCATTAGGGTAGTTCGCCGAGTTGTTTATGAAATCGTGAAATTCCCCGAATCCCCTGTATATAAGTGGGAGAGGGGGTAGGTCGGAGTCAGGCTTGGGACAGTCATCAAGTATTCGGTCTTGTTGGCTTTCCTGCAGTGCTTCGTATATCGAAGCACTGTTGAGCTTGCTAGGCTTAATGCGTGCTAATTTGCTACGTCTGGCTCCTTCGCGATAATCGTCCTCGCGTTTGCGTTTTGCTATATGTTAAGGAGAGTTCAGTAGGGAACATGAGGCGGAAGGAAATGAGAACGTCGCACACCTTTCTGCGGTACTCTCACAATCAGCGGCTCATATTTTTTAAGTTCGAGATCCCTCATGGGAACCCACATGCCGACTCTCTTGCAATTATTGTCCTCGTCATTAGAGAACTTTAAACTCCCGACTAGTTCATCTATTTTATCGGGATCGGCGTTCTGTAGCGTCAGGGTTTGACACCTCCAAACCTCCATTTCTGCGATGATGACATGGGTGAGCATTTCTTTGTGCCTCTCCATGACGTTCTCCTTCAAGTGTTGGACGAGCTCGTCATGGCCTATATATGCCAGGCAGGGTTCTCCGAAGGGCATCTTCTCGGAATCGATGAGGATATAAAAAACCTCGATGTATTCAAGTTCCATGATGGCGGGAGTCTGACCGGTGTGGTTAGGGGCCGGTGGCGGCGCCATCTAACTTGGTCCGAGGCCTTGCTGCGTTGACGCGTCGAGTGTCGACATTCAAAGACATCCTTCTTGGAGGGATAAGGCAGTCCGTCCCTCACATGTGTATGTACAGGATGTTGTTGCGCGCTTTTAGCCTAGCAGTCTTCGTGCCTGACATTGTGAAATCACACCTTGACTTCCAGCTGTTGTCAATGTAGCACGCCCACAAGCTCCTTGCTAAGTGAATCCAGAACTTATTCGCTTGTTGATGAAAGTTGCGATTAGGTGAGGCAAAAATAAGGTCGCGAGCCTCAAGGAGACTACTCTCTTGGGATAGTAGCCGAGGTAATGTGAGAGGGTACAGCAATGACATCGATGTGGTTTCCTGAGGTAGTAATATTATTCCGACGACGATGCGTCGCAGCAAGTAAAAATGATAAAGGTAGTGGTGAAGTAATGCAATTAAGGACAGGCTGTGCTGAAGGACTTGTACAGCGAGAAAGAAAAGACCTCCCTAATAAATGGTATCCAATAAGTATACATGATATGGAAAAGAGATAGATGTGGGTGAGAGATTGCTAACCAGCCAATGGAAAAGTGAGAGAAATCGGAACGAAGTAAATAAAAACAATAAACACCGCTCATCTATGGCAGGTACAAACAAGCCTAGCTGGGGACCTTGAAGAGGCTTGTTTGCTTGCCCCAGAGTGTTCACAGGACACCCTCCCAGACGCCTCGCACACGCTCCAGCACATCCACCACGACGCTGCTGCGATACATCAGCCCATGATCCGCACCTTGCACAACCTTGACACGGCAACGCCCCGGTCCCATAGTACGTTCCATCCAGCGCACCGCGTTCTCTGCAATCTTTTCGTCGCGATCACCGTACCACACGCGCACGGCATGCGGGTATGCCGCATATGAGAATTCCCATGGCTGCTGATCATGATTTAAGATTTGCAGCAAGTCACCGTGGGTCCCACGTGAAGATTCGGCGTGAGCTGCAGCGATCAATGCATTGCCTAGCGCGGCTTGGTAGGCACTGGTCGCAGTGATACTTGCCTTTTCATCGGTTGTGGGCGACAGTGGAACGTTTGTGCGTGGCGGAGACCTGAGGGAGGGAGGGCTTGATCGTGAAGTAGCACTATGAGACAAGGACCGACGACCAGCTGCACGGCGGTTAGGACTCTCTGACGGTAAATTTGAAGGACCGGGAGGGTTATCACCTGTGCTGGCAGCATTTGACCAATTAAATGCATCAATGTCAAGCCCGACATCAAGGGCGAGCGGCGGAGGAACCTGAGGGGGTGTTGCAATTGTGGACCCTTTGTTTGACTGCGTTGTAGACGATCGTCGGAGTGAGCCCATAGAGCGTAGCGCTTTCAACCTCCGTCCTCCTGCCAAGGGACTCGGTTTGTCTGGAGAAGGAGGTTGCGGATGATGTGAGCCGCCTTTAAACCTCGTTAAGAACCCTTTTGATGTCTTCCGTGCGAACGAAGGCTGCGGCTTACTCTCGCTCAGCGTGCGACTACGTTGAGAACCAGAGCTTCGAGCGCCGAGAGTACTTCGACTATCGAACCGACCCTCGAAATCTCGCAAGTCATCGTAATCACTAAAGACACTCGAAGTAAAGCTAGGACGTCGCTGGGTACGTGGGAGGGGAAGGGATTGTGTCGGGGTGGTGTCCTTATCCGGGTATCGACGTGCAGACGTGTTATTAGGTGGCGTTGGCGTTGATATCGAGGACTTGGCATTATAGCCAATACCCCTGTAGGCAATTGTTGGGGGTTTGCCAAGCATCCAAGCCTGAATTTTCCACTCTGCGGCCTGAGCGGTCTTAAGTATACCGGTGGGGACGTACTTGAGCCATTTGTAACCGGCTAATCAAATTCGGGTGAGACGAATCACTACGCGATTTGAGGAGATGACACAAACCTCCCTCCACACCCCCGACCCATGGTGCGAGAAGTAAAATTTCACCACGGATACGTTCAGGGACTTTATTTGCAAATGATAACGCATAAGGAGCGCCAGCCGAATGCGCCATGACGCTACACTGGTCAATGTGTAGCAAGTCGAGAACCTCTTCAACAGCTGATGCCCATTCTGGGATGCCCCTCGCTGTTTTGGATTTAGGCACTTCAGTTCGGCCGATGCCCCACCTGGAGCCTTCGTAAGATGACTAGCCGTGACGCTCGACCAGAAGGCTTACCTGTCGATCGTGATGAGACGGATGCCAAGGCATTCTGCCATGTCGTCGTAGAGGCCGGAAACATATCGTACGCCGCCCAGACCCAAGAATATAACAAGAGGATAACCCGTTGAGCTTCCCAAATCCGATAAACTCACGACAAGAGGATTCTCTACAGATGCATGTGGAGGACGAGTGAGTTTAAGTAGGGTTGTTAACCTGACAGAACGAAGATATTCTGCAATGGCCTGCGACTGCGTGGGCGGAGGAGTAAAGTCAACGGTTGCTGCTTGCTCAGTTGGGTCTACATCGTTGTGAGGGGGCGTGGTGCGGCGACAGTCCGACCATAGCGATCCCGGAGCAGAGGAACGCTCTGACATAAAGGAATGCCGAGAACGTGATGATTGGGAGCTCATGGCAGGAGCTTGGACGACTGGGGACGTTGTCTGATTGCGCAGAGTCATCTTCACCTCCTCGGCAATGCTATCCACTGATGTGCGTGAAACAAGCTCTGCTTCCTCCGCTGCAGACACTGGTTCAGGCTCAGACTCTTGTTCTTCGTACACAGTTTCATGACCGTGGCTGCTCGCCTTTAAGGAATCTCGTACCGTAGGTGGACGAGATCGTGTTTGCTGTTGTGGAGGGGCATATGCACGAATGATGTCGGAGATGGAAGGTGTGACAGATCTTACAGACTTGGTGTCAGAACGTGAAGGTTGGGGTGATGGGGGAGGGGTACAGTCCCTGGAACGAGGAAGAGAGGCAACAGCGGGAGAGGTCGGCCTTGATACTTTGGAACGAGAAGACTGACGAGCTGCGAGCGCTTTAAATATACGAGGACGTGTATCGTCGTCCTCATCGGCGTCATTGTCGGCATCCGTGCCATCGTCGTGATGAGAGGCTCGTGAGGCGGATGACCTTTTTCGAGCCAACCCACCACCGAGAGTCACGCCTGGTGGAGGGGTGGGAAGTGGAGGTTGGTGGAGTGGGTGAAATCTTTCCTTGGTGCGGGTGGAACGGGAGATGCCACCTGAACCCATGAAAAAATCGTCTTTTCCAAAACTGTTCATTCCGTCGACCAAAGCGTCCATCGTCTCTACTCCCGGAATGGGGGCAGAGACTACGACGGAGAAGGGATCGAATATGGGTCTGTGAGTTGACAGGTCGATTGGCGTCTGGGGCGGCGTCTCGATCTGGGTGAAAGAAGAGGAATCGGATATTCGGAGACGGGGAGGCTCGGAGCGGTTTTCGCTGGAGGATCTGTTTGGGGGGGCTCGACGGGGACGGCGTCTTGGGGGAGTTTTCAGGACGAGGTCATCGTTGTGAGTAGAACCGGAGGGTGAGAGAAGAGGATCGGAGCGGCCGCTGAACCGGGTTACGGCCACGTTGGCGAAATTCGAATTGGATGAAAGATCAGAGTGATGGCTGCCCGTGGCTCGTCCATGTCTTTGCTGCAGTGACATTTGACGGGGGTAATAGTCAAAGTAGGAAGGCGCGCGACCAATGGGGAAATGGATTTCCGGTTGATCTGATGCCGATGACTTCCCCTTGCCCTTGGCCTTCATGCCATCAGCCGTCAGTGACGGGCCCGAAGGATCAGCGGTGCAAGTGGTGGCGGTGTCGATAACTGTGCTGGTAGCGGCTTCGTTGGGGGATATGATAGCCGTGGCGGTGGAAGTGGGAGGCCGGATGGAGGAGACCATGAGGTGATGAAAGGGAAGGGAACGGGAGAGGGAAGTAAAGGGAAAAGAGTGTGTGGTGGGAAGGGCGCGAATGAAAGGAGTGAGCTGGACAGGTAAGTGACATACACAAGTGGTCGCCGAGAAGCGCCCTCTTCTCACAGAAACATTTTTGACTCGTCACAGACTTTCCGGAGCAGAGTATATGCCATTGCCAACTATGGTATGGTTACCAATGTTTTACCGTAACCATGCTGCGGGGGTCTCACACGATAGGGGTGACTAATTGCCAGACGCCGGACGCTCGGGTCAACTCGGTGTGGGGAATGGGAATGGTGCGCCCTTGCTCCTTCTTCTGTCTTGCTTGCCCTTGCCCCGCGTGATGACCGTGGATACTAAAAGCCTACATGCTACCGAGATTCGGGATCGACCTCCCAGAACATGGCGTCAGGCTGCGCATGCCATGCTGTACTTTTTCGTATTCAACCTGGGTTGCATCGCAATCAACGCCTCGCAGTTTGTCTTTCTCCTGCCTCTCCGCTTCATTCCATTTGTCTCGGCAAAGTCACTCTATGATGCCGGGATCCGATTCAGCGAGGGCGCCTTTGGTACTCTTCTCAGTAAGTATCTTTCCCCACCTTGATGGCTTCCATTAAATGGATTGACATGTCCAGTCCTTATGTGTCAGTGGTTCGCACCTTCGCGTCTCGTTATCACCTTTGAACGAGATGGCCCGGGCGCTTTCTCGATGGATGAGATCGGTGAGATCGCGATACGAGGGAGGGATGGGCGGGTGTTGGGGCTCAAGCTGCCCACAAAGTCGGTTCTGATTGCGAATCACCAAGTCCGTAACTGCCTAAACAACTAACTCACCGCGGTGATGTCCACTTACCACTTTCAGGTCTATGCAGACTGGTGGTATGCGTGGTGCTTGACCTACTTTATGGACACCCACAGAGATGTGTGCATCGTTTTGAAGAAAGGTCTCAAGTGGATCCCTATAGTCGGTTGGGTAATCCATTTTCTTGCCCCTTACGTGTTCTCTAGCTTATGGGCGTAGGGCATGCAATTCTTCAACTTCATCTTCCTTGCTCGTTCTTGGGCTTCAGACCGTACCTATCTCGTAAAGCAGCTAGCGCTCTTGGGCCAACGGGCTCAGTTGCATGACACCCCACTCACTTTCATTCTCTACCCAGAGGGTACCCTCGTCAGTCAAGATACGCGCCCTATCAGCAAAAAGTATGCCGACAAACTCGGGATTGTAAGTCCTCCACCACCAGTCCTACTTACCATCACTCACTGGCTATCGCTTCGCAGCCCGACATGACTCACACACTCCTCCCACGGTCAACAGGGTTGCACTATAGCTTGCGTGCCTTGTCGTCTTCTGTCCCGAGTCTCCAACTGCTCGATATCACTGTGGCCTACCCCGGTATGTCCCTTCCATTTCACTTGACCGGGTAAGCTAATTTGTGGTGTGTTCAGGGATCCCACCCATGGGATACGGCCAATCATATTACACTTTGCGATCAATCTTCTTTGATGGGATACCCCCTCCCACCATCCATATGCACATTCGCCGATTTGATGTAGCTGCCGATGTGCCTATCGGCAACATCGCTGGCGGCATGTCCAGAACCTCACCACGCGGGGAAGTTCCTGGCGTTGACGTGCCAGAAGACGAGCGGCAGGCGTTTGATGTCTGGTTGCGTGACAGGTGGATCGAAAAGGACAATCTTATTCAACGATTCCATGATACAGGCACCTTCTCCTCTTCTCTCGATAAATACCCTGAGATCGACGTACCACTCGAGCTGAGGCGCAAGGGAGAAGTTTTAGGTATCTTCTTATTTTTCATTCCTGCTCTAGGATACGCGTGGAGCCGACTGCAAAGCGCTGCGCCGTGATCAAACAACGATTTTAAGGGGTTCATCGTGCTTTTTGACATACCTCTTTTTTTTTCTCGGACGGTATTCAACTAGCAACTGGATGGTTCACTCATTTTTCTCGGCTACCTTCTCATCATGAGTACCACGGTTCCTTCAATTGATATTCCGGTGGATTATTACATTGTGTGGATATCTAGATAAGTAGATTTTTTGTCGAGAGTGTAGTATCCAAGTTGGTGCATGTATCTAAGCACCCTGTCTCTGAGACTCGATTTTCTTCACTATGAAGAGGCTTGTATCCAAGAATCGTTCAACGCAGTTGACCAAGCAGGTCTCTTCACCACGAGAGAACCGCGTTGAGGGTGTACCGGTGATGCATCTGTGTCCAAAAAAAAAGGAAGGGGCAATAGTTGTATGAGGAGGGCACAAATTTGAGTTGGGAAAGAGGTGAGAGAACGCACTTGTCCCAGCACATACTAGTAAAGGTGTGGATAGACTGTTGGACCCGCGCCTGCGCCTGCTCCCGCTCAAGGAAAGTCTGGAGCTCTTTCTGCAGCGCGGCGTGAAAAAGAGAGAGTCGGTATTAGAGTTCAAGCTGAAAAAGGATGGGAATCTGACCTGTGTGGCGTCGTCAAAACGGTCGGCCATGGGGGAGGGACGAGAGAGTTGAGTATACTTGCCGGCGGGCGCTTTCAGTTCATGTCCGAAAAACGGATCCGTAACTGACTGTCATTCGTATCTCGGTAATTTCCGGTCCTGGGCACAAGGGCGGCGCCTAGGCACAGGCCAGGCAAAACTGTATATTCCGCAGCTTCGCCGCACTTGTAACTTAGTCTTCACACACTACAGTAATATTCTTTAAATATATATATCTTGTTGTATGGGGAAAGAGAAAAAGGGGTATCCGTCACGCTGCCGTGTTGTAGGAATATGCGAAATACTGCATGGTCCGTGTTAGTGTTAAGTTAGGCGCTATAATACCGTACTGTATCAATAATGCATATCATACTTGCGCCTCAATCATGAAAGGCTGAGCCAGTGCTTCCCTCAAAACTGCCCCGCTATCGTCCATGGAGTGCAAAAATCGAAGGAGTTCACGACACAACTGCCAGTCCTTGGCCGCCACCGCGGTGCGTAGCAGCCGGAAGGCGTCCGCGTGACCTGTGTCGAGCTGCTCGAGATTGTGTAAGACAAGGAGGTACGAACCTGCTGTTCGCAGTCGTTGCGAGCCTAGGCATGTCTGCGTTGAAAAAAAAGTACGTTTCAGTTTATATAGTGACAAAGCGACGCGACGCGGAGCTCAAGGCGGAGCAAAATCACATACTTCGAACAATGCTTTCGGGTCACCAACGATGTCGAACAGACGGCGCCAATGCGTCATTTCTGTCTTGCGCGCGCATCCAACTACCACGTCGAGCGCGACATCGAAATGGTCCAAAAATTCGATGACGGACGGAAGGTGACTGCCCTCTGTATTCGCCGTTGAATCCTCCCCCCCGGTTGCTTCGGACTCGACGACTGTGTGAAGGAGAATTTCAAGAGCGTGCGCGAAGAAAACCAGATGCTGGTAGTGCGACGCGAAGGACACCGCCTCTTGTACTTGGCCAGCTGCCAGATGAAAACGCAAAATGTGATGCAGAAACAAATGCGACTATGGCCTTGGTTAGAGGATGCACCCCGGACCATAACTAATCCTTACACTTGTTGCATGACGAAACGTCACAAATGGCAGATTTGACATAACACTGCTCTCGTGTTCAGCCCCAATGATTATACCCTTGTCCATGAGAACGGCTGCGTCGAGTCAGATTTTCTCAGCGCGAAGAGGAAATTTGAGCTTGCTTGATACTTACATAATGGATAGAAATCCAGTGGAACATTCACACTTTCCCGGACGTGACCATTCTCCGGTTCGGAAGACTCTGATGGAGCCTCTATGGTCAGGGCATTGAGCCAAACTCTCATGCCTTGCCCATCGTAGCCCCATAAAGAGTTTTCCAAGCTCCCGATACCGCGTAGATGTATCCAGCAGAATTCTATCCGGTCGGCTAGGATCTGCATGTCATATCGAACTTCTCGGTCCCCAGACTAAAAAAATAGGTCAGAAAACGGGCCAGTCAGGACATGAGACTTGTGAACCTTTCTGGGCTTGAGCAATACCAACTCGCCCCCGACCATCATCAAGACAGTAGCAACGGCAAGATCGTCCGCCGGATCACCGAGTTCTACAACGGAAAGAGAACGATCAGAATACCGCCATAAGTGTCACCCAGAGAAACAGACGTTTTTGGGCGGTAGGGACCATCCAACTCAGGACCCGGACCGCACTAGGGTTGGCAATCACGCCGTCGAATGAAATGCTTCCGGCGGGATGTAACTTGATCGTTTCTGCAGTCGGAACAATCAAGTAATGATGCAGGGTGTTGTCCGTGGTATAGACCAATAGAGAGTTGTCCACGAGGGAGAGGATAACAACAGGTGACGTCAACGGTTCGCGATGAAGGACATTTTGGTTACTGAGCTCCAAATCTCGAGAGTACAAGCGCAACTGAAAGTGGTTTGAGGATATCTTTAGCAAAGTATATTAATGCTTACCTGCCATGATCGGCCGACTTCCACCGCGGCAATCAGAACATGGTGAAACCATAGAAGGCCACCCATTACGGTGAAGGCCAGCTCCTGAACCTCATCGCCAAATAACTTCCAACGCCCTGATGTTGAGCTATAATGCGTAAGTCCTCGTCTACCAGCAATTGCAATCAGTCTCCCGTCAGCGCTGATGGCAGAGTAACGTATTGGCCAATTTGTTGCCAGATACTTTTGAGGTATCTAGGAGCTATACTTGAGTAGCGTCACTAACATATATGTGATCAGGGACTAACCTTTATGTGTTGCCAAACATCAGATTCGGGGTTGATCACGCTCATGTCGGGTTGATCAGCACCCCTGTAAACCAGGACGCGATCATCCATTTGCAGAAAAGCGTATTCAGTGTTATCCTGAAAATTTTCTTTAGATGTCGCACAATCTCGCGTGGGTAGGTTGACTTGCAGGAATATGTTGCCCTGTGGTAGCGCTCTTTGCAAAAGGGATTGTATAAAGTTGTCCCTCAGATTCTGGGACAGAAATCAGTCACATAGTAAGCCGAACCCATTCATGAATTACTTACTGCGTTCGTGGGGGTGAGCGAGGACGACAAGCTCAAAGTTACCAGGAGCCCAAAACTGTACAAATTTTGAGAAAGTGAAATTCGACATAAATCGAGTAGCCCACAAGATCCTGGATGCCATTCATGAACATGTCTTTGAATCTGTCAATCTGAGCTTAGTATTGCTGCGGATGCCCAATTTTATTTCTCGTACCTGCTCTCGTCGGTCTGGTTCTCCCACCCAAAGCTCCATGCCAGACACCGCCCAGCCACACTCCAAACAGCCCACCCCTTTTCCCAACCGACAGCAAGAACGTATCCATCCGAACTCCATTCCATGGCACATACCGGTCCTCTATCTTTGAAATGGTAAAATTGAGGGGTTTCCAACACTTGCGGTTTGGGTGCTACACCGCGGTGCGAGGGGAAGCTTGAGTACTCGACATTGCCACTAGGGGTGTGAGTGTCATAACATAGATAACGATGTGTGATAGAAGAAAAAGTTGACGTACCATTGTGTACCGACAGCAATAAGAGAGAACTTCATGTTGACAACAACTTTGGCAGCCCGACGAGGCTGTTCATAATCCACTGTGTCCGTCCCCTCGTCCGGATGAACTTGTTTCCGTTTCTGCACCCATTTGGGCACTTCCACGTCATGCACGCACGAGCCCTGCCATCGGGAGTTGGATCGCGACATGGCACTGTCATCGGACTTTCTTGCATGTCGGACTCCATTAGCAAACGTCTAGTAGAAAAGCAGAGCGTTAGTTCCGCCGCGGAATTCGTGTCGGCGGGAGAGACATACCTCAGGGTCTGCTTGGGTGCCCTCCCAGTGTGAGGTTACGGTGTCGGACTCATCATTCTCAACTAGCTGCACGAAATACACGCGGCCATCCGACGTGATCCAAGATTCGACGTCCGTGTTGCGGTACGATGAAATATTCGACACCGTAACTGAAGTCATATGAGAATGTGAAATCTGACCGACTCAACATCCACCAACACTAACCGTTCGTGTCAGAGAGCCAATAGAAGCTTTGCTCAGTAAGAACCCAAGTGTCGTACTCGTATTCTTTCTCTTCATTACCATCATGCGGTTCCGAGCCATCAGTCATAGGCCAAGGGATGCGCTGGATAGATGGCGGGCTCTTCGTAGAAAAGAGAATGCAATGCTTTCGTGGCGAGACACTAGTCCGGGGGTAAACAAATCAGCGGGTATGACAGCAAAAAATGCCCACCTGAGAAGGTCCCCTTCAATTCGAATTACGCCCTCGAAATGTATTACAAGCGCCTGTAACGGTAGAGCTTCTCCTGGTCCAGGAAGAAATGTGCGCATAGAACTGGATCCCAAACGGGGAGTACCGTAGGGAGTTTCATCTGGCCTCTGACGCAGGGAGGCAAGGACAAGATATGATTTCGTAGTCTGAAGCAGAGTCCTTCGACTACAACTCGCAACACTTGGCATACAGGAGTACGTACCCGAATGACGATTCGCGTTCCATCAGTGGACCAGTGAGCAGATTGATTTTCTCCGTGCTCTTTCACACTCGTGGATGTTCTTGAAAGATATGTGAGGATGGCCAACGGCTAAATAACGAGTGTCGGGATTGTGACTGTCAAGCGGGCACAGGTCAGACACACCCTGACGCGCCATATCGCGATGCCGTCCCTTGTAAGCGTACAAAATAACGACTTGAAGGGGCTCGGTGTCACCCCAAGCACTGGTTCTGGTGAGACACTAGGCAATGAAGGGACAGTGCACAATTGACGTGCAACGGAGGTGGGGAAATACATATACCGTGGATGGCGCCTTGAGCGGCGTTTTGACTAACTTGTCACTTGACCCCATCCTGGGACTCCGAACGACTTCAGACGAGACATAACTACATGTTTGCAATAAAGCGTACTAATACAATGGTGACGAGAAAAGGTACCCAATAAGAATGCGACCGAAGTGGGATATATATATATCACTGGGGGAATGCAGAAAGCAAACCGTTCCAAGCTGATGTCAATTTTGCAGAAACGAGTCAAAGGGGTGAGTGAATCCAACCAGACACATCTATGCCCGGTGAGGGAAATCATCAGGTCCGGAGAATTGGTGGGGCTCGGGTCCATGATGGTCAAAGGAGCGACGGACAGTCGCGAAACGACTGGCGCTGGTGGGGCTGAGGTATGACGAACCTACTGGCATGGGTTGCCGACGAGCCTGACGAATGAGGTCGAGAATGAGAGTAACACCTTCACGCGACTGCAAAAAGGCGTGAGACAAAGGTACTGGTCTATTAAAAGGACTTACCCTCTGCACGTTCTTCCTGAAGCGAGCAAGGCCATAGTTTTCGATCTGTCTCGTGAGGCCCCACCCGAATCCTGAGACAATCCGAGCTTCCGTAGTCTGCAGAGTTTTTCTTTGAAATAACGCGATGAGACTAGCGTAGGTGAAACAGAAAAAGAAAGTCCACACACTCCTCCCCCACTTGGCTGAAGACCTGAGTCTCGTGTACCTGCATAGCCTTGACGTGCTCAAGATTCCGGGTGAGACAGCGCACCACCTTCCCCTGTGGGTCAACTTCACTCTCCTCGAGAATCCAACTTTCCGAACGAGGGATGATGCCCCTTGGTGCCCATCTTGGCAACGTTGCCGTCTTGAGAATAAGACGCGTAGTCAAGAGAGAGCCTGAGGGAGTAAACTCGCGCGATATCACATCACATGAAATGACGTGTGAGGCATAGGGGTTTGGATATCGCAGGAAGAATGCAAGGGACACGATTGACCAGGGATCACTAAGAGGTGTCAAGTTGGACTAGACGCGAATGGAGAACATACGTACTCATACAAGAAGGATTGGGAGAAAAATCTCATTGAACGGAAATGGTGGGAGAGAGAGGTCGTTTCGGGCGGAGCTCCACGACAGAGATAAGATTAGCGATTATCTACTGTTGTCGTAATCAATCAATCAACATTCGTAACTATTATCCCTCACAATCCCACTACGAGACACTTCAAACCGCAAACCGTCGTGCGAAGGACGCAACCAGACACACCTCCCCTCATCTATCATGTCAATACAGTATTTCTCCTTCACAGTTGGGTTGTCGACGGCTTTTCCTCCAACGTATTCGCCAACGGTCACGTACTCGTCATGTGACACCTCGTGTGCAAAACCCGTCAGGTATGTACGTTGCGCATTTATCCTCCTTGCGACGTTGACGGCCTCCCGAATTCCATAGTGCGAGATATGCGGTAGCGGTTTCAGGCAATCCACGATGGCGACAGCGTATTGGTGCGAGGGATCGCTTTTGGAGGGTTGCTCCAAAACTGCCCATGACCCTTCGGAGATCCACGACACGTCAGACAGGTAAACAATAGAATCCTGTATCTTGAAGGCATGGCATAGGTATGGATGTAGCTCTGGCTTGCCATGGCCGTTGGCACTTGCTGGTGCTGGATGTTGCGATACGGTTGGGGTCGCTGGAGGTGCCAGAAGGGACGACGCGGGATTAATCTTTGGCGTGGAAGGCCGCTCGGGCGTCGTCGATGGTGATGTGGCTGGTGTTGGAGTAAACCCAGGTGGCGTACTCGCGGCACATAGACGCCCATGTTGCACTACGTTCCATTCCATGTCAAAGTTTAAAAAAACCGGATAAAAGAGCACCCATCCTACCTTCGAATGGTGTAATGAGAATTCCAGAATCTGCGACATCGATAGGTACCTTGTCTTCGAAGATGTGCCACTTAAATTCAGGAATCTGAGATACGAAGGGGTGTGAAGGTGGTGACGAGAGCATTATATTTTTGGAACTCCTTACATCACCGCCTCCCGACGAAAACTCCCTAGCCACCATGTAAGGGAAGGCGCGCTCTACTTCCGCAAATGTTGCCTGAGACACGTAGACGTCAATGAACTGCTGTATTGACCCCCTTAAGGTCCATCCTGAAAGTAAGATGCGTGACTGCCACTACACGTCACGACACATTTATCACTTACCACGCAGATCATCCAATCCGTTCATGGCTAGTAATAGTTAGTGCACGTATATTGGCATACAGAGCCGACTTGGCATCGGAGTGGGCGCACCATCGGCATGGGCATGGGTGATCAGCACGGCGTCGATCCGTCGCAGTCCATACTTTGGGAACCACTCGACAGCGGCCGCCTGGAAATTTTTGCCAACGTCGATGACAATAGTCCTGAAACATGGCCCTTCTTAAGTCCGCATTAGGGCATTATAGTGGAAAAAACGAACCTCATTCTCCCGTCTTTCCCTTCGATACGCATCACCGTAGAAGTATTTCTTCGTATGTTCTTCTTCCCTTCAGGCTTTAGGGTGGATAGACACGTCTTGCAAGGAATGGCGCTCTTTGGAGCTGTGAGGCAAGACACATTGGGCAAGCTGCCCGAAGTGCCAGTGCCCAAAAAGATGAATTCGATAGCGGGGACGGGCGGAGCGAGAGGCGGGGAGTTGTCTGTGTCAGGCATGCAGTGGAACACGAAAAAAAACCCAATGGATGTGAAGGAGAATTGCAGTTTGAAAGAGCGTTATAAACTGTCAAGGAACTAACTCTAGCATGGCTAATCGAAACGCCACTCAAGCGCCAGAGTGATTGTAAAGTAAGCACCACTGGCACTTGGGGACAACGGCTGTCCGCCAACACTGAATCATCAGTTGCTCGATCGCGCTCCCCAATTAGCGCGAGGCGCCAAAGTTGATAGCATCAAATCAAAATCACGGTGGCGGCTATTACGCCCTATTTCTCCGTATGAAATCCGTATAGAACACATGTAGATGTAATCAACTGTATTCTTTATCTTGCGGGTACAGTAATAGCCGGAAACGGGAAACCGGGGAAACAAGATATTAACTGTTGGTGATACATTGATAGGACTTACTGTAATAGTTTTGGGGCAACATTCATTGGAGTAAAGCGGTGTCCGAATTGATTATAATCTTGGTACCAACACGTACAGTACTAGGATGTATTAGGATATACAGAGGGCATCACTGTCCGTGCTACGTGCCACGACCACGTTCCAGGCTCGTCGGACCGGCTCCCGTTTAGCATGGCCGTTGCGCAAGGCGCAAGTCTAGAATTCAAAATAAAAACACATCTCCATTAAGGTACTACGGGTACAGGAGTATAACAGTTCCTCCATTTTATATCATTATTCAGGGGGGGGGCGACAGGGCCATCAATGCAGGCAACAAACTATGTTCATCAAGGAGTTTTGTGGATTACTTGGTGAAAACTGCAGTCATACAGTGAGAAACCCAGAAGGTCGCCAGTATCTATCAAAAGACATACTTGAAACTACGTCTTCGTCATGCACGTGGTGGCCAAGCCCAACCTTTTGCGCGTGAGGCGCAAATTTTGACGACTTCCCCTGTAGAGTACCCATCAGACCGATCGACCGAGCTGCGGAACGTTCCTTACCCTGAAAATAGTTTGTCAGTCTTTCGTAATGGTGACGAAAGGAAGACGTATTAACCATACTAGAGCATAACGGAAGTTTGTGGCCAACGACCGATGAATCCCGTTGCAAACGTCCTAAATTAGATGTGAGCATGTGATGGACGACACTACGTTTCGGCAAGTACTTCAACGGTAGACCCTTTGCGCATGCAGATTGGGTCCGCGAGATCAGGATGGGCTCCTCGTTTCTTCGTGTAGACTTTCACGAGGTTGAGGTCATCCCACATGCGATCAATGAGATAGTTCAAACTGCATGGATTTAATCACATCATATCATAATACCCATTATGACCCACTTGAGGTCCATTTCGCAGCTGATGACGATGGTATGGTCTTCGTGGGCTAAGCGATCCATCGCCTCGAGACTGACAGCGTCGACTTTGTTATAGACGTCTAGCAAACATATGCATAAGCTCCTGGAGAGTCTAGGTGCCCGACATACAAAGACACGGTATGTACTTTCGCGTCCCTGTTAGACAGATGAGGCAAACGACCATGAATGAATGAGGGTGGGAACGCGAACCAATGAGAACGTCGATAAACTCATCGGTAGTGATCTGGTAGTTAGTATAGTCAGCTCTGCGGCTCAAGTAACAGTAGGGACATGACGGACATCTTCTCGAATCATGACATCGCAGTTGTGTAACTTATCTGAAGACAGGCCTAAGAGCCGCCAAGTGCGATAAGAGGTTATGTACAGCTCGCCAAGATTGTCCGGATCGTTTTTTCATCGGTCTTGGTAAGTTTTACAGTAGCAGTCAACTGAGTGATCTGTAAGAAGTGTGTTCGAGGTGAATGACTAGACATACCGTAATCTACGGACATGGGCCCTTAGAAAGTCGGGAATTAGATATCAGGAAATGCTCACCCCGCCAGTTGTCTTCCGTTTGAAGACGACGTCTGGCTTCCGCTTGTTGAGGCGAATCCCAACGGCATCTAGTTCTATCTCCAATAACCGTCGTTGCTCTTCCGACTTTGTAGCGTCCAGCATCATCAGGATCAAATCCGCTGTCTTTGCGGTTGAGACGACTTGTCGACCCCGACCTCTTCCTTGGCTGGCACCTTCTACAATACCTGGTAGGTCAAGAAGTTGTATCCTTGCGCCTTTATACTCAATGACGCCTGGAATAGCCTAACAAAAACCCTCAGTCGGCAATTTTCCGAAGAAGCTATTCCAGGAGACTCACAGTAAGAGTTGTAAATTCATAAGCAGCGGTCTCGGAAGCGGTGTGAGTAACTTTGCTTAAAAGAGTTGACTGACAGATGTCAGATCGGTGGGGTGAGATGGTGAGGGCCATACCTTTCCGACAGACGGGAAACCAATAAGGGCAACACGAGCATCTCCTGACTTTTGTACATCAAAACCAGTTCCTGGGCCACCGGATTTCGTGGGGGGTTCCAAAAGCTGAGCACGGTAACGCGCAAGCTTTGCTTTCAGCAGACCGAGGTGGTACTCTGTGGCCTACTCGAACGAGATTTTGAGCGATTTAATGAGGATCAGAGGCTCAATCCACCTTATTCTTCTGCGCTATCGGAAAACGTTAATCAGCGGTGTGAGGAAAGAGTCGATTGCAAGCACGTACTCCTGGCCATCTCCTCTGAGGACAGGACAATTCATTTTGTAAACGAGAGTAAGAATACATAAGAGCAAGCAGACGCACCCTCAATCTCTTTGATCTGGCCAGTAAAAATGAGTGCGAGATGATTTCGAGCCGCATAGTTGACGTACTTTCTCTACGACGCCCATGTTGTTTTAGAGTAAGGAGAGCGGTCCGGGCCGATTTGGGGGCAAAGGACTTGGGAGACTCGACCTCGACGTAGCAATGTTACGACACAAACCGACGATGTACCCCCACGCGGAAGTGGATACAGCGCAAGAAGAAGAGGACGCCTGGGATATTCAACAGGCTTCGAGACCCATTTCCTTCTCTGCCACGACATCTTCTAACGGCTCCACCGTGACACTCCCCGGCACTGTCCGGCTCAAGTCCCGTCTCAAGACTTACTCCCCCGCCGGTTCCTTCAACAGCCCTTCCTCCTCCTCCTCCTCTTCATCCGCACAGGTGCCGCAGTACTATGCAAGATATCATGATATCTTTTCGCAAGTCCTCGTGCGATATGGGTCTGGCTCCGGGTCAGAAGATCCTAGGAATGATCCCGATAGTCAATATTTTCAAAGGGGCCTAAACCAGCCGATTGATACGGGAGACAGTGATGAGGAGGACTACGGGCGCACGTTAATGAATAGCTCCGGTGATGCTCGCGACATGTTCTCTTCACTGCTCGTGTCCGAGTCAATTGAACCAGAGACGCCAGAGGACCGAGAACGACTCGAGTGGCGGACTATGCTTGCATCAGTCCTGGACGGCGATGTGTTGAAGTCTGAAAAGACGCGGATAGCCGTGGCGCTCGCTACGTCGAGTGAGGAGCAGGACAAGTATAACCACAATCTCTGGCTGGGCATTAGGGCCAAAATCATGGGCACCTCTGAGGAGGAGGAGAGAAAAAGACTTGAGGATTTGAGACTCAGAACAGTTGATCCTGTCATCAATGAAGTCTTGACTTTCTGCGCTAAAGACCTCGAAGGCACAGATGATCCAGGGGCCATCGCTTTACAACAAGTAAACGAGGTGCTGCGGCATCTGGATATCGTGCACACTCTATATCCGACTCACAAAGCCCTTCACCTAGACAAACCTGTTGTTGCTGAACCAGATTTTCAAGTTCACAGGGACGCTCTGATTACGTGGTCCACCATATTCACGTCTCTTCGCCGTCAGATCAATGTCCTGCGGAAGTGGACGGGAAGCGAGACTTTGGATGTCACTGCCCCTGTTGCCAATACAGACAGCCCTTTGGGTGGTCGCGACACCCTCGGCGACAATGGCCCTGTCGCGGATGGCCCGACATTCCTTGAGAGAGCTATGAAGGAGGAATCCATCCAAATGACCTTCGCAAAAGGTTTCATGACGACAGTCCACTCTCTCATCGGCGCATCTCGAGATGCCCAAGTCAACTTGGCTCCCCTTTTGAAGAAAATGAATCTCCCCTCTTTCGAGCGAGAGCTCGTTCCCTTGATTTCCTTCCCAACACAGCTTGCTTTGGCGAGTTTACGCGTTCGACTGGACTACGCGCAAAAGTTAAAAGACCCAGCTGTCATCATTATTGATCAGATGACGGACGACCTCAAACTGAGCATCGGGATAGCGTGTACGCTGAAGCGACAATACGAGGCCTTCCTTTCTCCCGACCCAGGTGGCAATTGGAATTTACCCCCATGCATCAGTGACGAATATGATACCGTCGTATTGGACGCGTTAAGTTTCTTTTTCAAGTTGATACACTGGAAATTGAAGAGTGGCGCAAAGGATATCTACTTCAAAGAAACCAACCTAATAGAGAGTCAGTGGCCAACGTTCAATGATGTTGCTTTGACCGTTCCAGGAGGGGCATCAGTGGTTGCAGAGCAACTATGGTATGTGAACTTATAATTGGGATCCGTTCTGCCTCTGAACTTTCAAAAGTGCGCTCACCAATAGGTTGATGGTCCGTGTTACCAACTATTTTGACGCTCAACTTCGACTCCCTGCCTCGGAAAGGCCAACGTTGAGTCAGCGGCGAAAACCAGGCACTAGTGTTAATGGATCGACACGTCCAGTGTCGCAGCAAGATGCGGGCGACGAACAGATGACCAGTTGGTATGGCAAACTTTTGGAGAGTGTCCGGCTACGATATCGCAAACTCCAACGCTTTGTTCGGTAAGGTACTTGGTTTTCTGTTGTCCAGCTGTAACTAATATCCGCCGAGGCTTATTTGCCAGAGGCTCAATAACTCTGCCGAGTATACGCTGGAGGACGTCCCTATCGATCAATTTATCGCCCAACTAGTGGAAACGGATCATTTCCTCGTCTTTACCCAAACATATGAGGAAGAGGGGACATATATCGTCGCCTCGAGCTCTTTACGGGACCATCCGGATTACATTCGTCGAATGCTTTTGGAAGCCTTTCATGTAACCGAACTACTAGAGGATGACGGTCGCAAGATTGTCGACCTCTATGACCTTCAAACGGAATTTCCGGATGAAGCTGGCTATCTTCTCATTTTATCCCCTCGTAGTCGATTCCTTTGGAATGGGCTTGTCCTCATGCTGGAAATTCCCAAGATTGATCTGGGCCTGAAGGACGACCGAGTGCGCCTCATAGCCGATGGTGGACAACATAGGTTGGCATTGGCAAAGCAAGAGCTCGCCGAGGGGTTTCTTGCGGTGGATGAGGACAGCGAAGTGGACTTCAAGGCTCCGATCTGCATTATAGAGCAGCAAGCTCACTTACCCGCTGTCAATGCAGAGATGAGGAAGATAAATCGCGCCATCAATCGACTGGCGGGGTCTATCCTCGAATCTGTCCACTATGTGCGCCACACTCTCCGAGAGACCAGCAAGCACCAAGACCTCCTGGAAAGCTGGTACTTGTTTGCCTCTGAACACGGTCAACACGTCCAGAAGTCCATGGACAGGTCGACACTTCTCAAGTTCAATCGGTCCCTCGTTAGACTCGCGATTTCGTGGGTCTCCTTCATCTGTGACGACTGCGATCCAAACGAACGGAAGACGTTCAAGTGGGCAGTCAATGCGCTGGAGTTTACGCTTCACCGTACCCGTAACAACATACTTCAGCTCCCCGATGATCAATTCGAGATGCTTCAACAGAAAGTGGCGAGTTGCATGACGCTCCTCATCAGCCACTTTGATATCCTCGGAGCGCGCTCTAACCTGGAGGCGAGCATAGAGAAGGAAAAACAAGGCAAGCGACGGCAGGACGCCCATTTGGATGCCGAGACGTTTTCCTCCTTTAGTAAGAATGAACGGCTGGCGGCTGCTGGTTACTTGGATCCTTCAATCACCGAATTCTGGGAAAGGACATCACATGCGGTGGAGAAACTTGAACATGACAGGGCTGCCCTAACATCGGAACAACGTATGGCGGGCCGCGTGCTAGACGACGAGAAGCTGGAGGATCAATCCGTCGTTTTCCTTGCCTCCTTCAGATCCAACATCTCCATTCGCTGGCAGCAGGGGAGGTTCATTGGTGCAGGTGCATTCGGCTCCGTGTACAGTGCTGTCAACTTGGATTCCGGTTCGTTAATGGCGGTTAAGGAGATCAAGTTCCAAGAGCTTGCCGGCTCCCCAAGTCTTTACCAACAAATCCGTGACGAGCTTCGCGTAATGGAGATGCTACGTCATCCCAATATCGTCGAGTACTATGGGATCGAAGTACACCGAGACAAAGTCTATATCTTCGAAGAGTATTGTCAGGGCGGAAGCTTGGCGGCTCTCTTGGAGCTTGGACGCATCGAGGACGAACACATCATACAAGTCTATACCATGCAGATGCTGGAAGGCCTTGCGTATCTTCATTCCAAAGGCATCGTACATCGCGATATCAAGCCCGATAGTAAGTATAGACCCCTGCAGACGTCCTCTACGACTAATGACCGTTATCACCCTGTCAATAGACATTCTACTGGACCATCTCGGAGTGATAAAGCTCGTTGACTTTGGGGCCGCCAAGATACTCGCGAAGAACCATCGTACGATGATGCGATCTCGTCGTCCTGCAGAAGGCCTCTTCGGTGGCGGGCTCGGTATCGCTTTGAGCAGCAGGCTAACGGGCACCCCGATGTACATGTCGCCGGAAGTCATCAAGAATGATACGCGCGGTCGGCACGGCGCGATGGACATCTGGTCCATGGGATGCGTTGTACTCGAGTTTGCAACGGGAAAGAAACCATGGAGTCATCTAGACAATGAATGGTACGTACCACACACCACGGTGTCCGCACACTTGAAAGAAATATTCTTATCTTATCTTATCTCCGGTTGTGGACTAGGACCATCATGTACCACATCGGCGTCGCTACCCAGCATCCACCACTTCCCGAGCAAGACCAACTAAGCGAATTAGGCATAAACTTCATCAAAGAGTGTCTCACCGTGGACCCGACCACGAGGCCGAGCGCATTCGAACTCATGGATCATGTATGGATGCTAGACTTCCGCAAGGCATTACAAACATATGACGAGACCGAGATGTCCAAGAGTCCTCCGGCGGAAATGCCATCAGAGGAGGCTTACGAGTCCGCAACCGTTGCGCGACAGGCGGCAATAATTCAAGAGAAAGAGGTCGAGACTATCAAAAGCATTTCGCCAGATCCTCCTCCTGTGGAGAGCTCACTACTTGGCGTTCAAGTCTACGACGCGAGCGACTCGAACGTGCAATCTATCGATTAACGAACCTTTAGGACTGTCGTCCTCATTTCATGCACTCACCCGTGATCGAAGATGGCCTCTTGACTTTCTCTCGGACTTTTCGGATTAGTATTAGTGGCGAATTATCGGTTCTCACACAATCACAACCATTTCAACTCTCTTCTGTTTTGGTACATACTACATAGCGGGATCGGATAGCTTTAAATAAATACGCAAGAACCTATATAGCGAAGCGATAGCACGATACAACAATACACGAGTTATTCGATAACCCAACGGGACCGTCCCATGGAGGGCGCATTCGTAGACACCGTCGAACTGGCTTGGCTCGACGTGCTGCGCTCGCTGACATTGCGGGTCAACGGGCTAGTTGAGCCCGGGTTCGGCTGCGTTGAGTGGTGGACAGACGAATACGTGCCCGACTCGGTGTCGACTGGTCGATCGAATGGCACCGCAGACTGGTTGAAGAATCGAGGTCCCATTTGGCCAGGGACATTACTTGATCCAAATGAGCCGGAAAACGTTGGAATAGGATGGCGCGTAGAAGGGAAGTCAAACTTTTCTTCCGAAATGCTTTCCTCATCCGGCTCCTTTTGAATGAAGCTGCCTTCCTGAAGTGGTTCCTCCGCATTCACTGGGGGGAGTGGGTGAATGCGACAAAATCACGCAAGCACAATCATTTACTTACGATAATGGACCAAACCCTTGTCGAAGTTCAAGTAGCACATGATACCAACGATGAAGCCGATGAGAATAAGAAGCGCAGAAACGGAGGCCATCGCGCCAAAGAAACCCCACTGGACAAAAGTCCATCGGAACGTCGGCGAATCAAACATGGCACCCCATCCGACGAGGTACAGAGCAGACAGGACGAGGAATACTATCATGGGGGGCCTCCGCTCCAATCTCGTTGCAAACCAGCCCTGAGATGGCGCCATCAGCGATCAGCAAAAATGATTATAAATAAAACATGCCGTCAAAAGCCAAGGAATAAGCAGCTGCAAAAGATTCATGAGCTAGCTTCCGGTGCGAAAATGATAACGTACGATGATAACAAGTGTCAGCATGGATTGATAGAGGTTTGATTTCGAGGCCATGGCTGCAATGTAGCCATTGTAAAGTTGATCGAGCCAAAGAGTCACTGCAGCCACCACGAAGAAAAGCGAAAGTTGAATGACAGTGGATAATATAAGGACGAGTTTGTATATTCGGTTAATAGTCCTGGAGGCGCCGACACGTTTGAAAGTTTGCCACCCGAACAACTACAAAGAAGTCCAAACATCAGTTGTGTTGTCGAGGGTGATCCCGGTTTACAGTCACCTTGATGAGTCTGAAGGATAAGAAACAGGATAGAAGCAAAGCCGCTACATTGAAAGTGAGGCTCGGGATCTCAGCATGAGCACGTGATGACCAATAGTTGGGAAGAAGGTTGACGTGACAGGGACCATCCGTTGTCAGCTTTTTGAAGTCCCTATGAAATGTTTTCGTATCGTAAACCTGGAAGGCGCTCCACGCAGTTGCGGACAGGTGGGTAAGGACAGCCGCAATGCTATATTACGTAGATGAGAAAATGGGGACTTCGTGATCGGGGGTAAGCGTGGACATACATGTGGGGAATTGACTCGTTTAGCAGAGCAACAATTGACATTCCCAACACCCAAAACTGGAAGGCAAGGAATGTGGTATCCTCGCGCTCCGTATTTTTTAGCCTGAAAGGTCATGAACGTGTGAATCCTTATTATCAACTAAACGAGGCCGGACTTACGTCTGCACCGGCCACATGAGATTGACAAGGCACTTGCTGTTCAGCGTGGTGTTCTTCCCGTTAAATTCAAGACTCGTTGACCCCTTGACGTGGTGCAAATGATTGCCACCTTCTCTGACGAGTGCATCAGCAGTAGGGGTTACTGTGAGCGTTGTGGTGGTGGTAGGGGTGCGCAGGACAGTGGTCACGGGCGCAAGGGAAATAGTGGTCGTCGAGGTGGTAGATTTTGTACTGTTACCTTTACCGCCAATTTCTCCATCCCAAACAATCTGACAAGATTTTGTGCTGAAATTCTTTGGCACGTGGTCACAAAAGTGAAGCTTGGAATCGAGAACGAAGAAGCCGGCTGGGATGGAGAGGTTGCCTGTGCTAATGAGGCCGGAGAGGAAATGGTCCGCTTTCACGTTGATGGAGAACGCCTGGGCCTGAAATACCACCTGGAGTACACAATTGAGGATAGAGAAGGCGAGGTAGATGAGAGCGATTCGTGATGCGGTGATCCTTTCCCACTGAAAAAAGAAGGTCTTAGAACAATGGCTAATGGCGGTAGGGTGACCCTTCCCACTGTTGCCAAATGCGATGCAAATCCGGCTATATGCCAGGAGACGGAAGGGCTACCCGGGATACGAGGAGAGCACGTACGAAGAGCTTCAGGTTCGCGGGCAGTGCAGAAAAAACGGTTTTGAAATGCATAACAAAGGGTTTTCCTGGCACAGAATGGTAAGCACAAACATTCGGGTTTCTGGGTGTGCCAAAGCGCACTTTTAAGGTGAGACAAAAACTCGGTAGGTCATAAAAATAAAAGAGTGAGGCAGCACTAGGCTGCAGGGAAGAGAGCGAATACGGTCCAGCCGAGTGTGTGAGGAGAAAGAGAGAAAGTGGGGATCGATCGCAAAGGTCAACACCAACGCGCGTTCGAGTTCGATCCCACGTTCTGTCTCCATGCGACAGAACAAGAAACACTCTTCTATTATCACATTCCTGTCACTTGAGTCTCATCACCTGTCACTCACTCTCTTTCTTTCTTAAGATGGTGTCGATCATACTCGATCATTTTTCCCGATCTCCGTCATACGTGTCCCCTCTTGGTCGCAACTACGGTCATGACGCCACATTTGGCAGGCGGTAACGCGGACTCCCCGAATACACCGCCAGGTGATGTCGGCCTGTGGCGTGAATACAGTACGTTGAGTACTACACGCGCGCGCGATAAGGCAGCCGTCCCCATTCACGCATCTTCCACTGCGGCCGCGTTTGGGTCAGGGCTGGGTCTATTAAGATCTAAGCGGTCGACCCTATCTTCTATAACAAAACAAAGGTCTGTGCCGCAGGTACTGTAAGGGGAGCGAGCTTGCAAGCAAGCGACCCGCACGGGTATCTGGATCGTGCTCTTTTAAGGATTCGATCATTTTTTCCGATCACTTGTCATACGCGGTGACTATGAGTCACCCCCGCGCCAGGGGGTGCACTCAGTAAGTATTGGTACGCGCCGGTCGATACAGCAACGATCAATCAACTCGGGGGCCTGAGGTCAGCCCACTCTCCGGCTCCAGATCCGTCACTCCGGGCCCATCCGTGTCTGTCTACGGCGAGGAGGGCTCGTTTCTGAGTCTGCGGGAGTGGCCTTACTGTGTCGAATCGAGGTCGATACACTTGTACAACACTATCTAAGAATGGGCCGTGCTATTCACGTGTAACCTTCCCTTCTCAGAACTGTAAATCACCATTGGAAGAAACCCTCACTACAGTACTCTGTGCACTGCGCCTTCAGTTTGTTCGCACGCTCAGCTTCGTCTCCACCAGCAATGAACTTGTGTGTAGCCACTCGCCTGTCCTACGACGATAATCCGGTTGGCATCATAGTAAGCGGCCTCAAGAGTTCCAAGTTCAAACAGCTGTGGCTGAGAGAACCGGAATTTCGGGTCGAGCAGGGTGGCATTAAAACCAGCAGCTCACTTGCAAACCAGCCTCACAAGTTCATAGATAGGGCCAAGATTTACGCATCCAGCCCCGGTCCAAGCGCGGAACCTCGGTAGTGTCAGCCCATTCTCTAGACCCGCTATTCCCACTCTGCCTCAGGACGACGACGACGAAGACTCGTTTCCGAATCCGCGGGAGCGCCCTTAATGTGCCACTGACTCAGCCTGTACTGTATGTCGAACGCTGGTGGCCATGGTCGGAGTCCAACGGCAACATGACAAGTGGCCGTGGAAGGACAAAGTCCGCAAAGTCCAACCCGTCAAAACCGAGACTCGGATACGACGACCTCAAGGCCGCCCTGCTCTACCCGAAGCTCAGGTTCACAACCACAAGCCTAAGCGAGCTGCTGGTCATCATGATGATGCTCATAGTAAGAAGCTCTACAAGGTAATTATCCCCGGCCAGCTTAGATTTGGCGGAGAAATTGCTGGCATTTGATCCTATGCACAACCACGACTCGGAGCTCAAGATGATCGTTCGTTGGCAGTGCAGACGACGGTGCCGCAGTGGGCTCAGCCTGCGAGGCGCGATCGCTCTACTGTGCCTAGGGCCTCTGCCAACTGCCGCCGGCGAGCTGTGCGACTATCGAAGGTGCGCCCCTTCACTACCCCTTCCCCCTGTTTAGTTTATTTTAGCGTTGTCCGTATGCATCATGATTCAGGAAAATCTAAGATTCCTTAATTAGACTCGTTAGCCTTCATACAGTAATGACTGTGAGCGCGTGTCAGAGCTGACTTATCGGGTAACAAAGTTTCACTATGATAAGACGATTAATGATCTTTCCATTCAACCATTCTTAAGTTATGCAAATGGGTGTACTACAGTAAGGCCAACACATCCGGTCGCCATGCGGCAGATTCGGACAATTGAACGAGGGTCTCTATTCTCACATCGCTGTTGCTGCTTGATACCATCTCTGGTCTCCCAAAAACCAGTACGCTTCTCTTTCTTCCTCCTCCCTAACTGCAACCAATCCGAGCGAGGAGATCTCTTTGTTCCAACTTAATCTTCGTCGGATAAACCCGTCCTCGGACAACTGTCTCAACACCTCAACCACCTCAGCTCGGTCATACACCGACCGTAAGCGCCAAACTAACTCGGCCTGTTGTTTCCATCAGATTCTGTGTCCAGTAACCAATGACCCCTTTACGTACCTGCGAGATGCCCGGTCGGAACACGAGGATCCCGATAACGGCACGCATGGCAGCACGCCACGTTTCTCGCACTTTGCCTCCCGTCACGTCTAACCATCGACGTGGAAGCACATTCATCCGAGGCTCTTCACTGACTGTAACTGTCCAAGCCACTGACTGGCGTGCGCCCACAATCAACGGTCGGGAATGACCCACGAGAACGACGAGAGGAAAAGGGTTGTCCATCAGCGAGGCCAATGCGGATAGAACGGTTTCCGCACTACCTCCTCCTCCGATAGTGTTCGTCTGGGTCGACTTGGCTATTAGATTTGCCATCATCAAATCGGTAAAGGGCACTTACTATCAGAGTACTGATATGGAGGCCAGCAGAACCTGCCTCGTCGAGCACAGCTAGAACCCGACGGGACACTTCTTGCTCCTTCGAGCCAGATTGGACGACCCACGCTTTGAGCACGTTATTCAGGCACAAGTCACAGTTCACCTGCCCATCGGAGTATTTTCGGCAGCAAGCAACTGCACCTTCAATAGTTTTTCCGTGGCCTTCATTACGTCTTCCAAAGCTGAAGCCGTGCATGTCTGGTTCGCTTCAACGTCTTCTGTGTCCAATGTTGATACGCCAGAGAGTCGTGAACGCGTGTAGATTGTAGTCTCGATGTGATCATCATCTAAATGAGACACATTGAGGGAATGTCTTCTCTCAGTAGGAAATAAGCTCTCGACTCACCAGCCCTTTTGCTGTTCCAATCGATCTCTGAGCGTGCCATCCTCGGTCCGGTGATGTCAAGTTTGAAGTCCACCTGAGATTTAATATCATAAATCGATCCCATGATCCCGGTCAAACGACTGACAAGATCCTCCGATGTTATTTGGGCTAACATGGCCAGATCACCATCTGATGCCCGCAATGGCCACTCCCTCCAAGCATCTTGTTGGTATAGCGCATCCAGCGTTGTTGCATCGTGAAATACTTCTTGCGGTATTGAACCACCGAGGGCATTCTGGTTACTAGATTATTTAAGAGTTAGACACTCGACTCGTATCAAAAATGGGCAGATTGCGGAACGAATTACATTTCAGAAATTTTTAGAGTTCGTCCGGGTCTGGGCCTTTGAGGGTCTTTGACAACCTTTGATAGAACACCGCGGCCGAGGAGATTGTCCTTCGCCTTTGATACTGCTCCCTCTCCCACAGAGCTGAGTAAGGCTGCCCCTCTTGAAGGCATGTAATTCTCATTTGGCGTTCCGAACACCATCTTCCATGGGTAAGGTCAGCGTCACAATCATCCACGCGAGGTTGAGGTCTACAAACCTTCATTGCTGCCTCGGCAACCTGGACTTCTTGACTACTGCTTTGACCTTCACAAGCTAATGGGATGTCATCAAGGCTAGTTGTGAATGCCGTCTGTAGGAGCCCCCTTTCACGGTTCTCGTCGACCTTTGAGTCCCACACAAATTCCCAAACTGGGGTGATGTCCGGTTTGGACAGAACGTCCCACGACGCGTGTAGTTGAGAGACTGACTCCGGCAGCATCAGAGTCGTTGATGTTTCTTGGAAACCGACCCGCCTGCGGTCCCTTATCAGCCTTCATATGAAGCAAAAAGTGGTGTATAACGTACAGGGCATTCTTGTCAACAAATTTCCGGAGGAATTCCAAGTGTTTAATGAGATCGAAGTCTGTCTGACTCCGTGGGTTGAGGTCTGGTAGATGCTCTGTACCCCGATATTGTTTCCAAAGACGATACCATTGATCCTCGAGGCGCCTCATGTACACTTCATTACTTTGCAGTTCCTTCAGACTCGCAATGCGCTGCCGCAGGGAGTTCCTTGGAACCGCCGGAAAGATTTGGCGTAACGCGAACCAATCCATACGTCCGCCCACATCCTGTGAGCGTACTCTAAGAATGGCGTGAGCGTCCTGGACCAACTCGTCATATTCTTTGTTCCACAGGAAACGGCTTTTTCTCTGCGATTGATCATCATCCTCACCATTTCCTTCTGCTGGATTCGCAGTGGAAACAACAGGGTTAACATGAACACGTCTCCGCGTACCATGAACATCCAAACGGGAAGAACATACCAGTACCATCCTCGCTTTTCTTCTGTTTGCGTCTTGCCTTCCTTGCTTCCTCGCGTGCCGGTCCCTGTTCTGTTATGAGCTGTTCGATGGACTTTCTGGGCTGATTCGCTACAATTGGAGGAAGCCCTGGATGGCACAGCAGGGAGGCCGCACCCTCTGGTGGTGGGATAGCCACAGGAACAGATGGAAGGCCCTGCAATGGTCGCGTTGGGGCTACGCGCTGCGCAGAGCGCAAGACAGCCTCCGCATGACCTCCAAGTCCGCGGATAGCGTCGCGCACTTCGTCTTCCCATCTACTTCTATCGCTGGCTACACCGGATTGCAGATACCGCTTGCGGACCCGCATTACTCTGGTCACCGCTGCCCCTTCCAGCTCCCTGGCATGGACAGCATATAATATAGCCTCCCACTCGCGTTCTTTCCGCGCCCTTGAATCTGCCACCTTCTTCGCGAGCAACTCCTTTTCCTGTGCAAGCTTTTCGGCATGCTCCTCGTCACCTTCATTTCCTGGGGTGCGCAATCTGGCCTTGTCGAGTTCTCGTAGTTGGGAAACCTGCTCCTTCTGGAGGAAATCTTTTACGATAGACATTGGCGCGCTGATGGTCCATGAGACCTTTTCCAAAGTAGGGCCATTCTCCTCGTCTTGAAGGGACACGTCATCTCTCCGACGAGAGATGAATCGCTTCAGGTACTGGCGCTGATGCCAGGATAAGTCGTACATTCTATTCCAAGAGGCATCACGGACAACGGTGCGCGCAAAAGAGTAATCGGGGACAATAGGCCGGGAAGGACCGTCTCGCGTCACGGTTTGGGCGAACGCCTTGCTCTCGCAGGCGGACTGTAGTTCATTCCAGTAATTGGAAGCATCGAGGCGATTGGACACGGAAACTGTCTTCCAGAAAGGTGGCGATGCAGTAGATAACGCCCAGAGATGCAAGGCCGCATCTTCATGAAAAAACCAGAAATCGGGAGCTGTACGATAGTTTGTCGATGACAGGTCACCTTCAAAGGTGTCAAAAGCAGATGGACCTTCTCCATTCGATTCACAATGTATGCGAGGGCTTGGTGAATCAGAGGGTTGAAGGGGTGTGACTAAATTCAGGTGGTGCAGTATTTCGAAAAGGTCGAGTAAACGCTCCCGGGAACGAGGTCGCCCGATTTGAAGTAGAGTTTGCAGGGATTGCGGTAGGTCTTTAACTAGCGTTCGCCGGCCTTCCTCCGTCGATAGGATTTGGGGAAGCTCGTCGCTCTGTACGAGGGTAGACACAATTGAACAGTATACTCCAACAGGAAAACTCCGGAAATACTGAGAAAAATTAACGACGCGTTTAGCCGCCAGAGTCGGGGTCGGAGAATCATGACATGGTTCGAATGTATCCAGAGTAGCCAGGTGAAGCTGTCGTGCTCTCATCATCTTACCAGGAATGAATCCGTACAACTGCGCGAGTGTTGTCCTCTCGGTCAAAAGTACATCATGGATAGTCTGGTCATCAGACTGAAAAAGCTGGTCTGCCGTGTCATTGCTTTTGGCCCAACGTCCTATGTTGTCAACTCCGAGTTCCGACTGCAGAAGTCTGAGAGGTTGCGCTGGCCTCTTCGTTTTCAAATCTCCGGGAGGAATGCTGGCTGCCACTGAGCTGGTAACAGAATAGGGAGTACCATGAGGACTTTTTCCCAGTTCAGCGAGGAATGTATCCAGCTGGGATTGAACCACAGTGGGCAAATAGACGATACGGGCAGGACGCTGGGCACCCGTTACCGTGAAGATAGCCGTCCTCAGGACCTTGACTTTGCCTCTGTTCTCTAAGCTTTCGAAGGTGTTCTCGATGGTACGCTTGTCAATTTTCAGACCAGGCAAGCCACTTGTGGGTTCTCCAGCTGAGGCCAGGGTATCCAAAAGGGCCATGTGTGCGTCCAGAAACTCTTTGGAACCTAGATGCACAATTGCTCCAGACTCCTCCAAGATTCTTAAAAATTCATTCTCGCGACGAAGCAAAGACACATTGCTTCTCGAATGCGGGACTACGGTTTTCTCTTTCGGCTTTTGCGGTGCTAAGGACAATTCAGAAGTTAGGCGCGGTGTCCCATCTCACAAAACTGAAACCTCGCACCTGATGGAGCATCAACGGAAACAGAGGGTTCGGAACATATATCCATCCGAGCAAGTGTACCCCCCTCAACATCTAGTTCTCTAGAGCCTTCCGTTTCTGCTAGCTTTGGATCCGTATTTGAATCTCCCGGTTGTGCAAGGCGAAGCTGGTTGTCATCGATGATCCTCATGCCCGTTCCTGTGTCCCCTACTGAACGGTGATCATATATGGTCGAGGTGAGATCGGGTTGGATTAATAGATCAGGGTATTGCAGAGCGGTGTCACTTTCATTAAGAGTGGGTCGTGCTTCTGCTTCTCTCACATTTACGTTTGGTGGTGGTGGTTCAGATATGGGGTGATGAGCCGTGTGAACATCGGAGGAGTTGATAACATTTTGGGGTGGTGGATGCCCTGTTTCGTCAGTGGGGGGACGTGACGGGGGCTGCTTCCTAGGTCTGCCTCTCCTCCTTGGAGCCACCGATGCTTCAGGAACAAATTCGCTGCCATGATTATCATCTGGCGGACGGCGGCGTTTTCTGGGTACTTTGGGTGATGATGAATGAAGGTCATTCGAGATAATAGTACCTTCCGGTTGAGTAGAGACTAGGTATTCCTCAGCGCTACTTCGGCCCCGATCGTGTCTTGTTGTTGCACCCTTCTCAGCTGCGTTGGCACCTTCAACAGGGTGTTTGCGGGGTCTTCCACGCTTCCTTGGCGGGTGATCGGCAAGGGTGTCCAATCCAGCTTCGCCCCGCTTGCGTTTCTTCCCAGTCGCGGGCGTTGCCATCTTCCCGGTTTTACTGAATGCGTAATCCATTAAGCGATTCAACTCGACAACATCGCTATAAAAGTCTTCTGCGACGAGATTCGCGAAATTTCCAACATTGGAGAAGTCAACGGATGAATAGGGTCCATCCTGGTCGTCCAATTTCTCGCTGGCAATGACCTCCCGATAGGATGCGAACGTAAAGTAACGCCAACGCCGTTCACGGCCATGAGTTTCCATCAACGGGATAATTCTTAGATCACTAAGGTGTGTCGGTGGGGGAACTTTGTCCATTTTGCTCAGTAGTAGTTCAAGCGTACGACGATCAAAATTCCCAAGCTCTGTAGAAATTTCCTGTCGAGAGTGTTACTACTGTTCCGAGTCATGGATCGTAATATATGCTTACACTTAAAGTCATGCCTTTTGTACCAGCATTTGCCAGCAGGTCGATTATTTGTTTGTGAAGCGTGATGTTAAACTTGAGGGTGGTAGGCTGGCCCTCTACGACGGTGGTCTTAGTCAGGGATATAACGCTTGGCCTTAGCATACGAACCTGGTACAACAGGCGTAGAAGGTTCTCCTGTGATATGAGTCTGATCCGGCTGGTCTGCCGCATCGTCATTGTTGGAAATTAGCCGGATGCATGGTACGGACGCCGGTCCACTTCTAATCGCACTAGGTACCATGACTCTCTCCACGACACGATTTTCAATAAGCTCGCGAAGCCGGGTTTGGAAAAAGCGGCGATCAGTCTTTGTAGGGTTCAAGAACCCCTAGAAACGGGTGGTTGAAACGACCATAAATCCAAGTCCAATAGGATTTGCTCACTATTGTCACAAGTATATTGTTGGAAGGATGGGTATGAGACTCCGAGTGCTTCAGGAGCTTGACGATTCTAGACTGGATGAGAGACAGGCTAGATAGGTGCCTAGCATCAATCGGGTCAAACTGGACAGGAGGTTGGAAGCCATCCTGTGCTGAGGCAGTCTCCTCGTTGTCGAGGCCACCCACGTCGGCTTCTTGAATATCTTTGGACGGGTTTACCCCTTCGCCTTGAATTTGCCGCCACAATGGGCTGCGCTCGAAGAAGTACTTGTGGACGCAGAAGTTGGTGCCGACGCCGCCACGGCGGAGCTTCACGACAAGTTCAAGCTCAAGCAGCTGCTTTATCAGATAAAAGCAAGTCTTTTGGTCGTAGCCTGTTTTCTTGCCAAGGTCCACGGTGCTAATGCCATGTTCACGGCCACGAGTGATGAACTGCAGTGCGGTATAAACCATTGGGGTTAATTTTGGTGGCTGTGCGCATACAAGCATTAATGAGTGAAGAAAGTACTGGAAATAAAAAAAGAAAACGCACCCGAATGTGTGAGCCAATGATCGCAGCAAACGACGTTTCCGCGTCAACTACGACTCTCAGCGCCTCCCCATACTGCATCTGTAGATCTTCGAGCGTTCTTGACCTTGCATCAGGTTGCAAGGTCAACGATGACAACGTATCGCCACGCTGACCCTGATCTTTCTCCTTCCCCTTTGATTTCCTCTTCTGGCTTTGCTGCGGTGCAATAAAGACTTCGGTGGTAGCCCCATCTGGTACGGTCCCCACACGCACGGTGGGCTGACGGACGACGAGGGACCAGACGAACGCAAAGTATGGGTCATCGACAACTTGCTGGCAAGATGAATCTGAATAATAGCTAGCAACAAAGTCGCGGAGTCGCGAAGGGTGGCATCCTGGAAAGGCTCAAGTTAGTCAAGCGGAGATGCGCGATTAGCCGACACCACGCCCACGAGCAGGTTCGAACCTGCCCGCTCTCCATCCTCAAGAATCACGTAAACAAACTGACCGAGATCTCCGTCAAAGGCGAGTTCGCGGAGACAGTGGTGTACTAATTCGTCCATCGGTTGGGTACAGGCTGAGAAATTTTGCCAGTTGAAGGGATCGAACCTCCCTCCTTCGGGGTCACTCTCGGGTCGTTTGTTGATTAAGATTTCGGTTCGATGTGGGCGCTGTTAACGGATTTACAGCTCCTCAAAAGCCGTTGGACATGAAAGTTACTGAACAGTCGCGGGTCGAAGAGAGCAGTGCACGGGAAGAGAGACCGTGTATTACGTGATTGCATACCATATTTCCCGAATGAGACAGCCCTCTCATATTTCTTGCCCTACTGTATAACATCGTGCAACGAGTATCTAAGTGAATAATGACGACCTAGTGGGGGGATAATGCGAAAAGAATAAGTCATGATAAGTGTGCCGACAAGTCGTATGAAGCTTTTAAAGAACGCATAAAGTACGTCTATCGCAGGCAGGCAGAGAGTATCTATGCTGGTGTGCTAGCTGGATTCTTGTCTTTTGCATCCTCCCAGAGTTGGCGTAGCACATCCGAAAAGCCGACCTTTCCCAGCTGGGCGTTTTGCTCAAAGCGCACGGCGAGCCAATTTTCTAACTTGTCCGCCGCAGTTCGCCACATCACCATCCGTGTCTGAATCTCGGCCGTTTGCTGGAATGCGGTTCGCCCATCAGGTGCGGGGGAATAAGTAATATTTTCATTGCATGTCGCGAATTGGGAGAGTGAGAGGTTGACAGAGGAGATTGTTGTTGTTTGTGTCGATGGATCCACAAAAGAGATCTCACGAACGAACGCATCTTCTGAACCACCGAATAGCTATGTGTAATCTCGTTGAGGATAAAATCCGAGAATGTGACAGCGAGGGACATACTTTAACGATCCATGTAGGGGTCCTCTGTTTACACCCGAGCACTCGCTCTGTGCGAATGACGCCAGTCGATGGATCTACAGTGCGGTCGACGACATCCACCGTGACAACATGGGAACAGTGGGGATTGGGGTATTTGTGCCACATCCCGATGATGACATGCGCCCACGAGTGACTACGGAGAGGTGGGTGAAGGTCTAGTAAGTTGTGTGCCAAAGTGGTGCGAGAGAAAAATGGGTACGCACTCATAGTTGAACGACTGAGAGAAATAATGCATCGTGCAAGGGGGGGACGAAAGGCGAAAGATGAGGGGAATGGAATGAAAATTATCGGAGTATGACAAGGGCGCGCGGTCGGAGCGACGTTGGGCCTTGGCCACGATAACCCGATAGGCGCGGTGTTTTCTCACGGCTGGGATCCCTAACTTTAACCCGAACCCGATGCCGCTCCCTTACGACCTCTGCGCTCGCATCCAAAACGCCTTTCATGCACGCCATGCACGTATTTCCGTTCCCCATACCATTCAAAACCTCGGCATTCTCTCTATCCTTCTCCGTGCGGGCTTCCTAACCAATATCACCCGCGGCACAATCGAGGCACCCTCCCCAGAAAAGTTTGTGGAGGCCGGCGAGGCGCAACGCCGAATATGGGCGGACCTCAAATACAGAAACGACAGGCCAGTTCTTGGAAATATGCACCTCGTCAGCAAGCCGAGCAAACGCGTATTCATGGACATCAGCGAAATCCGGAGGCTGTGTTCCGGCCGTTCTGCCAAGACCGTAAAGCCGTTGGGTATGGGCGAGATCGCAGTTGTGCGGACAAAAAACAAGGAATATGAATGGTTGGAAGCTAGAGAGGCATTGCAGCTGCATCTCAGTGGAGAAGTTGTCTGCCGCGCTTCGTAATCCTGGCCTCACTCAAAAAACCAAGTCTTTGTACGGGTTTTACTCATCCATCCTACCATATTTGCTTTGGTCGCAATACCCTCCTCATCCACTACATCACTGCAGTTAAAGCACATTTGCCGTCATAAACAGCCCCATAATACATCTTATGGCTACATACACTCCACCCTCTGACTAGAGCCTATGCTCCCTGCTCCTTCCTTGCTGTTAATAACTCCGAGAGGCGGGTTCTCATCTTGGGGCTGTTCTCACGTCAAAACACGTCCACGTTTAGATTTATTTTTTACTTACACTTCAAGTAACTTTGCCTCCAGTGCTTGCTTTTCCTCTTGCAGCGCTAGCCGTTTCTCCGCATCCAACTGCGTGCTGGATGTCACGTAAGCGTTAAGGACTACGCAAATCAGAATGAGACCTACAACACGTATCCCCCCATACCGTCATAGTGCAATATCATGGCGTGGTATCTCCACAGAGAAGGTCGATGTGAAACCGTCAGCAACGTTATGCCTAGCTCTGTAGCATGATCCATCATCATGCCCTCAACTTCCGTCGGAACCGATGATGTGGCCTCGTCTAGCACGGCATACTGTCCATCTCCGATCAGCTTATTTCCTGCAGATATCAATTCGACACAATACCTTGGGTTTATGATAAAATAGGCGCGCCCATGCGATCTTCTGCTTGTCACCTCCGCTGAGCGCATCTCGCCATTCTCTCGCGACGTCCCATCCGCCCTCGCGCTCCACCACGCTTTCCAGTTGCACTATTGAAAGGATTTCTAAGAGATCGTCGTCGGTCACACCACCTAGAGCACCCATCAATTTCGGTATCGGGGTATTATAAGTCCAACTTACGCTCCTCCATCTTGGACTTGTTGTGAGGATATATCACCTGGTCGCGTAGCGTTCCGATTGGTAGGTACGGCCGTTGCGGAATGAGAATAAACTGGTCGGCTGGTGGCTTGTGCACGACTCCGCCTGTGAATCAAGCTATAGCGCCGAAAGTAGAATCCCAATAAGAACACCGACCATACACAGGCCACAGTCCCCCTAGAATACGGAATAGCGAGGATTTTCCACAACCTTAGAATGAGTTTAGCAGGTGGTGTCTATTCAGAACAAATCTTCGTACCATTGGGACCAACGATGAGGAGATGTTGCTAATACATTCAATTATCACAATACGGTATTATGTGTTGAAAGCATTCACCCCTGGTTTAACAAAAAAACTTAAGCTTTTGACCAATACGTCACCATTGGGCGTGACAATGGGAACATCTTCAAATCGAATCTCTTCAGACGGAATTATCTGGCCGCGTCCCTTGAGAATCTTGCTATTCTCTTCCGTACTTGCACTACTGACCAAGGCTTTCTCGAATTTGCCTCTCTTCGTGTCCTGAATGGTATCTAAAAGCATCGACACTCTGGCGGTGTAACCTGCAAGCTCAGACAGATCCTTGTAGGAATACATCACCCGACCGAAAGCATCTGATGACAACAATCAGCAGGGCCAGCCAACTGTACGACCTAAAATTACCTGAGGAGGACAAGAGAAGACGGCGATTCGTTACAAAACCTTGATGCAAGTAAGTAATGAGGCACACGGAGGTACACGTTATGAACGCTCATTCTCACTTTCTGTCCGACTCCCCAAATCGGTGTTGTGGATTCCAGGAAGTTTGAAGAAGACAGGGATTGCACAGATGACAAGCTATTCCCACCGCATGAGCAAACAACATGTGAGCAGTACCAACTGAACTTGCCCCAAAGCTACCCCAAAGCCATTTAACGATACCCTCTTCAACGCAACCGTGCCACCACCGACGAACAAGAACCCTGTTCTCATGCATAATGAGACCCGCATATCCGCGCTCGACTAGCATCTTCTCGGTCTCTTCGCCTCCGAGGAACGCTATCTCCTCCGCAAATTCCACCAGTCTAGAGTGTGTGTGACGCAGAGCGCCCAACAGATGAGCCGACATTGAGGTATAGGCCCCAAATGGTGGTGTGAGCTTGCGCACTGCATATTGCATAAACCTCAGACGTTCGAAAAGGGGGGTAACACAAAAATCCTTACGCAGAGCTGCAGAAAGTTGTACGAGAATAGTAAGCAAGAGCAATCCCTCTGCGCCTACGTTTTGAGAAAGCTGGTAGTTGTATAGGATGACATCAAGAACCGGCTTGGCCAAGTTCGCATAAATGGCTGCAAGGTTATTTGAAAACTTCTGGATATCATGGGTGATCATCTGGTCGGGATTCTTGACCCGGTCATCAAGATTGGCTGGAGAGGTGTTTATTACAGCGACAGAGACTGAGAATACTTGTACCCACAAATTTTGTAGTAAACTTTACCCTCTGGTCCTTCTTCCTGGTGTCCCAGATACTGCTTCAGCACCTCTTCCGTAAGACGTGTGCGATATGCTATAGCAAGTTTATTTTGAACATAGCTCAGCCAGCTGTTGGTCCAAGTCGCGGGGATGGCTACTAGTAGCCAACGAAGGATATTTAACAGAAATGGAACTGTTTGTGCGCGCACCAGAGATGCGACTATCCTTTTAAAGGGCCCGGTCAATAGAAGAGAACAACGATCAGGTCCATTGTTGCTCACTTTCCGTCCAGCGCGGCAACGTATAGAGATATTGCGGTCCGGAATATTAACAAGCTAGAGTGCATGACGAGCAGAAGGGCCTCCTTTGAGCGGAGACTCGGTATTACGAGCCGGAGGATCCGAGAGAGTCTCTGATAGAACACGGCGTCGACCTGGTACAAGTGAGTTAAACAAGTAGAGCTAGTCTAAGAATATGCGCATACAGCAACTCTAGGCGGCTTTCCTGCCTCAGCGGGTGGAGGCTGCTCGCGAACCTTTCCCTTTCCCTTCGATGCGGACGGGGGTGATGGATGAGTCGATAACCGGCTGAAGGTGGACGTGAGGACATTTGCGATAAAGCCTGCGATGATGATACGTTGTATGAGAGGTCTGTGAGTAGCATAGGTGTTAGCAACGGCAGTGAAAGTAGGGTGAGAACGTTGTCTGAGAGTGGAAAGGACGGTCATTGCTGTCTCGTCATTGTTGGTGGATCTATTAAGCCGGTGGTGAAACTGCCATGTGAAATTCAGACACGTGCAGCGAACGGCCAGGACGATGGACAGCGTCTCACTCCAAATCAGCCAATATCTCGCTCAGCCAGACCCCAATCCATCCAGAAGAAAAGCACTAAATTACCTTAATGACAACCATCCTTTCTCTCAGCCAACCTCTTCGCTTGAGGACGCCCTCCAACGCACACGCCATGAAAGAGACAGCCTCCGAATATCAGTGCGTAACAACTCACGTCCCTCCGGGTACTTTCTGAGAACATTCCCTTGTTTAGATGGCTGCTTCAAACTCGAACATCGAGAAACTGAGGTCTGAACAGGTCACATCGGCATCTCTTCGTCTCCACTCTGCTCAGGAATTATCTCTCCTCGGGCATTCTCTGGTCGATGAACTCTCTTCACTATTTGGACAACTTCTCTCGGACCATTCCCAGCCGGATGAGCCACCGACGCTCTTAGAGGATCTAGAAGCAATGCATAGGAATTTACGAGAGCAGGAAAGCGTAAAAGCATATGTTCAGGTCATTCACAGAGCCCTTGCAGCTCAGGTGTGCCCCAACGTTTCTCACGCCGCCGTCTGCAATCTCAAATCTGCTCCTCAGTGAATCTGCTGCCGCAGAAATTAACCCCGGCCATCCGATCAACGTCTCTAAATATCACACGTTACGTGGGTTCGTTTCCGCCGTGAAGCAAGGTTGTTCGCCACCGGGCAGCGGTGCGGGAGAGGCAAACGTTTCTTTACGGTTGGTGTCCTTTCTAGAAGAGACACAGAGGCGAACATGGTTGAATATGAAAGCTGTTCTCTCTAAGTACACTGCTCTACTGTCGAATGATTATTTTTCTCTAATCAGTCTGGACTTCGATGCATAGTGCTTTGCTGGAAGCCTCAGAGAACCTGCATTGGCCGATGCCAGTCGACTATGCTGCCGCGAGCCGAGAACATAGAAGCGCTTTTGAGAGCGCGTTTCGTAGTCTGCTTGAGTTTCAGGTAATGTAAGTATTATGCTAGCTCCGTTGGCTACTTCGCTTAGTACAGCACCCCAGTGGCGAGAAATTACATCCAGAGGATGATGAATTCTCCGGAAAAGACGGTCTCTATCCTATCCAAGTCCTAGTGCAGCCTCTTTCTCAACGATTTAGGTATCACTTCGAAGGCACACGAGAAACAAATAAGTTGGACAAGGTACGATTTGTCACGTCACTGACATTTCATATTTTCACATTTCGTGTAGCCCGAGTGGTACTTCACGCACATACTCAATGTTTCTCACGAACATCGACTGTTTTTCGATGCCGTCGTCCAACGCCTCGTATCCACCAAGTTCAGCGATATTAACGCATGGGTATGGTCCTTACGAGACTACTCCTTTGCCTTATTAACATTCTCTTAGCGAGAGTTCACCCACAGTCTTCTACCCATCCTTTCCCGTCATATCAAGAGAACCATGCCTTCGCTATTGTCTCACCCTCCACTCCTTGCTCATACGATATACCAGGCCTTGACCTTTGATGCATCGCTGCGTGAGGACGGATTTTCATTAATCGGAACCTTTTCAGGGCGTAACGCGGATGACGTCGAATGGAAAGGGATCAGTGAAACCATTCTAGGGCGTAAAGAGTGGTTTGACAGTTGGGTCGAAGGCGAGAAAGCGTGTAAGTTTGGTGTCTCGTGATGCGCACGCATGCCGCTAACTCACGCACACATATCTAGTCGCCATGAGTCGGTACTACGAAATTCTTAGTGCTAAGGACGCCTGGTCAATAACCGAAGATGCCACCGAGTCGGACGATGCGGCAAGCCATAATAATGATGTCAGACCCACGGTGTCTGCACGGCAGTTGAAAGCGCTCGTGGAACAAGTGACAGATCGCTATTCGCCTCTTCCTAATTTTACCCATCGTACACGCTTCTTAATCGATGCCCAGATACCCTTACTTGAGGGGTATTATAGTCGTATCTCCTCATCTCTGGATGCGTTTGAGTCTCTATCGAGTTCCCTTGTTCGTGCCGTACCGGGTGCATTAGGAACTGCGTCGAATGGCAACTCTGGGGGTCGGTTGACGGCCGGGGTGGAAGGTATCATGCGATTATACAAAGCACTGGTTAGTGCGAGGTATATATCAATTGCGATGGATGCCTGGGGCGAAGATTTGGTAAGGTCATCGGACTACATTTTGTAACCAATTAACCATATTATGCAGTTCTTTCTGGAACTTTGGACCGAAATTAACCACAAGGCCTCCCTCAGGGCTCGAGCAGAAACACACCCCTCCCTCCCTGATCTTAACAACCCATCTTTGGATGCGGTGGACGGGACCATTTTTGAAGAGCTCGTGCAGCAATATGAAAAGTTGGTGATAAGGACAGAAGAAATGATTGTCCAGCAAATCTGTACAGAGGTAGAGGCTGCGTGGAAGACGCACTTTGCGAGGTGCGCTCCTGTACACTCTCCCTCCCATAGAGAATGACTAACTGGTGCTTGCAGTCAGGGAGAAGTCAGCAGAACTCAGTCGGACATATTAATATCCCCAACTCTCCTTCCAGCTCTCTCTATCTTGTCATCACACCTCACTGCTTTACGTCGTACTCTTCCACGGGCTAACATAACCTCGATATACCGGGGCATCGGGTCCCATCTAGATACACACATTCTTCAGCGCGCTATTCTTTACCGTCGCCCGCACGAGGTCACTGGCGTCGAGTGCAAAGCCCTGCAGCGCGAAATCGAGTTGTGGGTTGAGACATGTCGACTTGCTCTTCCAGGTGCAGGGGAGCGTGTTGAAGTGCCTTGGAGGCGACTGGTCCAGGCCGGTCGCGTCCTGGGCGCAGATGACGAGGTCTGGATGCGGATTCTCAAGGTTTCATTCGACGATGTTGGTCTGGAGGAATGGGAGACCAGAATGGTGGAGTTGATGGATGGTGCCAGTGTGGAACTCAGTCGCGAAGAGATTCGCATGATTGCAAGGACGAGAGAAGATTGTCCACTTTGAATCTGATATGATACTGTAGCGGATCAACGTACTTGATATCCCACGGACAGGCAGGCATACGCTTCTTCATTACATAGGCAGCTGCTGCGCTGGTTAACACATTTTCCGTCACCGTTTCCGTTGGCCCTTCGCCGCAGCGGACTGCGCACCCTTTATAGTATGTCCGGTTGTAAGGTTGCAAAGCCGTAGCCGTAACTTCGTCGTAAACTTACAAAGTTTGAAGTGTACATCGAAAGGCCGCGCCTTGTGAATTGCAATTGCACCCGACAACGACAACGATCATAGATACATACGACCTTATCTCACATCACTATTATTGACCAATTTCCCATCCACCAAGGCACACCTACTGTAGCAAGCATTAATTAATTACAATGAGCCAATGTCACAAGCGAATACATCTCGGGGTTCGGAAATAAGTACTAGTTACTATATCTTGTACACAATGCCGTCGCTCAACATAACCTCGTTCGCCTCTGTCATAGCTTGACATATCATGGTAGCTTCTGACGTACCGAACAGGGCGTCGTTGCCAAGGCCTTCGTTGACAGCTTGCACAAGGTCGGCCAAGAAAACTTGTTCGTCGTCTTGGAAGCTCGTTGCCCAAAGACGGGCAACTCTAGTTCGGAACAGTTGAAGCCTAGAAGGGAAAAATAAAAAATAAAACAAAGTTGGTTGAGCACGTTGGTACCACCGTTATTACGACGTGGTGTTTAATAATGAAACACACACGAGAGAGAGAGAAGCATAAAAAAGACACGTACCGATCTGGTTTGATCCCGCTGCGATCACCGGGCGAGTCAAGATCCATCTGCATCTGCACATCTTCGCTTTGGGTCTCGGCGGAGGCGGCGGCTGCGCCCCAGATGGGATCTTGGCTGATTCCCCTTCCCCTTCCTGGAATCGCATCCTTCGCCGCTGTCTTCTTCACAGGTGCTGCTGCTGCCGTCATTCGCTCGGGCGGTGCTTCTTCCTCCTCGCTATTCTCGTCATCCTCCTCGTCGCTGCCCTCCTCCCCATCATCATCATCGCGACGAGCAGCGCCGCCATTGTTGAGTTTGCGTTTCTTTCGGCGTTGGCGCTTGACGACGTCTTTGAAAAGAGCGTATCGTAGGATGTCTTCGGCCGCCGAGGCGTCTCTCTCCTCGACCTTTGGTGACAAACGTGCCTTGGCGTGGGCCGTAGCTAGGCGGATAAGGGTCTCAAGTGTCCGTGCGGTCAAAGGGGAGGTCTAAAACGTGCTTCACGGTCAGCTCGGGGAACAAAGAAAGGGAACAGCAAGATAAGCTCAGGAGTAATTTCACCTTTTTTTTGTTGTCCTCGGCGCTTTCGTTTCGTAGTTCGGCGTACAGCCCCACAATCCAGTCGGCGGCGCCATTGGTCAGAACAGGTGCTGGCTTGCTTTTCGCATATTGGATGTATTTCTTGATGAACGCCACGCTGAGTACCTCAACTTTCTTTGCTGCTTGTCCCGCGCGCGTCTTGGGATGCTTTCCGGCCGTCATTCCGACGTGAAGGAGAGGGTCATATTTCTCGAATGGACTGGTTTCGACTGCCTCGTTTGTATTCGAGGAAGCCGCCGGATTTTCGACGGAGAGGAGCTGCGAGAGGGTGTCTTGGATCGGTGTGCCCTCCTCAACGCCGGGAGGAAGGTATCGGTGCATTCGTAGTACGTGGTCGGCAATCTGACGATCCTTTGTTTCGTCGACGTCGTCAGTCACAACGAATAACAAATCAAAACGAGAAAGTAGTGAGTCGGGGAGAGCAATATTTTTGTGAGGATCCTTATGAACATCATACTGCGAAAGGTTTCAACTTGCAATGAATTGGGGCTGGGCACAAGAGCGCACCTGTCCATAGATTGGATTTGCAGCAGCCACAACGCTACACCGCGCATTCAGACTGGTATGAATACCGGCTTTCGCGATTGTCACCGTTTGTTGTTCCATGACTTCGTGGATGGCAACGCGATCAATGTCTGACATTTTGTCAAATTCGTCTATGCAGACTACTCCCCGATCAGCGAGGACCATGGCCCCTGCCTCCAACCTGCGCTCCCCGGTATCTTTGTCGGTAGTGACAGCTGCCGTGAGACCAACTCCAGAACTACCTCTACCGGTAGTAGCAATTGCCAACGGAGCCGTGTTCAATACGAAGCGCAACATCTGTGACTTTGCGGTCGAAGGATCTCCAACCATGAGCAAGTTGATGTCTCCACGGATGTGAGTACCATTCGGAAGGTTCTTCTCTGCACCACCGAGTAGAAGGAGCAACACAGCTCTCTTGATCTGATCGTGGCCGAAGATAGAGGGTGCGAGAGACTGTGAGAGAAGCTCAAAGATATTTTTACGTTTTGAGAGCTGGTTGATCATCCGGATGTCAGAGTCTGTCAGAGGCGTCTGAGCGATTCCCCCGCCAGATTTTGATGAGAGTAATACGATGTTATTTCCGGTAATGAGCGTCCTTGATAAAGAGTTCAGTTAATGGTAAACGCGAAATGCGACAAAGAACGCACTTGAACGTTCCCGTGGCTCCACCACCAACGCTGCGATACATGCCGACGAGCTGTATTCTATCTCCCGGCTTACACTTGTCTACCAGGTCGTCATCCAGAATTACGTCCGTACTGCGCGGCAACTGGCCTGCCGGTGCCCGCTCCGGCATCTCCTGGATGCTGATGCGTTGGTGATCGCGGAAAGTGCTGAACCCGTACTCGATTTGCAGAGGACGGCCTTGATCATCCGTCTGTGGTGTAACGGAAGACGTAGGGGGGAGATTGGAAGTGGAGGATGTGGCATCGCGGTATTCGCGTGCGTGGAAAAGACTGGTATCGGGGCAGTAGTGGACGGACTTGAGCATCTTTGGACGGACAAGGGAACAGCGTGTGACAATACCCTCGAGTGAGATCATATGGCCGAGGTGAGAGGCTCGGAGGGTCCGAGGGCTAACGTGGTGGTCGCCAAAGGAGCCGTTGAAGCCAATGCCATATCCCTTGCCCTCGATGTCGTGCTTGTCGATATCATGTACCCGCTGGATGACATTAAGAAGAGCATCGTGAAAGGCAGGAAGGAAATCGACGGGTTGCTTGAGGAGACCGTCCGCAAAGTCGCGTCGATAATCGCGTAGATCGTCGATGTTGACTATTAGACGAGACTGGTCGAGACGAAGCATGCGGAGAATGTCATCTTTGTAGCTGTATATGGGCGATTCGGCTGTGAGGAACTCTTCAAAAATGCGAGTCCTGTCAAGCATGAGATCATCTTGAGGAACGGGTTCATCGAGGAGGGACATGGTGTGTAGGTAGAATATGAGACGCGACGCGTACAATACGTGACAATAAATGGCCGCGACAGAACGTGACAGGTCGCGTCAAAGATAGGATGGAGAGCATCTTATCTCGTTGATTCGGATGATTCGGATGATTACTGTACATGGATATGTAGTTCTAGCCCTCGTAAACTCATATCAAGAAGAAACGCGGATGCGCCCCGCGGCAAAATAGAACACCCTGAAACATAGAGATAGTAATCGAATAATCGACATCACATGATAAATCCGCGGAGATGAAGGTCACCATTCCGCGGGTTGAATGGTACACAGGGTCCATCGATCAGTTTTGCCAAGTCTCCCTGGAGTGAACACGGTCCCGGACAAGCGAGCTGGGAATCCGAGGAACAAACGTCAAAAAAAATTGAAAAATAAAATGGTCGGGAACATGCGCACCAATGCTTACAACGTACATGCATGGGGTATGAGGCAGTGTTAGAGAGTGGCTGGCCCTCAACTCCGTTTTCCCGTTTCCAGTCAGTGCTAATACCATCTGAAGCACCACCAGCCCGCTAGATGGTATGCCTTACTTAGAAGGATGTTCAAATTCACGAACGCCGGCGGCCAGTGACTCACCAAAGCGAAATGGCTTGGGGGCTTAGCAGCCTATGGGTGCAAAGGCAGTCATTCAGTAATATGTTCTGTATGGAGGGAGAGGCACAAGGAGAGCATACTGGTACAGCCAAGACGAGAGTACCGAGCAAGAAGACGAAAGAGATATATGAAGGAAGACGCATCGTGACTGAGGCACTGAGGTCTATAACGATCGAAGGTCTGAGCGAGGTTGAGTCTACGGCGCTGGTCGGGTTAAGTCAGAGCTTATATACCTCCGGTAGCCGGTGACCGTTTCAAGAGTGAAAGTGTTTCACACGCGATACAGTAAGGCAACAGGCACTTAACTTGACTCTAACTTACAGGTAACAGGCTAAACCGGTAAGGCGCACAGGTTACCATCACGCGCGTAAATTAATTTCTTTCTTCTTAACGTCCAGTTTTCGCAAGATATTTTCCTCAACCGAGAGGTCATAAGTGTCTTCGCTGTCACGGCCGTGATTGATCGGGGAGAGTGTAGGGGCTCCATGCAATCCCATTACTGGCACACCACCGACTGAGAACTGCCAAAACACCATCTTCACGACCATTGACATACAAAGTACATAAAATTCCCAGTGGGTACAGTAACATTCGTAGCAGGTTGGATACGTCCTTAAATTGGAACGAATCGGATATCCTGTGCCAACAACCCATGATCCAGCACAGCACCGATGATAGCCCCGTTCATGCGCGGCCGCTGGTCGGGCCCTCGCTTGCGTCAGTAGGCCCGTTGGGGATGCAACTTTGGAGAAAGTGACAGCTGACGAACTTGGAGAACTGGAGCGGCTACTACACTAGTTTCTCTCCCGATTTGTCCGATTCCTACCATGGCAGGACCATGTGGTGCCCCTCAAAGACGGCGTGTTCCTTTCTATTTTCGTCGACGTGCTCGGGGTCATTCAGGGTCAGCTGGTTTTAACCGTGTTCCCAAAAATGTTGGAGCACACTGCAGTTGTATCTTTTTTTTTTGCAATAAGTCTGCAACAATTCCTGCATCGCATGTCGCCCTGGCATGGATCCCGTTTGGGGAACCATTGCTGTTAGAAACGATACCGATATTGCCGCAGTCTCGGTCGCACCGGCAACGCTTTTTTTTAAAATACGGGCTTCCCTTCAGATGTCAGTCTGGGCTACTGTATTGCTGGCATATGGTCTGATGACAAACTGTCACGTCACCGGGAGAAACCAAAGATGTGGGGATATCAAGGTTTGTACCAAGGAAATGAATAGCTTGGAGCGCCCTAACCCTGATCCTGACCATGAACACCATGAACAGACCCATCGTCACCAATATAAAGTACTTCTTCCTCAAAAACCCCTTCTCTGCATAGGCATTTCCTTTGAAGGACTGTCTCACTCGTACCTTAAATACATGGGACAATGCGCTACTAGACCCAGGGTTACTAGATGGGGCTAGTTGGAGTCGAAGCGGGACAGAATGGAACACTAGGTCAAGGGGAGTGAAGACAGATCATATCATCCACGCCATCACTCGCAGAAAAGCAGGGTCGTTGACGGAATAGGTGTAATTGCGATTACACGGAATAGTACATGAACGCCGTTAAAGTGCTGATATGTTAGTCCTACAGTTTGGTTAGCCAAAAGTCTCACGGAGGTGGTAACGTAGACTGGACCTACCCAAAGCTTGATAAGCCCATCCCAGGATGCGGTAACAACTTTCGACTAGAGATGCCTGGTCGTTAGCTGACGGGGAAAAAAAAGAGAGCGAGATCAACAAACCGTCTCATGGGGCAACCATTCGTGTGCAATGACCACTTTGGAATGCGCACGTAGTCGTGACTTTATACGTCCAGTCCTCCAATCCCAGAATACAACGTTGCCCTCACCGTCCCCGCTGCTTATCCATTTTCCATCCGGGGAGAAGCCCACCTGGCAGGCGTACCCTGCAACCGAGTGGCCAGCGAATCGCTTCTTGCGATTTTGCCGGAAGTTGTCTGTACTATAAACAAGGATTTGATTATCCAACGACTGAGCAGCAAAGTATTTCCCTGCAATGCATTAGAACGGTCAGGAGAATTGTCAAGGACAGACATACTGGAAGGATGAAGAGTGACCGCCGGCATTGAGTGCATGTGTGGCTCTGCGATGTATTTAATCACGACAGGAACGTCAAAATCCCATGCTCGGATCGTCTTGTCGTCCGAAGTCGTCACAAATCTCCGATTTTCGTCGACGAACGTGATGGTGTTCACTGGTCCCAAGTGTTGATCGTATTCCTGAGTGATCTCACCACTGCTGGTATCGTACTGAAGAAAAGTTGAGGGACATTTCGTAGACGAAGTAACCTTCATACCTGTATAATTTTTTTATCTGACATACCTGCCAGGAATATGTTTTGCTTATCTTCATCGGGATGAAAGCGCACAACGTATGGGATCTTGCCATTATTAAACCGCTGTAAGCACTGTCCTGTTTCTGTGTCCCATAACTTCATATAGCGATCGTAGCCGCATGACAAGAATCGTCGCCCGTCATTGGAAAAAGTTACGTCCTTTACTGCCTTCCCGTGACCATGGAAGGTACGTAGGCAATTACCATGCGTATACACGTCCCACAGCTAGTCAAGACAACATCAGAGGAGACCAACAATCAAACAAGTCCAATGATTACCTTAATTTTTGTATCCATCGACCCACTCAACAACAGGTGACCTGTTTCCGGGAATAAGCGAATCACAGACACACCGCTGGTATGTCCGGTCCAAGTATGAGTGCAAACTTTGGGAATAAATGTCTCTTGTGATCCAGGCTCCGATTGGAGGTGTGGAGCTTCCCCAAGCGGTGGTGAGATATAGGTTCGGCCCTGATAGTCGGTCATAGATTTGCCATGGAAAACAGAGGTTTCTTGGCCTGGAGCACCACGCTTTGGCTTTGGCTTTTTAACGGTGGGGTTCTCCGTCTCGGATTCGGACGACTTGTCGTCCCCGGCCTCCTCTTCGCCCTCTGGTACAAGATCTACGGGCTCTTCGCCAGACCAAGATGCCCAGGGGCCAACGTAGGCGTTGTCACCATCAACGACTTCAAGATCGCCTTTTGATTTTCGCTTGCGTTTTAACTCCTTACGCTTTGCTTGGGAGACGCGGACAGAATCCAACATGGCGTAGTTGTTTGCTTCGGCTGCTTCAGCCGAACCCAGTATAGCGGGGGCATTGGGATCCACAGAAGGATTTTGAGAATAGCCGAGAATAGAATGAGTAAGATGCTGGGTGCGGAACGCGTGCTCTGTCATAGCCTGCTCCTCGACATGACCAGCGAGCGCGTTCTGGTTCATGAAGCGATTCCGGTCACCGAACGGGTTCTCTGGACCTTGGATAGGAAGAGTCATGTCGCTGTAAGGGATATTCACGTTCATTTGCGTGTCTGTCGGACGTGTTATAAGAGAGGTTTGATCGAGTGGGTCCTTGTCAATTCGTTCGCGTTAACAAAAAAAGCGCGTTGCGAGTGAGGGAAACCAACCTGTGCAAGAACGTCTGGAGCAGCATGTGGGGTTGTGTTCAAGGGTGTATCCTGAAATCTAAGCCTTTTGGATGAGGGGACGGCAGCAAGGTTGAGAGCATCGTCGTGAATGACAGCATCCTCGTCTGAAGAATATCCCTGGACGAGAGACATGGGAGCGAGGGAAAGAGATGAGAACAGATTACATAATCGTCACCTCCACCACCGACATCATCGAATTCCGAATTTGAAAGTCTTTGCGGGTTTACAGGCCAGGCACGGCTCGAGTGGCCTCTCCGCACTCGCCTCTCTCTTTTCGTTGCTCTCGTCGAATGGCCGAAAGGATCACTGGTCGTCCATGGTCTGCCTACGAGGATCTCCTCCTTTCCAAAGCCGTTGCGGAGTTCGACGGTGAAGCCGATTGGAAGACTATCGCTCAGCGTGTTCCCGGCCGTACAAACAAGGCTTGCCGAAAGGTATGTTTTTGCGATCATCACCAATCATTTCCTTTGCCGAATCCCTCTGGGACATCCCTCTAGCGGTGGCTTCACTCGTTGTCACCATCGATCAAGAAATCAGCATGGACCAAAGAGGAGGATGAGACGTTAATGTCTCTCTACAAGATTTACGGTACCAAGTGGTCTGTCATAGCCAGGCAAATACCTGGAAGGACGGATGATGCGTGCTCAAAGCGATATCGCGAGGCTCTCGACCCTGCTCTCAAGAAGGACGAGTGGACGGAGGCCGAAGATGCCAAGCTGCTTCATCTGTATGCACAATTAGGTGGCAAGTGGGTGCAGGTGGGCCAACAGCTCCAGCGCAGCAGTCTGGGCTGTCGAAACAGGTCTGCATGGCGCCCTTCCCGTGTGTCTTTTTATGCTTGACGGTATTGCTAGATGGCGACTGCTTGAGAGGAAACGATCTCCCGCTATTCGGGAAGTCACTCCAACAGAGTTACCTTTGTCCCGTCTCCACCAAACTTCTGCCCGTTCCGAATCGCTTCAGGTTACAGACCTGTCTCCCTCATGGCCTATGTTTGATCCATCTCAATATTGGCCTCCTCAACCTCCTCTGGATTTTCTACCGGCATTGACGTCCTCACCTGTGGAGCAATTGCAAGTTCAACAGTCCCCCAACTTGCCTCGCGCAACTATACCTATGCCGCCCTCTGAGGGGGGGGACTACCGTGCTGCTCCATCTATGATCTCTGCTTATCGATATCCTGCTTCATACGACCCCGTATTCTCTGCACTCGAACAGGCCCAAGGGTTATCTTACGATGAGACGCCAGAAATGCCTATGCAAACTGATATATTAGAACTTCAGACGAACATTACTTCTGATCCTGATACGCGATCGGACTCCGGCTCTGCCTCCGTGGTACAACACGATGTCGAGATGGACCCTTCATTAATCAGTCAACTCGACGTGGATATCCCCGAAGAGGAAGCCAATAACATCAGTGAGTGCTCTTTCGAAGATCCCGAGGGTACCATGTCGGATTACGATAATCGTCGACTACAATCGCCAACTCTCGGAGACATTCCCCCAGAGTCAGCGTCAAGTTCTCCGGTCACCGGTTCTCCAGTAGAGCGTTCATCACAGCAAACTCAATCAACAGAGACAAGCGCAGTGGATCGTAGGCTCCCTAGACTTTCTTCGACTCTAGCTACGAGTTCGGAGTGAGCAATACTCTTCCAATCTTACCTCCATGCTAATTTGTCTATGATCTAGTCTGGCGATTCGAGGATATGCGTGCGGTCACCAGCGCTGTTTGACTAACGATTCAACCACTGGAGTCCAGTTTGTTACGTCAAAGGAATTATCAGATCATATACGAACTGTCCATGTTACGGACGAATTCCCTGACCATAAACCATATCGATGCGGATTGCCAGGTTGTAGCAAGACTTGGAAGGTTAGCTTCCGCATTTTTCTTGTTTGAGATGTTCTCATATCATTCCAGAGCGTCAATGGTTTACAATATCATTTACAAGTGTACGTCCAGTCGAATTTGTCGCATGACCAGTGACACTTAAGATGCCCTCATTGGTAGTTCGAAGGCACATTTCCTGCAAGCCATTACTTCGTTCACGTCAACAGTCCCTTCCACCGCCCAACCCCCTGCATCGGAGACGCCCAAGAAGCAGAAACGACCAACGAGAACTCACCCTTGTCCTCATGCGAATTGTCCACAAGTATACAAGCAACTCAGCGGTTTGAGATATCATCTCTCCCACGTGAGTCCATCGTATTTAAGATAAGATGCACAGTGCTTGAACACGCGTCCGTATCCAGGGTCACTCTCATAAGTCTCCTGCACAACTGGATAGTGTACCTCCCACCCTCGCGCGTAAAGTTACAGAGAAATTGCAGCGGCAAACAGCAAGTACCTAAATGTCACGTCATACCATAGAGATCGCTTTTTTAATTCCTTATGTTAAGTGAGGAAGCTGTAATTGTGACCTCGTTTTTTTACTTCACCCGACAGTAATTTATACGCTTTCTTGATTGCACAAAACTCACGATGTTTTGAAACTTCGAAGATTCGGAAGACACCGTATGTATGCGTCCCAGATAAAAATATCATCGAAGAGAAGAAAGCGAGTCAATTTGGGGGATTAATTAGTACCTTCTGTCATCGGCAGGTTACTGAGTCGGCGGCGGCGGCGGCGCTGCAACGAGACTGCAAGATCATGGTGGTCAGAGTTAACGGCCTGAAGACAATCGCCACCGACGACAAAAAAAAATCTCAAGGGGGATCCGATTTAACGTAGATCGGCTAGTCAAGCAATTGTCCTTCCCTCGTCCCATCTGAGGGCGGCCGTGGTCGCACAGTACCAGTTGGAGCCTAATGGGGTTGACAGGTTTGATTAAATTTTTTTTCCGGATGTAATACGCTGTTCGATCGTTGTAATGCTACCGGGCTTAGAGTGCATTCGCTGAATGTAACATCGGCCGGCTCATTTTGATACGAGGGGATCCGCCCAAACAAATGATCGTACACACTCGCATAATGCGATCATATATTATCATCATTATCCCGTAAACTTCTTATGTTTTCAATTACATTAGGCGTGCTCGTCGGATGGGTAATCTTTGTTCAGAGAATCAACGCAAACAGTGAAATTGGAGGCGAATACACTCATAGCTCAATAAACTCAAATACGTTCATCTTCCAGTGGCACCTTCAATGTATCACTGGCATTCACTGCGACAGAATAACTAAATCTAAATACATATCACCCACTACACAGGGTCAATGCGACGCAGATCGTCAACGCGTCAACTCTGATCCGCCTGACCGGCCTGACCGCCTGTAAATTGATTGGCCCTAGGAACGTAATAAATAAAAGAGCTTGCTGTCGACCGGCGAACTCACAGTGATCGTAATTCTGGATTTGCCATCAGTTCTTGCATGGATGGCATGCTGCCTCCGCTGTTCAACTGGTCCATCTGGTAATGCGCAGACAAGGTCAGCTAGGCAACTACTCAAAGGGCGCATGCAACTGACCATGTTAACAACAGCCGGATTCGACATGACTCTTTCCAATCCGCCATTGGCCATCATTTGCTGCGCCATCTGCATCATCGCAGGATTATTCATCATGCTCGCAAGGTCGGGCGGCATGCCACCTGGACCACCTGGGCCACCCCCGCCCAAATTTCTTAGCGTATCAGCTAATCCACCTAGTCCACCAGCTGACCCCGCACTGGGCGTTGCCATATCCCTATCCGCGTCTGTGGGTTGGGCCTCCGAGTTTCGAAGGCCGTCTTGCATAGTAGCATTGTTGGGTTCTAATTCAAGACCACGACGATAGGCATCAGCAGCGGCTGCATAGTCGCCAATGCTGTAGCGGGCATGTCTGTACGCAGGAAAGTCAGATGGGAGATTCCAATTCGAAGGCTGGCAGCCCAGCACCCTAGGCGAGAATAGCCCTTGGTAAATTTGGGATCTATTTCAATCACTTTCTCGGCATCGATAGCGGCGGTTAGATGATCGCCCTTGCTAGAATGTGCTGCGGCTCGGTTGGAATAGTAAACGGGGTTTGAAGGATCCAGCTTGGTCGCTTCGGTATACGCGTCAATTGCCTTGTCATACTGCTTGTTAGTCATAAACGCATTCCCTTTCTGTTTATATTTCTCTGCTGCATCCTTGTCCCCTGCCGAGGGCGACACTGGGGCAGCTGGAGATGTACTCGGGGGCACTTGACCCGTCGAGCTGATCTTATCCTTGGTCTTGAGAAAGACCTCGAAAATGCTCTGTAGAGTAGCAGGCTTCACACTTAAACGATCCACTTGTTCCTGGTCCGTTGGATCAACGCCGAAGGCCTCCCCGATACACTGAACTAGATAGGAAGGAGATAGGGTCAAAGCGAGGAGGGGAACGGCGAGTATATGCACCTGCAACTTCAAGACCCTCCTTGTCCTCTTCCCGGACGATGCCATCATTGATAGACTGGTTGAGAAAGTCGATGATAGACAGAACGAGACGCTGCTGCTTTTCAGACATTTTTTTCAGTTGGAGTGGAGGGAGGGACGATGTTGACACTTGTTTACGTCTACGGTTCACCTTCTTTGTTCATCGACTCACTTTACGCGTACGCGCCATGTTCTTCTGTGCCATCTCTGGTGAACCCCCACAAGACCCGGTCATCTCTACAAAATCGGGTCACGTCTATGAGCGTCGTCTCGTACAAAAGTACATTACGGAGAATGGCACAGACCCAGTAACAGGCGAAAAGCTGGAAGAGTCTGACTTGGTTTCTGTCAAAGCCAGTACGTATGTCTCTCTCCTTGTAATGCGACCATACTCAAGTTTTTTAAGGTCCTGGTGCTGCCGTTCCTCGACCTCCGACTCACTCATCCATACCCGCGCTGTTGACTGCCCTGCAAAATGAATGGGACGCGCTTGTCCTCGAGACGTTCACCCTCAAGCAGCAGTACAACTCGACTCGCCAGGAGTTGAGTTATGCCCTCTACAGTCAAGATGCTGCCAGTCGTGTTATTGCACGTCTTACGCGGGAACGCGATGCTGCACGAGAGTATGTGTTTTTTACGCTCACGATGTGTTCCTTTCAACCAACGCGTATGTAGGGCCCTTGTCAATGTCCAGGCCTCTATGGGAATTCCCGCCACCCCCAGCAATGATGTCGAAATGTCTGACCAAACTGCCCCTGCGGGAAATGCCCTTCCTGAGAAGGTCATCGCCGAGATAGATGAAACTCATCAGACACTCTCCGCCGTCCGCAAGAAACGCAAGGTACCACCAGGCTTTGCTACGCCAGCTCAAGTCAAAAATTACTCCTCTAAACACACAATCCCTTCCCTCCACTCTGCTTCTCCTGCTGGAATCACGTCCATCGCCCTTTTGAGCGCGAATCCTACACAATTCTTGACCGGTGGGAATGACGGGATTGTGCAACTATACGACAGAAGCACGGACAAAGTTCTGACTTCACTAAAGGGACACTCGAAGAAAATTCACCATGTCGCTTTCCGTGAACGCGAAGGGCAGCCCACCCTTCTTCTGTCCGGAGGTGCGGACAAGATAGCTCGTGTATGGTCTTTAGACTCTGCGTCAGGAGAATACCGCCCGCGCACTATCATCAAAACTCACAAGGGTGATGTCACTGGCCTAGCTGTCCATCCCTCATCAACATTGCTCTTCCTTGCGTCCCACGACAAGACGTACTCCATACACGACTTAAACGACTTCTCCCAACTGTACCGGTCCACTCCTGCGGAGGAACCGTTCTCCTCTCTCGCTCTGCACCCGGACGGCACTATCCTCGCCGCAGGTACACCGACGTCTACCATTCACATCTTTGATGTGCGCTCTGGAGACATGGCTGCGACGCTCGTGCCACCTGAAAACTCCCCTTTTACCGTCAACAGCCTGAGCTTCTCGGAGAATGGCTATCATCTCCTTGCACCCGACTCACTATCCTCGGTCGGAATATGGGATCTACGTAAGCAGAAGCTGGGGCATTCCATACCGCTGGGCGATGGCTTCAAGGTGAACAAGGTTGTGTACGACTACAGTGCCCAGCTACTCGGCGTTGCGGGTAACGAGGGGGCCCGCATCTTTGCTCACAAAACCTGGGAAGAGCTCGTGCAGTTCCAGGAAGGTGGTGAGGTCTCTAGCCTTGCGTTTGGTCCTGAGAGTAAGGAGATCTGGGGGGCGACTGGAAGGGAGGTCAGAATTTGGGGACTGCCAGAGTGATCGCTTTTGTCTCAATTCTACTCTTGTAATCAGGTTTAGCTTGTATTCGCTTGATTCTATCTAATCTGTCAGTGCCTGTGTCTAACACCGGCTAGCCGCTTTTCACCCTGTTCGCTGCGCCATACCCTAGGATGTTTCAAAGGCGTTCATAAGGTGCTCGTTTATCAAGGCGTAGGTCGTCGGGCATCATTCAGTCATTTTTATTCGTGTGAATCAAATATCGTATGTTATGCGCAAATACACAGTATTTGTCGATTGGGAGTGTGGAGTGAGAGTAGGTGCCGCAATGTAGACGTCGATGCGCCCGATGAAAGAAGGAATGAGGAGAAAATTGACGATATACTGTACAGAATAGAAGCTAGAAACCATAATCATACGTGTTCAGTCCTTCAAATTGAATTGGGAGTCGTGCAAAATCAGAGAATGTCATGACCATGTTGATGGCCCGAAAGTTTGACCGGTACCGAGTGTCTTCAAAGGCGTCATTTTCGCGTCCGCAGTATTCTTCCATACGTCGTTGCCCCACCAGTTAACGTTGAACCCGCCTTTAGGCAGTTGTACGGTGAAGAAAATGATGATGAGGCCGAATATGACGCCCGCATCGAGTCCCACCGCGGTAAGATAATTGTATCGCATCCACCAACGGAAGTGGAAGCGCCTCATGAACCACTGGAAGACGCAACCCGCCAGGACCCACGACGTAAAGTTTACGCCGTTGGCAGGCGGGACGCAGTCGGGCGCAATCAACGCAACTGGGATGTTGACATAGCGCCAAAACGAGCGAGGACGGCGACGGGCGAGGTAGTAGAAGGGGATAGGCAGGATTGCACCAATTAGGAAGAACCAGATGAGTGAATAGTAGCTAGAGGAGGTCCGTCAATCGTCGTGGACTTCTGAAGTAGGTAGGTGCTTACAGTGCTCCATGGGAGAAAAGTCGCCTTGGGCCGATTCCACCCCAGATGATCGACGCCGTTGTGAATATTTTGAGGTTCGGGCAAGTGAAGAAAGACTTTTGCTCGGGTGAGCAAATATCTGGAATGTTGTCCAGAGCCCATTGCTGTGCTATGATTGAAGAAATGACCGCAACCGTCGAGGAGAGAACCTGGCCCGTAAAGGTGAGGCGCGGTGGGATCTTCATGTAGTGTCCGAATTTCAAGTCGCTGCAGTACGTAACTGCCTGTCCAACAGTGTCGCTGGCCAGCATCTTGAAGAGCATTGCAGCAACCGGACGTCCTGGCAGAGCATATCCTATAAGAACCTCCGCCAGAACGGATAGGAAGAACTGTTGGTTTGTAATGGCTTGTATAATGCCGAACGGAAGCACGAAAAATGCTGCGAAGACGAGCGCGAGGAAAAACGCCCATACAGGAAGCCCTGTTTTACAGACCTCGATGCTAACGATCCCTAGGACGACGCAAGCCGTGCCAAAAGCACCGAACCACCAGCGAGGGACATCACGATACCTGCGCATGAGGTAAGAATGAACGTCGGTTTCGTCGTTAAGGCTACGGCGGAACTGGCGGACGATATCGTGGCGGTACCAGAGGAATGTGTGAACCATAATCGCGGGGTAGATTGCAAAAATTGTGCCGTACGTGACAGCATAGGTGATCGGTAAGAACATTGGAGAATATTGCTCATACTTCGCCTGGTCGAATAGGTTGTTGGTGACTACAGCACTGAGGTTGTACGGGAGACCAGTGTTGTCAAACGCCATGCCCACGGACACAGGCATAAATTGTGAGTAGAACACATTCTTGGCTATGATGGAGTGTAAACATAGATCTACAGGAGAAGAGGCAGAAATACACTTACCCCACATAATCGGACAGATGATCCAGATAGTGATCACGAAACCGCCTAGCATGTTGAGCTGCGCCCACCACTAATACATTACGTGGTAAGTATTGTTTTGTACGCGGGCGTATATTAAAAAACATACCGGAATTACAAGAGGACTGCCAACTGCAGTTATTTGGGCCCAGTCGAATGTGACCAAGCCCATCCCGAGGCCGCTGATGGTACCAAAGAGGCTGTTTACGACCACGTTATTGGGCACAATCCAACAAACCCAATTGAACACGCTGAGTCCGGTCCATAGATACCCTGGGAGCCAAAAATACAGGAAGCTGCCTAGCATTGTGAGATAAAGGAAGCGCTCTCTTGAGATGTGCTTGGTTTCTTTCTTGCCATAGTTTGAGTGCATGGCGTTTAGCAACGCACAACGAACAAGGACACCAGGCCAGATCATGCTTGAAGGCCAAACGAGGAATTGACGGAGCAAGCCGGCAAACGAGAAACCCAGCACGCGAAGGACTATTCCCAGGAAGAATTGCTTGCCAACCGACCACCTGACACCGTAGACGACACGCATAGCCGCGGAGACGTCCGTGATTGAAGCACCATCCACGTCGACGTTGACCATAATGGAGATTAGAGTATGTTCCTTGATGTTGAATGGTCCAGGGTTCAAGGAGAACGAGCGACCGAACACGGAGATACGATATTTTGGGAGGACCCACTCCAAGAACTTGCCCATAGGGAGACTTACTATCTGGACGAAAAGGACATTGACAAAGACGAAGGGAACTTGAAGAGTGGTAAATATAACAAGTCAGTATAGGCTTGGGAAATCACTTACATCGCAACGCAATGACGGTGTTGAAGGCAGGTACGACCATAGCTAGAGAGAGACCAATGACCCATCTGGGAACGGCGATGTGAATAAAATTACTTTCATCGAAACAAGCTGACTTACACTCGAAAAGTATTCGCGAGCATATCAGGATCGTCAGTATTCCCGACGGCTGCCCTGACTTCAGGATACGGCGAATCCCTGGTAAACAGGATGAGTGAATATGCACAGTAGAAAGGGCGAGAAAGGAGTGCGCACTGGACTTGTGTTGTTTCAGATGAGAAGTCTGCCTTTGAATCTTGCAGCTCTGTATCCATATCCGAGCTACCGCCCATGTAGGTGGACTTTGACCACCGTTTAGGCCCGAGGTCATCCGAATCGGTGGAGATAGATATAGTCGAAGAGTTGGCGTGCTCGAAATCCCAATTGGGATCATTAAAATGGCGCCTGACCTCATCTTCGATATCCTCCGGGACATCGGGAACGGTTTGTCGGTGACGAAGCTGATTGATATCAGTTAGGCTGGCAGATGCGGTCGGCTTGAAATTATCCTCCATCTGATCAACTGTGAGTGGCGAGAAGGAAATGATAAGGCGTTGACGCTAGCCCGTCGCGCAGGGGGAAGGAAGAAATGGCAAAGAGAAAAGTAGGTGGCGCCCACGAGTCCCTCATGTCGTGATTATATAGGAACATATCGGTCGGGGTTGATTGGTCCCTCAAGACAATTGGGGAGAGACAAAAGGCGCAAAGTATGACATTGTCTGAGCCATATGCCGAGACGTCTTATTGTCTTTGCGCCGGACAAAAGCAAACAATGACATAATCTAATCTTAATCTTACCGTACATCGGCTATTTTTATCACACTAGAGGGCTTTGGGAATCGGAATTATTGCCGTGGGTCCGGATTTTCGCCCGGAATGGAAAACGAAACCGTCTCGGCGTACTCGGCACAGACGGGCCCAACATTCTTTTGTGCCCTCATCCATCCCATATCGAGTCTTCCAGAAACAACATCATTTGCAGTGCACATCTGCATCATGTTTCAATTCTTCCGTATCATGTTTCAATTCCTCCGCAACTTTATCCAGCCCTCCCCGCCCCCTTTCTGAGAACGCTCACGGCCGCGTATTCTAAACCTAACTGGGCTTCCTCGTGCTCGTGCCTAAAGGCACCCCAGTCCCAAGAACCGTTGGAAAACGTCCATGTGACCAAACTAAAATTAAAATATAATACGTGATGCACTATTGTTCGTGAGTCCGCGGCGTGCCTGGTTCGATCGACAGAGGGGAATACGGATGCTATCTTGACCTTGGTTTGAAGCATCCTCATAGTTGTACTGCCTGTCACTGCCCACGCGAGTCATAAACCATCGTCCGTGATAACAATCTTTTGTAGTCCGTTATGACTGACTACCGAGATTTCAGTGGCGTTTGAATTACAACGGGGGTAGGGGACCGTCCCTGCATCCCTGCTCTCGGTTTGTGCTCATCATGGATGAGAATGGTGACATGCCAACTAGGGGTCGTAGTGCTCGTGTGCGTACGATAGCTTTAGCTGTCGTATATAAAACGTTAAGTGTCATTTTGCCATCATCCTTTACTTAACGCAGAGGTGCCATCAAGTGATTTCAGATATCAGAATTGGACGTATTGGACCGTGATCCTCTCAGCGCACTACGGTTCTCAGAGTCCGGTAATGTAGAAAGTAGCACCTTGCGGACGTCTAGCGGATGAAGAACCGCTACCTCCTGCTCGCGCTCGGCGACAAGTATGTTGAAAGGAAATTCAATTGGTTATATCATATTGCCTCACTACGCCCGCGACTACAGTGTAGTAATACGCGTTCAAATCTTCCCTGCGATGTTCTTCTCCTACATTTCTCGTAAACGTAAAGATTAACAACGGCAAAGCACGAGTCACGTTTGTCTCTTTTTTTAGTGTTGTCATTGCGGATGACATACTGTAAAGAGACAGTAAGTTGGCAGATGCAAGAAAAGTGAACCAACCCTGCCCCTACCGTGATTGTCGATTGACGACTTTGATTTCACCAGTGGAGTGTGAGACTTCGTCAGCATCACCGCCAACGGGTCCATACTCGCGGCCTCAACGGCCTCAACGCTGGTCACCAGACCGGGCAGTTCGAGGCTCTGTCAGAGACACGACCGACCGACTGAAACGATCAGCAACCCGTACCTTGTAGATTCTATGGATAGATATAATTGAACGAAAACGAGAGGTTTTATATGGGTTTGCGATGATGCGCGCCTTTATGCATACTGTATGCGCATTGCGTTTTGGGGGGGGGGGACCGCAACTCGCGTTCGGCGTTCGGCGTGAACGGGCGCGTCGACTGGTACTGTATCCACTCTCATTCATGTCTTTCTCGTTGGGTTCAACCGCCTTTGTCCTCTTCGCTCTTCTCTCAGTGGTGACACTCAAAGAACTCAATGTTCAAGTAACTGAGCCATATATGGTCTGCTTTCCACTCTCTGTTAAGTTACCACATGATCTCATCGTTCCTCAGGACGAGCCGTTTCACGTCCCCCAGGTCCAGGCATACTGCAACGGGGACTGGTCCTACTGGGATCCGAAAATCACAACACCTCCCGGGCTGTGAGAATGTCGGCTTTGATTTGCTCGCCCACCGCTAACTTTGTTGCGCTCAGCTATGTTTTGACCATTCTCCTCAAAAATATCTTTGTCTTCAAATGTAGACTCCCAACTCTTCGGCTGGCGCCTTTACTTACGCTTCTTCTTCTCCCGTTGGCAACCACACGCCTGCTACGCTACCACCAACGGATGCGCCCGCCGCCTTCATTACTTAACCCGACACTCGACGCCGTGGTGCTCTCAACGTTTCCGATTGCATGGTTCTTTGGGTTTCTGTATAACACGGACGTGCCTAGCCTGCTGTCGGTTATTATCACATTCGTTGCGGCGTCGCAGGGGCGGCATTGGACCGCCAGCATGGTACGTGATGTGCGTGTTTTTCAGGAGAAAGTCGTTAAACAGAGCCGGATTTCCAGTTAGGGATTATAAGCTGCACGTTTCGTCAGACAAATATTATCTGGTTATTATATGCGTACGCGTCCAGCCAGCTAATGCACCTGCGCTTTCGGCGTGCACCACCGGGCGGCTCAAAACCTGCAAGGCTGCATGATCCTCCCGCGCTGGCCGCCGGATTCCGTTCGTCTCCTATATTCTTCGTTTCTAGAAACGGGGACCTCACACTAGTTATTCCTTTTTTAGTGGATCTTGTTCGATCAGTGCTGAGTGCGCCGGCGATCCTACCTGACATCTTACCGCAGTTCATTCCGTACGCCCTGACACTAGCCCTGTTCGGCGGGTTCGTGATTTGGAATGGAGGTATTGTACTTGGTACGTACAGTGCCGTATGCAGCCTGTGCTCAAGTCTCGTGTGTTGGCTTGATTAATGTCTCCCAGGTGACAAGTCGAACCACGTGCCTTCATTTCACTTACCACAGCTGTATTACTTTATTGCATTTTCAACGATCATGGGCTGGCCAGCGCTGGCCAGCGGAGATAGTGGCTGGAAAATGCTGGTGAATGACGTCCGGGATCGAATATGTGGCAACAGAAGGTGTGTCCTCATTGTATATGCATGGTGTGAGGGTCTGAGTCTGGGTTGTTCCCCACTGATCAGACGGGCCATGATGCACATAGCGGTCTCGGTGGTCATGGGACTATCAATAAAGCTTTTCACGTGGGTACAAGTGATACTTGTAGAGAACACCCCTAACCTTGAGCTTGCATCCAGAATTCATCACCCTTTTCTACTTTCCGACAATCGACATTACACTTTCTATGTCTGGAGACGGATATTCATGCTGCACCCGATAATACCGTACCTATTCATCCCAGGTTACATTGTATGTGCATGGATATGGTTCCTCCGTGTGGGTGCGTGAGGATGTACTGCATGCTGTTGATCGACGGGCTAATCATTGTTGTCCAGGGCGCGAACAAACGCTTCTGCAGACCCTTCTCCTGCCTTTGTGCACACTTCCAGTTCTACTTCCGACACCCCTTTTGGAGCCTCGCTACTTTTTGATACCCTATATACTGATGCGCGCGCAGCTGGTGGACGTGACGACATGGGGCGTGTTGTTAGAGGGATTTTGGTATGGGTTGATTAATGCGGGTACGATGTACGTGTTCTTATACAAGGAGAGGGAAGGCGTTGGCCGATTCATGTGGTGATTCCTCTGTTCTGTGATTGATTTGGTGTGAAGTGTGACGTAAGGAACGCGACGCGACGCGGTGGCCAATTATGGCCAAACAAAGGTGAATCTCAACATCTCTTCTTTCCTTGACTTTTACTTTTACCTCCCCAACCGCATTTAATCGCCATGACCCTCGATGAATCCGCTGCTAGGAAGCCCGCCACTCGCTACTCTCTTAATGCTTTTGGTAGAGCCCTCGCAGACGTCATGAACAAAGACACCAATCCTTCTCGTGTACGCGCCGCCAAAAAGCCAAGGGATAGCATTCGTAGCAGTAGAACGAGCGCTGCATCAGTTCATTCGAATAGTAACGATGATCGGCGTAGCTCCATCGGCGAGCGACCTCTTGCTAAGGATGACGCTTTTTCTCCTGGAGAAACCATCACTCGTACTTCTCGTAGACGCTCGACCCTCAAGGATACAGTCCCTCCTGCGTCTTCGGCTTCGTCAGCGAAAGCGAGCACCCCACTCAGTCCCGCTGCTCCTACGAGGCGGTCAACGTTACGACCACGACCCCTTGGTAATGCATCTGCTCTCCCCAAATACCGTCCAAGGTCTACCCTTGTAGAGTCCCACAAAGCCCCGCCTTCTCCTCCTCACCTAGGCACGCGCAAGCGCGCCAGTAGTTCGGATGAGGAGAGGGGCGAAGCAGGGGGTGTCCCTATGAATCTCAAGCCTGGGGCCTCCGAGACACGTGAGAAGACTACGCGACCCATAAGCCCTCTACCTCAGAGGGCCCTACCAATTAATGTTTCTGCCGATCATTCACCATCCTCACCTACCAAATCGTCCCCCCACTCTCGTTCGTCACCCGCACGGAACATTGCTACTCCGCCAAATAAATTAGACCGGACTTCGAAGCCCAGCACACCTAGCCGCTCCGCCATCCCTAGACCCCCATCCTCTACTTCGTCTTCGAGTTCCTTACCTACACCTAGGACGCCAACTCGGCAGGTCACCGGGAACAATCGCTCCCCGGTCAAAGGTGGAACACCATCACGCAGCCCATCTTGCAAGCAGCCGCCGTCTCTTCTGGGGAGACCCAATCGACAAGATGGCATCCCCAAGATTGTGAAGGTTGACCAGTTCAATCGATCGCATTCAGCGTCAAGCTCCAGTTCTGCTTTCACGGAAGGGGACAGTGCTGATGATATCGAGTTCATGCTCGGCTCTGTTGTCTCACCCACTGCGCCGACACCGGCGTTACCTCGTATCCATGACCGACATCAGCATGGTGAAATTGCACAAACACCTTCGCGTGCGTTGAACCTCCCTACCCGTGCAGACCTCTCCTACCTCTCACCGGTGCCTCCATCTACGGGCACACCCCCTTCCGTCAGGTTGATGCGTGCTGGTCATGACAGAGGGTCCCTACTTTCCTGGGATCAGTTGGTCGCAGTTGGAGACAAGACTTTGGGCGAAGGGGAGGTTGATAATATGATCGCAGATATTCCTGCACCATTCTCTCCCGCGGCAAGCACAGTGGATCTTCGGCTGAACATACCGGAGAGCCCTTCACTCAGTGCCCTCCCTTCGCCTGCAGGCTATGGCTCCATATCCCGGGTCCTTCTCCCAGACGTGACACCATCACCTGTTTCAATCAAACACATGCAGTCGCAGTTCATTCCTGAAAGTAGTCGGCCTGCCGCGGCGGATGCATCACTCGTAGTGATGTTGCGTTTGCAGTTGGCATCCATGGAGAACATCGCCAAGGAGCGTCTCACCCAGATTACTACTCTTGAGGCGCAGCTAGGTGCAGCGAAAGAAGCACGCCTGCATGAGGCTGCTGACCTCGCTGCTCAAGTGTCTGCACTTGAGGAGCAGATGCATGTCAGTTTCGAGAGCCGTGAGCGCGCTGCCGAAGAGCGCCTCACGCTAGAGGAACAGTTACGTGGAGCAGCTGTGGCCAAGGAGTTGGCTGTGCAAGAAGCGGTGAAGCAAGTCACGGAAGATGCGGCGCGGCTCAGGATCGCTACGGAGGAAGCTATGCGTCGTAAATGCGAGGTTGCTGGTGCAGCACGTGGTGCAGCGACGTCATGGGACTCTGTTCGCGAGCAAGCAGAAGGCGAACTGGACTTTGTGAAGGCTCAGCGCGAAACTTTGACACTTCTGTTGGCGACTCTTGATCAGAATCGGCAAGTATGCCATTTTATGAACGCATGAGTACGCACGTCCATTTCGTTTACTTCATACAAGTGGGTCCTGACTTACGCGGCGACTATAGTGTCATGATATTTACGATGACGATTGTTGAGCTACTTGACGATGCCAAACGACCTCGAATACGATTTATGCCATGCTCCTCATTGTTTTACATGATTTTACTGGAGACTGTAATATATTGAGTATCTATGTATGAGATACTAGTGGGCCCGTGCTATGCATGGACGGGTTGGTCTAAGAGACCTGTCGGTTTCACAGCAGTTTGACTTTAGTAATTCTAGTGGTCAGTACCCCAGCCAGAAATCCGGTAAATCAACAAATTTGAATCAGGTAGTGAAATGATATTAAATAAAATATAAATATATGTTTTTTGATTAGTAGATAGTTAGTGATGATCAAACATCGTGTAATGAGATCAAATCAAATCAAAGCTAGACTGAATTTTGTGTGTTGTCTCGGATGCTTTTTGCTGTAGCCAGATCTACGGCTTGTAGTATATGCTATACTGTACTTGTAAGTCCTGTCTTCCCTCGTCGCCTCCAAGTCCCCATCATCGTTCCCTTCCTAGGTATCATTTGTATAGATTTTAGTTCATCGTCTATGAAGACCTACCATTGCAACTGCGAAAAGTACTGCCAGGGTGGTCGAGATGTGTCCAGTTCCACATTCTTCAGACATAAGAAATATCGTGTTATATTCACTCCTCGGTTTCAAGAATTTCTCTCTCGCCATCCTATCGTCTTGCCCAAACCGGGTCCTCGTGGGCGTTTAACCAATACAGGGCCTTTCCCTCAATACAATCGCACGGCCCAGGTAGAGGGATTTGTTGGTCGTGATGCTGTTGAGGTCAGTGTCATATTTCATTGGTATTCCCGATCTTGTTGATAACGATGCTATGCTAGTCTTCCATATCTACAGATGGCTTTTCTCCTGGTATTCTGGATGGCCCCTCCCTTGATTATCTGGACGACTCCCCCCTTGATCATCTTGGCGAGCATACATCTGGTCAACTCGATACGGTCCAGCACCGGCAGCCAAGCGATCACGCTGACTCAGATCCCTGTGCTTCTGTGTCCGACTCATTCAACGCTGGCATTCAGCCGGGTGATATTGAGGCACCCGAGAAAGCAGGGCCCGCGGCGCCTCAAGAGGGTCTACCAGGTACGTCTGTTAACCTATTCTAACTGTACGATCTCACTAACTTACTACAGGACACTCGACTCCGAGGACTGGTGCCGTCAGCACCCGGGAGGCACAGTTGGCGACTTCAATCGCGACTTCGACTCTGGACAGAAATGTATTAGAGGTATATCTATTTGTTCACTTAAACAAGGAAACAACTAATATGTTTCTAGGCGTATAAACAGTAAACAACGAGAAAAAGCGGAGAGCGCAGAGGTTAGTCTTACGGGAATATGCTAATGTCCAATACTAATGCTACCATTTCAGAATTCAGATAGCCAAGAGGCCGCGTCCTCCCGTAGGGCACCGCAAGCGACCACATCAACAAACTCATAAGGCCCCCCCCTTCTTTCAAGTTCGCCCCTCTTGGGCGTTTCACCGATGACCATAGCTCCACGGGACATTGGGCGCGATGGCATGGAATTCCCTCGTTTAGTTTACAATTAGATACAATTAGATAGATTGTGAATTGCTGGGATTTGATCCCATTAAATAAAAACAAATTGTATCTAATCAATGAATGAAATTGGTCTGATTCCAGCCCACCTCGCTTCTAACTCTCTTGGCAATTTCAGTTGTCTGAGTCCTTCCTTTCCTAGTTGCGTCATATCCCTCTCTGTCCCCTTACTTACTACCATATATCATTTTAGAATACTCGTGTCCTAGGATCCTACCATCACCTCGGTCGACTCGCTTTCCTCAGGTCGTCAGCGTTTTGCACATTCGCGCCCGCATTCTCGACATTCGATAGGTTCTTCCGAGCCAGTACAGTCTCGTATGGAGCGGTATCTGATGTTCATTTTACAAACCAGTCTCTTCACTAATATGACCGTGAAGTTCCTTTCTCTCTCGCCAAGTCGTTATACAGTAACCGGAATTGTCCGTCGTATCATACTGTATATGCGGCGTCATAGTGAATGTTGTTGGCTGATAATTGCGTCTGTTCACACTGTGATCATGAGGTGTGATGACAGCAGTTTTGCAAAGCTACGCCACCGTGACAACCACCTCCCACCACCATCCTCATCCACGCCTGCATAACCTGCTGGACTTAGCACGAGGCACGAGCTGCAACGAACTGCATCGCCGCACATAGAGCAAATGATTCGAACGACCAAGAACGCTCAGCATTAAGCAATCAGAGAATTCGAAAGCCGACAGCCTCAGATTATAATGTAGAGGATAGAGGATCCGCATACAAGTACAGTACAGTGAATACAACGACAACGAGCAGGAAAATAATTTACTGTTCGACCGCTTCATACTCCAGGGTGGCTTCGATGCAGGAGTCTAAGAAACAGGCGTGGTTATCATCGGGCGTGGATTTCGACATGCGCTGAAGAACGGCGTTGCGGATCTTCTCAATGCTGATCACGCGTCCATCCGTTAGTTTAGCGAGGGGCCACAAAACACTACCAAAGGAGAGGACGTACTCGATATTAGGACCGTAGGCCTTCTTGATCTGGCAATCGACGTTTCCGATCGACGTAGGCCACGCCCAAAGGGTATTGGCATCCAAGATAAACGATACAAATAGTTTCGCTTTGACGCTCGGTAATAGGACTGTGGCTGTTGCGACGAGCCCTTGAAGATCGCCGTTGCCCCGTGGCGGTTGAGGATCGACCGACACAGGATATTTGATGGATAGGAACGTGAAGTGTGTGTGCAGTTGTGCGCATCCCAACCAAAAATCGCCCAAGCCCTGAACAATCTACGGACCGACTGCGAATCAGCGAGCGTCCGCGTTACTGCAAAATTTTAGAACTGACTTGTTTTATGGAGGAAGACGAGGCAAGCCGCTGCTCGGCTAGTTTGATAGTCAAGTCTGTGAAGCGGTGGAACTGATCCTTCAGTTTGAAGAGCATCTCTTTCGTCTTTGTTATTCGGATCTGGTTCTTCAAGGGCTTGAACTTCGAGCATGGAATGTGAACGTGGAAGCGGGATGCGTAGACGAATTCGAAGAGATCGGCATGGACCTTGGAAGTATGCCAAAGATGAAGTTGTTCTAGAGAGGCAAGTTCATCTGTACATGAATGCGAAATGAGTGAATTGCACCAAGGACCTTTCGCTTCGAAGGGAGCGTCACCTTTCAATCGTAAAGCCTCAGCTTGGGTGCTATTTTTTTGGATATGTAACGTCCGCTGAGAAGCCTCAATAGATGCCGTTGTTTCTGCCTTTTCGATTTCGATGTCCCGGAGTTTCTCCTCCAAGCGTTCGAGTTTCGCGTTTGCCTCTGCGACTTCGGCACGAAATTCATCCAGCGCAGTACTGCTCGTCTGCGTTAGCTGTCGTTCCCGCTTCTAGCAGTGAAAGTGCGACAATACCCTTGTTCTGAAAGAGTAGCCTTTAACTCTTTCAGGTACCCCTGGTCGCAGTTTTCAATCTCGGCGGTGATGCCTTGCTCCTGCTCCAATTCTCTGATAACTTGAGCATGCTCTTCTCGCAACGAAGGCAAAAGGTTCTCGGCTTGTTGGATTATGGTCTCCAAGGTACTGGCATCCTTGGCGACGTCAGATAAAGCGAATAGGCTCATTATGGAACTTAGTCTTACTTGCTCAAGCTCACTAAAGCCCTGGTCGGCAATGGCATAGAGTTGTTCTACCCATTGCAACCTCCAATCATACCACTGTGATCTCGCCGTGGCATGGTTATTGGCCTTGATAAGCTTGAGTTGTTGCTAAGGTAAGGACATCAGTTCTTCTGGACATGGCTTGAGGACGATGAGAGATATACCAGCAACTCTGCTTGAGTTTGCTCATCCGCCATCGAGTACTCCCGGAACAGCATGGGAGTAACCTTAGTGGCTTCCTCTTCTGCTTGGTGGTAAATTTCCTTACTGTGCTCGATCCATCTCTGTAAGTCAGCCGCAACATGAGAATATAGCTCAAGTTGTGGCGCTTCAACGGCCATCGCAATGGCATAATCAGCCAATGTGGCCTCTTTTGTTTGAAGAGATGCCCGTCGCTGCGCAGACTGAAGTTGAGAGGGGAGAATGGTCGAGCGGCGCGGTGCAGAAAGTTCGTCCAGAAAGCGGATACCCGTCATATTGAAAAATTGCTCAACAGATATGGGAGGCTAACGCAAGGTAAGCAAATATCACTTGATAGAATAATACGAAGCGTGCTCTTACGCCTTCATCTTCTTCGGCGAAGTTGGGTGGTTGGACGTTGTTCCTCCATTGTTCTGCCGCTTCAACGTCGGCAAAAGTAACGGTTGGCTGTCGGGCTGGGGCTTCTGACTCGGCCGGCGGAACCGAGTTGGTCTCTGTGAAGAGTGGTGGTGGTAGTGGTATAGGTAAGAGTGACTCGCTTGGATCTGACAAGTTGCCTCCTTTCGATGGGCCCTCTACTGGAGGCCGAGGATACAGCAGGGATATTGATGGCTCGACATTCTCTCGTCCGAGGTCCACTGCGTTTTGATCTATTTCGGAAATGCCAGCTTCACTTGTTCGTGCCTTTTTCTGGAGTGATGTTGGCTGAGGAATATTTGGGACACCAGAAGGTCCGAGGCTCTTGCGCTGAGCAAAGTATCCGGATGGCCGACGTAAACCTGCGGCGCTAGATCGCGGCGCAGCCGAAGTTGTCGCCACTGGCTCCATGGGCGCGGGAGCATTTGTTGGTTTTGAAGGCGAACGCAATGCTTGACTTTGGCGTGAACCATTTCCACCCTCGTAGTGGAAAGGATCATCATCCTCCACACGAGTTGCTTCGGGTTTCTTTGGCTGTGGACGTGGTACCGGCAATGCAAAGGCAGCAGTGCCTACTTTCCGAGGGGACGCGGGAGATTTCAATTTAGAAGGGGAAAGAGATGCACGCTTCGGCGCCGAAAATACATGACCGGGCTTGGAAAAGACGGGGGGAGGGGGTTGGAGGGGATTATGAGCCGAGTCGATCACATCGGCGGGAGTCGTTAAAGCTGGTTCAAATGGCACGGGTTGAGAGTTATGTTGCTCTGGGGGAGCAGGCGGGTCCTCAAAAGAAAGCTTAGGCGGAAGGACTCTGCTAACGGCTTCATCCGCGCTGCTCTCACCAACGTTACCCTGGAAATTCGACAAGTCCATTACGGAGCTCGAATCTGTCCCAAGACTCTCACGCCAGACATTAGTCAAGTTAATAGTCTGATTGTCCCCGCCGCCGATAGAACTTCCTTCAGAGCTCGTGAAGCTGTCCTCTTGTGGAACATTTACAAGTCCGAGAGACTCACGCATGCGCCTGATCCTGGTTTCAGCCTCGGTGAGATCCATGTCTTCTTCGCCCAAGCCAACGCCACCTTCTTGGGCTAGCGGTCCGTCCTCATCCATATCGGATGGCGGAGGTTCAAAGGAGCTGTCTCCTGCGTGTGTCATGGCCCGAAGGGCGAGCCATTCAGCGCTCGGAGGTTCTGGCTTACGCAAAGATTTGTTGAGGGGAACTGTGAACTCGGTGGGTTCGGACTCCTCTCTAGATAAGTCTTGTCCCGGCAGTGGAAGAGATGAGAGACCAAGAGTGGATCGTCTTGATTTACTTGCGGCAAGGTTTGTCGTGAGATCCATATCCGCTTCTTCATCCCAGACTCCAGAAACGTCGTCCGGTTCTTCGTCTTGTAGAAAAGATCCGTGTATGGAGAAACCAGCGGGGAGAGGGGAAGATCCTGGCTCTGAATCCATATCCATAGATGCCTCTCCATTCTCACTGAACACTGCGGAACGTCTCATAGAACTACGGCGGCGGGCCATAGAGGAAGCGCCGGGATAATCGTTTTCATCATTGACAATGGGCCCAGACTGGGTTCCGGACTGGGCTCCGGACTGGGTAGATTGGCCCGGATTGTTCGTCGCAGAGGGAGATGTGTCACCACGGTTCACCTTCTCGAATACGCGTACTTGAGCATGGGAGGCAAAGCTCACGCGCCGTCCGAGACTCTTACGGGTCGCGTTGTCGTTGATTGAAACTCGGGTGAGGTCCATAGTTTGGGTGATATCATCTGCATCTTCAGGAGCCAAAGAAGATCGAGACTTGAGTATACTCTTTCGAGGGCCCTGGGAAACGCTAAATGAGAAATGCCTGCAGAGAAAGGCATAAAGGACAAACAAGTGATTGGCGGGCCCTGGATGCTGGGCTAAGCTGCTTGAGGACAGAGTCTCCCGGTGTGATACTGTGCGGCCGGCGTTTGTGAGCAGGTCTTGGCTTGTTTACTTGATGGGTTACCGCGATGGACTTGCGGCGGCTCGGCGAGGGAGACATCGTTCCGTGGTGTAGTGTAACTTATGTAGAGCTAGTGAATACGCGCGCCCGATAAACCACGACGCGCACGTGACCCCGTCGCGATCACGTGCCACAACACGTTGCACCTTGTAATTACTGTATAATTGAGCTTGTAATCGAACCCGCTCCTTTCACAAAGCAATGACATCCAGAGCAAAGCCAAAAGCTATGGCAACCCGGGCCTCTACTCGCGCAACCAGATCGACGGCCCAGATCGAAGCTTCTCTCCCTACCCCTCAACACACGCGTGCGGCGACGGCAAAGTCATCCCGTGCGATGTCTGCTCGACCAGTAAGATGATCACTGATCAGAATTGTAATTGCACTGACTATCATCTACAGGATAAGAGGGCCCCTACTCCCGCCAAGGGAGGGATCTCGAGAGTGGCCACCGAAATTACGATGGATGCAGACAGAGAGCCAATCAAAGTACGCCTTATTCAAGACGCCTTATACGAATAGATCTAGCTGATGCCTTCATGTCCTCAGGCGTTCTTAAGGATAAGGCCAGACATGGGCGGGGATGGGCCAAAAAGGGTACCTTACCTGGAGAGCCTCTCAGACACTGCCGTTCGCATGTTGGATCCCTCGCGCGACGACCCACGTGGTTATTCAGGCATCCCTCGCCTCCGTCTCTCGGCAGCGCCTACATCATCGATTTATACATTTACCCATGTCTTCCCCCCTACCACTCAGCAACTTGAATTTTTCGCCAAAACCACCCTGCCACTTGTGAGAAACATTCTTGACGGCGAGAATGGCCTGTTATTTGCGTACGGTGTGACCAACTCCGGTAAAACCTACACTATGCAAGGAGGCTCCGAGCAATCATCTGCCGGCATCTTGCCTCGAACCATCGACGTGCTTTTCAACAGCATCGAAGGCTTGCATGGCAGCTCCAAGGTAAGCTCCACATTTGACAAATTATATCATCTTCATCATTTCCCATCCGCAGTATAGACCAGCTCGCTTAGACGGTATCGAATTGAACGACTCATCGTCAATTTTTTCCCGCGCACCTTCGTTAGACAACTTCACATTGCCGACACAACAGCCTATCCTGGGTGATGTTCTCGCAGAACATTTTGGGACTTCTACCTCCTCCGAAGTGGATCACGATCCTACAATGCTCAAAGTCGACCGTAACTATGAGTACTCGATATGGTTATCCTATGCCGAAGTGTACAACGAGAAGATTTATGATCTTCTCACCAATGTGGAGGATGCAGGGGCGGGTTCTTCACGCGCTCAACCCATCCTTCTAACCCGCAAAGCGTTGTCCTTGAAACCCACACCACCATCTGACAATCTTGATACTGACGGACCCATTGGTAAATACATCTCGGGGCTTACACACGTCCACGTCGATAGCGCAAAGGAAGCAAAGAAGCTGGTTAAGCTGGGTCAGCTGCATCGACAAGTGTTTGGCACTCTAGCAAATAGTCAAAGTAGCCGTAGCCATGGTATCGTTACCATCAAACTCCTCAGGAAGCATCGCGGTGAAAAAGACGTGAGTCATATATCTGAGTTCCCCAACCTACGCTGACGTCTGTCCAGGAACCTTCCTCATACATGACCTCACGTCTAACTCTGATCGATTTAGCTGGCTCAGAAAGAAGCAAAAATACGCAGACGAGCGGCGAACGACTCAAAGAGGCGGGCAATATTAACAAGTCCTTGATGGTCCTCGGCCAATGCATTGAAGTTATGCGTGCCAACCAGAAGCGGGTTGCGCAGAGCCTTGGAGCACCCGAGAGCCAACGTTCTGATACAAGAGATGTCAAAAAGTCGTTGGCCGTTGTCCCCTTCCGACATAGCAAGCTGACTGAAATCCTAATGGACTATTTCACGGGTGAAGGACGTGTGGTAAGCATGTTGCTAGTTCCTTCTCTACGGTCCACGAAGCTGACCCCGCGCAGACAGTGATCATTAATATCAATCCTTATGATACTGGTTTTGACGAGAATTCGAATGTCATGAGGTTTTCTGCCCTAGCAAGAGAGGTGTCGACCGCCGCTCCGACCCAACGTGTACCACCGACAGGACGTGGGAAGACCCCAGGAAATATGGGAAATCTCCAGTCAACAGGATCTCATCACCGAAAGGTGCTGTTGTCCACCTACGGACGAGGCGATCGCCAGTCCAGCGAGACTCAACTTGATGTTGTTGAAGGTTAGAACACAAATCCATATTTTTATATCGCAGTGGCATAAGTTGAAATGCATTCCCAGAGGATGAAGATATGGAAGATGAATCAGAGGAGGAGCCTTTGAACGGGCTGGTGGAGGCATTGTTTGATGAGATTGAGCGCCTACGATTGCAGGTCCGTTGCCATGGACTGGTCATAGTTCCTCATGTCGCTGACTGTGTCCTAGCTCTTTGACTCTGAAATGCGTAGCGCTGTGGTGGAGGCGGAGACGCGTGAGGAAGTGATGCGTGAAATGGAGGAGCGGATTAGTGAGATCGAGAAGCGATTCGCTAGGCGGTTAATGAATGAGGTGTGTTTATCCGGATGAGATAGGCAACAAAGCTGACCCGTCGCTTATAACGTTTCAGGTGGAGTTAAATGAGATGAGAATGGACGCTAAGATCGACATGCTCCACCGCTCAGGTGTGATAGGCAAGACGCCCAGTAAAGTGGGACTCCCACCGCACAAGTCTGGTGAAAGTAATGCCAGAAACTGGGAAGCCGAAGTGGTAGGTAGAATAGTATTACTTCATAAATATCTTGCTCTGAAGCGACTTGATGCATAGTTTCCAGAAGAAAGTGGCTCATCTGAAGATGACCACGTCGATAACCTAGCCGCTCTCCGCTCCCAGGCAACATCTCCTCTTGCTGGTCGCGGCAAAACTCTGGCAAAGGATATACGTGTGACAGAGAAAGTCGACCGGACAAGCTCACCTCTAGATGCCCAGGATGGAGGAGAGGGACTTGATGAGGAGGAGAGTGACATCGCGAGGACGGAATCCGACGAATGGTTACCAGCATCAAGCCGCCCGTGGTCCACGACAGCAATCGCACAAAATGGACCGCTGCCCCATCTTCAGCAGGCACCATCACCTGTATTCGAAAAGGACGTCAAGGCAGGACACGCCCAGGCCCGGCGAAGTGACAAGACGTCCGTGTCTGAGCTAGCCCACGATCTTGGAGAGCTCAATTTGGCTAGTAAAAAGACCCACCAACCAGCGGCTCGACCCACTAGAACCCGACAGTCGAAGACGGTGTCGGCGACAGAGGAAGATGGGGACGAGGACTCGATCATCGTTGTCCGGAATACCAAAGGCGGCGAGGGGCAGAAGAAAAAGAAACGGTGAGAATTGGCGACAATCGCTTCATTGCCGCCCACTAAAGCTGGTTGCCCCTAGACAACTTGGAAACAACCGGGTTTATACTGACGAAAGTATCGAGCAGGCCACAGATCAGCTTGCAAAGTCTGAGAACGGGAGGAATATCCGGCGAATGGCACGTGGAAGCGGATGAATTATATATTGTAGATCGCCAACCATAATGGTTTCTTGCGCATGTACTACTGTAGTACTAGTTCCATCGTTGTATATCGTTGACATTCTGCATAGAAGGTTTTTGTTCAACCATCCAGAGACTCTAATCACCAACGGCAAAGCCGTAGCGCAAGGAAATAGACGTCAGGTTTATAGCCGGTACGAGAACAGTGGCTCCAGTAATGCTTACTGCGTTAAAGCCGAGACACAAACTCCAGTCTAAACCGAAAAAGTAAGAGCTAGTGCTACTTTAATAACGAGAAGCGGGACCCACATTCCCATTCCATATAAATACTACGAAGTAGATAGAGCAGGAAGACATACAGAAATCAAAAATGAATTGGATACGAGTCAGAGCGAGTCAAATATGTGCTAACGGCCAAGTAACTGGATGTCTACATAGCCCGCGGGAAATAGCCGCTCCTTACCTCAAGGCGTTACATTTGGGAGTTGAGGAGACCCATCCAATTCGTCGTAAATCCTGCACTAACTTTGAAATTTTTGACAAAACCGTTTCCCTTGACTTCGGCTTGAGCCTTTGCCTTTCGGGCGAAGAGGAGATGCTGGAAATAAACTGGGAGACCGATGTCAGCAATGCCGGTCGCGACTTCCGAGAATTTGCGGCAAATTGTCGCGCCGCCTGCAGAGCTTGATATCTTGCCGACAAAGCCTGTGTTCTCAGTCACAAAGTCCGTGAGGTTTTTGACTTCTTTGTCAATTGTGCTCTTCCTCCATAGAACTAAATAAAGCGACCGGAAGAAACGGAGAATAAGGTTCAATGGCAATCATACCCAAGCAAAGTAGCTTACCGAGCTTGCCAACGTTGGAAAGCCTTTTACCTCGGAGCGCATTTTTATCTTCCAGGAAAAAGCCATCCTCTTCCTCGTCGCCAGCCCGGATACACTCAATGTACACACTGATTTTGGAAATAAGTCAAAGGGGTTGATGCGGATACCGCACTAGTACTGTAACATACCTATTCTTCTTCCAGTCGTTCTTATCGACGTTGCGTAGTACTGCATCTTTAAGATCTGACATGTTTTCATCGCTACTTATAGTCATATTGGTAATGTAGCTATGCGTCGGGCCAGGACGAGACTTGGGTATTGCTCTGCGCACCGTTGCAAATCAATATTCCGTTCATCAGAAAGAAAAAAAGTCATACTCGTAAATCTGTAGAAAGGCGTTGATAGTCAGAAGTGTAAGGCTGTAAGACGATACAGTACTATGTCGTACACCAACCTTAATATCAACTGGGGCCATCTTGTCGTATTAATGCCGGAACGCGTAGTGTGTGGTGGCAAGATGAGGGGTGTAATGTGAGAGGAAGTCGTGAGTTAGTATTTCTTCTAGGCTTTCAGAGTACTGTACGCTTTTATCATGCAATGGTCCATTTTTTCAAACTCAGTGGGTGACTTCCCGTAAGAGTCTGAAACCCAGGAGAATCCGTGAGGCCTGTCAATGTGTCGACAGTCCCTTGGACTGAACCGGTAAATGAAGGCGATCACACGCGTGCGAGAGACGTATGCCTCGGTGACGATCAAATGTTACGACTCCGTAACACGATACTTTATGAGTGACTTTCCGTAAGAGTCTGAAGCTATCTAAAGCAGTCATAGAATGCCCAAGGATCTCGCAATGTCAGGGTTGACTTACCTCAAGAGGAAGCCTCGATGTCGCCTTCCCACTGGAGATATAATTTCCGTTTGTGACATGGAATTTCTGGCCCTTTCTGACTTCTTTGCAGCCTGGATTGGAAGCGAGGGTAAGGCAACCCTCTCGCCTCGTTCTGGCTTGGTCAAAGAATATCCGCTGGGGATGACTTTCATCCTTTGTGGCAGCTACTCATAACAAAAGCTGCACGGCACCTGCGAGTAGACCGGACACGATCAGGTTCGGTTCACTGGCAGGCCATCCTCAAACTTGCACCTGCACCAACTGGTGCACGTAAATGCAAACTATGTCGTCGTAATGGAGTATAGGTGAGTTTTTGACGAATACACAAAAAAATACACGAAGCTGACACGTACCTGTTCGTTTTATCTGCCGAGTGATCATGAGTCGTGACGTATGTGGCAACAGGCCTAGGGCACACATGTGCATCACCCCACGCTTCCAATGCTTCTCCCTCGCTCTCTGAGAACTCCGATTATCAACGTATCAACCAACACGCCCAACGCCGCACACCTGGTGTGCTGGGTGTGAACCTCGTGAGGGAGGGTATGAAAGGAGAAGAATGAAGCACAAAAATTACTAATCACGCTCGTCGAAACTCGAAAATGCTTCCTTCCCCCACCTCCTTGTACGCGTGCACGTATAGAATGGATCCTGATGACTTGTGGAGGCGCATTATCCAGGTCTACACTATAGCCCGAATTGTTATTGTGCTTGTTGTGATGGAAACTAAAGTCCAGGACTCCGGATGACGAAGCTGCAGAATGAAAAAAAAAAACTGCTCAGAGGTCCCTACAAATATTGGCTAATGCCGCGATCACTAAATATCTAGATAACGTATAATCGTTACATACGACGTCACATTCGATCGTCATCGGACTCAAGCATGCGTCTCTCGCAACTCGGAGTCGCGAAAGACGCATGCCCGGGTGTGGCTCGTTTTTGATTATTAGCACCCTGTGATTGCCTTCATTTACCCGTTCTTGGACTGTCCACACATTGACAAGCTTCATGGAACTCTCGTAGGGTTCTCTCAACCCTTGATGTTGCAGTATCAGCAGCGTGTTCAGCATTGGCGTCCTGGCACATTCAACGGTCTATCGTCATTGATTTTCCTTTGAATACACAACAGTGAGACCAGATTGGATTGAGAAAACCACCAACACAAGCGATAGGCCTACCTTCCACCATGAAATGTGGGGAACATACGACTCGGACGTGGATCTCTATTCCAGAATCAGTGCTTTACAGGTTCTAGCCGCAACCGAATTCATTTCCGTTACGAATGGTGCTTCATTCAATCGATGATCGGAGAGCGAGTACACAGCGAGGGGACATGTACATGCGTAAACCACCTGTGCCCCATTGCCACATACGTCACGACTCACTCGGCAGATGAAACGAACAGGTACGTGTCCGATCAGCTTCGTGTATTTTTTTGTGTATTCGTCGAAAACTCACCTATACCTCATTACGATGACATAGTTTGCATTTACGTGCACTAGTTGGTGCAGGTGCAAGTTTGAGGATGGCCTGCACCGAACCTGATCGTGACCAGTCTATTCGCAGGTGCCGTGCAGCTTTTGTTATGAGTAGCTGCCACAAAGGATGAAAGTCATCCCCAGCGCATATTCTTTGACCAAGCCAACACCATGCGAGAGGGTTGCCTTACCCTCGTTTCCAATCCAGGCTGCAAAGAAGTCAGAAAGAAATTCCATGTCGCAAACGGAAACATCTCCAGTCGGAAGGCGGCATTGAGGCTTCCTCTTGAGGTAAGTCAACCCTGACATTGCGAGATCCTTGGGCATTCTATGACTGCTCTAGATAACTTCAGACTCTTACGAAAAGTCATCCATAAAGTATCGTGTTACGGAGTTGTAACATTCGATCATCACTCAGGCATACGTCTCTCGCACCGTGTGATCGCCTTCATTTACCTGTTCTTGGACTGTCGACACATTGACAAGCCTCACAGAATTCTCGTGGGGTTTCAGACTCTTACGGGGAGTCATCCACTGAGTTCGATGATTATACCTAGCGAGAGAAACATGTCAGAGCGCAGAGATGCAGTACTATCCCTAGACAGCGTAGGCAAGTTCCATTAGAACCACTGGCTGAACGCGAGGTATGTTACAGTACGGTATCCGCCTCAACCCCCTTTGACTTATTTCCAAAATCAGTGTGCGCGACCTGTACATTAAGTGTATCCGGCGCGTCCCGGGCTGGCAGTAAGGATGGGGAATGGAAGATAAACATACGCTTCGGAGTGCAGACCTTTCCAATGCAATGTGCCAGTAGGCGAGCTCGGTACTGCTAGTAAGCTACCTTGCTTGGATATGATAGCCATTGAGCCTCATTCTCCGTTCCTTCCAGTCGCTGTGTTTAGTTCTATGAAGGAAGAGCACGATTGACGAAGAAGTTGAAAACATAACGGACTTTGTGGCCGACTCGAGAACATAGGCTTTGTCGGCGAGTTAACAAGCCTGAGCTCTACAGGCCGCGCGGCATTTCTCCGCAAATTCTCGGAACTTGGCTGACGTCGCTCTCCCAGTTTATTTCCAGCATCTCCTCTTCGCCCGAAAGGCAATGGCTCAGGCCAAAGCTGACGGAGAATCTTTCAAAGTTGGTGCAGGATTTCCGACGAATTGGATGAGTCTCGGCCATTCCCAAATCTAACACCTTGAGGCTAGTATTTCCCACGGGTTATGTAGACATCCAGTTACTTGGCCGTTAGAACATATTTGACTTGCTCCGACTCGCATACAATTCTCTTTCGACTTCTGTATGTGTCACTGCTCTAGTTTGTAAGTTAGTATTTATATGGGACTTATGGGTCCCGCAGCCGACTCCCGCTTCCCGTTATTTTAAGTAACACTAGCTCTTACTTTTCCTTTTATCGGCTTGGACTGGAGTTTGTGTCTCGGACTCGACTTTGACGCAATACTAGCATTACTGGAGCCACGTTCTCGGCCCGTGGATGATTCCAACACCTGATCTGTCACATTTGACCAAGAATGACTACGAGCGGGTCTACGAACCGGCAGGTGAGGAACACTGTACCCAACTGTCAGTATAGTTAGTTGATTTGAGCATTTTTGAGAAAACAGAAGACACGTTCGTTCTCTTGGACGCGCTCGAGGCAGACGCCGATACCATTCGCTCTCTCGCTCCTCGGTTCTGTCTGGAAATAGGGCAAGTCTTCAAATCGTGTTTCAATACAATCCCCGTCATAGACATTGACCCTTTCCCCCCTTCTTTGCATATTAAGTTCGGGCACAGGGGTCGTCTCGACTTTCCTCGCGCAGATAATCGGAACCTCCAATTGCAGTTCGTGCTCGTGCTCTTGCTCATCTCTCCCATCGCATGCATCCCTGGTTGCCTTTATGCACTCATCTTATGAATTTCTATGCTGACTGTACTTTTTCTTTTTTTTCGGCACCTTTCAGTCTTCCTCTGTACCGACATCAATCCACACGCAGCAACATGTACCGCGCGTACCGGTTCCCAAAACAAGGTACAGTACTATACCAGCCCCCCCTACTTTTTTGGTTATGAATGTAACATGTGCAGGTCCCGCTCGAACCGCTCGTCGCATCACTCGCGCGTCCACTGACAAGTCGCCTCGAACACTCGATCGACATTCTCGTATTCAATCCACCATACGTGCCTACATATGACGAAGAAATGGAAGCTGCGCAGGAAGACGCTGGGATATCTGGGTCTTGGGCCGGCGGCGCAGATGGCATGCAAGTGACGGATGCGTTCCTGAGACAAGTTGATGTTGGTATCTTCGACTGTCCCACGATTCACCCACTCAGGTCACGTAATCTATATATAGGGACTGCTGTCACCCCGAGGGCGATTTTACCTGGTCGCAGTGAAGCAAAATAACGTTCCTAGAGTACGGGAATTCATGTTGGAGACTTTCTCACTGCAGAGTGAGGTAAGTAATGTTTCAGTCCACTCCGCTCATTGTCTGTCCCCTGATCAGAGGTTTTAGATTATCTTGCAACGCAGAGCTGGTCGCGAATACCTCTTTGTCCTTCGATTTGTACGATCATCGTGCCCTGCACATACTGCATGAACAGGCAACTGTTATCGTGACAATACATCATGTAGATTCGGGGAGCATACACATGGTTAAAAAAAATAGATACATTTGTGAACCACATCCGAGCTTATGATCGAACGAGGAACAGTAGTCACACATCAAGTCTTGTATCGAGATAAATTAGAGTCAATCGACTACGTAGGTATGCTTGGAATTCGCTAGACGGCCTGGAATGAGACCTACTCCTCTTTATCAGGCCGCCGACCTCTTAAACTGAATTTTGAGGGTGACGTGAAAGTGCCGTTATGTTCAGGAGCAGAGGCATTTGATTTACGACCGAGAGCAGCTGGCTCAGCGCTAAAGCCGAGTCGTAGCGTAACGATGCCGTGGCCATTCTTTATCTCCGCGGAGACATCAGCAGAGGAGTTGGATACCGGCTGTACGTGTTGCCAGATCTGAAGGGCGGTTGCGTCAGCTCTCAGCTATAGTGATACATATTTGTTACTGACATCAACGTCTGCGTCCCCCAACGCCTTATCCTTCCCAAGGGTCTTGTGATCAAAGATCGAAACATAGAGTTTGGGGGTTGAAGGTCCAACAGAGAAATCGAAGGTCTCATTCCTGAGGCAAATAAGTACCGCTCAAATGTTCAAGAGCAGACTTACCATTCAGGGGCAACAGTTTTACCTGCATGCCTTGTTTTGAATTCCTTTTCGCCAATGCGTACGACAGCATACGGCTTAACATCCTGGCCGCCTATCAGATCTTTTGCGTCCAGAACTGACACCCTCAGAACACCAGAATCCGTAGGGGTGCTAGGTCTGTTCGTGTCAGAGGAGACAACAGGGACTACGTGTTCCCCGTCCGTGGCAGGCTGGGACACCTGGGTGCCCGAAATGCCAGGGACAGCTTTCGACTCGAGCACTGTGCCCAAACCGCCCAAACCGAAGACGTTGGGCCCATCCTCACTATGTCCTCGCTTGAAGACATTAGCGACATTAGCAACGCCCTGTAGAACACCTTTTCCGGCACTAATCGGTGCAGTACCGATGGCCGTCATGGTACGTCCAGCAGCGGAGAATGTTGATGTGCTCTTGCGAGCCCTCATGATGATTTCAGGTTGGAAAACCATCCTGATCGTAATCTGGCCTTTAGCCCCATGCTTTTCCGAAGAAAGTGTCAAGGTACGCTCTATAGCAATAAGAGGTTCGATGTCTTCCAATGCGACCTTTGCAATTCCGAGCGATTTTGCTTGTTCTAATTGATTCCAGTCGAATACCTCTGCCTGGAAATCTGCACCGTAACGTGATGACTAGATGGAGTTCTTATGCACCTTGCTATTCGTTATGTGTGAATACTTACCACAGAAATCGTGAAATCCTCGTGCCATTCAGGATTGACCGTCTTCTTCTTGATTGAAGATTTGAAAACGCGCTCTCCATTCAGGGTGAAAACGGCATAAGGGTCAGATTTACCTCCCCGGTCTACGCCAAGCATATCGTGACCGGTCAGTAGGGTTACACGAAGAGAACCTTGGTCTATAGGAAGAACGGATGTGAGCACCAAGTCGAGGTAAAAATGAAGTGACACACTGTTTACGGTTTCTCGTGGCTCCAATACTACAGGCACCGGGACATAACGGGTCTCAATTTCAACTACTCCTACCACATTGTCGTCTTGATTGACTAATTCAAACTTGGTAGGAGAACCCTGTCGTTGGTTTGCAACATTTAGGCGTAGCTCATTGAAAAGCACCATAGTAAGGGGCGCACCAGAGTCCGAGACAGAAATGCTTTCGCATCATCCTTATATTCGCCAAGGATAATATCCTTATATCCTTCATCTGCCTCGTTCAGCCGGAGCAATACCCGCCCGAAATCGATCTCCTTCAGGAAGCCTTCACCAACGTGCTGCCACGCCGTACGATGGCCATGGGCACGGGTGGTGCTGAAGGCGGGCCAGTAACCGTCATCGAGGAGGACCTCCAGACGGCCCTTCTTGGAAAGTTCACCAGACTTGACGTGGAAGATGATGATCCCGGACTCTGTGATCGAGATTTATAAAGAGAGTATCAGGGTGCAGCTACCACCTACGATGAGTAAGGAGCTCGTCCTTTGACATGCGTATTCCTTCGTTCTTCTGCTTCGCGCCGTCCTTTTTACCGACTTGAGTCGGCGGAGATCCCTCACGGCTGCTTGCCGTCTTGTTACCCTCGCTTGATTCTGCAGCGTGCGTCGCATTCGTAGGATGACGGTTCTTGGAGCTATCTTTGGGCGTGCCTATCGGCTCCGTGGTAGTTATTGTCCTAACTTCTCGCCCCTTCGACGACGACGAAGTGTGATCTTCGGCATCATCACCGTCTTCAACGCCCTCGACTGTTGCCTTGAGTTCTTTCGAGCCACTTTCGAATTTCAAACCTTCAAGTGCGAATGCCGGCAGGAACTCGGCTTGGTAATGTAACTGACCCTTGTATTGGTTTCCTCGGTCGAGACGGATTGGCTCGGCCTTGTCCATCTTGCCTGTAGACTCAGAGGAAAAACGGGAATCACTTGCACCCGTCATCACCTCTCGAGAAAGTTCGCTGACTTTAAGCTCAACGGTGCCCAGAGATCGATCTTTAGTGAGGTTTTGATAATCCATCACTTCAAGAAGGAGAGTCTCTTTGTGCGAATGTACTGGTGTATAGATGATCTGATCCCAGACAGGATTGAGGTCTACCGAGAGGTAAACAAACAATTCCAGACAGGCAACTGACGGTCAGCGTACTGTTGTTAACTACCTCTGTACGAGCCTGAGTAATATTGTTGACCAACACGCGGACGTACGGGTCGCTCTAAGTGAAGCATCGTCCGCATTTAATGAGCAAGAAAGCCACCAATTGCTCGCATATTCGACGCACCTTGCCACCAAGCGGCGTTGCCTCGACGTTCTTCACGTCCGTAGCGTTTTTCAGCCACAATCGCACCGCTCCTATAGGAGGTGTGTATTGATGAGCACCGTAGATGCTACCGGCTATGTTTAACGGCTTCCATTCTACTGTCAAACGCAGGCGCCCAGACTTGCAGCCGCTAAGTTGCCACCAGTCACGATCCGCCTCTTTACGTGCATCCAACAGATCTTGGAGGCGAACTGACAAATAACCCACGGTGGAGTCCTTTAAGAAATCACGGTCGTCGATCACCTTCACCGTGATGATAGAAGTCGAACGATCTACGCAAAGAAATTCTGTCGCAGATTCCCAAACTGGTTGGGCTGTATGCTTAGGCCGGGAAGTAGTGTTAAGTGGGGTGAAGGAATTGCCAAGGAACACTTTGGCATAGGGTTTTAAGTCACTTGCCCGAATCCCAGCCATCTCAAGATCCTTGGCTTGGTGAACGGTAAATCTCACGATACCCACACCTACGATCGTGATCATGGATACATCGAAGCTTGGCAAATCAAATGAAGAGGACGTACTGGACTCAGGCAGCTCGGCTACCCCGATTCGTTGACTTGAGGCTTGATTACAGGGAAATAGGCCACGTCAAACCGCAATTCTCCCCTCTGCTTTCCATCCTTCAATATAGGGAGTGACAAGTCATCCTGAGTGGCATCCTCGTTAAGCTTGGGGAGTTCGAATATAGTTGCACCGATCTCCGTGTCCTTTCGGAACTCATTGTAATCCATAATCGTAAGGACAAGATTATCGGTGAGATTGTTAACGAGTAAGAACTTGGACTCGTTCCACGTCGGATTGTGTCTAAGGAAGGCGCTGATGAAAAAATGTATGTACGAATGGCGGGAATGCTCACGTGCTCTGTTTCCACTTCGTTTCTGCCAACTGAGTACGGTTGTTGATACTGAAGGTAACATATGGATCAGGCGTTCCACCACCAATCTTGTTTGCACCGATACTGCGTGCACTATTGACAGTGACTTTGATGACGCCAATTGCCGTATCTATCGGAGCCCCGGAGAGAAGCTGTTCGAGATTGAGAGTAAACACGTTGGGTTCATACATCATGGGGCCGAGAATTGAGTGAATCGTTTCACGAATGAATGAAGACAAGCCGGGAATCTGCGTCATGTACATTGTTAAATATGAGGACGGAAATTACAGAGCGGCACGCGTACATTCATCATATCAAAGCCGAAGGTCTCGCCTCCAATAGGCTTGAGCACGTAATCGATGAAAGGCTTTTCAAGGAAGCAGGCGTCCACTGTTCGTATGTGGGGAAAATTGGTCATCAGTTTGAGGCGTATGCGTAAAAGCCCAGAGAAGGCCATGTCTTCCACTAAAACTGGGAATGTGGCAGAGGCGGGTCCCTTGCCGACTCGGATACCGAGGACGACTTTTGGATTAGTCTTTGTGGCTAACTGGCGCGGGGTCAGGTCTGAGACGTCATTGGGAGTGAAAGAAAAGGCCCAGTCCATGAGGACTTCGTCAGACTCTGTCTTCGGGAACGTGCGAACTTTGTCCACTCGGGGGGCTTTGTTGCCAAGGGTAAATTGAGTAAGGCGAAGGGATTCAAGGAATGGTGGACAGTTTGTGCTGAGGATCTGATCCACGGAGGCTACGATCGTTGCAGAGAGGACAGGCTCGTAGATGAGCCAAAAGCGATCCAAGAACTGGTTTATCCATTCTGCAGATTCATGCTCTGATGCCAACGTCGTCTTTACAAGCTCACGTTGGATGTCATCGCGCGCACGTTGTCGTACACGAGCCATGGAGGTCATGTAGTATGTACTGCACGAGGCTAAAAGAATGAAGAGCCAACCAAAGCCAAGGTTGAAGCGGGTCATAAAGTGTGTCGCAAATACGGCCTTGTTTTATTGTCAGCAAGAGGAGAAGGATGAGGGCAATAGCACGCTGCAGTGAGATATAAGAGAGGGTGACATACGAAAATTATTATTCCGGCATTGTAGTACCATTGGCCATAGTACTGTTCGGAGATCCAGGCTTTCATAAGTCGAAGCTGTCTCTGATCCTCTTCCTCCGAAGGCTTGTCTAGGTCTGTGAAGGCACGCCAACCGACTTTGTACCAGTCGGGAATGACGGGTGCCTTGGAGGCAGGTAGTTGACCTGGAACAGGAAGGGCATCCTTGGGCCCTTCCTTGTCTGTATCCTCGATTGTGATAGTAGGGATGGGGCCATCACTGCCAGTATCAACAGGCAGCTCTTGCAAAGGAAGAGAACCAAGTCGGCATGACGCAGGAAGCACATGAAGGAAGGGCTGACCTTGACCACCCTCATTGGGTTTGGTAGGAAGACTACTGGTTAATTGCTCCCCTGCTTTGCCAGCGACTGCAGCCTTTTCTGCGGGGGGAGCATCTGGGTAAAAGGAGTGAACGGCTACGTTTCCTCTTGAAGCGTCATTTTGGACGATGTCATTGGCTTGGCCCTGAGCGCGGATAGCACTTGTGGACGATAAACCATTCGGAGGTAAGGAGGAAGCCATGGAGGGGGGGAGCAGAGTGGCGGGAGGGGAATAAGGGGTGAGGGAAGGAAAGGGAGTGACGTTCAAACCTTGATATGCGGGGCGTGGTGTATGATGCGTGGGTTCATGGCTGCGACAGCACCCGCTCACGCGCATACATCCGCGCCTGTTGACATCATGCAACGCCCCATAAAGCAATCACAACGCGCAGTCCGTGCTAAATCGGGCTTCCATGTGTCTCTCCATGTGGAGACTCATCGGGAGTGTTTGGACAATTTAGCCGTTCGATGACCATTTATATTTATTAATTACAGTACTCCTCATCGTGCTGCTCCTGAACTGCTCCTGAGAGGAAGCAAGACGGCCGGATCGGACCGCGTCGGTGAGCGTAAGGCGCAAAATAGGGCCAAATAAATCAACTCCCTTCGTTTCTTCCCGATATCCACAGTTACAGTTTACGCGTTGACTCTGTCCATGAGCAATCCCTCGTCCCTACGAGATCTTTACGGTGCACACCAACCAACATGGTTTTTTACCCCGCCTTCCATCCAAACTGGCCCATCTTCTCGCCCACCACCGCCCCCGCAGACAACAGGCAGTCCTTCGCATACCTTTCCGTCGCGCCCAGCGCAAAACTCCATCTTTGAACTCTCTCCGACACTAGCAGAGCCAGGAGGACGAGACTTGGTTTTCCCTCTCAAGATGCTTATTGCTGGTGCCCTAATAGGGTACACAACGACAGCCATTGCAATGCCATGGGAAGTTGGCAAGTGTCTCCTACAGGTACAATGGGTTCCGAGAGACGCGGAACAAGTTGACGATTCGGAGCCGCCGACCGAGGAGGTTGCAGAAGAGGTAAGCCCCTTCTTTACCTCTTTCTCGATCCGGATCGATTCTTCGTTCCCAGATAAGTGATGAGTCTGGCGAGGAATCTTACTTTGCAGACCCACTCAACGCGGTGTCGTCGCGTTTTCCTGTTCCACATCCCGCGGATGAGCAAGGATACGTTGTGCGTAGGAACATTATGGAAGAGAGCACCCGGCCAGACTATATCATCCCTGTCGGGAGCGTGGATGGAGTATGGGCTATGATGAAGAAACTAGGGCAGTTTCCCGGCGAGGGCTGGCTCGCGCTATGGAAAGGTCCGTGTTCTGGAGATGCTACTCATCCGAACGTGACACTGAGGCGGCAATTGCCGCTGGTGCGAAAAGGTCTGCTCACCGAGTGTGTGACTGAGATGCTTTCGTCAGCTATGCAGCCATTAATTCACAACGCCCTACAAAGTATATTTGCTCCTACTCTGGCCCCGTTATACATATTTCCCGGAACGTCTACCTCGCTTGTCATCCCGGTGGCCTCCCATCTCATTACTGGGATTATTCTATCTCCTCTGGACCTCGTGCGGACGCGTCTCATTGTCCAGTCATTCAACCCACAATACAGGACGTATACGGGACCGATTGACGCTCTACGAAAAATCGTGCGAGATGAAGGAGGCATATGGGGTCTGTACCTACACCCACATTTACTTATCCCGACTATCTTGGACAACACGATTCGGCCCTTAATCTCGTTGGGGTTGCCACCACTGCTTGCAGGACGGCTATTCCCTGGGACACTCGTTTCGATGGAGAGTAGCCCGGTTGCGTGGGGTGCTGTGGAATTTGCAAGTAGTTGCATTGGATTACTAGCGACATTGCCGTTCGAAACGGTGCGGCGGCGACTTGAAGTGCAGGTCCGAGGACGGGCACAACCTCTGAAGACGTGTGTAGAGAAGCGGCCGATCCCATATAACGGAGTTGTGGATGCGTTATGGCACATACTCACCGAGGAGCGGTCTGACTTGCCTTTGGAAAGACGAAGGGGGAAGGAGAAGGGCAAGGAACGAGAGGGAGAAGAGGTGGGTGTATGGCGAAGGACGGGGTTGGGACAGCTCTACAGAGGACTGGGGGTCAGACTCGGGGCAGGCGCGATCGTCTTTGTGCTCGGGGCGTTGATGGGCGAGGGAGGAGAGGCGGGCTGGGCAGAGCTGTAGCGCCGATGATGTCATATCATACTGTATTTAATTTTAGAGAGACGCGCAACTTACCCCAAAGACCCCAAAGACATGCCTCCTCTCCTCTCTCGTGCCCTCCACCGTATTCGTTCTACTCCCCGAGGGTTATTGCCTCACCCCCAACTCGTAATCTTCCCCTCTCCTTTCTCTTTCCTACTCCCAGCTCACCCTTTTCCCTCTAGAACCCCGTCGTGCAGCAGTAGCCCTCATAATCCGGGTCGTGCCCCACCAAACTTTCCTCTTCGCCCAAAATCCACTCCGCCTCCCTCCCTCTCCGAATTTTTCGAGTTGGATTGGGTGAAGCATCCTTCTGCCCGTCCAGAGATCCTATTTGTCCGCCGTCAGAAACCAGAGCGTGCAGATATCAATGAAAACATCCGTGATGCTCATGTCGCCTTCCCGGTGGTCGTTCAGAATCAGGCGATGAAGGCAGCCTTTACACCGGTACGTAATCCTCTCCCTCTACCCCGTTTTTACTTATATCCACATTGCTTTCACATAGCCATGCGTCAAACTTGGGAAGAGATCGGCCTTGACCTCGCTGAGAGCGACTACACTTGTGTGGGTCAACTCGACGACCGCGAGATTACCACCTCTCTTGGTAAACGTCTCCTCATGATTCTTTCACCCTTCGGTCAGCTGCCTCTCATTCATTCATTCTCTCTGCTTCAACTTACACTTTCCAAGTATTCCTGCAGCTCACCCCTACCGAGACACCTACCGAGCCTATTCCCGAAACCACCCTTCATTGGGTACCGCTGAATGCGCTCTACCCGGTCCGCTCCGGTCCAAATATCATCTCTCAACCTCTATGGTCTACAGTTACAGTGGACACAGCTTCGCGACTGACGTCCAGGCACTCTCGCATACTTCGCCCCCTCATGCGTCTCCTTGTCGGCAGTATGCAGTTTCCTGCCCTCCTTCTGGCAAACACCGTCCAAGCTACTGCCGAACCACTTGATAACAAGGCCTTACATCGTTCCCTGAAAGCTGAAGCTGGTGCCTTCAACCCCGCCCTCCATCCTGCATCTGCCTCACTCTATCCACATGTCACCCATTCAGAGCCCCAGGCCCTCAAGCTCTGGGGCTTGTCGCTTGGAATGACACTTGACCTCTTGTCCTATATGTCCCCCACTCCCGGCATGCACCTCACGCCATGGGACTCTGATAAACTTATGGGCGTGGAGGATGTCATAGAGGAGGAGAAGGACGAGAAGGGCAATAAAAGGGATATAAAGGGGAGGATCAATGCTCCTCCGAGCTTGACGAGCGTTTTTCCTCGATTCTCTTATCCGGACGTCAATTTTTGGATTTGGTGCGTTTGTAATATCAGGCCCGCTTGATGACTCTTTCCGCCGACAGAACCTGCGTCCTAATGACTCTATGATAGGGTATTCGGTAAACGTTACCGTCAAGTTATCCGCAATTGGGAAGAGACTCTCCGAGTAAGTGGTACGAACGACACACGGTACGTTACCATATCCTCGTGATTCGTGTTGAAGTTCACACGTATCCCGGTTCCGTATAGGGTCAACTGGACCGGTGCTGCGTTGACGACTTTCTACGCTGCTGTACGCAAGGCACTCGTCGTCGTGCTCGTTTTGCGGGCCATTGGTGTGCTATGCGGCATCACTTTTGCCGTATGGTGGATGCTTCGGCAGTGATGAGCGATAAGTGGGCTTCTTGCGACGCGGACTCACATGAGACTAAGCTACAGCTGTTTCGAAAAAAAAAGGTCAAACATTGTGCTACTATTTTCTTCTAACCATTCACTGTTTCGCCGTGACAAACTATTCGGGATTACGGGGTTTTTAAAGCTTTTACTGCCATACGATAGCGCTGATGAGTAAAGTCTTACAACAACATTCTATGAAACTCTTCACAATTCGAGACACATTTCCCCTCGTGTGAAACTCTCTCTTCCAAACTTTTACAATGGCAGTCCGCAAACCTCGCAATCATTTCCGTTGTTCGCGTTTTCGAAGGTGCAGTGCGGACACACGCGTACATTAGCAGGGCGGCCGTTACCACGGGCAGGCGTGGCAACGTCATCGAATAATTCCGGCTGGATATCGCCGTCCATGTTACGAGTTGGTGGTGCGTCTGGCGCGGGTCGTGTTGGTCGTTGTGCTGTAGTATAAGAAAAATACATAAGCGCAATGACAATTGACTCGTGGGGCGCGATAAAAAATGTGTATAAAATGACGTACGGGCACTTTCGCGAGCAAAGGTGGCGACGGTCTGCCAACTCTCCGTCTCCAAGAGCGCGTCAAGTACAGTAGGATCATTCTCCATATTCGGCGAAGTCGCGACACGAATAAGAACTTTTGCATCGTCCTAAGTGAATGGAACGGTGGGGGTGAAACATTCATTGAGTAAGCGTAATGCATACACGAAAAAAGGGAAGGGGCGCGATGTTAGTTACCTCGGAAAGAAGCCCGCATGTACCGAGGAAGGAAAGGAGGTGCCAGTCGCTGAGCCACTTTGCGAGCTCGAGCCGGCGGTGGGCATCACCGCCATCGCCCGTATCTCGCCGACTCGGCTGCACGTCTGGTGCACCGAGTTCGTTGAGCGAACGCATCACCTGCTCAATCGACTGGTTTTCGACCTCTGGCCGGTTCTCGATCGCAAAGTGATGTGAACGGAAGAAGGGCGAAGGGTTTTGCGGAAACCCGTGCGTGACCTAGTACAATTTAATTATTTAGATACGAAGAACGTAAAGGAAAGTTTGGGACTGGGTTACGCACGTTGACGAGTAGGTACTCGACTGGAAACGCGGGCTTGGCGCTCTTCTTGACTTCGATCCCGTACTCGTTGCGATAACGGAAGAAGACGTCGGGCACGTATCGCGCTGTGCCACCGTCCTCACCGCGGCTATCTTCATGGACGCGCATTACACCTGGGTCAACGCTGGCCTCGATCATGTCCGCCTGCAGCATCCCGACCGCCTGTTCTGACACCTGATACGCCGCAATATCGACGGCGCCATCCTTAGTACCGGTCAATACGGCCGTCACAAGCCGTGAAGCAAAGCGTCCAGAAGGTGAGCTGTGTGAGGGAGTGCTATTTTGTGCCTGCAGATGGGCGGCAAAGAGGACCTCGAGGGAGGAGAGGAAGAAGGAGAGAGGGTGTCGCTTGTACACGTTCTTCGTGCGGTCTTCCGGTGTCGGATCAAGGTCGGTGAAAATGTAGCCCACAATCGTTAGTGGCGAAGAGGCTGACGCGGCTAGCGATCGTATGCGAGACTCGTCTGTCCATGGCAATTCGAGCGATAGCCCATCGAACTCGCCTTCTTGTGGTGGTTCGTGAATGGCTTCGACGATGGCCTTTACCCCCATTGGAACCTCATCATAGGGCTCGTATCGTCCAATGAGCCAGCCGAAGCGTTGCAATCCTGTCGAACGCCACGACTTCAGGAAAAGCTCGATAGTTTCCGTAGAGGCAATCTCGAGGTGATCTACCATACGGAAGGGCTGGCTCTGAAGTGTGATGGCAGAGGGCTGGCATGCCGTACATATTCCTGCAGGCCAGTTCGAATGACCCCCAGTCGGGCAAGGCACCTTGACACGATAATCAGGCTCAACTAATGGCGGTAATGTAGCTGCTGCGGCAGAGGACGTCCTTGGAGTGAGCTGACGGAGGTAGGCGTGATAAGAGAGGTGTTTTATATTATGCTCTTGGTGGTATTTCCGGTCATATGGCTCCAGCGGCATGCAATAATCACACATGGCATTAGCGCCGTGCTTGCAGAAGTTGGGATCTCTACGTCTTGAGATCTTTCCATCTTTTGTCCGCCAGTATTGATCAACGGCCTCTTCTCTGACCTTTTCCCAAGGCCGGCTTGTTGATGAGGTAGAGCTTGCAGACGGGAAGCTTTTGTCAGGGGCATGGTCCTGTGTAGGCCGCAGTTTGTACGAGACAAAAATAAGTTCTCCGTGTCTAAACCGACCGTATCAGACAGACAGATTGCGAAAAGCGATTAACCACACACCTGATTCCCAAGGATTTGAGACTCCTGCCGGCCAAAGTAGACACGGGAGTCTCATTTCCTCTTGGTTGATTGGATATCGTAAGCGTTGCGTGGTCTGCATTTTCTGTTGTTTCTAAAATCTGACACGAAATGAGACAACTGTGCGTTGTAGAGGGTGAGAGAGGGTACCTTGTTCACCAATTCCGAGATGTCAGCCGTAGGCCCCAGCTCGAAGCGAAAGTTACCATCTCTGGACCTGATTCTTACGAGCTTGACGCGGGTGAGAAAGGGATTCTATGAGGGGGAGAGAGTACTGACCATGATGAACGTTGGGAGGAGAACGCTGGTTTGTGGGACGCGTCATGGCACGTGCTTGTGCTGATTAGATCGGGAGGCGCCAGGGTCGGCGAGTGAAACGTGAACTTCCGCCCTCATTAGCTGTGTTCAGTCAGACGTTACGTCGTTGCTCCATCATGCGATCAGTATTTATAACGCGCTTATTGGTCGTAATTCATCGCCGAGGTCGGACAACAAATCAATGTTACAAATGGGCGGAAACGTACCACTGATTGATTGCCTTATTCTGTTATTCAGTGCTGTCGCCATCTTGTGTCCCTATTGCGACTTCATCACTCACTAACATGCACTCCTCCTCATGGCTTTCTACCTCCTCGCCTGTTGCTCTCGTACTCAACAACCGATCCTGATTTACCCAGATGGTATAGACCTTTTCACATGCCCTTACTATGCGGAGTGTGAAGACTGAGCCCGGCTCTGCTCCTCCTGCTCTTTTAAGCTCCACCGGTGAACAGACTGATTTAGACCTCTGGAATCACCATCTCACTTCCTCTCTTGACATGGACAAGAAATCCGAACCTAATTCTCAACCCTCAACTCGTAGGGGTCGTGGAGACAGGCCAAACAATGCCCTCTCTCTCGGCACACCATCTCCTCAGACAAACGCTGTTCCCGCCTCTAGTGCGGTGCGTTAGAATGACCACGTGTTCCTTTATCTGAATGTCTAATGTGCACTGTAGGCTGCTGCCCAGAGTCACACAGGACAGGTCCCCGGATGGCATCCACACCCGCCTTCCGTACCGGCGAACGCACCAGGTAATGTTGAAGAAGTCGCCCGTGCTCTGCGTACAATACAGGATGCCTATCCCTTCCTAGTCCAGTCTATGGCCCACCACCAACAAACCGTCCCCCGAGACCCCAATCAATTGCCCCGTGCTGTTCCCCCCCAGGTAACATCGCAGCCACCGTGGCCGTTGAACGAGCCGTCCACGTCTCAAGGAGGAACTATACCCAATTACACGCCAGGGTTTGGACAGCTCGGTTTCCCACCCGGCAACTACTCAGCTCCAAATGTTCACTACCCAACGTCACAATTATCTACGCCAATAATCGCTGCCTCTGGAGAATCAACCTTTCAAGGTTTTACACCAGCTCAAACACAGGAAAGTGCGCCGGTCGATCCCGAGGCGATGTCCGAGGAGAAGCGCAGACGAAATACTGCAGCGTCGGGTTTGTCCTCATGGCACCTCGATGATAACAACTAAGCCTTGTTTTTTTTTTTTTTGTAGCACGTTTTCGAGTCAAGAAGAAGATTAAAGCGCACAACCTTGAGCGCAACGTATCGGATCTGTCTGGCCGGGTTGATGAATTGGAGCAGGAAGCAGCGGATCTAAGAAGGGAGAACGGCTGGCTAAAGGAGATTATCGTGTTGAAGAGTAGTACGGCTAGGGGAGGCGACTTTCTGGCAGGCCCGTCACAGCCGCTAAGTTCGCAAGGTGATGAGGAGGGAAATGAGGAGGGAGACGACAATTGAGGGAGAGAAGGACCATGGATTTGTCATTTAAAATTGATGGTGCAATTTCGCGTCATCCGTCCAAGTCATCAGCCAGCCGAGCATCGAATTGCGTCTGATGTCGTTTGGACGTCCCCCATCGATTTCTACTGGATTCCAGGTCACACCGCCTGATAGGGGATCGTTCCCTTTAGACCACTATGGTCTGTATCTATATCGAGCTGAAAACTCATGTTCGCGTTGAACCCGGTCTTCTCAGGAGAATGCAAAACATTCATGTCTCAATATCTGGAATGTCTGAAAAGAAACTCGAATGCTTCCTCCGAATGTCGCCATCTGAATAGGGACTACTTGGAATGCAGAATGAAGAAGTACGTTATTTGTCTTGATCTTAACCGAGTCCATGCTGAGCGTGAGGCAGCGGGCTCATGGAGAAAGACGAGTGGAAGAATCTAGGATTGTCCAATCTTAAGGTTGATAATGATCAGACTAGTAAGAGTGAGGGGAAAACTTGATATTATTTTATCCTTTTGTTCACTACGAGTCTCATCACAACCGTGGTACTTTAAACGCAGGCCATAGTTACCTTACTCTCGTTAAACTACCGTACACATACAAGAAAAAAGGGATCACTCCTGACGGCCTCTCCTCGCAGCCGCTAGACACTCTTCCTCAAGTCCTTTCACCCATATAACTTGGCACCCAGCTTCCTTCAGTTTCTGAGCTCCCTCGCACTGCACAAAGTCATCCGGTTCGCCAACGCCGATAAAGCAACGCGGGACTTTAGACGCGACCAACGCGTCCGCGCAGGGGGCGAGGCCAGACGTACGCACAGAGCAGGGTTCGAGGGTGGTGTAGACGTCGGTATATTTCAGCACGTCATCGATGGTGAAGATGGGTTTGTTAATGTTACTGCCGCCAGCGCTCGTAGTATGGAACAACAATTCGGAGAGCTGTTCAGGGGAGAGGTTACGCGCTTTAGTGAGCGCGTTGGCTTCTGCGTGCGTGTTTCCGGGGAGTTCGCGTGAGTGGCCCCTGGCGAGGACCACGGGTTGGTGCTCTGCGTCGTCTGCGTCTGAAGAGGGGTAGCGGGCGACTAAAACACAGCCCACGCAAAAGGCAGTGGGTGAGGGAGTACATTTCGCTGCTTCTGAGAGCGCCTCGCGGAGGTACTGAATGTGCTGTTCGTCGTCTAGAGAGAAGAGAGAAAGAAACAATGTGAGGAAAATATAGGAGTAGAATGAATTTCAAGTGCTACGAACTGACGTCCATGAGTGCGGCGGTCCGGGAGGCCGGGGCGACGGACCAGTGAGTTGTGACAGTGGTGTGACTGACGTTGTGTGTGACGCGGTTGTGAACCCACTTGTAACTACTACTTGCTTGAGTCCACTCCGATCCTCCCAAATGGCTGCGCTACAAGCAGCGAAAAAATACGCAACCCTCCCGCCAACAGTGCGCACCCTCGCCTCAGGCGTGCCAAACGCTCCCTCCCTTAATTTATCCGCTCGGACTTCTGATGCACACCACCACGGCCATGCAGGCCGCTCCGACTCGCCTTCCAAATGGACTGGCGGGTACCAGCTCTCTTCGAATGGTCTAATCAACAAGTCTTTCGCGACAGGTAAGCCTCTCCATCACCAACTCCGCTACAATCTCGGATTTATTTCCTCTAACACAAACACAACTTACTTATTTCGTCCGTCTACGTTTGGACGACAGTCCCCAATGCAAGTGGCGTCTTTTACCAGCGCACCATGCACATGTCCGCACCTCGCCGTGACGAATCAAGCGCGTCCGAAGTGCCCGACTTGAGCGCATACCAAACGTCCTCTCCCTCAACAAACCGTGCGCTTTCCTACTTCATGATAGGATCCATGGGCGTTCTCTCCGCATCCGTAGCCAAATCCTCCGTGGCCGAGTTCCTAGGGACGATGTCCGCTTCTGCGGACGTGCTGGCGCTGGCCAAGGTCGAGGTAGAACTGGGGAGCATCCCGGAGGGCAAGAACGCGATCATCAAGTGGCGCGGCAAACCCGTTTTCATACGTCATCGTACGCAGGATGAAATAGACGAGGCGCGCCACGTTGATTGGAAGGGCTTGCGTGACCCACAGTCAGACGATGATCGTGTCAAGAAACCGGAGTGGCTGGTCATGCTCGGCGTTTGCACCCACTTGGGATGCGTGCCTATCGGCGAGTCGGGCGATTTCGGGGGATGGTGGGTATACCTCCCTCCCACCCTTTTTTTTTTCTTACTTCATGAGAAATGGCGCTCCGCTCACTGTTCCGGTGCTCTGCTGCAGGTTCTGCCCATGCCATGGTTCTCATTATGACATTTGTGCGTACTGAATATTCTGGGGCTGACATTTCCTTGGTTGACGCATTCTCCTACCACCAGCTGGCCGTATCCGCAAGGGTCCCGCTCCCGTAAGTCTATTTCACCCTCGCCTTGCACTTATTTATTCATCATTATTTTTCAAGCTTAACCTCGAAGTTCCCGTACATGATTTCAATGAAGCGGAAGGGAAGCTTGTCATTGGCTAGGTGCTCTATCCCGTCGGGGAGTTCCTGTCCCTAGTAATGCTAGTACTCTGAAATCATAACCATAGAACTTTCATTACATTCACTGGCACCTATTCCCATCAACTGGTTGCGATGTTAAAGCAAACTTTACGCAAGGGTGACTGAAAACCTGCAGGCACACATGTGATAACCTATTTACATACATGACATTGAGTGCAACGTAAATTCCACTAGGGTTCTGTGATTAATTCAATAGTTAATAACATCTGTTAAAATATGGTGTTATTAACGTGTTAGTAACACGTTATTAACAAAGCCTCTGAATCAGGCTATTTAGGCGTGTTAAAAATGTGAATAGTGTCAACACATATCACGTCTGTGACACCAGCCACACTCACGCTTACCACTGCTATCGTGCTGCTGATACGCCGCAACACCAGCTGCACGCGTACCAGTGAGTATCAGAGCTCCAGAGAGCACCAGAACCCTCTCCCTGTCCATACCCTCATACACACATTCTCCATGCATTTTCGGAGTTCTGGCCCCCTTTTGAGCACAGTGTCGCTCTTCTTCACCTCCCCGAGGATGCTGCATGCGTCCGCGCCCTTAGAAAATTCAGGAGAACCTTCCGAGGTCCAGTGCGGCCAAGGTGGCGAAGTAGCGAGGTCCGCGCGCGCGTGCACGATAGGCCGCGTTCTACATCTTTTCGGACCAGTCCAGCCGTTCCCGGGACCGCCGCACGCGTCTGCGCCCTTAGCGGATCTAGTCCCAAGTCGTTAGGATCTATATTGACCCTCTTGCGAAGTTTGGTCCTCCGCGGATACCTGTGCGATACCTTGCAGCGCTTCACATCCCCTAGAACCTGGGAGCATGCTTGGTTTGTTTTGGGCGTTTGTTTCCCACAGACCGGCTTCCCAGCTCATCACTGCTACCACTGTACTTCCATATGTCTCTATTCATGTATTTAATGCTTCAGTGTGCCTTGAATAAAAATATTCCCTACTTGCAATGTCTGGCCTGGTTGAACTAGAAGACAATTTTGCCGCATACCTTGCTCACCTTCATTCCCTTCTTGATCCAGGGAATCTCCCTGTTGACCTACCCCTACACAACGCTACAGAATCTATCTATGGTGCATTCATGATCTAAAGGACCACCCACATGCACGCGTTCTTGCAGTACGTGCAACAGGTAAAGGTATTCCACTTCGTACGCTTGCACCAGATTCTGGTGCAAACCTCTTGTCTCCCGCACTGCTAGACATGTTGTCTGCTACATCACATGCCGGGGCATAGAAACGAACTTGAAGGGCGATGACATGTCAGCTACAGATCAGGATTTCGATGATGACCTTGAAAGGCATTTGCAGACTGGTGATTGCAGAGGATCACTGTCGTCAATAGTTCACATCAAATGTAAAGATCACAATGTTAGAAACTTGTAATTCACATGTTATTAACAGTTAGTCACAGTTTGCGAACAATGTGTTAATAACTCATGTTAAAAATGTGCCGAAGGGGTGATGTTACTAACATTTGTGAATAAGTCGCTTGGGAATTATTCACAGAACCCTAAATTCCACAGCATGGCATGGCTAATAGTAATATTGATGAACACGACTATTAGTTGACAGCCGATAAAGTAATGGGGGGCAAAAATAAGGGGAAAGGGTCAAACATAGTGCCGTACGTCACTAGATGGAAGGGGGGAAAGAGGGGGGAAGTGCCAGCACTGTTATGACCCTGCGAAACATCAATCCGCTCACCATACAACGCTCTCGAGAGTACCCGCTTCCTCGTTCCAATCCACATCTAACCATGGATGATTAACCAAATTTCCAGCACTGGCACGCTCGCGCATATCGAGGGCGAGCATTGGCTCCAAGAATGAACAAAGCGTATCGGCCTCTGCTGGCTCGAACAGATACTTCTCGCGCATGACGCGGCTGAGAGGCCACGGTTTGAGGTGCTTGATATAGCGCAACGCCCCTGTATGGTCAAAGAGTTCACGGCTAAATCGACCGCCTTGCTTGACTAATGGAGGAAAGTCGCCCAAAAGTTCGATTATCTGCGCCAAGTGGTCGTCATCTTTGGAGAAGACCTGGCCTTGTGATTGTGGCTCGAACAGATACTCGGCGGTTAAGAGTTCAAACACCTAAGTTATGCCGGTCAGCACGCAGTAAATGTACCTCACGTCACTTGGACGTACCACGCAAGCAACACTCCACACGTCTACCTTGCAGTTCCAGTCGCTCCGTCCGACAATAGCCTCTGGTGAACGATACTGCCGTGTCTGAATATCCTCGGTATAATGTCGCTTGGAAGGAGTTGCATTCCCGAGATCTGCGATTTTGACAAGAATGGGGTGGAACTGGGATGTACCATCGAAGGAGGGAAGCAAGGACGAAACCGGAGATGAGGGGGATGCGGAAGAGGAAGAAGAGGAAGAAGAAAAAGAATCCGTGTGGGAAGGTCTAGATGGATGGGGGTATGACGGTGCAGTCTGCGACAGCAGTGAAGGTCCTATAGGCACCACTTGGGGTGAACCCTCACGTGGCTCGATATGGAAAGCAGCATTCTTGACGGGCGCTCCTGAAGGGCGCTCCGGCGAGGTCACCTTCAGCTTGGACATTGCGCTGCCTAGACTCGTGGAAGGAGATGAGATCAAAGAGCCTGGGCGTAACAAAGAGTCGGAGTAGCTGCTGGCACCCAAACTTGCACTAGACCCAAAACGGGAGTGAAGGCGAAACTGATCCGGCGGGGAGGATAGTGGCTGTGACTCCACAATGTGAACCGACCGGGTTGGGACCGGAAGCACATGGGAGGTGAGGGCGGCCACGCGGCGGCTGCGTGGATTAGGGGGGATGGGAAGCTCGTGTGTCTGGGGTGGAGAAGAGGCCGAAAGCTGTGCGGCGATGTGAGACTCTACGTCCGGAATGCACATCACTAGATATCGTAAAGGGGCTTAGCTCGTGACTTTGCGGGGTGATAAGGTGAAACTAACTGATGTTCTCCGGCTTGATGTCCGTATGCACAAGGTCACATTCTTCGTGAAGATACTGCAAGCCGAGAAGGACTTGCCTGGTGATACTCTTTACGACGCACGGGGGGACACCCTTCCTGCGATTTTTCTCGATGAGGGAGAGGATGTTTGCGCCGAGGGGCTCAAAGGTGATGCATATATGGGCTGCAGAGGAGACGGTGTGTGTGAAAGAATCGAGGAAGGAGACGATATGGCCCCTCCCGTGATGAGAGGGCGATGCATTGGTGACTTGTCGTAGCAGTTTTATTTCATCTCGAGCGGTCTCTGCGTATCTTCCGGCGGACTTGACGATCTTGAGGGCCGCATGACGGTTGTCGCTATGAGAGGGTCAGCGATATGGAGAAAGGAGAGAAAGGAAGGACGTACATCTCGTCCTTGACGAGCCAGACTGTGGAAAAGTGGCCCCAACTAGGAGAGAATGGCGAAATTGGCGCGGGCCGAGAGGGAAGAGAAGGAGAACACGCACCCGAGCTTCCTGAGGATAGAGTATCTTCCATCTTTGAACAGGTCAGAGGGCTTGACTTGTAGATAACCGCCGTTGTTGTAGTCTGCAGGTGATTCCTCGTCCTTTGGCGACATGGAGGAGAAGAGGATGGGTCTGACTGAGGGGCGGACGGGGTGAGGCACAGTCGATAAGGCGACACACGTGAGAGCTCAGCCTATCGCTCGGCTTGACTCACTCGGTCTAGTTCCCTATGGCTGCCAGTGACCTTCCCATCTCTTTCATCGGCGCCGTCAAAGATGAGTATCAGCTCTTCAGGTCCTTATTTCTCCCTCTCTTTTCCGAGTCCCTCTCAAAACCCAATCCAGCGACCGCGCCGAAGATTATACGCTCGGTCCTCCCATCGGCTTCGGTTCTTCCTCTATCGTTTACTATGCGAGTTATCGCCCCAAGACCTGCAGTCACGCACCCATCCCATGTGCCCTCAAGGTTCTCGACCTCGACAGGCTTCCCCAGGGCTCATTACGCCTTCTTCAGAGGGAAACTCAACTCATGTCCCTTTCGAAGCACCCAAACGTCCTTCGTGTACGAGGAAGCTGGTTGGACGGCCATAAACTGCACATTGCACTCCGCCTAATGAATGCAGGAAGCGCCGCCGATGTCATGCACTATGCGTGGCCCGGTGGTATGGAGGAGGAAGTTGTACGCTGCATCCTCAGGCAAGCCCTCGAGGGCCTCAAGCAAGTTTCTTTCACCTTCTCCCTCTCGGACTTTTCCTCAGCCTCTTTGTCCCTCACAGTTATCTACACATCAATGGATTCATTCACCGTGACATCAAAGCAGCAAACCTCCTCATCGATGACGACGGTACTGTACTGCTCGGGGATCTAGGTGTCGCCGCGCCATTAGCCGACGAGGACCATACCCATATACACGATAACGCATCCCGGGCCGTTATCTTTGACCCTGATGTTAATACTCCGCCACGTCATGCCAGCGTTGGCAAGCGGCGTTCGTTTGTCGGCACGGTTGGTACTTCCCATCATCACGAGACCCTTATCACACTCAACTCTATCAGCCATGTTGGATGGCACCCGAACTCATTTCAGGCATCCACTATGACTCCAGTGCCGATATCTGGTCCTTCGGCATCACTGCGCTCGAATTGGCACAGGGTCGGGCTCCCCGATCACGGGAATCATCTCGAACAGTCCTCTCTCAGATGTGAGTCTTACCCCTGGCCACAATCTGGGGCAAATCCTTCCACTTTATAACCTCGTCTGATCGCCGTCCCCTGGCAGCGTGGAAGCCGCTCCACCCACCCTTGATCGCCAAGGTGGCGTGCACAAATACTCCCGTGCATTCAAAGAAATCGTGGAACGGTGCCTTGTGAAAGATCCTTCACTCCGGTGCACACCAATTCACGTATTCGCGCGTCTTCACAGTGCTCACAACATTTCGCACAGACCAACAGCCGCGCAGCTCCTCCAAACCCCCTTTTTTAGGAACACGAAGAAACCTTCCTACCTCGTCGGAACCATACTCCGTACTACCTTTTCTCTGAAATCTCACCCACTGCGCTGATGGTTGCATGCAGGTGATTTACCCCCATTAGCCCAGCGTCTTGAACGTCGTAAGCAGGCCACACTTCTTCAACCTGGCACGATCGACTCTTGGGATTTCCCAACGACGTTGTACCATCCTTCACCTACCCAAACGGTGTTTCATCGCTCGCAGCCGACGAATGCTGACGGTCGCAAGAGCATAGATGAGTGGGATGAAATAAAGGAGGACGAGCAAACAGGCAGCAGCGCTTTGGCAGAGAATGACAATGATGTCTCGAAGTTGGATTGCGACTCGCTGTTCAGGAAGCCTTCCACAAGTGCCGCATCACCCACGGTAGCGTCGACACCGAGTTTACCCTGCGCGCCGAGTGAACCCGTGGCTCCACCTCCGAACCGTAGTTTATGGCATCGTATCGGCATCAGAAAGTCGGGTCACGGTAAAGAGGCATCCGAGTCACGAAGTACGTTTATTAACAGCATGCTCCAACGCGGAAAAGGTAGTAGAATTATGGCTTGATATATCTGTATTTTTTCCCCATCGTAGATTACTGTCTCACGGATAAATGATGGTTTGGCACTCGTACTAGGCGGAGTTTGCAAGTGCAGTATATCAACCAACACATTCAGCTATTACCAATCTGAATGGTACTGTATTTTTTTCCTACAGTAAGAAAAAAAACACTCTGCTGTCCAAAACGTACCCTCGCGCGAGAGTCCAGTAGACCTCGAGCTCCCTCCGATGCGGATCCGGCCCATTGTGAAGGCGGAAGGTTACACAGGTTCAGCGCGCTGCGTCCAGTTCAACCTCGCTTAACAACAATATTGAGCGCCACCGGCGCCGGCGCTACAAACGTTGTATGGCAGCGTGGTGAATTGAGAATGTTTCAATATGAAATGCATTTCAAATCATTCCACGTTGTCGCGGGACGTATCGTATCAACATCATTCTGTTGCCAATATCACTTTCTTTTTCTTTCTGAGATGATTGCACAAGGGTTGAGTAAGAAAGTAAAAAAAAGTCCGACGTGATTGCAAGAGGGTCCATTCGAATGATTGGTATACAGTTAGTAGCGGCAAGCAAGAGAGGCAACTTTAACGATGGCTACACGTAACTAACCAGTAGTACGCCCAGGAGACGCCAACAACTGCCAAACATTCGTAATCCCGGAGTAGATGCAACATCAAAAATGATGCGTATTAGCTAAGTAGGACCTTCAAAGCATCCATATATGGTATCATACGTTAGTAACATTCGTCGTCGAATTCTCCTGACTGTCAGTTGGTATGCAGTATTAGAGCGCTCCCGCCAGATCATTAAGAATGGCGGCCATGGCAACGATAACAAGAACATCTATCCTTGGAACGGTGCCCACCATGGCTGCATTTTTCTTACTGCTCCCTGAGCCGGTACTACCGGTTGAATTTGTGCCGTTGGCCGCTGTAGAGGTCAAGTTATCAGGACGGAACCTCAAAGCAGAGAAAGCACTTACCCGTGACGGGGAGAGGATTCGTCTTGTTATCATTCGTCTCAGAGTAAGCTTCGCCCAGAGTGCGGTCCAAACAACTTATGACCGGGGTAATATTGAACGCGGGCTTGCGCGCAAGAGCATCAGGTAAGATATAGCCAGTGGCAACCTCGACAGTTTGTTGGAATAAGTCGTGCTCAAGAACGATGAAACCATTATTCATGTTCAAAGCATTGGACACGATATTCTCCCAATTGAAAAGGACTTGCTGAACATTTGTTAGACCTCCGTGAATGTCAAAGTCTTGCAAAATGTTAGAGATAACCAAATAATCGGAACGATAATCGCCCACCAGCCGTGTCAAAAGTCGCAGAGGCATTGATGCGGGTCCACATGACAGGGTACATGTTCATCGCCATGGATATAGCACGCACACGGTCACTGAGCAACAGGATAATCGTCAACTCCATACCACACGAGGACCGGCAATACACACTCAATATCACCATACGGAGGCCTCATGTAAATGGGTTGAACTCCAAGAACATCGTATATAGCTTTTCTGGTCCAGCCAAGTTCGGCAATGATTTGTTCGTTCGACTGAGTAGTAAGATAAGGATGGCTCCACGTATGAACGGCAATTTGATGACCAGCGAGATATTCCTGCTGAAGAAGGCCCGGGAAGGAAACCACTCGGGAACCCACGACAAAGAACGTGGCTTGGAGGTTCACCTGAGTCAAAAATTGGAGGAGGTTAGGAGTGTAATACGCTGGGCCATCATCATATGTAAGACCCCATTGATACTTCTGGGGGCAAGTAGTGACATCATTTGAGCGTGTGCAACCTCCGCAAGTCCACCAGCAACGGCTCGTGTCAGCCGCCGCAGCCGGGTTCGCAGTACATCCGCCAGCAACATTAGCAGAAAAGTTTGGGATTGAAATGCCAGACTGGGCAACTTCCTTGATCCACTCCTGGACTTCAGGGGAATCCGTGGGCGGTGGTGTATCAAGAGGCGGATACTTGCTAGCAGAGAACTTTGAAACTGGTGATGTGAAGGGGAGATATTATATTATATATTCTAAATATAAAGCGTAAAGTGCTCACGATCAGGAAGACCCGGGGCATTGGGAATACTGGAAGGCTTGGTACCCGCGGCAAAGGGAGTGGGCATCGGACTGACGGGGGCAGAAGGAGCATTGACGACGATGGATGAGATGGGAACAGCGGTGGGATTCTCTGACACCAGAGAAAAGGAGGGTGTGGGTCCCGTGGGTGTAGGGAACTGGCCTGAAACGGAGGTAGAACTGGAGGCACCGGAAACACTGGAACCAGCAGGAACGGAGGCACCAGAAGAGGCTGCAGAGGCGCTAGAGGCGCCAGAAGGAGTGGTGGCAGCGGAAGAGGCGACACTGGATGAGGTAACGAGTTGACGATACTGTTGAGGATGAGTGGCACGAGCGAAAGGAAGGGCCGAAAGAGAAAGGAAAGGAAGAATGCGTGCAGCGGAGAGCCTCATAGTGGCGGAGAAGAAGGGAGGTGGGTGGAGAGTGGGATGAAATAGAAAGGAGGGTGGGTATAAGAAAAAAAACCACAGGGAAGTTGCCCGGTGCCGGTGGCGGCTTCAGCGCGGCCGCGGTCATTTATACATATTTAGCATTCACACGCACATGGACACGCAATGAATTCGCTGGCAACTTGAGGTCACATGACCGTGTAACTTAGCAACACAGACCTACGAGTGTACTGTACAGCACCGTACTGGAAGAATAAATCACTATCCTAGATCACGCCTGCTCCTGCTTTGCCTTCTTCGCGCGCGGCTTCTCAAGGTCGATCTCCGAATTTTCGTCCTCCTCGTCACTCTCCTCGTCTTCATCATCAGAGTAAAGTTCATCACCTGCGTCTCCTCGGAAATACTCAATCGCGTCTGGGAACACCTCGTTGGCAATTACCACACCAAGCTGTCCATGAACTTAGCCCCGACATCACTCCTAATAGGAAACCCAAACAAAGCTCACATCGTGATGGTCCCTTGCAACCTCGAAAAAGTTGAAGAAACTTCCCTGCTCGGCCAACGACTCACCATCATCTTCATCAATTTGGAGAGGATAAAGCTTTGTCAGGTTCTTTGAATCATCCTTCCAGTTAATTTTTGTGGCCTATGTATATCACTTGTAAGAACTCGTTCTGGTATTACACGCGACATGAACAGACCTGGGCTGTCACATCTCGCTCCCACGAAAACTCCAGCATCGAGTGTGTGATACCATCTGCGTCCGGCTCTTCGCTGGTGGCAGCATTTGATGGCTCAAATTTGTATTCCTTCTTTAGCACCGAGTCGCTGAAATAGGGATTCTCTTTAAAATACTAAATGTCGCCGTGTCAACGTAGAGTCAAATTTCAGTCATTACAACGGGACGCACAAATTCCAAAGTGAATACTTTGGGTTCGCGTGGATCACGGACAACCCAGACATCCTCCAAATAGCTCAGTGCAAGCCGATCTGCATCATGCTGCGCCTGGATGGCAAACACCGAATGCTTCAACAATGCGACGGGCCAGAACTTGGGGATGCTCTTGAGCGCCTCACGACGTTGTTGGTATACAGGAGTTAGCTGCTCCTGCGCACGACGCTCTGCAAGTGATTCGTGAGACAACGCGCTCATGTGATCGTAAGGGTAGAAAGCGACAGGCTCACCGAGGATAAGCTCGACACGTTGGATTTTTTTCTGATATTCGGTAAGGATGCTCTCCTCTGCTTCCCCGATATCAACGTCGGTGAATGGATCACCATTTTTTGTCGTGTCGGCGCCGGGCGAGCTACGCTTCTTACTGTTCGACATGCTTGGGGTGGTAAAAGCTGGCGGTGGTGGTAAAAGGGATACTGTTGTCGCACCCAATTGGACGGCAACTTGCGAGATTGGTAAGGATTTAACCGACGTAAATTTGAATATCATATTTGTAGCACAGGCTAGCAATAAATAAATGTTTGCGAAATAAGTCCGAAATTCTCAATCAACGTGTCGCTTGGAACCCAGTTCGATCTCCTCCATCTGCATATCCGAGCGTCGGATACCCTTGGTCACCCATTGCGCATTCGCACTAGACTTCAGTTTGCTGAAGTCTACACCGAATCCAGTCCCATGATAACCGGATCGGAAGCCGGGGCCGCTATAATGGATCGTCTCCGTGAGTGGAACGAGGCGGGGCCATGCGATGTAGTCGAGGCCATGAATGAACATGAAGATCGTGGAAAGGACAACCAGAGTAAACCAGAACGCAAAATAGTATACCAGGGAGTAGTCTAAAATCAAACATGAGTGAATACAATGGGCAGATAGAGGCACGTTTATCTCGGACGCACCAGATGAGCGAGGCAACGTGAGGCCAGCGAGGATCATGAACAACGAAAAGCTCAAAATATAGGGAACCTGACGTGATAAAAGCCATAATCAGGCACGTCTTGAGAATAATCACAAGGACCTACGGCGCGCAGAACCAAAGGTCGTGTGTCTGTTATCAAAAACAGCGCAGAAGAAGGTCCCTTTCGCGGCATCCAGGCACCCGTCATAAGATCATATGCATCCTCGACAAGGGATAAGTAGGTAGAATCATTCCAGAGTGATCACGCCTCACCTGACGGGCACCATCAAAATGGTTGTTCTTTAGATATCTTAGTATCGATTTCTTCAGATCATCAAGTGCCCCTTGACGCGTGCGCTTGCCAGTGCGCGTGAAATCCGTCTTCAAAGCTCCAGTTCCGGCATATGCTTTGGAAATGAGATCCGCATGGTCTGACCACACTAGGAGACCATTATTAACATAAAGAGGAGGAAAGGTGAAAATCGTACTTTCACGCAAGGCGATGTCTATCTCCTCTTGTTGGTCTACTTCATCCTTCTCACCTAGTATACCTGCAGCCTTCAATTGCAAGTTGAGTGTCCATCTTGCGACAGCAGCTTGCGCGACATTGGTACGGTCTAAATTGTCCATACAATTTGTCCTAACCACACCCAATTGCCACTTTTCAGGATCCTGATTTTCGGACTCGAGGTGAAAGTAGCTGGGCAGTGGATGTGAAAAACACTTTTACAGGAGCTTCCAGAGAGCGTACCCGTCTCGTAATAGGTCATCAGCGAGGTCGTCAATCAGGAGGCTGATGCGGTCCCAACGCATATGTTTGCACTCATTGTGGAAGTCGAAATACTGGTACTTGACTTGAGATATGTTTGCCTGAATGAGGTCAGCGAAAAGTCAGAGCGGAAAACAGCTTGGCGCATTCACTTTTTCAACGTAATCCTCGTACGCCTCTTTGACCGGCTTTTCGTATCCTTTTTGGTCAACCAAATTAACGAGACTCTGATATCCGTACAACGCAACTTGTTCTTGGAGATGACGGCGAGTGGCATCCACCTCAACAACAGGTTCAGTCCAGAGTAAAATAATTCTGAAGCGGGACAATTACTGAGTCCTGTAGGTCCATAGTTTGAAGATCTGGCTTATAGCGCAAAGTGTTGATCTCAGCCCAGAAAACTGGGACACTGCCACGGATTTGGACAAAGCTCAGCGTCGTGGCAGTCTTATTTGGGTCGGCCTGTGATGCGACGGTGACAATCTGTTCCGTCTCGTTGTAATTGGCAACGTGACCATCATGGTCTATGCCACGCCTGAAGTACCTCGTGCCGGCCCTGAAACGGGACCGACGACTGATGAGGTATAGCTGTAGCTTCCGACCGTTGGCCATCACCGTGCGTGTATCGAAGGCTGAGAGGCATGTTAGCATCAGTTCGCAACGTGTTCGACATGAGGATGGAGTACACACTTCCGTTTATTACCGGCATTATATACGCACTCATCTATGTAGGGAATGAGAACAACCGTATTTATACCCATTCAAGACTCACGTCATTGTTGAGGCCCGAGATGGATATATCCATGAACCTTGTTTGTAGAAACCTGTAGGAGTCGATAATAAGCTTGGCATGCATTTTCGGGGACCCAGCCTCACTTATTCCAGAAGAACCTGTCATCGGCCTGAGCGCTGAGGATGAGACAGACGTGGCGTATTTTGAGTGAACAACGCCTACTATTTCCCACATGGGCATGTCCTCGTTCCTTTGTCTTGCCACATACTGAGCTTGCAACCGCCGCGTGACGTCAAATTCATAAGAATAAAGAAATTGGCCAGAGTTCAAGTGGGTGCGAACGAGTGCCAGTAGATGGGTTTCCACAGGGGTGAGAAGGTCTGGAAACTGAGATGCTGGGGTCTAAAGGAAGGATGTCAAAGTCCACAGCACGGTAGATTGGATGTCCCAAGAGGTGGCCCCTCAGTTCTCGACCCGTTATGATGATAAGATAGTCTGCTGCATGCATGTTCATGTCTAGTCAGAGCTGTATACTGGCCGTTGGAGGGACCTACTTTGGGTCAACGAGATCAAGCCATAAATGCCATATACCGTCTTCTTATAGCGTTTTGCGGAGGAAGGTATCGCAGAGTTGGGCGCTGTCCGACTCAACGATTACGCGCCATAACTCAAATACGTGGATAGGAGACTCACGGTCGAGCACGATGTCTCCCGAGTGCCTATAGACCACTAGAGGCCTGGCACCTGCAGGTTCAGCAGGAGCGAAAATGTACGAATCATCATCGTTGGTGTACCTACGCGGCTTATTTAGATGCGAAGAAGCCAAGAAAGGTTCACGCACAAGTTCAAACGCTCATGAATATACTTCATGGTGGTTGTAGGAGAGGAAGTATGCCAAGCCAGGGCAGGGCTGGAAGCAAGGTTGGGCGTGCGGCGCGCTGCGCTACCTCGTGCCTGCCCGCAACTTGCCAGCCACTGAGTCTCTACCAACCATGAAGCTCACTCCAGAGCTACTTGCTCAGGCTCCATCTGCACTTAACCCCGTCAAAGAACGTCAGCTCGACCTTCGCGGTAAGTCTGCAGAAATTCGTGTTGCCGTTCTATACCAACTGCCGTGCCAGGATACAAAATCCCTGCAATCGAAAACCTTGGTGTGACCAAGGTACGCGTACATGATCTCACTCGCACCGCACATTGGTGAACATATCATTCGTATGTAGGACCAGCACGATGCCATTGACTTTACGGATAACTCCCTTGTCGCACTAAGTAACTTACCTCTTCTGAGACGGCTACACACCCTTCTCCTGGCCAACAACCGGATATCCACCATCTCACCCTCCTTGCATCTATCTGCACCAAATCTTACAACTCTCATTCTCACGAACAACAACATTTCTGAATTAGGCGATCTCGAACCGTTGAGGGAACTCAAGGGACTCAAGTACTTAAGCCTCTTAGGGAATCCCGTCAGGGAAAAAAAATGGTACCGCGAGTGGCTTGCCTGGAGATTACCAGGGCTAAGAGTTTTAGATTTTCAGAGAATTCGTGATAAGGTGCGTGTTCCCTCAGCTGTATATCAGAGAACGCACGAACTCAGTATTAGTTGTAGGAGAGACAAGCAGCGAAGGGCTTGTTCCTGACTCCAGACGGGCTCTTGAACGCCCTCGCTACCACATTATCAACAACTGTGTCGACAGGCGCGGCAAAAAACGTAACAATGGCCGAAGAGCCTCGCCCTGTGATGGCACCAGGCAAGGCTGGCCGGCTTCTGACCAAGGACGAAGCCAACAAGGTCAGGGAGGCTATCACCAAAGCCACCACTGTCGAGGAAATCCGACGGTTGGAGAGAAGCCTGAAAGAAGGTTTCTTGCCCAGCATGGAGAGTGTGGGGGCATAGTTGTCATCACATTATTTATTGTACACATGTAGCGTTCATACTAAACAGATAATTATGAACGCAGGACTTCTCCCAAGAAATTCCCCTACCGTCGGGTCGTGCCTTGTTAAGCGCCAATCCCGTAAGACCCGATCCATAGCCCGTGAAATACTAAAGCGAGGAACGAAATGAGATTTGCGAGCGAGCTATACCCATGCAACCTCGCGAACTTTGTGTTCAACTTCTTCATATCCGCCGACACCTTTAGGCAGTAGTTAGTGGGGCACGTACAACGGTCACAAGAAAGGCTGACGTTGGGATCGTGGGCATCCTTGCCCTCTTCTTTTTCCAACTTGAGTCGTGCAGTCAGAATCCTATGGAGCAAGTGAGGGGCAGAAGAATAAAGTTGCCACGTCACATACTTGCTCGTGGCGGGCCCGAACCAAACGATGTTGAGTGAATGTGCGATAGCTACAACTCCTAAGGCGTATGTCTGAGTGACATCTGGGACGGTGGGCTGCGCAAGTTGTGCAATAACAGTGCTGTGGTTGCGGATCCAGGCGAAGAGTAGACCAGAGGAGACTATGGCATTGCACTTGAAATATGCAGGGAAAATGCGTTGTTGAAGGGAGCTGAACTGCTGCCGTGCTGAGGCAGCTATAAGACGCAGGATATTGTCAAATGAACGAGGACTCACACAGCGTCTTATAGGTGATTACCCCTGGTGAACACGAGTGAGGTTAAGAAAGAAAGAACATGCGGAATGGTCTTACCTCCGATGAATGTCACCCACAGTGCTGTACGGCGTAGTGTGAGAGTGAGCTCGGTTGTACTCAGTGGTGAGTCGTGTCAACTCACACATCCCAAAAATAAAAGAGAATCCCAGGGTGTAAAGACCTCCGAGATTGAGGAGACCCAAGAGCGTTGTAAACTCCAAACGATCTGATGCTTTAGGCGACATGATGGAGGTTGATGATAAGAGAGCGATATCTTACACCGCCCCCTAAACAGTATTTACAAATTCAAAATACACACATACACAATGTTGCCTCCAACTAGAAAAGCACTACAACAATGCAGACCGGCTCTACAAAGCTTCTCAATACATCCTATCCCAATCGCCAAAGCCACCAAAGCCGCGCCCAGGCATGCCCCTCCTTCTGCTTGGCATAAAGTTGGCCGGGCGTTCTTCCCTGCCACTGGAGTGCAGGACGTTGTGTTTGTCAACGATCTGTGGACAGTTCAGCTTGCCATTGCATTGTCGGTCTAGCACACGTACATCATTCAGGATGCTGGCGGATTTGGTCAGAGTGGATAAGTACGCCGTAAGCTGAACGTCTTCATATTCCTATCGCAGGTCGTCAGTCCAATTACAAGTTTAAATCAACGTATAGGTACAGTTTCAAACTCATCTCTGAAACCCTGGCTGTCGCTTGCTGGGAGCGAAGCCAACAAAGCGACCAGGGACCGTATCATAGCATGATCTTTAGGTGCAGAGCCTGAGATTAGGTTAAGATAAGTGTGAGTTAGGGGGAAGGGGAAAAATAAGACATTCCTGAGAGAACATCCGTAACATAGTTCACAAGGACCGAGATTCGATCATGTAGCATTTTGACTGCAGCTCGTTGAGTTTGAAGGTGAGATTCAACTAGGAAAGCAATGTGCAGAATCGGCCGATGGATGAGGAGGTAAACGTACGGCTATTACCACCTTCGCCTCCACGAGCTGTCGTATCCACTGCAATTCTTTCCGCCTCTCCTGTCTCAACATTGAAAGAGGCCTCTATGTATACCGACCGTGAAGACCGATCGCGAATTTCTATCGTTGGTTCGTATGCTTTGATAGGCAGGTGTCCCAGCGTCACATCGGGGCCGACAGAGTGGATAGGTTGCAAGATCAATAAGAGGGGATTTGAACAGTATAAGGAGAACTAGAAGACATTAGTAACGTGGCAGATACACAGGGGAGGCAGGACGCAAACCTGTTCATGGAGAGTAATGTGTCTTTGAGTGGGATATGAGGCAACAGTGTACCACCCTATGAATTCTAGCGACGGGAAAACCTGCTTATCTGGGAACGGGGCTCTCATCAGTGTATCAGGTATTCGAAGCTACAGGCGCACATTGTTCCCTTCTCACGTTGAAGGATCCATGATCGACTTTTTCGCCTTGTTCCACGGCAACTTGGAAAGTGTTGACAATCTCGACTTCACGGCCATTCTGAGTCCCAAGAAGAGCGCCAAGAACTGAGGAGCAATGAGAACAAAACGGGAATCGAGGCGGATGGATATGCACCGAAAGGAAGGGTTGTGTTTGTCTGCAATCGTAGACGAGTGAGATGTTCCGAGATGTTTAGAATCGGAAGTGGATGGCTGGATTAGGGGAATTGTTATATACGTATTACTACATAATTTCTGGGAGACGTACAGCGAGAGAGAGAGACTGGAAAGGGTGCTTGAAGGGAGCACTACTGATTGCTCGCCTGTGTCCATCGTGGTTGACCGTGGTAAAAAGGGGAATGACGCGGACTGACGCGTAAAAGAGCGCTAATTAAAGCACGCGTCTCATCAGCTTCACACGCGCAGCCATGTCCGGGTTCGATGCAGACCGCGTTTACTCAGTATCCGTACACCAAAATGCTCCCTCTTTCTCTACAGAGTCTCCCTCAGAGACAGAGAAGCTCTTGCTTGACTTTCTTCTTCAGTACCGTCTTGGCGGCGAATTCACCTACCGGTACGCGTCTCTCCCTCCAGTCATGTCTAGCTCTGACACGTTCGACCCAGAGATAAGCTTCGGGCAAATTTGCTCTTGAAACACTACCAATTACAAGTCGATTTGCGTCATATTGGTCTCTACAACGATGAGCTCGCACACTCAATACAGAACAAACCTACTGACATCTTACCTCTCGTACGTCGCGTCGCGTCACGTTCGAGAATGGCCCGCATTCAACGATTCTTTCTCAGTTTGAGAATGCCGCAACTAAAGCCTCTCGCGCAATTCTATTTCCTCTCGAGAGTGGTCAAACCGAAAGTCCTGACACGTCTGTGAATTCCATTCCCAAAATTCATATATCCATAAAGTCCGGCTTGAACATGCTTCCGTTTCGTGACCTTACTGCCGATACCATGAATAAACTTATCCGGCTACCGGGCATCGTCATCTCCGCGTCTGTGCTTTCCTCCCGCGCAACGAAACTACACCTGCAGTGTCGTGCCTGCCGATCTATTAAAGTAATCTACCCTGCGGGTGGATTGGGCGGCTTAGGCGGAGGGGCCGAGCGAGGACTGCCTCGCGTCTGCGATGCACCAGAGCCCGAAGGGCAGAAGAAGGATTGTCCCATGGACCCATACCTCATCATCCACTCCAAGTCTACGTTTTCCGACCATCAAACTCTTAAGCTCCAGGAGGCGCCAGATATGGTCCCAGTTGGAGAACTTCCGCGGCACATAATCCTTTCTGCAGATCGGTATAATGCTGCCCAGGTTGTCCCCGGTTCTAGAGTTATTGCCACAGGAATCTATTCTACCTTCAACTCGTCGAAGAATGTACGCCGCCTTCCCATTTGTGCAATCGTAGTCTGGGTTGATCAGGCCTGCCACAGAAATCCGCCGGTGTATCTGCTCTACGCACACCATATCTTCGTGTTGTCCATCTTGAATTGTCTTCGCCATCTACTTCAGGAACGGGTGGTCTAAACCCGTTCGGTGTTCAATTTTCCCCCGAAGAAGAGGAAGAGTTCAACGCGATGGCCAGGAGCGAAGGTTTCTATGAGCGTTTTGCAAAGAGTGTTGCTCCGAGTATATTCGGAAGCCTGGGTACACTTTGTTTGTCAACTCTCTACACGCCAGGCTTACATCTCACCAGATATCAAGAAGGCGATTTCTTGTCTTCTCTTTGGCGGATCGAAGAAGGTGTTACCGGATGGTATGCGCTTGAGAGGAGACATTAATGTTTTGCTGTTGGGTGACCCCGGAACGGCGAAGAGTCAACTTTTGAAGTTCGTTGAAAAGGTATGACTTTTTTCCCCATGCATCCTCATGCGTTGACGGCTGCTTCCAATAGGTCGCCCCTATTGCTGTATACACGTCAGGGAAGGGGTCCAGCGCTGCTGGTTTAACAGCCTCTGTTCAGCGCGACTCTATTTCTGTATGTTCTCCCCAGATCCAAGCCTTGTGTGTTATTTACTCGTGCCCCAGCGCGAATTCTATCTGGAAGGAGGTGCCATGGTCTTAGCGGATACGGGTGTAGTCTGTATCGATGAATTCGATAAGATGCGGGATGAAGACCGTGTCGCCATACATGAAGCCATGGAACAACAGACTATATCTATAGCGAAAGCTGGCATTACAACTGTCCTAAACTCCAGAACCAGTGTTCTTGCCGCAGCCAATCCGGTTTGGGGGAGGTACGATGAGGGCCGCAGTCCAGGCGAGGTAAGCTCTTTAATTGGTGATTGTGTTGTCCCATGCCTCACACCACCGTAGAATATTGACTTCCAAACGACAATATTGTCCCGCTTTGATATGATTTTTATCGTGAAGGACGTACATGATGAACAACGAGATAGGGTACGTGAGACTCCACTCGCTCTCGGTTCGATTGTATAACGGCTATCAGACAATCGCCAAACATGTTATGAACATTCATATGAATCGGCCAAACCCAAATGCCAGCGAGAACGGTGAGGTAGTAGGCGAAATCGACATTGACAAGATGAAGCGATACATTTCATACTGCAAATCGTACGTCATTGTCGCGTTTCTAGTTCATATCATCTGAATGGCTTGGACCCCAGGAAATGCGCGCCTCGACTATCGCCGGACGCTCAAGAAATGCTGAGCAGCCATTTTGTTGGACTTCGCAAGCAAGTACAGCAAGTCGAACAAGATAACGACGAACGGAGTTCGATTCCTATCACCATCCGGTCTGATCAACTCTTCCTTCCCTTCTTTTTCGCCGTCTTCTAATATTGTGTCTCTAGCCAATTGGAGGCAATTATTCGCATTTCTGAGTCGCTGGCAAAGATGACGTTGTCACCAGTGGTACAGACATACCATGTAGAGGAAGCAATTCGGTTGTTCAGGTTCTCTACTATGGATGCCGTCTCTGCAGGTTCAGTAGATGGCCTATCACGAGGAGAACTCAATCAAGAAGTCAACAGGATCGAAAAGGAGATTCGGCGGAGGCTACCCGTAGGATGGAGTACGAGCTATCAAAGCTTAGTGAGGGAATTTGTGACGCAGCAAGGTTATTCGAGTCACTCTCTCGAGAGGACTCTCTTCATGATGGAAAAGCGGGAAGTTATTCGATTTTCTGGCCAGGTTAGTAGCTGAATTACCTCCCATTGACACATGTTGACTGACGGTATTTCCCTGAACAGAAAAAGGTGGTCCATAGGTTAGTCCCTCTGTCATTTTGTATGCTGTATGCTGATAGCTCGAAAGAGTGGGTGTTTGACGGTCTCATTGTGTACTTTTGTGTACTTGCTGTATTTCCTGTTGTCTTATCACGTGAACTGCGCATCAGTCATACCCGATTTAGTTTTCTCGCTTTAAACGCCTTCTACCATGAATCATGGCAAATCAACGAACTACGGGTGATAGCAACCAAGTTAAGGAAGTTCCTGTTACCGGTCACTGGCCCGCCCAAGGAAGCAAGCCGGCGGGATCTCCTTCCGGCTCGACTACCGACCTTCTTGCACCTTATGGTAACTCACACGCGACTTCGACTTCCATACCGGTCTCGACCTGGACCAGTGCAAGTGATCTGCATCCCGTTAGCGGACTACACTTTCGCGAGGGTTCCGGCAACGCTCGTAAAGCCAAGGCTGCCATCCGCCCAGACGTCTCCGACGATAGCGAACAACGCTTGTTGTCTTCGCACTCTTATCCACCCTCTCAACGCGCCACCTTCTCTAATCGAACATCCGATCTTTCCTACCGCGACTCGGATCCTCGCGATCATGCTCCCATCTCTGCGCCTACCGTGTTCTCGCGACACGCAGCTCCACTTTCTCTGCCCCAACTCGACAAGTACATATCGTCGTTACCTCTCCCTGCGTTTTCTTCGCGATCCCGGACTAAAGCGGATGCAAAGAGAGAAAAGTTCGTGCCGCTAGATCGCCTCGCATCCACCGGGAGGAGCATCGGATCTCTCAAAACAAATTACAAAGTAAAGCCGGCATGGAGAAACTGTAATTTGATTCTCGATGGCCTGGTGAACGCGGTACTTGGCGTCATGGTGGGTTGCCTCCATTCCACGACTTTTGTTTCTCTGCTGGATGCCTCCTAGGGGTCTAGCGCTCTCGTCAAGGTTTACAGTTTACTAGGCTTATTCAACACGGTCCAAGTATTTGCATTAATCTTGACGACAATAGGTGCGCGAACCATCTCACCTCTCTTTCATCTCTCATGTTTTGGAGTATAGTTCCACACAAAGGTCCTGATGTCTTGCTTGATTGGCGACAAGTAATTTTGGGAAAGATGTCAGTGCCTCCGATCGACCCAAGGTCGGTAGTTGACCTAATTTTTACAGACCGAATATCATAGCACTCAATTTCGCATCCACCCTAATACAATCCTTATTACTTCTCCTTATCTTTTTGGTATTCGCTGGGTTGCTCTTATATGGATTTCACGTCTCGACTTCTCCTTGCAAACGCTATGCTCGCTTCGAGGGCTTTCAACAGGCAGACAGGAGGAGTGGACGAAGCACCGTTATCACTAGTTTTCTACTAACCGTCATATACCTCCCTTTAAGCACTATGGCCGTCCATGTCATCGCCTGGTCCGATGATCTCTGGGCTGTTCCTAATCCATACCTAAATTCCACGACCAATCCTCCAACCGTCGCTCCGTTGGGCCCTCCTGATCAATTTCGAGATCCTTTGGACTTCTGCTACACGACTACGATGAACAAGAATGAAATCAATTTTGCCCCTGTAATCATCATAATGGCAATCATAATTCTCGTTGCTGTGCGTTGACGATCATTTCACGGTACTTCATACCCACCGCTGATTTTGTCTAGCTGACTACTTCATACCCCCTCGCCTTGAGATCAATCATCAAACAATCAGTACCTATCGTCGACAAGTTTACGGAACTTGGAAAACCGAGGAGTTCAAGTGATATGGACCGGGAATACCAGCGACTCCTTCAGCGAGACCAGCGTCCTCTCACTTTTCTATACGCAGGTGTGCACATAGCATGAAATCGGTGATATTTTCCTAACACTCCGACGCAGGTTTTCGACGTGATTGGGGAGCCTACGAGACCGTTTACCTCTTCATGAAGTTTACCGCATTACTGATTGTCGCGGTGATCAACCCCGACAATTGCTTCTTCCGCTCCTTTTCTAGGACGCGCGTTGTCGTTGTTCGTCAAGTGCTTCTCCTGGCCACAACAGTAATCTTTTTCGCTATCCAATGGACCTTCTCCCCCTTCCGAGATCCAGTCAACAATGCCAGCGAGTGGGTATCCAGGTTGAATTACGTACTAACATCCCTCGTCGCTTTACTCGTTGCACTTGACATTCCTGGAACGAATATCATCAACGGCCCAATACTCTACGCGTAAGTGTAGGCAGCACTGTGACTGGTTTGCTATTAATTCGGTTAACTCGTTGCGATTCCAGGATATATATTATAACTTATGGCTTCACAATCTGTGGGCGTCATACAATTCTTAAGTCTTCCTTCGCTGAGGACAATATGATAGATTTCGTGATCATCGGCTTAAACATGGTCCAACGTCTAGTGAAAAGTGAGTTCATTTGACACGACCAGCGTGGTTATTAAACCGTTCCCAAAGAATTGTCGGGGCGAATCGATTTCAGTGCGTCATATCTCAGCATCTGTCACTTAGTTCTGCCTTGATGATATCGTAATTCATAGGTATAGATATATTTTCCCCACGGTGAGTTGCAACGTTGCGAACTGCGCTTTTACTTATTGTCTTCAGACTCGATATATCGTCGTCGTCACCACACACGAGAAGACGTATCTGGCAAGAAGCCATCACTGTTCTGTTTTTGACTAGCCCCGAATGCAAGATACCTTACAAACAGCCTGTATATTATATTCAAGCCAAAAATTCCGAGTTTCCACCGTACTTAGTGAACTTTCAAGGTTCTCCAGGAGAAAGACATGTTGAGAATATTAAGGTGAGTAGAAGTGGTTTAACTGCTTGTTGTCCTTTGACACTCGTGGTCACCGAAGATCTTGCGGGAAGTTGGCACAGCCGGTTATCTTGAAGCTTTGGCAACACCACAGGGTCCATATTCTGCTCGTTTCATGTATCTAGTAGAGCAGATTCAGCGAAATTTCGTGGGGCCGGATTGTTATTGGAGAAGCCCATCCGAGCACCTACCTCCGGGTTCCACCAGGTATTTCGGGAACGCTTGGTGGTTACCATTCCCCCCTACCTTGGTTCGTTGAGACATGAGAATTAAATATCGTGCATTGTTAAACCCCTATCTAGGTCCTTCGCTACGACGACGGCCCCCTGGCCGTTTTAAATGGCCTATCCGACTTTGAGAAGTATGTAGCGCAGAATTCTGAAACAGGGACCCAACGAAGGCGGGAAATTCGAATCGCACTGCGGGCTCTCGACGGCCAAAAGGTTCATTGGCCGTATCTGCACGTAAATGTTAGTCCACGTTTAAAATTGTTTCCAGATGAGCATTAACGGTCATAGACTAATGACACGAGGATGTCCTGCTGCCACCGTGGTGTGCGATACAAAGCGCAAGCTTCGACTTTCTACGAATATGGGACGCTGAATATCAAGCGTAATGGTTTTTTGATATGGAAGGGACTGCAGCTCGGAAGTGGGTTTGATGTGGAGATTACCTACGACAAGCACGTCACTATAGATGGAGCGTCCATTGGTATCAACGACGAGTACGACCTGACACCGACGCTCGCGCGGTTTCTCGCCCAGAACCACGCTCTGATCCATTCGAGAATGGGCGGGATCGAAGCCTTGTTGGCAGGTTACCGACAATACTGCCGACAAGAATGCAACAAGAAGGTGGACGTTCTGTCGTATGGTTTTCTTTCCCGAGTGTTCGACCATCCAAGGGATCCAGAGGGACTCGCACAAGATGTTATCAAGCACGAGCATGACCGTCGCGTCAGGCAGTTGCTCGTCGATAATGAGGAAGCATTCCGCATAACTTATGATCGTCTGGCTGCTGTGTCGACGTCAGAACTCGCCACATGGTGGTACATCTTTTGGGTTTGTGCTGATTTGCTTTGCTGGCTCCTCGCCGTGGTTATGTTCTCATCCGGACGTCCTAGGATGATTTTTGGAGGAGAAACTCGGACACTATTGGAAAGCTCAGACGATACGCTTCAGACTTTGATCCCTACTATCCATCATCTGTTGCATATACGCCCTTACCCCGCGCCGCATTGGAAAACTTCCTCACACAACGGGGCTTGCTTAATAGGAAACCAAAACGAGGCGACTCCATCGACAATGGATTTCTGAACAAGGTGTACATCCGGATGTACGACATTGTCTTCCACAGGTCATCCGGGGTGAATGGAATTTCATTGTGTTATGGTATTCTCCAGGGCTGATGCACTGATGAACCACATAGGCTAACATATTTCACCTGGGCTACAATACACGTAAGCTCGACATGGAAGAAGTCGATATCGAAACACAAGTTCCCATCTCTACGCTCGGCACCGGAGGTGGGACGGACCACGACGATTCAGTCATCCGACCTCGACCCATGTTCCGCTGGGAGGGCATTCTTAGCGATCCTCTAGTCAAGAAAGAACCCGGCCACAAACTCCTCTCGAAGTTCCGCGTCTGGATGGGATTGACACCGTTTTGGAGAACAGGTCGCGGGTCGTTGGGAGTAGCATTGGATGTACATTTAGAAGGGGACCAGTATATCCTTTCGGATGACCTGTACGGTAGACGGGACTGATCGCAGGCACTCCTCCATAGAATGCGACTATGATGATTTTGGGTGCTTCCTTGCGGGCGCGTCATGATCTCCTGAAGCCTTCCGTTTCCTCGACAATGGGTGCATCGCAGTCGAAGGTGACTTGGTGTTTCGAGAAAACGGTCGTGATTTTGTTTCACTTTGGCTCTGTTTTTTCCGCTTCTTCTCTATCGCCTTTTTCACTGCGTGTTTACCACCCTCCGCTGCCATTGCATCATATCGAGCCTTGAGCAGCAGCTTCTTCTTATCAGCTATTTGGGTCATTAATCTTAGTATAATGACTGGAGATAAACGAAAAAAACATACCGTTTTTCAACCAATACGCTTTTTTACCCTTTTGCCGCTTATCCCGCTCTTCCTTTGTTATTGCACTTAAAGCTTCCCGCTCTACTCTTTCCCGCTTGTCCCTATTGACGGAGCTTTCCGCTCGTTTGACAGCGAGCGCAAGTCGTTCAACCTCTGCCTCTCGCTCCGGGCGAAGATGTCGAGGGGAGGTAACGAGAAGCTTGCGAGCGCGCTTTAAATTGTCACGTAACGTCGCGAGCTCGTCTTGACGCATATCCGATAGAAACTTGTAATGATTTTGAAACCTTGTGGCATCGAACGCGCCACTTAACTGCGAGAAACGTGGATCACGGACTTCCTAGTTCGATTCGAAGTCAATCTTAGTAGGAGCCAGTATACGCATACAATTAGATGGTTGCTTACCATTTTTTTCGTTTCTACCACTGACCTGTGACGCGAGACCGGTCGCTTTGAGGTGATCTCTGTTGGCCTGATGAGGGAAGGGGGGGATTTAGAAAGCTCGGAGATGTATAATACGTGAGACTTACGCATGCTTGTTTTTACGTGCAATGGTAGCGGCATCTCTCTTTGATCCCTTTGTAACTGAATCAACTTTCTCCTGCTCTCCTTGTCGGACTCATCATCTAATCGTTGACCTTCGGTAGAGTCGGACTCATCGCTCTCCTCTCCGTCATCCGAGTCAATTTGAGTACGATCGAGAGTGCGCTGGGCCTTACGCAGAGCCCCGAAAGACAAATGATTTATATCTAGCGAGTATCCAGTGTTAGATATACGTATGAGAGGAGAACAGTGCTGGAGCGAACCATCATCCATGATACTGTAGTTGTTGGCGCGAACAAGAAGATGGGAGATCTCGGTCATGTGACCGATCATGTCGATGCGCGTGACTGACTCGCGTTTGTTGTCTCATTTCGTCCAAACGACGTCATGTCCACGTCCGAGGATGAGTTTGCCTACTTTCTGGACCCTGGTGCCGCCGGAATCGATTTGGATTCGATCCCTGGACTTTCTTCCATCCCCCTTCCATCTCAATCCACCACTCAGACTTTGGTCGACACTCCCGCCCTCGCGGAACCAAGACCTTCTACATCTCTGCCAACCAGAGAAGATTCTAACGCTCCGTCGTCGTCGCAGTATTCATTTGACGAGGTAGATGCTACCTTCCTGGATGAGCTAGATAAAGTGGAACAAAGGCTACTACAATCCCAAGAGGCAGGACCAAGTGCGGACAGGGAAGAGGGGCCATCAACACACTCTAACGCCGAAAGTGAACTGACATCCCGATATTTTCACGGTGAGCACACCTCGTGTGTGATTGCCCGTGGTATTTCTTATAGTTGATGGTGACAGGGTGGCATGTTGAAGGTCCTCAAAGTAGGAAAATATATCTCACCCCTCCCATTGATTAATTGTTGTTGTCCGTCAGCTGGAGAGCCCAATGAAGATGTAAAGGACACGAATTCTAATGCCGAAGGCAGCAGGGGCGATCTTTCATCGCCTATTCCAGAACCAGAGGTCAAATCGACTGCGGTGTGCGAATTATCCTCGCCTCCTACCGAGGGACCAAGTCGCAAACGGCGTAAAGAGAAGCAGAAAGACTCTTCTAGAAAGAAATTGAAGGAATACTTGAACAATTTCGAGGATGAGATAATTTGTCCCATGTCAGGATCAGAATACCATTTCGATGATAAGCACATTCTGACATTCACAATTCTAGATGCTGTGACATCTTGTAAGGGTAAACACGCTTGTATCCATGATTCTGGGGATTGAACCGTTTCACAGCGCAATTGCCCACTTGGGTAACCCATGCGGTCATACTTTTTGCGGAGAATGTGGGTGGCGTTGGATCAAGAAAAACGTGGGTTCCCCGAAACGTTTCGTTACTGCGTATTAACAGGTGGCAGAGGGAGGCACCTTCCTGTGCAATATGTCGTGCCAACCTGTCTGTAGATGCTCCGATGATCCCCAATTTTGCGGTAGACAGCGCAGTTGAGAAGCACGTGCAAGCGCTCCGTACCAGCCGCGTGGACGGATGGGAAAGCGACGGATCAAAGTTTACCGAGTGGCAAGCACGAAAAGAGTAAGCATGGGATTTGATCAAATTGGTTATCATCGCTTACGTGCACGCGACTGAATGCAGGAGATGGAAGGCGGACTCCGCCAGGCTGATGGCTAGGAGAGGTACGACAACAAACCTTCCTGTCGTCGTCGCGTCCTATGCATTACAAGGTAGTTTTCTTGGTGGCTCAGACTATGAGCGGGAAGCAGCAAGCTCAAGCGATGAGAGCAGAGGCTCTGAAGAAATGCGACTGCCATCGGCTAACCAAAGGAGAGCGCAAAGGAGAGTGCCGAATCATCAGAGAAGGACTGGGAGCAACCGACGAAGTCGTGAGCATCATGATAACCGGGGAGGAACAGGGTCTCGAGGACGGCGGTCAAGGCGAGGGAGGCGAGATCATTGAAGAAACGTGGAAGCCTTGAGTTGTCTGCCTCGTTTTTAACGTACATGATGCACTGTTGTACTTTAAAAGCGGAACATCGTGCGGACCGTCGGGGTACAACCCTATTCCATTCGCACCCCCATGTTCTTTCCTCCGCTCGATTCTACCGTCGTGGTCGATGTCCCGTCCAATGCCCGATCAGGCGGTGTCTCTCTTTTGTTCAGGGCACGCACTGGTTCGGCCTCTGCCTTAAAACAGCTCAAGCGGGACGGTGTCAAAGTGCAGGCATGGACAAATGCTCCCGTGGACAACGACCGTGCCAAGGGCACATGGGGCGCGTACAACTTCGAGGAGGCGCCGGCTGCTACTCCTGTCAAGTTGGACGACTCCGTTGTGCCCTTCTCACTCCCTCCCCCAACAGAAGACAATTTCGTTGACGAGCCCCACACATTGTTCTTGACACTCAAACTAAGAGCTCTACCTCGACACCAAACAGAGGCAGATTTCTTGGTCACCTACAGGTTTCTGTACCCAAACGGCGAGGTTAAATGGCTCGGGTACCAGGGCCGCGACCTTCGCTGCGTGCTCAAAAAGACGGACCCTTGGCTAGCCCCACCCGCGACGGGGGACCAATCCTCGGGAAATGTCTATCGCATATTCTCCTCTATCACCATGAAGGAGTCTTGGGGATGTTGGGCTACCGGTGCACGAAGGTCCGTGATAATAACTATCGATTGCGGCGATGCGCACGAACTTACGTTGGACATATATTTTAGCGTCAAGTACTATCCCAAGGGTAGAGCGACAGATTGCGAATCATCGTTCCTCGTCTTCGTCCCGAAGCGGGGACCTTCCACATTTGCATTACACCAACCCATTATCCTCCACGGCGCTGGTCTGAGACTTGATTCGTCGTCCGTCGTGACATGTCGTACATCCACCCCGACCCGCGTGTACACCGCCATCACCTCCGAACCCGAACTATCGATCGGAATCCCCGATCTCGGACTTCACTGGTTCGGTGTCAAAGAGGGCTATGCGGTCATCACGTCGGCCGCGCCAGAGCAACCCGTCAACGTCTATGCCGTGCCCTTGTTCGTCGACCCTGCCGCCGCCGAACGCCCGACAACCATCAGCCTCGACCTCGCCTCACACGGGCTTTTAGCGAACTACCCGCGCTTCGTGATATACAGCCCTTTATCAAACGAGGTTCTAGAATTCGACAACCGGGGGTCCCGTCAATTACACTTCTCCGTCGGGCGATCCGGTGGTTCATGTATAGTCAGTCCGGTCTATACTTTGTCCACCAACAAGTCCTCACCGATTGGTAAAGCTCCGTGGGGAATCGCATACGTGACGCCACATACTACCCTCACGACCGAGCAGGAGCAGGAGCAGGAGCAAGAGCAGGACGAGGACTCAGTCGCTGAACCGGCGACCGAGGCGAACAAGCTGGATTACGATTCTGATACGGAGTTTTTGAGCCGAGAAATCAAACCCACCCCACTTTCGACGCCACGGATGATCGCCGTCGCTTGCCTCAATCCACGGCGTACGATCCATTCCATTGTCCGACTACTTTGGCGCACACTCGGATACCTGGTACGCGCGCTGATCATGCGTGTATTCGGGGTAATCGGTCTGCCAGTGTCACCTCTCATTGCGTACCTCCGCCCCGTACATCCCATGAGCGACTACATCGAGGCACAGGTCCGCGCCCGGATGGCCGAGTCCAAGGCTGGTCCTTCCGAGGTTGCCAAGGTAGAGTATGCTACGTCTGAGAGGAGTGAAGGGCCCGTTGGTGATCTCGTATCGGATTCGGCGACGGAAGTTGCATCCTCTGTTGGAGGTGCAAAATGGCGGCCGTCGCGTGCCTTCAATATCCCCGGGGGCCCTTTCTCGCTGCTGGCGCATACCGATGGCGAGGAGAAGACAGAGTTCCCACTCCCTGACGTAATTCTCGATGGCGAACGCATGGAATTGAAGATTACGGCTCTCAACCGAGGTTGGACCATAATGCAGACCAATGGAAATGTCAACGGAGGTAGGGTGGAAATTTACGGCACAACAGCATAGACATTGAAGATTGTTCGTATACGTATCATTGCTTACATTTCGGCTTCCGTCTCCACTTGTCTTCTATATGATCAATTATGCATGGAGAACACGTCCCATCACATTTTGTTGTACTTTATAATTACAATCACTCTGTATGTATATATCAATGCCACGCTTGTTCGTCACGATCTAAACACTGGCGAGGGGCTACCAGAAGTCACTACCGAGACCATACCATTGGCATACCACCAAGTCTTATCGATTCTCATTGCCTTGAGCCTCAGACGTCGCCCAGGCGTTTCTGACGAGAAGGCGGGCCGGGCTCTTCGGATGGTTCAGTGCCATCAGTAACCACCTGATTGACCATGTGGTCTAGCATCGGGGGAGAGAGCTCGTATTCTGAGCTGCGGATTACGATCGCATATGCAGCTGAAAAAAAAAGTATGAATCGGGGAAGACCAATGAGACATAGAATGGGTTGACCTTCTTCAACTTTTCGTAGCGACTGGACAGTAACCGCCTGTTTCTTGTGCAGATCATGAATGTGGGGTGTGAGGGTGTCAAAGTCTAAGAAATTCGGGGTTTGCAAGGATCCCAGTCGCTATGCAATTTGAAACTTTTGTCTTACCAGCTTTACAGCCTCTGACAAATTGGGATATCTGGGAGGCTTTCATGCGGCCATTCGGCCTGGATATTGAGGAGATAGCAAGGCGCATCAACTCTCCAGTGAGGTCGCATATTCCAAGGATGTAGTCGGACAGCGGTAGCGGAAAGAGCTGGAGGTGAATCAGGACGATTTCTTCAACATCACAGGCGTCCAAAATGGTGTACAACATTGCGACCCACATGTTGTCCGGTATCATCGCATAAGATAGCCTGCACCTGCTCATAAGATACGAGTCCGCCATGTTCGATGTAATAGACGAAGCTCAATGCTTCGATGTACTCTTGAAGACCACTAGATATGTTCTGAACATAGCGCCAGAAGCGAGGGCCGACGAGTTCATGGGCGATACTCCTCAGCACGGTATGAATTTCGGCCAACTTCTTCTTTGCTTCGGATGCCGCGCGGAGGGAAAGGACACGGTCGTCGTTTGAAGTATCGTTCAATAATATCCTTTGAAGGAGAAAGATGACCTTCTTGGACGCCGCTGATATATCCCGGTTGACCTAAATCCAAAGGAAGAAGGGGCGGCGCGTAAAAAAAGGCCTACGAAGTACCTTGATAAGACGATCCCTCCTGTCATAGTGCTCATCGAGATGTTCACGAAATGGCTCAAAGGTGGAGGAGATGGTTGTCATTGGTACTGACACGTGACTGGGTAGCTCTGAGACGGCTGCTTGGGCCGACGACGACGGCAACGACGACGATATAAAGAGGAAGACGACGACAGATCGGTGACTTGCTTCGAGAACGTTTCTTAACTTGAAATGGCTTTTGCACCGAAACCAGGCTGCCCAATGTGCGGCATCGTCTCTCAAGCCCAACACCTGCGCAATTCTCCCACCCATCCCGCCACCGCAGCCTCTCAACCAGACATCCTCTGGCACGACAACAACTTTACTGTCTACCGCGAAAAGACAAATCCAGTCTCGAGTCAGGGCCACATCATCATCGCATTGAAGTGAGCTAGCTCTGCTGCCCATGCATACACATCCGTTGTTCTCACAAACTAGCCGACCGCCAGCCTCCATGTCCCTTCCATTTACACACTCGTGCGTCAATAAAATATAATCAAATTATCTCATTTTTGTTGACTTGATACATCTGCTCTGCCTTGGTTCAGTCTTCAAGCGATCTCCCTCTCCTCGCCGTTATTCGCGACGTAGCTACAAAGCTACTTTACTCCGTTGCGCCTCCCGAAACACCCCTCTCCTCTCCTCACTCAGCCGCGACACTGACAGAATCGGCACTTACCCGTCCACCTACTTTCCGCATAGGCTTTATCACACCCCCGTTCCGAGATGCACGCATTCCAGTCACGGATCACCTCCATGCACATGCGTACATCACTCCTGCCAATCAGTTGGGTTGGTTCCGCGGTATTGCGTACAGCTCTCTTGCTTGGTACGACATTGACGACCTAATTGCCGAAATTCGGTAAGTTTCAGGTTTCTTTTTGGCCATGACCACTCTAACTCGATATGGCGCTCAATAGTGAATCGGTATCAAATAATCGGGTCAAGTCCGGATACGAAAATCGGAAAAATGCACCCATAAATCTCATCCCAGATGCTGGGGCGAGAGCTGGCACCGCCAACGGACACGAGACAACGGAGGCGCCAATTGCTTTGCCTGATAATACCGAGGAAGGACGTACTTGAAGACATCCCAGTGCCAGTGGCTCTCGCCGCTCACGGATGACCTTGACCCCATCTCCCTCAGGCTATGACCAGCCCCAAGTGTGAGCATATACCTGTATTCCTGATCCTTGCTCTCTGTCTATAATTCACGACTCTTGGTATATAGAGTAGAATGACTAGTGATACCATTATCGGACTCATTACGACTATTGTGCTATTCCAAGAAAACAAATTCCGTGGTTAACGTGTCACCAGATTAGCATCATATATATCAAATCATGGCAGGCGTTTATGCATCTATTCGTAATTCCACATGAGGCGAGGCGATAGGAAGTAGGAATCATACGCACAGTATGATGAACCAGTTAGCAATGTAGAGAGTGCCGCAAGCTGATCCTCGGTGAAGCGTTTTGAGTCCTCGTGCCAAGTATCCTGATGAGTCTTTTTGAAGTTACTCGCACACTTCTGTACTGTCAGTGAAATCGGTATCTGCATCAAGTCTGGTCGTCAGCAAGAACCAAGACAAGATGGTACTAACAAAGACTGACAGGATCATAAGCGTGCTCTGCAAGTATATTTGCAAGTAACTCGGGCATCCAACGCTCGACAGTGTAAGGGTAACTATCTACTAGGGCACAGATTCCAAGAATTGCAGCATGGCGCTGGCGAATAGCCGCGTTATAGACTGGCGATTGTCGCTTGGGAAGGGGCGAAGAACGTAGAAGCTTGACGAAACGGTCCTGTAGATGGTTCAGGCTGCATACTTAGAGTGACCAAGTGCGGAGTCGTACCTTCAATGTTAGTTGACTGCGACGTGGGGAGAGACGTAGAACCCCAGATAACGTTCTAATACAAAATGGGGCTAATCCATAATCAAGAGGTTCGCCTGAACTCACGTAGCAGCCATCTCCCGAACTTCAACCACCTCGTCATCGAGGCATTTGCAAAGCATCTGGCAGGTCTCAATAACGTATCGGGAGCAAACAAAGAATAGTTTACCAACCTCGAGTATCTCGGTTATTCTGGCGTCACTCAGTAGAGGAACTTGCCGGAAGTAGAACACTAGTGAAAAAGTGAATTTCGCTCACGCAGAAAACTAGGCAATACAAACCTTGAACCAGAGGCAAAGCTTGTACTCGGACCTTCCATGACTATCAATAGGATGAGTTCGTATTCTAGAGATCGGCGTAGGTCGTCTGACCGGAGACTTCAGAATCGTGTCAAAGATAGCGGTTAATATTGGTCCTATAAGGGGACGTGGTGGTGTCACCCCGCACATGCGGACGAGTAGCATGCGCGCCCTCGACAAGAGCTCGTCATTGTCGTTTACTGAGGAAGAGAAATTAAACCATGCCACAGTAGACATGTACGGAATACCTTCGGTGAAACGAAATAACTCAGGCTGTGACAGAGATATAAAGGTTTGAAAGCGGCATAGATAGGTTTTCTGCTTACCATTAGCGGTAGAATGTAGTCAAATGCCGATATCGCATTTGTATCGTGCACCGTTTGGAATAACCAACGACATACTGTGGTCCCGACTCTGTTCACACTGTCAAGGAAAGCCAAAAGAAGGTAAGGGCGGAACCCACTTGTCATATGTGGATTGAAAGGCACGAGCCCCTGGTAGCCGCTCAGCACGCCACTCCGGGAATCGCTGTAGTAGTTCGTCTACCCGCGTCCGGTGGTAGGTTCCTCGCATACCCAATATATCAAAATCGATCGGCACCGTTCGGCACTCACGCACAAAGATCTCAGCAGAGGGTATCGAAAGGTTCGGTTGCCACTGTCGTTGCATGAAACATCAAATCCTAGCGTGCATAAACTTCCTCACCTTAATCTTACTCGCGAAAGCGAGAAGCTCGCTGATGTATGCGCGGACCTTGTGATAATTAGATGAATCACTCATTCTCGACTTCCATGGAGTACAAAAGGTGACATACCTCATCGTGCTCGCTAGATATCTCGGTCCACACACGCTCAACTGCTAGATTCATCCACCCAGAGAATTTCCAGTTTTGTTCTTCATAAAAGGCACGGAAAAAGCACATGGCTTTGACGGCATTGAGAGAGGATTCGCCATTATAATCAGTAGAACAGAACTCCTGCACCAGGTAGTCAACGAGGGCTCGATATCGACGAGGATCTCGTTTATGGAACATATACTGTAATTTGTCAGGTCAAGGAAGGAGATGTAATCAAGGTGACCTACTTCCAAGAACGACATCCAAACAGGTAATGTGTCGGTCTTAATTCTGGTGTCGAAGGTGGTTTTTAATAATGGCATGGCCCAATCCCAAAGTGCTTTTTGGCTGTGCATCGGCCAGTGCTTGGCGCCTGTCCTCTTTGAGAAGCATGCAACCAACAGGAATTCGGTCTTACCATTCAGCAGACCACCCAGAAACTCAGCGGCTCCCCTCTGTTTGTTCTGGTCAGGGTCCTGGATCAACTCTTCTATCAGGGTTTGGAGAGGGGTAAATGACTCGTCCTCTAATAGCTGAACTGATAATTGAAAGTTAGGTGGATGCCAGAGCTGTTCATCATCTGGGTTAACATACCGATCGATTTAATCGAGGCAACATTGTCCGAAGACACCACTTCGGAATGCGTTTCAGAGCTGAAGTGTGTCGACAAATTTTGCCAAAAGGAAGTGTCCGTAGCAGCTTCTCTCACAACCGAGACAGCTTCTTGACTCTCTGAGTCCCACGGCGTCAGTGATGGGTTGGATACGTGAGGACAAACATAAGCAGTAATCGAATCTTCCCAGGCGAGCCATCCCGTGTCAACATGTTCGACCAAGAGGCTGCAACAGCACAAATCACTCCACTGACACCTTTGGGTAAGAGACGTAACTCACGTATTAGATCCGGCATTTATAAGATCAACAGGCGTTCGGAATTGAGCAAGAAAATCGCGCGTAAACTCATGAGATAGGTTCCTGACAGCAATTGATCGTTTGAGTGGATTATTACTCCGCTCGAAAATGAGGTCGAATGGTCCCTGAGTGAAAGTCCGTAATTTTATGTAACGGATTGCCTTCATCACTGCTCTTTGGGAGTACTAAAAGCCTGTTAGATTCATGCAGGGTGGAATCAATGTCACGTACATAGCGCTAGAGACCGTGTTGCTTGGATACGTTCCACAGCAAAATAAGAACCAGAGAATACGCACCAAAGAAGGGTGGTTATCGTAGCACTTCTCCAAGAGATACCTCATATGAAGTGCAGAAATAGGCGCATCTTTCCTGACTAAAGTCCGCAAACAACGAGCGGCAAAGATGGCATAACGCCAGTGGGTGGACTTTGCCTGGGCGATTTCGAGAATTAGTGAAGTCTGTAAATTTATCAGCGCGAGCCTCCGGAGAGAAGTATGTACTCCAACCGCCTCCCTAACTTGCTCTTCGCACAATTGGATACGACCTATTCGCATCTCCCTGCATTGCTGAACTAACAAATCCTTATCTGCACTGAACGGCAACTTGGCACGAAAATTAGTCAATGCCCTGTCTATAGGTGGGTAATCGACTTCATAGACGAGAAAATTGGGTTCAACAAAGCTGTTTATGCCTGTGAAAGCAGTAAGGTACGGCTGTATGGGAAAAAGGACTGCGCGTACCATTTTCGCAAACGGATGAAACAGCGCCCTGTATGGATGGCTGCCAATTTTTAGTATAGATTGCAACGATATTTCTTTCAGTTGAAGAAATACCTTCTCATTAGCCTGACAACCAAATAGCTTTTTAAGCAATCCTGGGGCCAGCGTGGGTTCTAAACAGGAGTTAGACCTACTTTCGTACGAACTGAGCGCCAATGACTTACCAGACATAGCATACTTGACTTTGAAAACGTTTCAACGTTGTGTCAGACATTTTCTTGCTGTTAATATACTCACCAAATACGCTAGAATTCAATGTCCACAATGCGCCTTTCATGCGATCGTCCTCTGTACCAGGTTCCAAGGCCGCATATATCAGGGGAAGGCAGCGTCTACGAATTCCGTCGTATGCCTGCAAGACATTTCAGTGGATCAGATGAGCCACAAGGAAAATATTCATACCCCGCAGAGGGAGTCCAATAACGACTGACTAGACCTGTGAGAACAGTTAGTGGGATTCGCGATCATTGGCACATAAACTCGTACTCTCGCACTAAAAATAGTTAGTACGTACTCGAAACCTCAACGTAATACTTACCAGTGGCATAGTGCCAAAGGGCCCACTCTGTGACGTCATCAATTAGTTGATCATCAGCGAGTGTGCGTTTTCTTTCAATGGAGTTCCATCTTAGCCGGGCTGCGTGATAGAGCCTTTTGGAGGTACATGACTAATAGTATGGAGTGCTTGGCCTCATTCCGTGCTCACCGTGCGCGTCGTATAAAGACTGCTCTTGGCCACGTCTTCTGCTTCGGATATTGCCGTGCATAGTTCAATTCTGACCCGTATCGCTCCACCTGAACGTAATAGCTGAAAAAAAATCTCAGTGAATAGGGCGCTTGTGCAGAAGGGGACCACCGAACCTATCTTTACTATCGCCATAGTCTAGTAAATATGCACTGATGGACTGTATCTTGATGGTATATATTAGTTCAGAGCCGAAGTAAACATCATGACAACCAACTCACCAAAACGTGGACAGCATCGACGGTATTCTCTTCTCCTTGTTGGCGTAGCGATACAGATGCCTCGTGCAGAAATTTGCCAAAGCGCTGCCGCAGAGCTAAGTAGTACTGTGCGCGTGGGTCCTTATGGTCTGTGATGGCGAAACCTGAAGTAATGGGCTCTATGGAAGCTATCATCTCTGGAATTTCGTTCCTAATTCGAGGGTAAGAGGTGATCACAGGAGGGAAAGAAAACCTTACAGAATATCGGTTGTCTCCAGAGCATACTGCTGGTCCTCTTTGGTTAAGACCTCTTTGACTAGCGTAGGGGTCCCTGAAAATGAGTGGCGGACAAAGCTCAAATACCTAATTTTGTCCTCTGTTACTGGGACATTGAAATCCCTAAAATATGTCGAGGCTTACCGACAGAAGTCATTTCGCCATACACCATCTCTGGGAGTACCTATGTCACAGACAGTTAATCGGTCTGAGTCAGGTTCGTGAGTTGGCGGTTATGACACATGCCTGGTTCTAGAAGGAGTTCCAGCCTTCCCAGTGTTGGTTCAACAACCTCCTTAAATACTTCCAAGGCAAAGTCCAGCTCTTCATTATCTGGTACGTGCCACGAAACCTATCACACATAATAGCTCAGGTTGTAATTGGCAAAACGCACACATACCGTGACATCCTCAGCGGTATAGAGTTTTCCCCAGTATTTGTGATGGTCGAAACGGAAGTCTGAACAAACGTCTGATAAATATACATAGCTGTACAACCTGAGTTTACCTTCGCTGTCCCACTCGTCACGGTTTACAAATTTGTCCTCCAGAGGATAGGTATGCGTTAAGGTCAAGAGCAGACTGGAGAGAAGTTTGCCGCTCCAAGAAAAACCGCGCTTCGAGAACGTCTTGTCACGGAGACGTTTGAACAAAGGAATGAACCGACCCTTGTGCTTCAGAACCTGGCCATTTTCGTCAGCTTATATCATATATGAATCGTCTTCGACGTACCGCCTTGCCGTCACTGTCACCTCGATTAGATGTTCGAAAACGCACTTCAACTGAAATACAGTACTTACTTGAACATGGCCCCGCGCAAAATCGCCAGATCTGAAGGGCTTATCAGTAAAGGGAGGCGTTAAACTGAATCCTTCCATACTCCAATGAAAAGTTGCATCGGAAGGTAAAGACGTAGAGAAGGTGGACGTCATTCGGGTTGAACTCGCTCCGTTATCAAGCTCTACTTCGATATTGTGTATACAAAACGGAACGAATTTAGCCAAGGTCTTCGCTGGATGAGCATTTGCGACACATTCCACGAGCTGATGAACAGCTCGGACCGCATTCGGTCGCACGTTAGTGCTAGCATAGTCGAAAATCATATTGAGAACTAAATCAAATAGAGAATCCGACAAGTGGATGCAAATTTGACTGCATGCATTTGTAACGGCATCCACTAACTGCACTGAGAACAGAAGGCTATTTCAGCTGACATGTGATGACAGTGTTGGTAAGCTAACCTTCTGTCGCGCCGCCAGCTTCTTCGGGTAGGTTGTCAAAGAGAAGGATAACTCTCCGAATGAAGCTAGCAATCCAGTCCGGAAATCCTGCTGTAGACTCCCGCAGCAAAGCGTCCTCTTCGTCCACGGAAAGTAGAGGGCCATCATCAACCAGCGCCCCTTCAATGTGCCCATCACTCGGGTAAACAATAGCGATTCTACTTGGGGTGTCAACGTTTTGAGGAGCGCTAGAATCCACATCAGCCGACATGGTGATGCTTCTTGACGTCAAATCTCCGAATTTGATGTACTGGGAAATTTCTATGAGGAAGGTCGTCGTGCAGAGCTATTGTTTTCCGTCAAAATATGTAATGCAAACGCGAAGCATCGCCCTACCGTTTTTGACGGATCGTTCTATCATGCTCGTTAGCGTGCTGCGTCGTGACGGTCGCTTTAGACTACATACGAGATCAATCCCCGGAATCAATAAGTGTAGAATGGGAACCAGGTGCTTCGCCCCCGGGTAATAGACCTCTCTAGACACGAGAGCCGGGGCAATAGCACCCAACGCTTTGATTACCGCAATGGTACGTTCTGTCTACTCAGAATGATCTTGTAAACGTATTCAGTAAGCTTTAAGATCAATCACTTACCTCGACTAAAGTTTCGAGCGAGGGCACGGCTCTTTCTAATACTGGGTAGAGTATGAGATCAGGCTCCATGAGACTCATCCACTTCAGGCAACTAGAAATATTGCTTGTCGTTGTTGAGTCTTCGGCGAACATCGCTAATAAAGCAACTGTACGAAAGCTCTTCACAAGCTCGCGTTTCATTGCCCGCGTCAAACGGCGATGCTGTATGATCAATCAAGGTGATGTCAACAGATTCTAAGAACATGTATAGCAGACCAATGGTGTTTTACAATCGGGCTGTTGCTCTTCATGCCATCCTGGTGGTAAATCATGAGCTAAGAGCCCAAGAGTACGCAGAAAGGGATAAGTTACGTTTGTTGAACTCATATGCGACGTGTTTGATGAATGCAGTTAACTGCATGTAGACACATCAGTGCGTAGCTCACCCAGTGCCACACGCGAAGGAGAGATATCGGCATCGCATACAAGATATTACATACATCAGCGGTCCAGGCGCCCGAATTCGAAGGATGGAAAAAGCTTTCTGTAGAAGCTATCAGCTTCACCAGCGAGTCCAGAGCTTTTGAGCCGCCAACGTAGCTCTTGAGGCTCAAGAATGGAATCTTCGCAAGAGGGGCCGTTAAGTAGTCGCCCACAGACCCACCCTGATTCCGAGGGGTATTCATTCCGGATGCAAAAGGTGTCCCGAGAGGAGTCGGTGCACTAGATGGTGCGGTAGGAAGTCCGTCCGGAGCCATGGAATAGACGATGATGCGCGCCAAAGAAGCTTGAAGACATCAGAACCCTGCAGTCGATCATGATTTGAGATAGACTAACCAATCCGCCAAGCCGGCTTCGGAAGGCGACCAATCTCAAAGCCGGCCTGATTATCGGCAGACGGGCCTGTGGTAAGAGATCCCGAGTCCGCAAGCGGAATTTCTGGTTGTGATCATGTTCATCGAAATGTAAATCGAATCGGATTCAAAGAGACACCAACCCATAGATGCCAAGCATTTGCACATAATGAAATGCCAGTCGTAATCGGTAAATATGCCAACGTCCTTGTAAATTCCGGTCCAGAGGCCAGTACTACTAAGATCGTTCTTGGACCAATTCGGTCTGCCTTCATTCTCTGACCTCGCATCATCAGGTATCTCGTCAATCTTTTTGGGATCACTGATCGCGGGTTCCACATGCATCTCCGCCAGTTCAGCCAGAAAATGGAGCATGCGCTCATCATACATGTAAGAATTGATAGACTCCCACAAACGGAAGAGCATAGGCAGATAGGATTGCGGATGGCTTTGAGGGAGAAACGTGAGCATGAAAAACTGCGAGGATAAGAGACTCTATAATTCGAATTTAGTCCCGCAACCAATCACCAAGACGCTCCCTAGTAAGATCGGAACATACGTTAAGATTGGTCCCATTGATCAATGGTACAAACGTCTCGAGCATCTGGTCAATAGCTGCGGGATGGAAAAATCTCTGAACGGTACTAGCGATCGCCCCCATATAGTAAGATGTTTGGCTAGTGCGGAGGCAAGGTCAGCCAGGAGTTACATAGAGCTCTGCTGGATATCACAAACCTGACTTCAAATTGACGCCTGGTCAGAAACAAATCGTGTCTCAGGATATCAAGAGTGGGTAACCACGGAAGTCTGATATCTTGTATACCCAGTTTGTTTTTGGATCTTGTCAGGATTTCCAGAGTATCAGAGCATGTGGCGACGATATGGAGTGGCATGCCAGGCATAGTGCACATGCTATAATAAAGATCAACTAGTAGAATCCGCTTCTCTTTGGGAATCGGATACTTCAAGTACGACCAACTATCGGATGCTTTTGAGTTTCGGATACAAGCGAAAGTACCCCAGAGAGCGTACTAAGTCAACATGCTATCCCACTGCAAAAAGCCAGGATCATAATCTCTAGCCTGGACGACCTGCACAATGCGCATGCAGATCAAATCAAGTAGTTCTTGCATCGTTGAGTTTGACTCGATAGGGTATGGCAGTGCCTTTGCGTACGACTTGAGTTTAAGCAAATAACGATCGGAGGCGTGCTCTATGTCATCCTCAATGGGCGGAGGCCCTGGGCCATGAGAATTTACGAGGCAGCCGTTGGGAATCATTTTGCAAGAAAGAGATGGTCTGTTTTACGACGATAAGAGGATGGGAAAGTGAAGAGCGGGGTGTTAAATTATGAAATCAACACATGGGTACTAATACTGAGTACGCTGACTGGAGGGCGCTCGCTACGCCCACCGTGACTCCGAACAATAGAGCGGTCACTGCACCGCTTGCCCAGCCATCCTCTGTAACTCCTGTAGTGCGCTGGTCCTCACAATCGTCCAGACCTCGTCCCGTTGTGCCCGAATATCACCCAAGCTCTCCCGGACCTCCTGCAATCGTTCGACGTACTCCCGAACATCATCTTGAAGCTCCCGTAGTGATGAAAGCGATTTTTCCATGTTCTCCCGTTGCATATCCGGGTGGACAAAGTGCGACGGGTCAAAGACCGGAGAACCCCGATTTGGATAGGATACTATAAACAGTTTTTGTGTCGGCGGAGGAATGAGGTCTGGGGCCCGTGCAAGCCTCCTCTCTTTCTCGCCTTCCGCGTTTGCGTCTTCGCCCTCATCCTCTCGCTTTGGGATGACTGCATCCTTGAGATGGACCTGATCGGGATCCTTCGAGAGAACCTCCCAAAGTCGGCCGAATGCCCGTTTCATTCCCGCTTCCCCTTCGATTAGCCCATTTGTGGCACGCTCCAGGTCCTCTAGCATTGGAGAACGAAAAGAGTGTGTTACTCCTCTGTCCATCACGAAAGATGTATAGTTTAGGTGTTGAGCGGGAAGGGTCACGTAGGGGGCAATGAGTGGGGGAGAGGGTGATCGTAGATGGGGTAACACGGGCGGTGATGGGGAACGATTCTCGGTGGGGAGTAGTGATCGAATACGCTTTCGGGCTCGTTCATCTGCCTGACACGAATCTTCAATCGTTGAACACCAAGAGAAATTGTCAAAAGCGCACCTCCCAGTCCTCCATTCCGGGACCCCATGCAGCTAACTTGCCCTTTCGAAGCCATCTAGCACCTTTAGCCGTCTTCCTACCCCAATTCCCCTTCGCCACATCAATAGGCTCCGCTTCATCGCCAGACTCGCCTTCTAGAGAGGGGTGGTACCAGGAGTTGCTGTCCTTCGTAGGAATAGGGAAACTATTTGAAAGTCAGGTCAGATTGTCGAATATAGTACGCGTATGTATGTTCTCACTTGAAGTTATCACGGTCTTCAAACATAGACGGCGGTCGTTTGTGTGAAGAGATATAAGGAGTGTGTTGGTGGCTGGTAGAAGGACGTGACGATGGCCGACTAATGCTGGGAAGGTTTTGCGGATGGTCCGTGGCCATATTGACCGACGATAGAGATGATAGTTGCAGAAAAAGGTAGGAGGTCACATGCCATACCGCAATTAGCGCACGCGTGTCGGGCCGCTCTCCGTTGATGCATAGTAATCAAAGTGTATATAAGAGCTAGACTAAATCACGAATAAAATGTCCAAGACTAGTTTCCTGCATTAATCTTGAAACCCAGTCTCTCTCGCCCGAAGTCAGGGGGTCAGAGCCCGTGGGATTTGAGCGCTCTGAGAGCTGAACCAACATCCCAACTGACTGGGATCGAACAGTTTGATCGCCTCCGCGGACGCTCTTCCTCACTCTCTTTACCGTCCTGGTGATGAATGACTGACGCCGCACAACAGTGACTTCTTTAGCCACATCCATCACGGTATCCGTGACACCTGTATCACCATTCAAGGAGTTCTTTCCTGGGACAAAAGTCCAATGTTGCTTCGCCTGTTCCTCCAAAGGCATTAACTGACAAATTAGGTCTGGATGAGTACTGAGGGTGTTAGTTAGTTGTGGGGATATAGCATCCTGCTTGAGAACAGAGGGGTGTATGGATTCGTGCGTAGTTGGGTTAGAGGATGTGGGGGGGTGGCGTTTCAAGATGTCGGACAACATAAAAACCCCAGTTCTCGGGCTACGTCCAACTCATACATGAGTCTCACAAGCAATTACGGCAGTGGAATACATACTTATGTGGCTTCTGAGTACCCCAGGGGGCATTGGGTTGCAACAGAGAGAACATATATTTGGTATCCATCGAAATGATGCTTTCGATGTTGGCCTGTTGAATGGAGACACATCATGCTTGTCACTTGCCCAATGCAGGTTCGACATACCACCATCCAGAACAATGCTATGTCCGATAGGTCGTGCTCTTTATAGCCTCCGCCAATCTATACCGAGAGTGAATAAGCCAGGCAAACCATAACAATCTAGTCCACTCACGTCCGAATGACATCCTTGATTCGGTGCCGGAATATCAATGACCACGACAGAGGGAATAACGATCGTACTCACCAGCAAACCAACACTGCGCGTGAAACTCAGCGATGTGTAATGCATGGTAGTGACATTTATCGTACCTGCTTCAAGATCTGGTTTTTCCTTCGTCCCTCTTCAGACATATGGAATTTGTTGCTGCTCTAGAGACGAGTTAGAAGGTGCAGACGGCAAGCCATGAGAATGAATGGTACAAAGTCGGCTCTGGTTTCATTGAGAGCTAGAGCTTGGTAAGCTCGTTCTATGTGGTCACCAAGGATTGAGTCCGGGAAACCAAACAGTGTCTTGAGTTTCTTCGATCCGAAAGAAAGTTCTTCAGGTAGACCCAAGGACCCTACAGTGTCGAATACGCCAACACACCTCGCTTACAGTCGGTGAAAAGTCTCAGCGTGAACCGGATAAGACACATACTTGATTGCAAAGCTCTCGCCGTCGTAGTCCGCCCTGGCCTTACCTGGCGAGTCGTGATTCGTCCAAGGAGCAAGCTTTGCATTCAACGACTCAATTTCTACTTCATGAGCCCCGTATTTTAAAATGAAAAGCTTTGAATGTGGGCTCACGATCCTTATCTTGGGACTTGCCGCGAGCTTGCAGATAGACGAAAATATGTGCAAAATTGTCCATGTCTGTGCGATTTAGTACACCGATCTCCCCCTAAACGCAGTCAGCAACATATTAGAGACGGGGTGCTCAGGCCACATACAATCATCATCGCTACCATACGTGCGGTATATGCACCCTGACAACAATCAGTTGTGACCGGTAAGGTTTCGCAGGTCTCTTTACCCTGGAGAAACCAAATAAGAATATCTAAAGCGTGTTCAGACCCTTTACGTGAGCGGGCTAGTGGAAGGCCGACCTCATCTCCTGGTTCATAATTACTATAGGACCAAATTAAAGATGAGGAGCTTTGCGATGCAAACAAGAACTTACTATGCTATGAATGCGTAAGCTTCCTGGACCTTATCCGCTGCAGTGGAACGTCATATGAGATTCTGTTCGGATCATACTCGACCACGTACCCAGTCCAGCTCCTATGGCGCCTAAAGCAAAGTGTTATTATTGTGGAGGAGGGATTGCGCAGAGATAGATTGACAACTAACCATCGAAAAGAGCTTCGGGAAAATTCAAATCGGTCCCAACACCGCCCTGATAAAACACGATTTGTGGCACAGGTGGTACACTCGAATATAAAAAGGTTAACGAAGATTGTATCCAAGACTCTGATGAAGGCTCACGATCGCTCGTCGACGTGGTGTATAGCTCTGGAGAGTCTCTAGTAACAAAACAGCGAATGGGACGGGGTGAGGATACGAAGATATGTTACGAAAACTCTTCAGAGACGTACGAGGATATTCGTATATTTCCATCGCTCGCTAATTATTAAACCGTCTTTCCACGTCCTGATGGTTGCTCAGTCCATGACTAGGCGATTGCCTGTATAGAAGACATAACGCACCCATCACAGCACACGATGATCCGTTTTTTGACCTTCAGAGGAGAAGGCTTAAAATCTGTCTGGGACCTCTCGGCAGAGCGAGGGAAAGTATTACGCCCATTTGGAGCTGTGCCATTGGTCGTTGTATGTGTATCCGCCGAGTGCAAAGCTGGCAGTGACGAGGAAGAGGGTAAGGCCGGAGCGGAAGAATTTGACGGCGTGAGCACATCCATAGCGTATCTCAGTTTCAGTTCGTGGGGACTAGTATAGTTTAGATCGCAGAGGAATATTCCATAATCCTCTTAAGTATGCGGGGTCTAAGGCCGTACCGAAAAGCTGTGCGAAAGAGGAACTTGGTTACACCCCGCATGACAGTTCATTACCTGTGTTGTACATACGCGATTCCCCGTGCTTGTCGCCAGGGCGCCTATCATGACACTGGCCGAGCTCCCAGTGAGTGGCGACTCGGTTATGTTTCATAGCTGCGCTCATGACGGCAGCCGACGTATCTCGTGCTCCACCACGCTCCAGCGGGCGGTGTACTTAGGTTGACTTACTATCGGGCTCCAGGGGCATCGCCAGATTGAGAACAATAAAAGCAGTTCTGAGCTGGATTTGCCACTGGCGACAAAAACGCCCGTCGTCCCAACGGCTTTGTGGCTGATTCGGTTACAGTAGTAACATGATTACTGTCTTAGTGGTATTACTGTAATATGATACGGTACAATAATACGGTACAACATCGCTATTTCCCGAGCCGGAATTCGGCGCTCGAGTACTCGTCTAATGCCCTACGGAAGTCTAGTTCACTGAGCATTATCCATGTTTTCGCACGGGTGAATAACTTGGCTCTCATCCAGCGATCCCGCAATCCGGAGTATCCGTTGTAACTTGGATTGTGAGTTGAGTCAATATCAAAGTCATTGAAAAATAACAACTTACTGGATCTCTGTGAGCCTAACCTGCCAGGGTGGAAAGGAGTGCAATTCCAGCGGCGCGGACTGCCGTTGCGGGACAGCTACATTGTGAACAATCATGAGGTCTGGCGGTCCATATCCGCGATCCCCTACAATAAACACGCCTCATCAGGAGAGGTGACACATGACGTATCATCTCCCCATACCTTCAAGAATGTCCTGCAAGTCAGATACCGAGATTTTGAACAGTTCTGCATCTGCAGCCACAGGGATAGCATTGCGACGTAATCCGTTGGCGGCTTTGCGTACAAGGCTATCCGCGACAGCTGCGATGGTAGGTTTTCCGGCATCAGGAGAGACTAGGTGCAGTGTGAACGTCTCTGATGAATGTCCCTGCGTCCCTATAATTCGACTCAGTCGTCGTATGACCCAATTTACATCTACTGAACCCACGGTGACGCTGAATTCGAGGTCGGATACGACTCGACTTTCTCGGTTTATCTGCCGTACAGCCGGCGTGAATTGTCTTGATGGACGATTTTCCCTTGTAATGACATCCACCGGGGGCATCAGAATCATCGGACAGAGGGGGCGTGAGAGGGAAGATCGCCTCCGACGGGAAGAGCTGGTCTTGGGTAGGAGGAAGAGACTTCTCTAGACGTTCATTAGTTTGGTCGAGTGATTCAAGCAAAATACCTGTGTTGTTACTGAGATGACTGGACGGCGTCACGATAAAGGTAACGAACCTTGGCGGTCATATACCGAAAGACGTTTAATGCCTGCTGCTCGACAGCATGCTATTGCTTTCTCTGTGCAACTCAGGAATGCTTCCTGTGCGTCTGAAATGCGCGAATCTGATCCTTGAGATACAAGAACCAGTGCAAGGTGGGAAGGAATTTTGCTTCTTGTCGCCGTCAGTGGTCTGGGGGTGGGGCTAAAGTAACGACTGCGGATGGACCAGATGGCCAAGGAGAGAGAATAAAAGAAATGAACAACCCGAAGGAAAAGCCGTCCAACTAGGTCCATTGACGACGGCACAAGGGGTTGTAAGATGTGTGGGGGCGTATTTAAAGCGCAGTTGGAGCGAGCATTGTCAGGCACTCGGATTGCGGAATGGACGACGTGGCCGATCAAAAGTTCAAAACAACTCGTTTCCACTGTGATATTACGGCATTCAAGCATTTTCGGATATCGCGTACAGTAGTGTACATGGATAACGTCCGAATACGTATGTACTGTAACGGCGGCAATAAAAACGCTCACAGACGAGCAAGGTATTGGCCGTCAAGTTAATCCAGGGGCCTGCTGAATGCCTCTCTTAATCTTCAGTAATATCGCCGTCTTCCAATTGTCCAGTTTCGTGACCTGGTCGTATTCGAACACTACGTTTGTGAAAGTCTCCTCCTCACCCTGCTCGAGTGCTTCGAGGAGCGCAGTGACAAATTTAGCCTCGCGCGTGGAGGGGAATGTGTTGTCCATCTGCCCGTAGCGTGCCAAGTTCCGCCGGGCACTGACGTAGTCCTAGTAGAAAATTCACTAATAGGACATGATGTACTTGAACGACAACATACGGACGATGCAAGCACGCAAAGAAGAGCTTTGAACCAATAATCTTTGACGCTGTACTTTGTCAGAGCCGAGTTAAGTGAGTGACTGGCAACTTGGTCATAACGAGCCACCGCAATCTGATACTCTTCCAGCTCAGCATGAAGGTCTGCTGCATCTTTGAGGCAAGCATTGGCAGTACTGTGACACACCCACGATCGTAAAACGTTCCAAAGAGATTGCCAAAGCATATGACTTACGCCGTTGCGTCTTCCTGAGCATACCAATCGCCTGCACGCTCAAAGCTCTCACATGCACGACGGAGGTCATGTTGCTCTTGGAGATAAATTTGGGCTATCTCTTTCTCCCTATCAGCAGCCTGGCGGAAGCGACCGGCCTGCGTTAAATGGGTGACGGTTTGTGACAATGCTTGGACAGCGACTAGGTGGAGGAGAATTCTTAATGGATATCAAACGTAGGCAGTTGATCAACGCACGATCAGGATAGCCTCTCTTGTAGGCCTTGGCAGCATTCCACCATGCATTGGCGGCATCATTTGTCTCGTTGCATTTCTCTCGGCACTCAGCCTCCTTGGCAAATGCATCCCCTGCCTCTCTGTAGAGCTTCTCAAGTTTGAACGAGTTCGCTGCCTGCTGATACAAGTCTCCCGCTTCCTCAAACTTGGTAGAGGAAGAAGAAAACCAGCCAGTGGATGAGTTTGCCTTCTTTTCGGCCTTTTCTAATAGGGTCTGAGCTGGTGATTTGGAAGGCATCGGCAAGTGGATGATAGATAGAATCGAGTTGAGGGGTTGCTTGATGAAATGACGTAATCAGACTTAGGTTGGGCGGCGGCGAAAGCAATGGCTTGCGCACTGCCTGCATTCTCACACAACTTGGCCATGTCCAATCAACTTCAGTCCCAAGAAATCTCCCGTCTCTCGGATGCCCACCCTAAGCCACCGCAGCTGAGGTATCAGTATGGTACCGCAGGCTTTAGAACATTGTGCGTCTATCTTAATCCTTATCGGTTCACCTTGTTCTCAATAATTGATCATAGAGCATCCGTGTTGGACTCTGTTCTCTTTCGGGTGGGTATCCTCGCAGGTCTCCGGAGCAAGAAACTGGATGGAAAAACTATCGGCGTGATGGTCACTGCGTCTCATAATCCTGAAGCAGTAAGTAGCAGCTCATTCCAGATGGGATCAATCTGCCATCCCTGACACGACCTCATTTTGAAAGGACAATGGTGTTAAACTCGTTGACCCCCGCGGAGAGATGCTCGAAGCATCTTGGGAGGCACACGCTTCCACCTTGGCCAACGCCGAGTCAACTCAAGATCTCATTGGAGCTATCGAGGCCGTCGTTCGATCGGCAAGGATTGACCTATCGAAGCCAGCTAGAGTCGTGTATGGTCGAGACACTCGACCCTCTGGACCCGCCCTGGTTACGGCGCTTCAAGACGGCCTAGCAGCAATTGGCGCCGAGAAACGCGACGCTGGAGTAGTAACTACACCAATCCTCCATTACCTCGTCCGCGCCATCAATACCAAGGGCACAAAAGATGCTTATGGTGACGATTCAGAGGACGCTTACTATGAAAAACTTAGCAGCGCTTTCAAAAGACTTGTGGTAGGCCATTACCCACCAGTCATCGTCTCTACGAAATAAAGACAGCTTGTCTAGGCCGGAAAACAAACTCTTCCGCCACTGATTGTGGATTGTGCCAACGGCGTTGGTGCGAATTCCATCAACAATATTTCACCCCTTCTGGGAGATAGCTTGAAATTGATACCTCACAACACCGCAACTTCAGCTGCCGGTGCCCTCAACAATTCATGCGGGGCTGACTATGTGAAAACGTCCCAGAGGCTGCCGCCGTCTCTGGCAACTCATCTCAAGACCGGTCAGAGGGGCTGCAGCCTTGATGGCGATGCCGACAGGTTGATGTATTTCTACATTGATGAACGGAACCAATTTCGTATGCTGGATGGAGACAAAATCGCGGCGCTTGTGGCAGGGTTCATCGTTGACTTGGTCAAGACGGCTGGTCTCGAAGCTGAGGTTCAAGTGGGCGTCGTTCAAACTGCTTACGCAAACGGAAGTTCGACAAAATATCTGGCTGAGGTGCCGGATCCCCACAATAGCGCATCACCTTCTTGCTAATCCATTGCATCACCAGCGACTCCCAGTTCGTTGTGTGCCAACGGGTGTCAAGCACCTTCACCATGCTGCTGAGCGCTTCGACATTGGCGTGTACTTTGAAGCGAACGGGCATGGCACTGTCCTATTCTCGTCTGGGACACAAGAGCTCCTTGCTTCCCACGAACCAACTACACCTGCCCAATCGACCGCACTTAATCACCTACGAAACCTGATTCAACTCATCAATCAGACCGTCGGTGATGCGGCTTCGGATATGCTGCTTGTCGAAGCTGTGCTCGCTCATCGATCATATTCTGGTCTCGAGTGGGATTCGCTCTATGTCGACTTGCCCAACAGATTGGTCAGAGTGATAGTTGACGATAGACATGCCTTCCAGACTGAGGACGCAGAGCGTCAATTGGTAAGCCCGAAAGGACTGCAGAGCAAGATCGATGACTTGGTAAGACGCTACGATGGGGGACGCTCCTTTGTAAGGCCTAGTGGAACGGAGGATGTTGTCCGCGTATATGCCGAAGCCGCCATTAAGTCTCAAGCCGACGGTATGTGGTATTTCTTTTGATGAGTTGTGCTAATGCAAGGGGCAGAGCTGGCTTTCCGTGTGGCGGGTCTGGTATATGACGAGGCTGGGGGCGATCCCAGTGCGCGCCCGAGGGAGTTTCTTTGAAGTAACCCTGCCTATGTCTGTAAGAGTAGCTGTACGGAATTGAATTAGGTGATGGTGTCGTTAACCGTTAGAATTTGTGTCAATCGACTTGTATGTTTGCGCCACAAGCATGCTGAGCTGTCGACGTCATCAACCGTCCAGTGTTCTCATACTGCACTCATCAAAAACAGAACAATGTGCCGTCTCCTCATATACAAAGGGACATCGCCTGTTCAGCTCTCTCATGTACGTGTCGTGCTCGAGTATATTGACATCCTAAACGTTACCACAGCTTCTCACGAGACCCGCCCACTCGATCATAAATCAGGCGTTCGACTCCCGTCTAAGGGTCGATCTGCGTAGGCCTATTAACGGAGATGGCTTCGGAGTGGGTGCGTCTTCGGAGTTTCCTATCAAAGACGGACAAGCGAGCTCTTTTGTACAGGCTGGTACGATTCGATATATGACGAGGAACTTGGGCATCAGCCCTGTATTTATACTTCCGTGACCCCGGTGAGCTGCGTCGTCGTCGTCATGGACCCCTCTGCCCCTTGTACTCATGAGGAATAGGCCTGGAATAATATAAACTTGACACGTCTTGCAGAGAAGATCAAATCTCCTTTGGTTTTGTCCGTCTTTTCCACCCTCGCCTTATTATTCAATTCCTTGACAATCTGCCAGTGCTCATGTACGCGCGACGACCGCAGGCTCCTTATCACTTGACAACTGCCACCCATTCGTTCATGGAAAGATCATGGTTAGCTGCGGCCTTTTTCATGCATAATTTTATTGATTTCCTGCGCAGTTTATGCACAATGGTGGCATTGAACAGTTCACCCGAATCAGGAGGAGGTTGCAGCAACAACTGCCTGATGAAATATTCAACGTTGTGAATGGGAACACAGACTCCGAGTGGTCTTTTGCATTATTCCTTTCAAAGGTCTGTTGTTCGTAAGTTCTCTGTCGACGATTCGGACGCTGACGAGAATCTAAAAGCTTCGGAATCCGAATGCACAGTCTTTCACACACGCCGAACTTCAGAAGGCAATGCTGGAGACCATCGCATCCATCAATCAATTTTCGGAAGAAGCGGGGGTAACTGAGGTATGTGGGCCGGAGCTTGCATGTCTCAGATTTCAAACTACGCAATCATTTCATAGCCGAGCTTGATGAACTTCTGTGTCACGGATGGTGTCAGTGTCGTTGCTACTCGGTATGTCTCGTCAAGAAATGATGCGGCAGCCTCATTAGTATGCATCCCGTTCTTCTTCCTGGGGCAATGAACTTTACTTCATCTCGGACCATGTAGTGGTTCTCTTCAGGGACGACTTTCAGTGAATACGCTGAGGGCGGCCATTACAAAATGTCCAAAGCGGACAAGCGCGAAAACATAATCATGGCGAGTTCCTGACCCTAATTGATTCGACACTACTTAACAGATATGTCTGTAGATTGCAAGTGAGCCCCTGACCTTCGAGAAAGGTACTTGTTAAAGTCAACGACTGTATATATGCGGGCTTGCTTACCTCCCTTGTGTTTAGCGGATTGGATGGAGATAAAGACGAATTACATGATTGTCGTCACTGCCAAAATGAACGTGTTGCTTATCCCCATTGTCGACAAGTTCTACGTGTCACCATCGGATCCAGCTGCGGAATCTCGCGACATTGACCTCGCCGTTGCCAAAGGGTTTTACTCGCATCCAAAGCAGTTGCAGCAAACGTAGCCATTGTCCTTACTCCACCTTGTTACCAGTAGCACCTGTAATACCAACCAACATATGATAATTCGAAGTTGTGTCCGTTTTGTAGCTTTGTCTGTTGTGGCTGTAAATTGCCACCAATCGGAGAATGCTGCACACTTTACCATCGTTGTAAGCCGCCATGCGTGCAGTGTGGCCCTTACCCACCCTAGTCCATGAACAGACGGATAAACCATCTGCTGGCATTGCACCACTTTTTTTAACACTATCATGACCTCCTCGTTCTTTTGGGGCGCCCTTTCTAGCACCGCCACGTACGTGTCCTCTTCAGTCCCATCATTCGGTCCCATCTGACTTCCGAGCACAAAGGCTATCCAATTTCTTGCAGGTTCTTTTATTCCTTCCGTTGACACTATCCACGTTACCCAAGCCCGCATTCCTCCTCCTGTCTCTGCTCATTTTCCTACAATCTCTCATTCATGGAACACTGCAATTTCTTTGGGGATCCCCGATGCTGCCGGCGATGCAGCTTCCCATCCAACCGTTTCTCCTCCTCCTCTGCTTCAACCTATTCTCTCAGTCCGTGAATCCGCTACTCCTCAGCCTAGCATCGTGGTGGGGAACCATCTTGACCCTTTCGAGCCCTCTCTTCATCATCCTTGAGAGTGTCTCCAGCCTACTCGTCGCCCAAAAATTGGGCCAAGTTGGACGGGAATTTGTTGGGGAAGGCGAGGCGTATCAATTTGTGCTGCTCATTGCATCTGCCGTGGCATATGTAGTATCCGCTTGGTGGATCGTCGTGGTGAGTGCTAAGTCCTCACGGCATATATGCTCGCCTTGACTGTTCGAGGCAGGCTTATCCCGCGGCCGCCATGTCACCCTTGTCGGCTACTCTGCTCGGCGCGGCGCTGACCGCGTTCCTTTTTCTCACTTTCATCGGATTTGGGTTACGACGAACGAATGTCATTGAATCCTCTGGACTGGCGTTGTTCATCGCCTATAACCTCTGGCTATGTGGCTTCGATCGGCAGTCCTTTTCTGACCCCGCCTCGTCATAGTATGTCGCCGTTTCGTATTGGGCCGCCCCACACTAATGCCCGCTTCCAGCGCTCCTTTACTGTCCAACATTATGCCACACCTCCAAACCCTCGTAAATTTTGTAACGAACACGCTGCCAAAGCCTGTCTTGGTAGCGCTTGTGTATCGTCTGACGATCCTTCTCGGTGCAGCCCGTGTGCTCCCGTCTATTGGTGTGGATCCATGGGAAGCGGACTACGGCACAGATGATGGTTGGGATGGTCGACCAGTGAGTGCCGAACTACCTGATTAGACAGTACCTCAACCTTTCCAATAGACATCAAAACTCACAAATATTCTCTTGACGTATCGTCAGTCAATCCTGGTTACTGTTTATTCACACCTCCTCCGTAAGTGACCAAAGTTGCGATACCTATCTTTCTGAGTTTCTGAAGTTGGGATTTCATAGTCCTCGATCACTCGTCGCAAGTGTGGTGGCGGTGGATGAATATATTCTTTACGCTTGTAATCTGGAGTATTGAACTTCTCGTCAGTGCTGGAGAGGATGATGCCATAACGAAGGAGTGGAAAGTAGACTAGTTCAATTGACCATAATATACTCGTTACCCACGGAGGCGAGCACGCGGTGACTTGCACCACCACGGCCCGCTCAGTTTTCACAAGATCGAGTTATGCTACGTCGTCCAATCTCACGAGCATTGTCATCTTCTGTGAGGAGCCTTCCCCCTTGTTTAATTTCCGCGCGCGAGAGTGGAGTGCCCATCGACGTCCATCCCGAAGTCGAACAGGCTCTCGTGGAACGCCAGCCTTTGGTTGCTTTGGAGACAACAATCGTCACCCATGGCTTGCCATATCCTGTCAACTTGGAGACAGCAAAGTCTGTCGAACAACATGTGCGCTCCGCAGGTGCTATTCCGGCGACTATTGGCGTTATTGGGGGTAGGGTTAAAATTGGACTCGAGACTGCTCAATTGGAGTATCTGGCCGATTCGCGTGCGCGCACGAGTAATGGGCCTGTAAAGCTCTCTAGGAGGGATATCGCACCTGCCATTGCGACTAAGAAAGACGGTGGCACCACCTGCAGCGCTACCCTCATATTTTCAGCACTCGCTGGCATCAAGGTACTATCGACCGGTTCTCACGTCGTGATTTCATTTTGATAAATAATTTGAGCGCTGCTTAGGTCTTTGCTACAGGAGGGTCAGACATCTTTTCTTCCCCTGGGTCATTAGCTCTTGTCTGAGTATTGGTATAGGTTGGGCGGGGTACATCGCGGTGGTCAGGACTGTGAGTTGATTCAGCAATAGCCTCTGATTTACTTATGAACCTTCAAAAGCTATGGATATCTCAGCTGATCTTCAAGAGCTTGCAAGATGTCCCGTGGGTTTGGTGTCTGCCGGTGTGAAATCCATACTAGATATTGGAAGGTATACCTTTCACGGGCATATATTTAGTTGTCTGTTGCTCAACTTTGTACACTTGCAGAACTTTGGAGTATCTAGTATGTTTGCGCCTTTGGACTACAGTTCCTTCGTTATTCAATATGGTCAGGAAACTCTTGGCGTTCCGGTTGTAACGTACGGTGAAACACAAGATTTTCCTGCTTTCTACTCACCGAGTAGTGGGTTCAAGGTTCGGCATCGTCTTTCTAGCGTTAATTCCACAATGCGCTCAACTTTCTCCGAGTTCAGAGCCCATGGCGAGTGAACGATCCAGCTTCCGCAGCCAATATTCTTTGTACGTGGTCTACGGCTCCTCTCGTGGTTATTCCTTGAAGTCTCGCCTTTCAAGCCACACAGTGGGGACTGGGCATGACTAATGGTGTTCTATTCGGCGTTCCGATTCCTACCTCCTATGCAGCTGTTGGAAAAGAACTACAAGAAGCGGTTGAACGAGCTGTTAAGGAGTCTCAAGAAAATGGCATCGATAGGCGAGGAAAAGAAGTCACCCCGTGGCTGCTGGAGCGTGTGCGGGAGTTGACCTCTGGGAAATCTCTTGCGAGTAGTAAGTGTGCATCGTACGTATTACTTCAATTGATGAATGACCACGCTTGGATAGATATTGCACTGATTGAGAACACAGCACTCAGAGGGGCCCAGATAGCAGCCGCTTACGCCGGAGTTGACCGAACAGCAGGGAACCACCGAGCCAAGGTCTATAGCATCCGTGAGATCATATATATCATTCCGTTTCTGAGCAATGTCAGCCGATTCCATTTTCATCGCATCTTAGGGAAGCGTCCCTACAACAGTTCAGCATGCCGATTCGACAGCCAAGCTTATGGTCATAGGCTCCGTAGCTGTTGATGTTGTCTCACAAGCCAACGCAATATCGGATACTGATGGTTCCCACAGTCGACAATCTACCTCTCCGGGAACAGTTGGTCTTCACCTGGGCGGTGTTGGCCGAAATATTGCCGAAGCTGCGTACCAGATCTCTACGTCTAGGTTCCAAGCCCAACCCTCGGCAACAGTCCTCGTCTCCTCCGTCGGCGGTGATGCGTTCGGTCGTCTCCTTTTGGAAGAGATGCGAAGGATTGGTGTGCGAACGGACGGCATTATGACGGCCCATCAGCGATCAGCTGTGTGCAATATGGTCCTTGACAGTTCGGGGAACCTCATCGGAGGTGTGGCAGATATGGATATTATCAAGTCGATTCAACCTGAAACGGTATGATAGCGGCATATTCACGTTCAAATGGATGGGAAGTCAATTACTATGCACAGGTCGTCTCCCAGATCATCAAATATGACCCAGCCATTGTTGCGATGGACGCTAACGTTTCACCTGATGTACTGAACGTGGTGATTCAGCACTGCAATAAAGCAAATATTACAAGTGAGTCACTCGTAACTGATGACTCCCATTGATCACACGTATTGAATATATTTTTGAATAGCATTTTTGTAAGTCCACGCGTTGATCAACTCGGGTCCAGCCTTTTTAATCTTTAGCAGCGAGCCCACATCCGTAATCAAGGCCGTGTCTATTCTACCTGCCATCTCCTCCGCTCTCGGATCAAATTTTTACGGATCACCGGTCAAATTCGCGTCTCCAAACCTACTCGAGCTAGCCGAACTATACAGGTCCACTAACACGGATCCTTGGGAACTATCAAGTCACGACTATTGGTGGAGAACGATCGACAACTTCTCAATCGGAACAGAGTTTCGCTCGTCATTGGAACAGCTAGCGCGACAAGACGCCGGGTCGAATGGCGACAGGACGTTATCGTTCTTGGTAGACCAAGGGGTGGCACAAATGGCTATCAACCTTCTTCCGTTCTTCCAGCATCTCGTAATCAAATGCGGAGACCTCGGCGTGTTGTTGGTGATGCGATTTCCCGTTGATAACCCAACGGCATGGGCGGGTGAGAGAAGCGACGTCCGTCGTCGGCAGATTATCGCACATGGCAAATCCGAAATCGTCGTTATCAAGCACTATCCGGCCCATACGATTGACCCCCAGCATATCGTCAGCGTCACAGGAGTAGGGGACAGTTTAGTGGGTGCCGTCCTCGCCGCTTTAGTACAGAATCCGTCCGCCTTTAACAACCCGGAGTCACTGGACGAGGTCATCGAGCTAGGGCAGTCTGCGGCGATTGAAACATTACGGAGCCCGTTTGCGGTGTCTCCTTCCCTTTCCTTATGATACAAAGGCTGTTGATGATATTAGCACGGCAAGTATATCTACAACTAGTTGAGCGATAATGTAGACTCTCTACTAAGACTCACACCGCGGTGAAATATTCATGCCCTACTTGTCCAATGGGCCGACACGAACATGCATCCTGGCCTGACGCTGTTTCTCCCTCTCCCGGACCGCTTCAAGCTTCCGATGGGCCACGACTTTCTTGGCATACCGACGCTATTTAAAGCTGCGTCATTGTGGTTCTGGTATTGATACTGAGTCTACAAACCTGTGCTCCATGTTTTAAACGGGTTATGATGTATGCGGCATCGCCTTTAGTCATATTCTTTAGTCTCTCCGGGAGCGAATCGGCATCTGAGAGGTCTTGGAAATCTTGTACGGACTTCTTAGCATATCCCCACCTCTTGGCGACAAGTAATTTCTGGGCAGGAGATGCTGGTCCTTGCCGCCACCTCGCGGTGCGCGACAACCTTTAGTCGAAATTAAGCAAGGATGCCAGACAAAAGAGAGAGAATACTTGCGCCAGTGATGGCCATCCCCTCAGGACATTTTCGGATACGTATTTCTCACACCCTCGTATAGCATCTGCGAGGCTGTTCGCGTCAAGGATCTTCCTGTTTGTCCGAAACTTGGATATTTTCAAGGCAGAAGCCGTTTCAGAATGAATTGTAGGGGTGTAGTGTGCGCGGAAATGGGTTTCACCATCTACGAGAGAAGATGTAAGGCGGACTGATAGTGGCTTGCTTCCAATTACGCTCACCGTCAGATACAGGTTCAATGCGAATGTGACCTTTATCGAGGCATTCAAGAACATATATATCCTCGCCACAGTCAACCCAAGCATTCTTGCTAAGTTGCACCATGTGAGGTGACGCTTCAATGCTTTTATTAAAAAGTGCGAAAGGATTGTCGTAGTCAACGTAAGTGACAGACTTGGGGTCCGGTACGCTGAGTCGGTTATCACCAGTAGGGTCGGTATGAAGGACACTCAATTCTTCTCGATTGGCGGCTTCTGCGCGCGCTTCTAGCTCTTGGACGCTTGCATCTAAGCTAAGCGTCAGTGTATTGAAATATTGAGAATCGGTGAACGAATAGGATGCACCATCGACAACGGTTTCCGGGTTCAGTCCAAACAGAGTCGGCGCATTGACGATGCCGGCGATGCGATTCGTGGAATCAACGAAGTCAATAACGTGACAGTCTTGCTTCCCGGTGTTAGGAGACAACCTCATTCCGCGACCAATCTGTAGGCTTATTTAGAAAACAGTGGAAAGGGAACACAACACACTAGCGAACCATCTGAAGGAAAACATTCCGTGACCTCGTGGGCCGCGCAATGACTACGCAGTCAATGTTGGGAATGTCGGTACCCTCTGTCAACAGAGCTGTACGAATGCAAGGGAAACGTGAGAGGAGTCCCAGATGCATGAGACCTGAGCAGGTACCGCAATTAATAAGAACAGGGAATGCTCCTGCCTTGAACCCATCGATTAATGCATTGCGCTCTGGGATCGGTGTTCCTGCATATATGTAGCGAGCGTCGACACCCGCCGATTGAAACGTTTTCGTCAGCTCCCTGACATGAGCAACGTTGACGGCGAAGACGACAGTTGATTTGCGGTCACCGTCTACACAGATTCGCATCAGTGTTAGGTCGTTGAAACAGCGATGGCCGCGACAGCTGACCAGCTCTGTCAAGCCAGGTTTGAACGACAAGCTTATTGATCGTTTCCGTGTTGATGACGTGCGCAAGACTAGTCGCGTTGAAGTCTCCGCTGTGGGTGTTGATGGTTACGCCTCTCAAGTCGATGTTGGCTTTCACCGTTGTGAAACGAACATTACAGAGCCTTTCTCGACACGATCAATCGTTATAGTCATCGCAAGGACGTCTCAACTCACCACTGCTCTTTGATCATGTCCAAGAAATCACGGTGGTACACTATCCTTTCAAATACCGAGCCGAGCGCTAGCCCGTCATGCCTGCTGAACGTTGCAGAAAACCCAAAAATTGGGACAGCTTCCTGAGCAGGACGAGCGCAGGTGTAATTCTCCGGACAATGAATTTCTGGATGAAAGAAGGACAGTATACGGCGGTATCTGGGTGGAAAGTAAGTATCACGGCACAAGGACGAAGAAATGACATAACTTACGACGGGGCCGCAGCATGGTGAGCTTCATCCACTACTATAGCTTTGAAACGCTGTGGAGAGAATTTATGCAGACGTCCGGACTCGAGCAGAGTTTGGTACGTTGCCACAGTCCTTTCTAAACACTTCGATGCTCGGAGTATGAGAAAGGGTCTAGATGACTCACAAATCGGCGTCGCCTGAAGCCTTGTGCTTCCCCTGCTCTATTTCTATCACCCAGTCCGGTCGTAGGTGTTTTGCCTGGGCTGCAGCTTGCTTTGCCAGCTCAATGCTATTGACGATAACCAGTGACCGTGTTGCGTCCGGACTGTCATTTCTTGGCTCTAAGCTAGAAAGAAGTGAAATGAAAACTGCTGTCTTGCCCGCTCCAGTTGGTAGAGACACGCCGACGCGTGACACTCCTGCACTATGTGCATCCAGACATGCCCTAAGGCATATTTCCTGATAGGGGCGCAGTCTTAGCGGTGAGACCTGGTACTGTGGTTGGGTTGTAAGAGGGCGGAGGCGACAGAACCGTATGCTCTGGGGTATTCTAGGTGCGGCGAACCACATGGTCGTGTTCACACAACAAACCGCTCACGTTGGGTCGAATCAAATGTATTGCGCACATGACAAAGGCAACGCATCGACACCCAAAAACTAAGTACGTCACTAAAACGAAGATATAATCGCAACTCTAGAAGTCATGCAATATGTAAAAAAAAATAGTGACGGTCCCCGGAAAAGATCCCGCTTTTAAGAGGGCTAGGCACTTAAGAACCTGGATGCGAATTCCAACTAAGTAACTGATTATGTCGACAAACAAAGTCACATACCACCGGAATAGACCTTCCCAAAGAGGACTTGTTGAAGCTTATCATAGAGCGATAACACACCAGCACCAGCGACTCCACGAAGGATGTTAGCACCAGCACCCTTGAACAGCGATTTTGTGCCCTCCTTGGCGATGATCTAAAAGAACAAACTAAGCTTTGTTTAGCAAAAACAGAAAGACGACATACTTGGGAACCAGCATCGAACATCGACTTATAATGTACGGTAGATCCAGAAGTCATCATCATGCGACGGCGAATAGTGTCCAGAGGGTATGAGGCAAGACCGGCACCTGTAGTAACACCCCAGCCGAGTAAGAAGGATGCAAGGAATGAGCCCTCCAGTGCACCAACAAGGACGACGGGTTCTGTATACAAGGTCAGGCTTGGGGATAGATGAAAAGCAGCGAACAGGACGGACTAAGCGAGTCATAGAGACCGAAATAGAGACCACGGTACACAATAATGCCAACGACTGAAGGAACAAAACCACGATAAAGGCCAGCAATGCCATCCGACGCCATTGTTTTCTTGTAAACATCAAGCAGACCATTAAATTGACGGGCCCCTCCGCCCTTGGCTGACTTAGCATCATTTGCAAGACGCGTACGGGCATAGTCAAGGGAGTAGACAAAGAGTAGCGAGGATGCACCGGCGGCACCACCAGAGGCAAGGTTACCGGCGAACCACTTTCCATAGCCTTCGCTCTTTTTGAAGCCAAAAAGTGACTTGAAGTAATCCTCTGAAGTGCCACGTCAGAAGCATATATCTGACAATACTGTCACAACGCACTGAATGCAAAGTTCAACGCTTGCGTAGGGAAGTATCGAATGACGTTAGCAGTGTTGCCACGCCAGAGTGAGAGGAGACCCTCGTCTCTATAGGTGCGGGCAAAGCAGTCGACAATGCCCTTGTAAGGTTGTGAGAGACGACCCTGCTTGATCTAGAAAAAAACTGTAAGTCCGAGAGCCAGGAAGCAAGTTTGGACAGTAACGTGCCATCTCATCCTGGTTCTGAACCAAGAGCTTGATACGCTCTATGGGGGCCGCGGATGTCTTGGCAACGGCCTAGAGAGTTCATGTCAGTGGAGTAGGAGGGTTACCGAGGGCAAAAGAACATACGGCAGAGACACCTCCCATGAGGAAGTCGGCTGATTACATGCCAGGTCAGCGACTTTGGAGGACAAGACACAAGCTGAGAAGAATACCAGCGAACTCCTTGGGAGATTTAACCTTCTTGACATCGGCCATTTTTATATAAAAATAAGGGAAGGGATAAGAGAAGAGGAGGGGCGGTGGAGATGATGGAAAGAAGGGGAGGTTGAGAGTGAGTTGAAAAAAGAGTCAGGTTGGCTCTAAAGGCGGCGGCACTCTCCGGAATAACCCTAACTCCGACGGGAACCGGAACTGTGTCAAGTTCAAGTACTATAGCTTCCGACTGCGACCGTAATACATCTACTACGCTATATTTCCGAACTGCGAGTAATATCCTGGTCTATGCGAAACCTGAGCTCCGAATGACCCAGGAGATGGTGCCCCCACTCGTGAAGATTGGGTATAGTAAGACGTCGGGAATGGGGATCCGTACGTAACAGGTGGTGTGAATTGTGCACTTGTACTATGGCTTGGTGGTCGATGCGGCGGCAAAGGCGCGCCATTCACCGCATATCGTCTTGCGTCGTGATTGCCACCCGAGACCAGAGCGCCCGACGTAGAAATGTTGACATTATCGTTCATACTCGTGGCATTTGGGGGTTCTCCAATCCGAGACTTTTTCCAGATATCCTCCGCCGTCGACACCGGGTCGGACTCCGCTTTTCGTTTACCCAAACTCCGGTTGGACGCGCTCTCGTCATCAGATTCCACGGTGAGGTCTATCACTTGCGCGCCAGGCAATCCGCTCGTCAGAATCTGCTCAGCGCGCGACGGTGACAATTCACGCTTGACCTCACCCTCGTCTTCTTCCTCAGAATCCAAAACAACAACGTCCGCAGATCTTTGGCTTTTCTCCTGGCTTGAGGCGTCGCCTACATGACCAGAGGGGCTGTTTGACGGGGCTGGATAGTTCGGATATGTCGTGGGACTGATGGCGGACAGCCCGAGATTGTGGGTTTTCCTCCAACCATCGGAAGCGTATCTATCGTCGGACGTATGCCACTCGCCATCGGCTTCCACAATAACGTCATCAACCGTATCGGGTGTACTTTTCAAAATCGAGTTGAAATATCTGTGCGGTCATCAGCGGCAGGAAGTTGGATGACATACATAATTGGCATACCCATCCACTATCAAGTCAGCGTCATTGATTGATTTCTCACATACTGGGCAAGACCACGTTGTCGTCTGCTCATTCACCGAATACCATGATAAGGCATCGAAGCACTGCACGTGAACACAGTGCGAAGAACGACACGGGGTACTGATACGACCATAACTTAGCTTGATATCAAGGGTATTCAGTTCCACAACAGCACGAGTAACAGGAACTCTTACAGGACATTTCAGAGATGTTTTCTGTGGACCAGCGACAATGTCATCATCTTCGACTTTAGCTGCTTCTTTCCCTGACGCAGGTTGCATAGATACACTCATGCCAAAGAGTAGGACACGTACGTTGTGCGAGGATGTCTTCACGACTCCGAAATTTCCCTTTCTTTACTCTTTCAATTAGTTGAGCCATAGTCGTGACTTGGACCAACATGACGATCATATAGTATTTCTGTTGGAATATGAGATCCGGAATCCATACGCGCAGAAGGAGACACACTTTCGGAGAAGGAGGAGGCTGATTGCTGTTCGTTTGACTATTTACATATACCATCTCGACGCGATTTTGGTGTCCAATGGATACTCTGACGGAATTCCCGAGGTGAGCTGGAGGTGCAGTTCCTGGCTTCTTCTTCATCCCCTTCGTACTTGCAGTGATTTGAACCTGGTTGACTCTGATCTCACAGGTGGGGGGAAACTCGATGGGGCATGGGGTGTTACCAAAACGCATGCCTGCTGGCCCGAGAGCAAAGTAGGAAGACGAAGTGCAATATAGACGAAGCTGGTACTTGGGGCTGGACCATGGATCATAAGGCACACACATTATTCCAGGCTAACTGAGACGCACTCTGGTGAATTTAGCTTTGTGATCTGATCAGCAGTGAGGGAAAATACTAGCACTTGTTGACGACGATCGCCAGAACTAGAAGATTCTGTGAGGTATTAGGTTATGAAAACGACGGTTGATTAACTGCGCATACCAGGACACTCTGCAATGTTTGATACGGCCTGGTCAATTCGGAAAAAGGGAGAGGGTTTGAATCGGATAGCTATTTAATAGAGATCAGAAGCTCGTATTGTTTCGAAGGGTGGAAGAGTGGACACACAAGGTCTTGGTAAAGTTGCAGGCGGATTAGCATGAGGTGTCGTCATAGGTAAGGTAGGATTTCGAGGAGGGGCGAAGGAGTCATAACGTTGAGCATTGCTTGGACCGGCTGTGGAATTGGTGTAGGGTCGGGTGACGGAAGGGACTCCTGTATAAGAGTTCGTACTTTGAGAAGACAAAGTTCCTGGTGCAGAATGTGCATGGCCCCTCCACCTGTTGAGAATTAGCGATGTGCGAGTACTAATACAAGTAGAACGGTAAAGACGAAAATGGAGATTTACTCACATTCCTGAATTGCGTACTTGGTACAGGACGCCGCGGGCTTTATTCCACTTGTCTATATTGTTTGACGCGCGCCATTCGTTGAGGGAATGTAGAATGCGGTCTATGAGGTCCTGCTTCTTCCCAGACTTGCTAAGCATTGTCCAGCACTCATCATTGAAACCGGAGATGATCTGCTTGAGTCGGTCGACGGTATTAAGCCTTACGTTAACCTTAAGACCCTACAGGATAACAGTGAAAAATGAACGAGAAATGAGGAGAGGGGAAGAGGCACCTACCTCGAAATCGGCCCAAGGATCGACGGCAGACATGACAAGGGCCAACGAAACGAACGGAAGGACGGCGAACTGGGCGGTGGCCTTGCGCCTCGCCTTGGCCACACAACCCCAAACACACGTGACATTGCCTCGCAACCACCATGTCCTCCCAAGACTCGGACGACTACGATAAGCTGAGCCCTGCGGAGAGAGAGATTCGCGATAAGGCAGACCGCCGGCGCGAGGCAGAGGAGCAGGCAGGTATGTTTTTCCTCCCCACTGCCTCGTTTATTCTCCTAATCTATCTCTAAGCCCTCCCTTATTCCTGGAAGCAATCTCTGCAAGATGTCGACATCGTAGTTCCCGTTCCTAAGGGAACACGCGCACGCGATCTTGTGGTTGTGATTGCAAAGAAGAAACTTAGCGTTGGCCTTAAGGGCAAGGATCCTGTCATGGCTGGTGAACTCTGCCAAGACGTGAAGGTCGAAGACAGTACCTGGACACTGGGTTAGCGCACACCCCCGTACATCTTTGTGCTCGCTTCAAACTATATTTTAGAGGATCAGTCGTCTGTTGAACTTCATCTCGAGAAAGTGAACAAGGTACAATGGTGGGAGAATGTACTTACTCACCATCCCAAGATCGATACAAAGAAAATCCAGCCGGAGAATAGCAAACTCAGCGATCTCGATGGCGAGACAAGGTCAGTCGGATCTAATCTAGCTTATGTGCCTGAATAACGACTATTGTCAGAGGGATGGTCGAAAAGATGATGGTTCGTCCCTGATTTTCCTTGTCTTCATACTCCTGACCTCACCTTCACAAAGTTTGACAACCCACTGTTGTGACTCTTTGACAGCATGATACTATTCGCCTCTTTATAGCAAATTGGAAAGCCACGTCTGATGAGATCAAGAAGCAGGAGGTAGGACGTCCATGTCACCGCGCGTGCTAATCTTGAATGATGGTCATTATTCTCACTCTTCAGGCTTTGAAGAAGTTTCAACTTGCTCATCCAGAGCTAGACTTCTCTCAAGCGAAGATTTCTTGAGAGGATTGAAGAGGTATGAAGATCACGCCAGTGGTATCAAGTCGTCTGTAATACAAGTAAGATCATCTTGCTATATTACTCGTCATTGTTACGGTACATAGCAATGTTGCCAAATGATCAAAGTGCATGGGCGGGAGCAACACACGGGGGATAACACAGCATACCGATGTCATAACTTTCGTCGCTTGATGTCACCATCATCTGAGGTGACCACACTTCTCCGTTTAACCCTCTCAACCAAACTTGTCAAATTTTGCGGGGTTTCGCTTTTTGCGCTCCGTATTGTTGGGGGTGCCTCGCCGTAGATGTTCTTCCGTTTCGACCTTTCTTCAAGCAATGCGGACATCGACTTCGTTCTCTTAAAACTAAAACACTACATTAATTCCGGTCTTCCCAATGTCAAAAGCAGCCACTCACTGAGGGTTGCTAGGATCGATGGCAAACACATGGTCCTCGTGCAGCGCCCTGAATCGCTCGTCCTTAGCGTCGATAGTGAAATCATCTTGTAACTCATTCTCTTCATCACCACCTGCTTTCTTCTTCCTTCCCTTGCGTTTCTTGCGCTCGTTTTTTTCGGCCTTGATAATCGCCGCCATATCGAAATGCTTCGGTCTTGAATCGAGTTCATCCGGAGCGACAAGTAACGAAAGCTCCTCCTTGGTTGAAGGTTTCCTGGCTCTGCTTCCTTGCTCTCCTCTCACGGCTCTCCTTCCCCCGTGCGGCGACTCGTCACTGTCTTCCTCCCCCTCGCTCTGAGCAAAGAAGTCGTCCGCGGGCTGTTTCTCTTTACTTTTATCCTTCAATTCTTGCTTGCGTTTCTTGCGTTTCTCCCGCATTTTGCGTTGGTACTTCCCAATTGTCGTTTCGTCTTCGTCATTTCCGCCGCTAAGAGCGGGACGGAAGGTAACTTCCATATCCGCATGACCATCATCCGCGCCTATGTCTCCAGTCTTGCTACCAGCCCACCCTTCTGGTAAGTCATTGCCTCCGCCGCTGAGTAGGAGGGCGCGCAATTTGTCGCGGCGATCGGCAGGTTTCTGTATCGATTTTGTTTCATCTTCGGATGAAAAGTCACTCGACGAAGCGACGTAAGCATGAAAGTCATTCTCCTCGATCTCTTTGAGAGTAAGAGCTCGACGAGTAACACGGTCACGTTCTGGGTCATCTTGATCCCAGATCAACTTGACTTTCGAATGCCGAAGAGCCTATGTGTATGTCAACACTAAACTGACGGACGTTTCGCAGCGTGTAGGCTCACATCCGTTGCAAAGTCGAGAGGTCGGTAGTTTGTGTTATTATCGGCAGAGGTGGCTTGATCTCTGTTTGGCGTGTGTAACTCGATGAGCTTGACTATCGAAAGATAAAATAGCAAGACATGACCTGCACTCCTCATCGAATGTCATGTCGTCCGGAACAAAACTTAAATTCAAGACATTTGCTGACCGTTCAAGTTCGGCGCCTTGCAGCTCAAAATAGAGATATGAGGCGAGCTCAACGGAGTCACATTCCACGACAGCGTAAAAGTATCTGTGCTTGTATATGCATATTCGTCGGATGCACCAAATGATAATCGACACACCTCATGCGTTGTAATTGATACTTTCTCAGCGCGTCCTCATCGTACTCGTCCGCATCCCCGGTTTCGTAGATCGTCCTCTCATTTACATCCTCTTCGCCATCTAGCAATTTTTTCTTCTTTAATAACTCAGATGGGGGACCATTTTCTTCGTGCGCCATGCGTTCCAAGCCGAATTTACTCGGGTAGATGCGTACGCTGAGCACTTCACCCCGCACAATTGGGGCAGAGACTCGGTTTGGTCTAGATGACGACGATCCAACGGGCGCGATAGCAGAAGTGAAGATTTTATATAGGTGTATGGCACGAATATAGTCCCAATCCAAGTCGACAACGGCAATACGACGTGTCCTAAGTGAGCTTTCTTGATTGTCTTCTGAGGTGATCTTGCGGTAGCGAGTAGCCTGCGCGTCCACATCTACAAAATCGTCTTCGTCCAGGTCTACTTCAGCATCTCCATCCTGCGGCCCAGGAATAGATCTGTCAATATTAGGCCCCAAAGTGACAACGCCGTCATCATTTTCGTCGTCACTGGACTGAGCTTGGTCTAAATCACCCTTGCCTTCCTCCTCCTCGTCGGAGGACTGAAGAAGCACTTCGCCGCGGGCGTAGTCAGGACCAGTAGAGAATTCGTTCTGATTCTCCGAATCAAGACGGTAAAATCGACGTAAATTTTCATTTTCTTGCGAGTCGGACAGCTGACGACCATACTTGTCTACGCGCGCTGTAGCGACAGAGAAGGGCTTTAACTTGATGAATGGATATAGAAGAAAATCCACACCAATCTGTGATTTTTTCTTGGCTTTATGGAACACAGAATTGAATCTACTGTCTACTGCGACCTTATTCTTGTGTCTTTTGAGGGTGCGAAAGCGAGGATCAGACCTAAGACGAGTGAATCGTGGATCAGGCATAAGGGTAGTTGCCACGCGACTAAAAGTGCCCAGATTATATCATCGTGTGCTGGTTGCGAAGGGAAACCGTTTATAAACCTGTTCCGGTCCTGTTTCCATCTCAATTCCCTCTTCCTTCTCCCTCGTATCTTCTTTGTCCCCTTTCTCGTCAGTCTCATCGTTTACCACCTTATTCGCTGTGCTAAAGTTTCCCCACTTTCCCCACAGTTCCATTTCACGTTCATTCGTGCAGGCCGCAGGTCGACCTACCAGCCCTCCTTTCTACGTCCATTTCAATCGCAACTTTTGTTCTATCGACTCTCTAGGCATGTTCGCCTCTGGTTTGGTGACGTTCTTTTTCGTAGCTTTGGTAGCTGTGAATGTTGTGGGACATCCAGTGCCGTTGCCTATCCAGGTGCGTTGTTGTCATATATTTGGGTGTATGGAAAAACAAACTAATGGCTTTGTCAGCGCGCCTTGGCAAAGCGCGGTCCGGCACCGTTTGAACCTATACTGGCTTATGTAAACCGTAACGCTGTTCGTATGTCTCCTCGGGTTGCATCATGGTCGCTTACTATTTCTCTTAGGTTGACCGTGGAATTGTTAAGCGCCAGGACACCAACACCATTCCAGAGGAAGTACCTACCAAAGCTCCCAATGGTGTAATTGAGGCCTATGTCAAGCGCCAGGACACCAACACCATTCCGGAGGAAGTACCTACCAAAGCTCCCAATGGTGTAATTGAGGCCTATGTCAAGCGCCAGGACACCAACACCATTCCGGAGGAAGTACCTACCAAAGCTCCCAATGGTGTACTTGAGGCCTATGTCAAGCGCCAGGATACCAACACCATTCCAGAGGAAGTACCTACCAAAGCTCCCAATGGTGTAATCGAGGCCTATGTCAAGCGCCAGGATACTAACACCATTCCGGAGGAAGTACCTACCAAAGCTCCAAATGGTGTAATTGAGACCTATGTCAGGCGCCGGGACATCAACGACATTCCGTAGGATATACCTACTAAAGGTATCGAGGGTACAATTGGACCTTTTAAACGTGCAGGTCGTCAAAGAGTTGGGTTGTCTTCAGTAGAGAGTCATTGGGCTTCTGTCTAAGGCAGTTTCTTTCTCCTGTCTTTCCACGTTCGTTGCTCGCGTTGATACGTGTACAATATTCTCTGTAGTCTTGTTCGAAGAAATGGATTGATTGGGGAAGGTGGATGTCATGGGATATTCTAACTTGGTGCAAAACCTGTTCGATGAGAGAGCAGTACCTCGTAGGGTTCAAGTTATAGCACTCACAGTGCGGTGGACAGTGCGCTAGTGTGTGACATTTGCGTCGAGGAAACGTGACAGTATTATACAATGTGATATGTCCGGAATAATTGCATGGCGCAACGAAACTGGCAATGACTAGTATCGATACAAAGAGCGCAGCTGAGCATGAGAGTAACGATGCGGGCAAAGACGTGAGGTGACGCATGAGTCGACAGCAGAGGCACGCAGTGGGATGAACTCAAAGGATGAAGATCGTAATTCTGGCGTCCGAAGTAACCGTCTTATAAGCCTCAGAAGCTAACGTAACAATATAAAAAAATATAGCATAACGTCAGAAGTGACCCTGGCATCATGGAAATATCATGGTAAATATAGGGGCGGCGTGCACTGCAATCTCACCAGCACGACGTCAGTCGTGCGTGATTGGTAGTGAACCGCATCGTATGAATTGTATCCTGGCGAAAGAGATCAGCGAGAATAAGGTAAATGTCCTGGGAGGCGCACATGAGCTCTCCCCTCATTCCTCCGCACTCCGACAATGGCATGGATATGTTATTAAGTACTTCTTGCACTTCCCGGCGCGGGTTGATGTTCCTGGCACAAAATACCGTGTAAAGGCGTACTGATGCTGGAAGCATCGGGCACAGACACTGGTGACGAAGTCTCAATTTGAAGTAGGAAGACCCAAGATGGTGTTGAAGGTGCTGTCACGGCGGATTTAGTATGGATATGGGCACAGAAAAGTTTTCTGAGATGCTTACCTAGCCCGCCTGTTGTTGATGGCGAAAAAGTTGGTTTTATTTGAGTTCAGAGCGGCACCAGAAAAGTTGATATATGCTTGCTGTCCCCGATGACGTGAAGTGCATCTGCGGCGTCTTCGAGAGTCTCGATCGTCCACGTCTGACAGTCTTTCTCTGCATTCAGCTGTCTGCATTCTTTAGGTCTTGTTCTGTTTCTGGCTCGACATTGGCATCATGGTTTGCCTGCAGCGTGTGACCCAGTAGCACGAAATACTGGCCAATGTCGGGGAAAGATTCATTCCACCAATGAATCTTTCCCCGACGTTGGCCAATACTTTGCATGGATTCATGTACACAATATGTACTTCATGTAGATTCCTAAAGCAGGTCTGACCCGACACACTTACTGCTTACATACAGTACTAGACTATCCAGCCTGCCTCGAGAGGCTTATAAGACGAGTACTATGGACGCCGGAATGTTATCTTCGTATCGTTCGAGTTCATCTTCTGTGTGCTTCGCCTTCGTCATCAGAGCAGTGAGAGCAGTGATCATGTAGCGAGCGAAAAGCGACGCTTCACGGTCCACCACCATCGAACGAGCGTTCGACATGACATGACACGGGCGTTCGAATGGGGCGTAGGCGGTACTTGGAGCAGTGAGCGGGTACATTCGTGCGGGCCGCCGGGGGCGCGGGTGTAGTTCAATATCGGATCAGGAAGGACGTGTTCCGCTGCACGAATACGATTTGAGGGGGAACCTCGAAAGCGGGCACGGATGTGACATGGATAATATAATGCGAACCGGACGCTTGAGGACAGCAGAGTCAAGCGCGAGGGCAGCGAGGAAGGCAGTCGTGTGCAGGCAAAGATAAGCGCCAATTACAGATTTACCTTGCGCTCAGATATCTAGATGTCTCATGAGATTTGTGTCAACAAAACGTGGTTTCACGCATTTTGCAATTAGCAGATCTGGAGAAAGAAACTCGGTTATAAAGTGAGGTATTTCAAAGTGGACTTGTACGTTGAAAGCACTACAAGTCTTTCATCCATATCCACATACTTCCTTTACTGCCCACAGCTACGATCGCTTGTCCGTCCAATCCCATGTCCACTGCTTTTATGTGCTCGTCGGCGGCATACTTTGGGCTTGGAGCAAGGTTGATGCACCACCCCAAGCCACGCACCCAATCGTTGTTTTCGAGGCATTTCGCATCCACTTTCTCCTCCGCACGGAGCCTTGATTCGGCCGCGAATTCGGTAGGAAACAAGTCCTGATAGACGGGGAACTCCGTTACCTCGACACCGGGCACATGTGAGGTGTTAAGCAATCGTATGGTCCTCCGGTGGGCGATGAGAATGATGTGATCATGATAAACATCTCCAAAAACACGAAGATGTGGAGTATCGGGGTAATACGGAAGTGGGATAGATGCTATCATAGTAAAGGACGCTAGGCAATGTTTAGTATATCGGAACGGGAACATAGGCAACACCGCCCACGTACAACTCTCTTGAAAATCCTGATATCATGTACGTTTCGACGACTAATCAGCAACGACCGATGCTATCACTGCGCGATGCAACTCACAGACAGACATCCCCTTTGAATACTCCGGTGTTCTTTCTCCTCGGGCGGGAAGAATCTATTGAGCCCTAACCACCGAAAGATGACGATTCTTCCGGGGGATCCACGCCATTCCTTCTGCGTGCGACCATCTTCGTCTTGTATGTGGTGTTGTTCCCTTGGTAAGTCGATGTGACTCGAGTAAGGTGTGGAGGTGCAATGAGTGAGGAGTGTATCTTGGGATAGCCTGATTGAACCATTAGAATGACTTTGCTCGGTCAGAAAGATGTACGTACCAAATCACGGATGCGACTGAAGATCGATGAACGAGCGTGCTGCTATACAGTGGCTTGTCTTCTCGAAGAAGTCGGTCTTCATAATCGTGAATGCGCCAGATTTTGACCACGCGATCCATCTACGCAAGCCAATTCACCTCTTAGCTAGAAGTGCCACTACGGCAACAGGACCTTTACCCCGCCAGTTGCGATGAGGGGGAAGGTCGGATGGAATGCTGCGCATGTCACCGCAGCAAGGTGTCCTCCGCTTCGACCCCCTACGAGGATAGTGGTGCATAGACCCTTGCCCCATTCTTCTTTCTCTGAGGATCGTAAACCGTGAGGTGCTCCGGCCTTACTAGGCCCGGTTCCTGGTAACCAAAACGGGTTCTCGGTGATATCGGGAAATCTATCAAGATCGTAGATTCTCGAAGTTTGGTCTGAGGAGGTGGTGCAGATGTACGAAGGGACTTGTGGGGAGGGCAAGCTGGGGAAACCAAGTCTCTTGTGAACGGCAATAGAGGAAATTGGCTACTTATAAGTCAGTAACAAGGGTTCTGGATGAAAACTGAATACATACTCCGCCATGGCCACGCATGAAGCCGATCGCCGCGCCGCGCCCAACACTGTATACACAGAGTATGCTCGACATTGCAATCACGATTAGAGGATCCAAGGGGGAACTCCAACCAAGAGCCCAAGCCACGGCAGTAATAGGGCGAAGCTCCTACTCATTAATTTTGAGCCCCGCATCTCGGTACCAGCAGAAGCATCAGGGACTCACAAGATCAAGGCGGATCTGTTTCTTCTGTTTGTCATTTGGCCGGAGTGCACGTATCAGATATAGTTCCTGCGTGCTGCCAATGACGATTGACCCCGCATATGTCTCTATGAATCTAGTCCAATCATCATCGCTGAAGTGATTATCATGTTCTGAAGCGAGACTCCAAGGAAAGAAGGACACGAAGCGGTATTCGAGGTCATGGCGGAGGTTCTGACGGTCAGTCAACCAAGTTGCAAGACATGACATGACATGGGGCAGAGCACAAGCAACGAACCTTGAAGTACGTTGTCAACCGGAACGGTGGCTCTGTCTGGCTGTCCCTGTACCAGGGTAGCTTCTCATTGTCCTCCATGTACTACAGCTGAGAGAATATAATAACTGGTTGGGGGTAAATCCCGGGCCGATTCAAAACTCCCGGCGGCCAGAGTCCTAAAATGTCATTTCCGGCCGGATGCTCGGAGGCCACTTCGACTTGCGGTCTTCGATTTACTCACAGTTTGATTTCTCCGTAGTTTGCCATGTCAACTACAGGTCCATCATCGGATACACCGAGTTTTGAATCAAGACCGACACTTCAGTATGCAGCGACAGTCGGAATGCAAGCTGCTTTAGTCGGTGCCTTCGTCAGCAGCGTGCAGAACGCACTGGGAACCCACTCCAAAGGCGCGTCCGGATTCCTTTCGAGAACTGGCGGGACCATCGGTTTCTTTGGTGTGTTCCAGCGAACCTTTTTCGTTTGGAAGTGCAAGTATTAATCAGTGATTATCTCTGTGTCGTGCGCAGCTGCCATGGGTGCAACGTTTGCTGCCACCGAATCTATCGTTGCGAACCAACGGGAGACGCAAGATGCGCTAAATGGCGTAGCTGGTGGTTGCGCAGCCGGTTTTTTGGCTGGTATCAGAGGTGCACGCTATTCCAGCTTCTAGAACACTTTGTATTAATATTCTCTGCAGCTCGTTCTCTACCGATAGCAGTGGCTTCATGTGCGGTTATTGGGGCCGCAGTAGGGACGTTTGATACCGCCGGTCAGTCATTACGAGGAGATCAGGAGGCACTGTCATATGAGGAGAAACGAAAGCGGTTTTTCAAGCAGACTCCTTCATCACCACCGCTGTCTTCCCTTCAATAATCATCCGTCATTGTTCTATTTAGTAGAGTCAACTTTGTTACTTATGGTAAAACCTCGGAGCGCAATATCAATTGCAAGGGTCGGTACGCAGGCGGAAATTCCCTCTAGCTCACTGTATGGGCCATCATAATATACTAGTGTTAACTAGTAGTAGGCACCTGAGGCAGGGTTTTGCACGCGTTCGACAAATATAGAATACTCAAACGGCCACCAGTGCAAAGGAATATACAGTAATGAACTCAAATAGTCTATCGAATTGTATACCTCCGTTCAACTTCCTCTGTTACTGCCTCTGCGTGCCGTTCCAGAAACTCAGGCCAACTCGGGGCAGTCATGCATGTGTTCTGTAGAAGAATTATTAGGTGTCTCACCAATTAACGTTCTTAGGGTTTCACCTTTGCCGCTAGCCGTTCGAAGATCTCGTCATCTTGTCCACTGTCGCTCTCTGCTGATGTCAGGAACCCAACAAGGGCCTCGAAATCTCGCACGTATGCGTCATGTTCACTACCATTTTCCCCTGGAAGTGACTGTTGCTGTTCATCATCATGTATGGAATCGCCTTCAGCCAACAGGGACGCTCCAACTTGAAGCTCTTCAAGTTCCTCCGTGTCTCGACCAGCCTCATTCATTTCTACGTCTCTAGTCTCGTTCCGTGGATGATATGTGTTGTCTTGCAGGTGTGAGTCAGGTGGATGTGGTCCAGAAGCAGCGGCAAAACTGAGCGCCTCGGTTCTAACTGCCTCGTACATCTCTCTTTGTCTCGTCAGTGTAGACATCCACGACGACGCAGGGTGATGTGGCATCTTCAATGGGCAATATGTGAGATACACTGTCAAAAGCGAACATGCTGGGCCAACACACTTTCTCGTGAAGGGCCTTGGCCAACGCCATCTTGCTTACCAACGAGTCCTTAGTTATGATGCGGCGAATTAGGGCCCATGTGTATGTCATTTCTGCAGGAGTGAATCTGAATCCATTCTTCGACTGCACAGCCGCTGGCGGTTCCGGAGTTCCGGAGTGATCACGCACGGGTATGGATGGGGCAGCATCTACGACTGTGTCAGAGGTTTGTGTCTCGGAGATTGCATGATCGCTCTCCGGTGAATGCTTATCACGAACGGAAGTGGGACGATGGCCGCTCCGATTGGGCTTCCTAGGCGAGTTAGCATCCCAAAGTAAGAAATCATCCGGGTCTAGGAGATGTCCCTGCTTGACGCTTTCCGTGACAAACGAGGTCTGCACTATCGTCCGCCCAGAATCATCGGCCTCTTGTCGTAAATCAGGGTAGGAAACGGAACGTGGATTCAGGATGACGAAAGCCGCTTTAGGGATGTCTGCTGTAATTTTTCCCCCGTTTTTCTGTAGGGCATTTGCGTCGTGCAGTACGCATAAACTTCAAAGACTAACCTTTATCTGATGTACAATGTCGTGTCGTCCCCGAGTATCAATCTGGACAAATACTAGGACGGGTTGACCGTTTTTCGTAGAGAAAACCCCCCTTGACTGAGGAGATTCGGGGTGCGTCCCCGATGGGCCCTCTCTTGAATTTGTAATCACCTTTTTAGCTGGGGGAGATGAATCGAGAGACTTTCGTTTCCTTTTTGGTGGCAGAGAGGGTTCGGATGAAACAAGACTTCGAGAATTGGATGCACTTGCTCTGCTCTTATCCACGTCCTTGAGAGACGGGTGCGAAATAGAAGATGCTGGCTTTCCCTCCACTGAGTGAAGAACAGGGTCCTGTTTTTCGGACGATGGAGACTGTTGAATGAGCGACGGACTCATGGGCAACGTGGCAAGATAATTCTGAATGATACCAGTATCTAACCCCTGACCCTGTGCAACCGCGATGACAGTTTCCACCAGTTGAGTTAAAGTCTGATTGGCAGTGTTCTGAACTTGAGAGGCAGTGTTTTGCAATTGAAATGCGTGATTCAATGCATTTAGTAAGTCGGTTGAACCTGAAGGAGGGGAATGTTGTGGTGCAGAGGAGTTCGTGGATAAAGGAGGGGTCTGTGAAATGGATAGCCCAGGTACTTGTGAATGGGAAAGTGCCGAGGTTGGCATGTTAGCCGCTTGTGAGAACGGAAAAGGTGGAGGCATAGAATTTTGCTGAGATGACGGAAGAGTATGCATGGTACGCTCGTAGATAGTGGGAGCCGTGTGACGACGCATGGGAGTGGTTTGGGTGCTGCTGCCTGCTGCGACTTTCAGAGATGGGGGTATGACTGCGGAGGAAGCAACTGTGGATGGAGACGACTGTGCGGGCATAAAGCTTGATGCACTGCGACCAGAAGAGGTGTGACGGCGAGCAAGACTGGGCGTATTGGACTTTACATTCTGCTCTGAAGAACGCGGAGAAAGGGATGGCGGTTTCGAACGCGTCGAGTTCAGCGAGGCTTTACTCTTTAAGGGGAAGTTTGAAGACGTCTCTCTTTCATTAGGAGTGGTTTGGTGAACCGTTAAGGGAGTTTTGAACGGGTCAGAATATGAAACACAGCGGACAAAGAAACCTACCGTGCACCACCACTTTGCGCATCGTCCAGATCTTCATCGCCCTCGTCATCGCTGTATATACACTCGCTGGTGTGCAAGACACGAAATCCGCCCCAATCTTCCGCGTCAAGGAGTGCGCGACCCGCCCGAAAACAAGCCTGAATCCATTTATAGTTCAAGATGGTCTTGTCGGAGTCTGCGTGCCAATGGTGCACAAACTTGCGACCGGATTCCGACTCTGAGCTGATAAGAAGGATGGCAGCGGCTGAAGGGCTATGGGATATATTAGCTCCCGATGCCTAAAAACAGTTACATGGCAGGCATCAGTCAATCGGACACATGCATAACATTACTGCACGCAACGCACGCGAAGCAGGCGAATGAGTCGAGGCCTAGTAGGGATCTCCGGATTTACATCGAGATAGACGGGAAGAGGAAAACCGGCTGTGTCAACAAAGATATTTGGGGATTGTTCACTCGCTTGCGTCAGGGAAAGTTCGGCCATGCACTCGAGGCGGATGTGGCTGTTTGACTGACTGAGCGCTGAGCGGAGAACACGGCCAAGTGGTGCACCCGTGCCGGCATTCTCAGGCTATTGTCATCTTACTGACTCTTTCAATTCAATTCTAATTGTCCAAACACCGCGCAGCCATGACAACTATTATCTCGGCTTAACATGGACACATACAATGAGTCTGTCATTTTCGTGTATGCGCATCTTGACAACCCAGCTGGTTATCGCTGTCATATATCCGTAATGACAGCAGCCTCGTCCGTCTCACAACCCCCAACGTCCTTTTATCTGTTCGCCCCTTGAAGTTTGAAGGGCAGATGCCACTGGCAACATCCACATTCACCCTACCACATATTTTTATGACGTCTCTGTCCCGGTGTGGGGATGACAATTCGAATGTTTCACTTTGTCTTGATCGTTTGTACGTACCGCATGGAAGATACTCCCGCTTTTTCGGCCGGAAACTACGATGTACCGGCAAAGGCGTCATGCTGCGAGGTGAGACATTATCATTGTTGGAATTCTGGCTTTGACCTCTCTAATTCTCCCCCAGCTGGAAGGGCCACAACAACTTATCTCAGAAAGGCGACACTTGGAGCTCGAGCTATCGCCGTAGTGACAAAGATGTGAATAGTGCATTCCATTTCACTGGCTATTTTTCGTTGGTTGACCTTTTTATTTATTAAACAGATGGAAGATATGGGATGGGTTCCACAAAGAAGTACCATTATTGTCACACGATGCGTGTCTCATAAGCTAACGAACTCTTTTCTTATAGTTGTATCTATATGGTCACCCTCTTCACTTACGACCACTTCAGGGACTTTGCGTTCCCAGTCTCATAGGCGTTTTCAGTACATCTGAGGGTCTCGCAAACATGGCAATGGAGCTTCCACACCCACATTCATGGCGAGTTGCGGATAGGTCACTCTCGACGGATGAAAAGCGTGCGATTGTCGATGCATATGCTCAGATTCACGCCCGCGGAGTACTCCACGGCGATGTTGCATTAAGGCATATACTAGTCGGTATGTCTATACTACAAACCTTTCATCGCTCTCTCACGGGCCCGCTCTAGGCAGGGATGGAAAGCCCACAATCATCAACTTTAGACGAGCAGCTTGTCTTCGACCGGCCACGAAGATTGGCCTCGGCGGTTGCAGTACCCATGAATTTCAGCTCGAGATGCGCCAAGTCAAGTTTCTTCTTGATTACGAAGGCTCGCGTGAGTTTGAGTATCAACTCGCGACAAGATGTCGTTCCGCGACCGGAATGAACGAACCCTCTAGTTACTCCCGTAGGCTTTGCTTCCCATGACTGCACACTGACTACCGGTACTAATGTATGTGTACTAGTTTCCCATATATGAGGCTACTCTTCGAGAATGGGATGCGAGTACGCTTGAAGACCTGCCCCACCTTCACTTCCCTTTTACGTTCCCGGCACTCCAGACATCCAGATACATCCCATATCTGGATTCCGAGCGATATGCCTCTATGTATAAACAACGTCTATACAGATTCAGGGGAGGACTAATCCAGTCGCCACCCTTAGCAGCCCCTTCCTCCTCCCGTCTCAAAGGGAAACAGCCAGAACATGACGGCAATTCAGACGTTGTGAATAACACTCGTACTCACGAATACAAACGACTCTGCCAGACATCAACGAGAACGGAGGGAGAGTTTTCTGATCCCCGTCACCTCATTTGGATTCGGAACACGAGCGCCATGTGGCTGGGACTAGCCTAACTCCGTGGAATCACTTGAGCGTAATACTAACACGGCGGGTCTGGAGTCAGGCCTGTTGGTCGCGCCAGGGACAGCAGCTCATTCCCTGGATAACTTCCCGATGCTCCATCTCTCAGCTACCATTCCGAGGCGATGCTGTACTCCCAAATCAATTATCATCGTCCTTACCATTAAGCTATGACATCGAGTGTTCTTTGCCCACTTGTGCCCCGGTATCACTTACGCCATCGCACGCCCCAATCCCAGACCCTGGGTCGTACACCCAACATTTCTCATATCCAATGAAAGAGCCTATGGCCGTTATGAATCCCCCAAAACTTCGACTGTGCATCAGATTCGCCCTCTGACACAAGCGATTCGACCACTGACACATCCGTTGTGTGGGTCGACTCAGAACCCTCCTCCCCGACGTTTTCATAACTCTGCAAGATGACTTCCCCCTCTTTCCTACTATTGGCAACTCTGACGTTCCTTTACTATTTGACTCCCCGTCCGTTGCAAATACCGAGGTCACCGATGGATCTCTGTTAGGGAGCTTGCGATCGACTTTGAAGACCAGAGGAGCCAGTCCCAACTCATTACAAGCGCAAGCGGTTATTCGTTGCTGAAGAAGACGAGTGTGGAGAAAGCGCACGCAAGCAACCACGCATTAAGCAGTAGGGGTGCGTTTGTACGGGACAGAGGGCTGAGAATATACCTTATGCAGACATTTGCGTATAATATGGTTTCCAAATAATGACAGGAGAAGCATACAGAACGATCCACCTCGCCATATGGCGGCATAGACGTTGCATGATGTCATGGCATATTGAAGAAATGGGGGGAAATTTGCAGTATTCGATGATGCAAACGTACAACAAACCACAGCGAGCCAATCACCGGTAACTGAGAAGACACACTCATTATGACAAAAAATTGGAGATACTGGTTGGACCCACCTCTTTTGTCTGCGCGCACGGGCACCAGCACCACCAAATTTCTTCGGTTCCATCCGCCGGGGGTCTGCGATAAGAAGTGTCCTATCGTACGCGACAAGCTTCTTCTTCAACTCGATTGCGCTGAATGCGTCGACATATTTCGCATAGTATGCAACAACAGCCTTGGAAATGGCTTGCCGGATTGCGTATATTTGGGAGGTATGCCCACCGCCTTTGACACGGACGCGAATATCGATATTGGCGAAGGTATCTTCACCCGCCACGAGGACGGGCTCGTAGACCTTAAATCGTAGGATTTCCGGCTGAACGAGGTTGATAGGAGACCCATTAATACGGATCAAGCCTTTGCCTTCACGTGCATGTGCCACCGCGGTCGCAGTCTGGAAAGTAGGGAATTACAAAGCTGGGTGCGCAATAGTATGCCCATCATAACGCACCTTTTTTTTCCCGAAGGTCTGCACGGCCTTAGTGGAAGCCATTTTTTTCAAAGTCAATTTGGCCTGGCCTGTTTAAATTGTCCTAGGAGAGGGTCAGTTAACGAAATCTTGATCTTGTGAAGAGAAAAGTGGATGTCATCCAAAAAGCTTTAACAGCATCCACCGCCTGCACGACAACAGACCATTATCGTTGTCGTATTATTGTATGCAGACTAATGGGGGGTGGAATCTAAACAAAAATTTGGATGAAATTCACCTACCTTCGAGGTCGTTGACGTCCTTGGTGTTTCGTTGACAGGTATCACCGGATGAACAAGTCAATGTTGGCGGTGTGTTGATTACATAACGCACTTCTGAATCTGGCAGTTGCGCTCAAGCGCTTGTGCTATACTCTTCCAGCTCATGCTTTCAGCAGCGCGCGGTGCTATCAAGCTAGTGAGCAGACTTGCTCATTGGATAGTGTCATTTTTATTCTTACATTTATTCTTTGCTTCCAGGCGCGAATACTCCCCCGAACTTATACGACGGCAGCCGTAGCAAATAGCAACCATGGCAGTGTCATAAGCACCAACACTGGACCCGGCGAATCGCCAAGTGTTCAAGGTAGTTTCTCTTTAGCTAATCATGTATCTGCCTCGAGAATTAATCAACACTTTTTTAGTTTCTCCCCTCCGGCAGCCTGTTTACGTCCCCCTCTCGTCCCTGCTACGCTCGAAAGATGCCGCGCATTCATCCGATCAAGTGGCAGAGCTTGATCCCACTGTATTTTCCCACCCTATTCGACGCGACATTCTTCACCTATGTGTCGTTCATCATCTCGATTCGCTTCGTCAAGGCTCTGCGAATACTAAGACCCGCGGGGAGGTCCGTGGCTCCGGACGGAAGATTCGCCCTCAGAAAGGCTCTGGGATGGCACGTCTCGGTGACGGACAGAGCCCCATGCTACGCGGAGGTGGCGTTGCCTTCGGTCCTAAACCTAGAGACTTCGCTACCAAACTGCCGCGCAAAGTCATTCAAATGGGCATGCGCGTTGCACTTAGTGCAAGAGTCAAGGAGTCCAACTTGAGAATCGTGGAGAGCCTTGACTGGCCCGGCACAAAAACTAAGGATATGGCCCGGAGGTTGGATGAGATGGGGTGGGATCATAAGACGCTGTTCGTTACGGGGAAGGACATCCTTCCGACCGGGCTGAAACGTTCGACCGACAATTTACACAGAATTAACGCAATGACGGCACAGCAAGTGGGGGTCTACCATTTGGTGAAATGGCCGCGGGTGGTTTTGGATATAGAGGCGGTGCAATGGTTTGAGAACCAGCTAAGCAAAATAAATAGAAATCAGAGTCTAGTGCTACTGTAATCTTGTTCCTAGACGTTCTACGACGAGCTGGATTCTGCAGACTAATGCATCGTGTGTGATGATCCCTTCGTTCGGAACGGAATGAACATCCCCATCAGTACAGAAATCGGCGTTTGGTTTATCTTCGATCATGACAAGCCCCTCTTGCAAATTTTTTTGAAAGTTTACTTCCGCGACACGACTATGCATTTAATGAAGATCAAGGCAGGTACTAACTTACGAGGGACCCATTGCCAATCCCAAGATCAGGGACATGGAGATATGGAAGTTCAGATCTAGATCCTTGATGCTATATTCCCGCGACAAGCAAATAGACGAATTACTCAGCAACTTGAAGCTCACTGACAACGAAGACAGTGACGTTGGTTGGTCAACGTGCAGACGATAATGGTGGAGCTTCGGCTTAAGGAATTTGACATGCATTTGCTCCTCAAGTGCAGACAAAGCCGCGGCCCCACGAAGCGTGCTTTTCGCTGTACCTAGATCCTAGCTGCGCCTCAAGAGCAGTAATCTGGGTGAGACGCTCCTTGGCGATGTTTTCCATAGATGCAAATTGTAAACACACTACGAGTGATGCGCAGGCCTGTAATGAACGTCCCAGTCAATGCTTCTAACACGTCCACGTGACCGAGGCATGGTAGTTGATCGTGATCCTGTTCGTGACCCAGCGCGTTCCTTACTCCTCCATGTCACATCCTTCCCAGGATTCTCAAGCACCACAAGAAGATGAAGCCTATCAAGTCTCTGGCCCTCTGCTTGTTGAGAAGCTCCAGGAGGCTGGCATACATCCACAAGATGTAAAGAAGTTAACAGATGCTGGTTATCACACCGTCGAAGCCGTTGCGTACACTCCCAAGAAAAACCTCATAAGTATCAAGGGTATATCCGAACAGAAAGCGGAAAAGATTCTTACTGAAGGTGGGTGTTGCTCAAGACCAAGCCATTTTGATGCTCATGGACCCGTAGCACAGAAGATCGTGCCCTTGGGGTTTTCAAAGCGCCACTGAGGTGCATGCACGGAGATCCGAGCTTGTCCATATCACGACAGGCTCTAAAAACCTCGATACCCTATTGGGAGGTATGTGCGCTACGTCGTGACAAGAACATTTTATATGATCACTGGCATACAGGTGGCATGGAGACTGGCTCTATCACAGAGCTCTTTGGGGAGTTTAGGACAGGAAAATCTCAGCTGTGTCATACCCTCGCCGTCACATGCCAGTTACCTGTCGATATGGGCGGGGGGGAAGGAAAGTGTCTATATATCGATACCGAGGGTACCTTCCGCCCTGTCCGCCTCCTTGCTGTTGCAGAACGATACGGCCTGAACGGAGAAGAGGTTCTTGATAATGTTGCATATGCAAGAGCGTACAATGCGGACCATCAACACCAGCTCCTCACAGCGCCAGTGCTCTTATGTCTGAATCCAGGTTTGAATGAACTACATTCGAAGAGACCCGAGCTCACCCTGGCCGCCAAGATTTTGTCTATTGATCGTGGACTCGGCAACAGCATTATATCGTAGTGACTACGTAGGCCGTGGAGAACTTGCCGCTCGACAGGCACATCTCTCTAAATTCCTCCGGACCTTACAACGGCTAGCTGATGAGGTCTGTCTGGAATGTATAGCCCATTTAAACCTTCTCACATCGCGATTCAGTTCGGCATCGCCGTTGTTTACAGTAACCAAGTTATGTCGAGTCCGGATGCCGGCGCCGGACCATATGCATCCAACGAGAAGAAGCCGATTGGTGGGAACATTATAGCACATGCTTCTACCACGCGGTCCGTGTTCATCTGTCCTCTGAGTCAGGAAGTGAAGTTGATTAAATGTCATAATCAGCTTGCAGCTTAAGAAAGGTCGCGCGAATACTCGAATCTGCAGGATTTATGACTCGCCCTGCCTGCCGGAATCTGAAACGATGTTCGCAATCCTTCAGAGTGGGATCGGAGACCCCGAGGAAGAGGTGTAGGAGCTGTATGAATGTACTTATTGTAACACGGATTCATTACACTACGAGGTATCACGCCTTGAAAATGCGGCTAGCCCACCAAGTACTTTTGTTTTTCCAACGCAACCTCCAGTCCTAGTCGTCCAACACGCAACTGTAAGAAATATAGCTGCTAAGATATGCGTGTATGGTGGAGATATGCGATTTTCGAGCGTCCGCAGAGTTGGGAACTACTTTCGCATTAACAGAAATACAGGGTCCCCAAGCACAATGTTCGTCATGTGGCGGAAGGACCCTGTCAAAGACATGAGTAACCCGCCGAACGACGCGTATGCAGTCCTGAGGGGAGGCACGTTGGAAAGTTTCGACTGATAAATTTTGAGAAACGTACACAACGTCTTCAGTTCCGGAATCGAAGCGATATACTCTCCCATACATGACATAGTCATAGTCGTCTTCGAATCCCCGCCGACCTTTACCGTCAGGTCTCCAGACGTCACGATCCCTATTATCCTCCTCGACAGCTCCGTCTTGGGAAACCGCGGGATCGCGCGCCAGCGAGCTTGCCAAAGCCAGGACCACGTTCTGGCCAACTTTCAGAGGAAATATCTCACAGTTGTAGTCTAATGTTAGCTTCATGCCATAATTTCTGGATTTGGCGTTGAGCCGGGATACTGTGCAGTCATAGTAGGTGCGGTGTTGTGAGTGCCTGTGTCTTACAACATACCTCTTTCAAATTTTTGACCATCTAAATTTATGTGTTCAATTTCGAAAATGTCGTCAAAAACGATGCTGGACTTTGATGAAGCCATGGATGAAGCAGAACACAAGCTGAGCGTTCAGTTCACTACTGTACAGTACGTATGGTATAATTTATATTACGTAACTAAAGTCATAGTCTAATTTTTGAACGTTGGGACGAACAGTTGCTCTGGCCTCTTCACGTCCTCTATATTAGAAAACCCTGGAAGTACAAGTTCAAATGTTCCCCGCCGGTTTAGAGCGCGCCTAAGCTGATTATCAATCAGTTCATGCAGTTTGGGGACGTCTGCCAGTTTTGCGCGACTCCCTAAGAGGGATGTTGACTTCAAGTCTAGCGTAAAATTCGGAAGCATGGCTAGAGTGAATGCTGGCACAGGCGAGGAGAGTGGCGGAGGTGTGATGACCGCCTACAAGGATTGAGAAAGAGGAAAAACAGGACTCGGGTTGAATGCAGCGACTCACACGACAAGAGAATACAGACAACGAGATTGTTACAGAGATGGGCAAACGGGCAAAACCAATTGTCGGATAGTTAAAGAGATACGCAGTTGAGAGCGAGATAGAGACGTTGTCCTTATACGTCACTTCAAACTCGCTCTATCCAAGAAATAAGTCCTCATCCCTCTGCAACGGGATGGGCAAAAAACGTACGCGTTCAAGTGAACCTAGACCCGCAACGAGTCTGGAGCGTGTATTGGAGATGTGAGGTGCAGCGACACCAAGGTTCACAGAGTGAACCTGTATCCGGTCCTTGTGACGTATTTCGTATCTGACATATCAAGCACTAAGACTGTAGGATAAAACTGACCAGGATTCCGGATGGCCCCATGATATTGACAAAATCCTCAATACGCCGACGTAGAACCTCATCACCTTCAATGCCCTTGAGGTCATCCCTTAGCTTAGAGCGATAAACATCTGCGACCTGATTGCGCAAGTGCACAGTTAACACACGAAGGGGCTAAAGTGGATTGATAGTATCTGCATACCTGGTGAAGGAGAGCATTCAGCCACTCCGTTGACTCTGGTTCAACGTGCGTAGATTTCTCGTCTAGACGCGTGGAAGGATGGGCAGGTTGTGAGACGGGGACACGCTCTGAGACATTTTGTGCGGGTTCGGTATCCAAAAATAGATATTTGAGGACAACGGCAAGAAGGGCAAGGATTGAGAACTGGCCCAAGATAAAGCCCTGAGTGAAGGTAGGCTGTAGGGAGAAGATATAACCAGATCCCATGAGTTAACGGACAAAAGAACCACGCTGGGGTTGCCGGGCCGTGTGGTTACGCCAAAGTCTGCTCTGCCATGACTTCCACTGCCAGCGCAGTTGCCAGTCATCGTAAAAGGTCTAAATGGGACGACGAGGGAGATACTGTACTGGTTGTCTCCCCCCAGCCTCCATCAAAACGCCGCCAAATGATGCAACACACGGACCTCTCACCGTCTCTGAACGCATCGCCAAAGAGACCAGCGCAGAGCGTATTCGTACCACCAAGGACCCGTCATCCTCCCCTCACATCCTCTCGCTCCGTGTACTCTTATGAAAAACTCAACTCCATAGAAGAGGGATCGTATGGTGTCGTCTTTCGCGCTAGAGATAAACAAACAGGCGACATTGTCGCCCTGAAGAAGCTAAAACTTGATGAGGAGAAGTATGGCTTCCCCATCACCGCCCTTCGCGAAATAAATGCCCTCATGCTGTGCCGGCATGACAATGTCGTGGGCATTCGTGAAGTGGTCGTCGGCGAAACACTTACGCAGTACGCTTCGTAAGGCTTGCATGCGCGTACAGAGTTGACTTCAACCGCTTCGACACAGAGTGTTTATCGTCATGGACTTCATCGAGCATGACCTAAAGACCCTCCTAACCCTCATGCCCTCTCCGTTCTTGCAATCCGAGATCAAAACACTTATGCTCCAGCTTCTGTCCGCCGTTTCTCATTGCCATTCTAACTGGATTTTGCACCGCGACTTGAAGACGAGTAACCTCCTCATGAACAATCGGGGTACAATCAAAGTCGCTGACTTTGGTCTTGCGAGACGATACGGAGATCCAGTTGGGGTCGGAGGAATGACACAGCTCGTTGTCACCCTTTGGTATCGGTGAGTACTCACCTGATATTTCTTTCGCTCCTTACGCAACTCCCAAAAAAGTGCACCCGAAATCCTACTGGGGGCAAAAACTTACTCAACGGCCGTTGACATGTGGTCCGTGGGATGTATATTTGGAGAACTTTTGTTGAAGGAGCCGCTCTTTCAGGCCAAAGCCGAGATTGAGCTTATTTCCATGATATTCAAGCTTCTAGGCCCACCAACGAACGAATCTTGGCCTGAATACTCTAGCCTTCCACTAGCGAAAACCATCACCCCACCATCACCCCAACCACATCAATTTCGCCAGAAATTCCCGTTTTTGACGATAGCAGGGATTGATTTGCTTTCATCTCTGTTGACATACGACCCCGAGAGGAGAATATCTGCGGAGGAAGCTTTGCAACATCCTTACTTCTCGTGCGTCTGCCATATTTCTCGCCGTGATCCATACACTAAGGACTTGTTGCAGTGAAGCTCCAGCACCCAAGCATCCAGACATGTTCAGCTCATTCCCATCTGCAGCAGCAGGCGAACGGTGCGCGAAATCACTATCTCTCACCTCATTACTCAACCATCTTGTTTTCAGACGACGAAAACCTTTCAGTTCGCCCCCGGCACCTGCCCGGGTCGCTGGTCACAAGTTAACAGATGTAGAATAGCACGATCTTTTGTACCCATTATGTCCATACAATGATGTAAAAATAAGCGTATTACAGATGCAGATGCAAAGGTGAGATTCGAAGTCAACTACGCGGCGGTGCCCGGATCGTCATCATCAGGGAGGGCCAACAAGATCTCACGCATCTTTTTAAAGCGTGCTCTTGTCCGGTCCATGGCCCCGCAGCGGTCGTAATACTCCTGCACTTCTGCGACAGTAAACCGATACTCGACCGCGATATCCAAAATACTTTGGTCGACAACATGTAGAACTGCGCCGTCCGATCGAGTTCCACAGGAAGCGGGACGACTATGAGTTTCCTCGCTAGGGTCCTTGATCAGCGGTTATCTCGGGCAAATGAATACCACACGACGCACTTCACTCTTGGCCTTTTCCCATTCTCGGCTGGGTCTTCGCTAGCCTTGCGCTTTCCCCACGCGGGAAGTGGGTCATTGCCCACTTTAACCTCCCACTCAGCCTCCTCATCTTCCATCTCCTCTTCAGCAGGACTTTTCCGCACAGCTACTATATTATCTTGACTAACACGTATGCCGACGGAACCGTCCGCAGTTGCCTGAATTTGGTTCAGGTGAGGCGGTAGACTGTGTAGGTGTGGGTGACCTTGCTGATATAAGTCAACTGGTACTGGCGGTGGAATGCCAGAATGAGAATGCCCATCTTGTGCAGCCAGTGACATGTGCATCGCCATAGCCAGTTGATGCGAAGGTCCAGCTTGGAGAAAATCATCATCATTGGTTGGGCCTGCACTTGAGCTGTCTTCCTTGCGCTTCCTACTCCTCTTTGGTTTCTCTTCAGGCTTACGCACGTAACCATACTGGCCTTTCTCGCCCAGCGTGGGTTTCTTTTGTTCAACAATAGCTTGAATCATTGTATCCAAGCGCTGCGAATTCTTCTTATAGCGCTCACGCCAGGATTGCCATGTGTGTCGCGTGACCCACGCAAACTCCGGGTCGCTTGCCTATATTCACCTCGAATAAATAATAACACAGGATCCACACAAGGTGACATACCATATCACAAAGTTGCTGGTACAATCTGTTACCAGTCCTACCACCTGTCTCCTTGTAAGGAATCTTGGCAGCAATCCAATTGCAGAGATGCTCCTCGTCTTCTTCTGTGAACTGAGTTCTCCTTGTATGATGTTAGCCAACGTTCTAGCTTCCGGAAACGAATATATATAACGCACTCTTCTCCCGGTCGTCTACCACCAGGGTTTTTATATACGAGTGGCGTGTATACAACTGAACCTTTCTCGACACATTTCTTGACCCAAAGATATGATTCGACGTATTTGCCGGGAACCCCCTGATAGCTCTTCACCAGGTGTTGAAATATCTCGGTGTTTGGGTCGGCAAGAATAACACGCGCCGTCTGAGCAGATGCGCTAGGGTCTCCCCCAGAGTGCTAGCGCTTGTAAATAGACGATGCGATGACATTTAAATGATAAAGCCACAAACTGACCATGATCCTGGCGCTGAGCGCAGCACGTGCATTTATATTGGCGATACTTGAATCAATGTGAAACTTGATGGCCTCTCCGTTCTCCACGAAAATTTGCTTCAACAACATCCCTGAAATCTTGCATGCTTCCACATAAGTGTAAGGAACGAAGTGCCTATCTGGCCGATCATGGCCCTCCCAGCACAACTTGAGGCGGTCCGCTTCGGTACTGTTCGGCTGGATCAAGACGAAGCCCTGTCGCGGAATCTTAGCCTCAACCCTCCCACCCAGGGCCTAGAAAAGTGATCAATTAGCACGGGGAAACTAGAGAAAGTGACACCTGTGTTCCTCACAGTGATGGTCTCGCACAGCTCCGCCTGAAGCTCAGTTGTTAGGTCCTTTTGTATAAAAAACTTGACGGGGATGCCATTGCTTTCTTGAAATATGGGCTAAAAAGCATTCGCTTGGAATTAACGAATAATTCTACACGAAGAAACAAGCGACCGTACCATCTCTCGAGGGGTCAATAGTGGCAAGACTTGTAATGGGGTTGGGGGTTGTGTCGGAGCTAGAATAAGGTTAGGTGCAGCCACACGGCTTAATTTCATTCACTGGCACGGGCTCAATTTCACACTCGGAGGCCGTTATTATATATTAACTAATGACTGTGGGGACCATCGCTATCCTGGTTCTGCTCCAGTACCTTTCCAGGGTTCATAATACCATGGGGATCAAAAACTTGCTTTATCCTTCTCATTATATCGATGGCAACAACAGGTTTCGAATAATGCATTGCGTGGGTTTTCATCGAGCCAATACCATGTTCTGCAGAAATCGACCCCTTGTAGGAGGCTAGCAAATCACATCAACTTGTGGTCATAAATTACTATTACGGACTTGAGCGACTCACCAACAAGTTCATAGACAAATGGTTCTAGAGCCGATTCGATCTCTTGACTATACGCGGCTGCTGCTATGTTGAGATGCAAGTTACCTGTCAAGCGAATGGAGACGGTCAGCATGAGAATGCAGGGTTATGCTGGAGCTTACCATCTCCGACGTGGCCATATCCGATTACGTGCCGCACCGCATCCTCATGTAGCAAACCTTTTTCCCGCAATTGCTCCCTTGTCGCGTCCACAACTTCCTTGAAAGAGGCGATAGGAACTGATACGTCATATTTATACGTCCTTCCCTCTTTCGAAACGGCCTCTGGCACACCCTCGCGCAACTTCCATAGCGAGTTAAATTGGCCAGGGGATTGCGAGAGGACGCCAGTTGTGATCAGGGGTTGCTCGGCCTCGAGAAGTGTTTCGAGGAGGATGGTGAGTTTCTTTCAAACGAAAACGTCAATCAGAGCGCCAGCGTCTGCACTTGGGATACGAACCTCTTCGTCATGCTCCTTTTTCCCCCCACTAGTCTCGAGCAGCACGAAGCACTCAGCGTCTTCGATTTCTTCGTCGCTCAATCCCTTCCCCTGCCCGTGCTTCACGGCCAAATCGTAAGCAGTCCTGTCAATAAACTCAAAGGCAGAGAGAATCTCGGAGAGATGTCGCCGGGCCAATTTGAAAAGAGGAAGGACGTTCTCGAACGTCGGGAGGGCCAGAATCACGTTATTGACAGCTCGCGGAGTGGCTGGTGTGAGAATCGACACGCCAGTTACTACGCCTAGCGTGCCTTCAGCGCCGATGAAAAGTTGCTTGAGATCATAACCTGAAGAGTGATGAGTGTCTCATACGGTTTTTCTAGGAGCGTTGTGACCTCACCAGTATTATCTTTCCTTAGCGTGGAGAGGTTATCCAAGATAGTTCCGTCTGGTAAAACGACTTCGAGACCAAGTACAGTTCCATGCAAGGAGCCATATCGTAGAAGACGAAGTCCACCGGCATTCGTTGAAATGTTCCCACCAATCTGACAGCTGGGATCGGATAAATATTCGCATGCACAAAGAGGAGCTGGATTTGGTCGTACCTGCCTTTGGCCCCCAGATCAATGGGCATGATGTGGTCGTATGGAGCAATATATTCACTGAGTGCCTCTAGAATGCATCCAGCATCGGCCACAAGCGCTCCTGGTCATGAGAATGGAATGAGCAGAGACCGAGCTGCACGACATTCATGACGAACCTGACACAGGGTCAAACGACCGCACTTTAGCCATGTTGTTTAGACTCAATATGAGCTCGTCTTTGAGGGGCACACTTCCACCGACGAGGCCAGTATTTCCGCCTTGTGGGACAACACCAATCCTGCGCTCGTGACACCATTTCATTATCCTGCTGACCTGGTCCGTAGTCTGCGGTCGCAAGACAGTTGTCGAAGTGCCGCGATACTTTCCCAGCCAGTCTGTGTTATATTGATCGATCTCTGAGGGGAGTACCGAGATGGGGGGAAGTGTGGAGAGGATGGCATTTTGGGGCAAAAATTGTGCAAAGCGGGCGATATCATCGGGAGTGATGGGGTTGAGAGATGTTTGGGCAGAGGAATGCTGCCACCTTCTGGCGCAGCGAAGTAGACGGCTCGCTGCCGTCCTGGAGTAGAGCATGAGACTCAGTCAGTAGGAACAATGGTGCGCGATGCGCTTAATTTTCCATTGCAATGCCGTAAACAAGCCTAAGACTACGGCGTTAGGGATCTTTGAGTTCAACTGAGATCCTCTCTGTATAAATGACACAGGAACTCTCCATCCTCCAATCCATCGGAGGCAGTTGCAATATAAGTTCTGAAAGCACGCATAATATATATCTATGAATGATTGACTGCAAAGATTGGGCACGAAATATATCCCCACGACCACCAAATGGCAATACTATCTAGATGAAAACATCTGAGAGTACGAGCAAGGGGGACTTGAGTGTTTATTGGCTACACATTGACCTCCGAAGACCGTTGATAGGTAGCGATGCGGAGGCTTCGATAGAGCCGGTAGAGTTCATCGAACCGTTTACTTGGGAGACAGCAGGGCACAGTTTGTCCATTTCGACATAGGCAATTCAGAAACCTACACGGGGCCATTAAGTCATTGATTGCCAGAGGGAATAGAGGCACGACACTCACAGCAGTCACAATCGAAGGGGCATAATGGTGTTCCTAGGGAAATGTGAATAAACCCACAAAGGTGGGGGGTTAAACTGACCTCCTGCCTCTGCTTTAATCCCGAGTTCATCCTCCTTATATATTGCAAATCCTTCATCAGTTTTGCGGCCTGCGAGTGGTTGAGGGCTCAGCGACGCTGATGGCAGTGGCAGAGTACACGCTTACGGGGCCCTGTTCCACGGGAATCCGTGAACTTATCCTGGTCAACTTTTGTCTCGACTATTTTCCTCTTCTTCTTGGGCGGCGCGGCGCTGTCGCAATGTCGGATGGTATGGGATGGTTGTGTGGAAGGATCGAGAACAATTTCGGGTGGCGGCCGCTTAGGTTCGGGGTTTTGTGTTTCGGAGCGCTTTTTTTTTCGCCTCTTCTGTTTATGATCAGAACTCGAGTGCTGATTGGTTTGAAGGGTAGTTGTTTTTGCCTTGCGAGTGAATATGTCGTCGATTTCTGAGGAAGGAGTAGTTACATTCTTGACGGTAGGACCCATAAGGGGCGCGAGAGTTGTTAGCGTCAACCTGAATGTCTAATTCACCGTCGCCGAATTGGTTCGACAGCGAACAGCCAATACAACGGTTCATGGACCCGGGCACACCACAACGACAGCTCATGGCCATGTTGTATGTCTCTCTCATACTCTCAAGTTCACTTGTTTACCCTTAGCCAGTCAGCAACAGCAACAGCAACAACAGCAGAATGCTCGTCCAAACCCCGCCAACCAAGCTTTTCCCTCTGGTTTCAATCCGGTCCCTGCCTCACCAAATCCTGGCGCCAGTGCGACTGACCTCCCTCCGGCATTTTTCAATAACGGTAACATGAACCCGAACACGGCAAAACAATTTGCAGCCCTCAGTGCAGCAGGCCTCGCAAGAAGGGCCCAGGCAACACGACCTTCCCCTCTTCCTGGCGGTCCAACTTCAGCCTCATTTATCGGAGGATCGATGCCGTCTATCAATCAACAACAATCACCGTCCCCCGCACCTGGTCACGATCCTCTTTCTGCGTTGTCGTCGCAGGGACGCTTGTCTCTCCAGGCACAATCTATGAATCAACCGTTGGTCCCAAACCAACCGACGAATATTAACCCTCCGTCGTCAGACCCGTTCATGTCTCAAGCAGGAGCAGGACAGCAACTTGCTCGCCAGCGCCAGCCCCAACAACAACAGCAGCAGCAGCAGCAGCTTCAACACAAGAAACAGTTCATAAACGGGCTTGCTAGTGTCCATCACGCCCGCAAAGACCCCCTCCCTCCTGCCCTCACCGGCATTCCGTACCCTGTGGGCTTTGATCCAACCCATTCCAGATGGAAGTCTCTGGAAGCGTCACAAACGGAACCGGGGTCCGTCATGCTAGCAGGAAAGCCTGTTGACCTGTACAAACTATACGCGGCTGTGAACGCTGGCGGTGGGTGGGCTAAAGTGAGCATCGTTTGATTTTCACTCACATACTAGGCGCTAAATGTGGTCGATCAAGTTGACGCAAGAGCGTCTTTGGTCTTCTATTGCTCTGGCCTTTGATCTCCCCGAGACGTACCTTGTGAACGGAGTCCCCACGGCAGTCGCACAGATGCTGGGACAGTACTACAAGGCGATACTTTTGCCCTTTGAAGAGTTGAACCGCAAGCAACGCCCCATGCACGGCGTGCCAGGACAAGCTGGACAGTCACAACAAGCTGGGCAACATAGCATGGCGCCTGGCCAAATACCCGGCGGGGATATGAGTGCGCAAGGGGTCATACCCCCAGTAATCCCTCACATGGATGGGGGTTCGGCGCTTCATCCCCAGCATCCCATTTCCTCTTCGCAGACGCAGCGACAGCAAGTGCCTGTTGGTGTGAGCGGATCCTCGGTTCAGTCACCGGATGTGCTCTCAGGAATGGGGTCAAACATCTCGCAGCCATTTCTCTCGCAGCCTTCCCCGGATGGCTCACAGCTGAGCCTCCAGGGACAGGCTCAAGATGGCCCACCTCTTTCCTTTGACGCGGACGCAGAGGGCCGTAAAAGAAAGGGAGCACCCGAAGTGGATGCCAAGCGCGCCCGTCAAAGAACCGGTACGTGTACAAGCTATTGTCCCATTCCGGAACTAAACAAGGATAATTTCAATCAGTCGATTCTCCCGACACAACAGTGGTTAGTCATTTTCTATATTGAATCAACGACGTTTGGTGTGCTAATAAAGTTGCCAGTCCAACGCTGATCGCACTTCTGCTCCTCCAGCCGGGGAAACTTCAGGCGATGGTCAGCCATCAGCCGCACCAACTACTTCTCAGCCACCCGATAGCTCACAGCGTCGAAAAGTTGAATACGTTCCGGTCCTTCGGGAGGTGGAGACCGTAGGTGGCCGAGACCTCCGTGCCATTGCCGAGGGGCACCACCGATTAACGGCACGGCACGCCTTGCGCGACATCAGCGAATGGGGAAATATAGATATTGATGCACTCACCATGAGCCTACGCTCTCGTATTTCCCTCGAAATGGGCTATGCACTCACAACATTCACTCTCCTCTCAATTATGCGTGGACAGGGAACAAGCGGCTTCCCAATCGCAAACTGCCCCGATCTCATGAACGAAGCTTTGGACTTGTTGCTAGAGGTCGCCTTCGATAAGGAAGATGAAGATGACGCATTCACAGAGACTGTAATAATCACGCACAAGCAATTAGTCGACACCATTCTCGACGATGGAAGCAAAACATTCGCGGGTCTAAGCAAGGTGCAAGGCATGAAGAACTACGATCACCTAGGACCGAAACAACGGCCCGGTGATATCCTCCTCGCCATCGTGAACATTATGCGTAACCTTTCCGTGATCCCGGACAACTACGACTATCTTGCGAACCACGAGCGTCTTCTAGCTACCATGTTACGAGTTTGCGGCGTCAAGCAGAAACAAGATGGCACCATCCATGCGGCCTCCAGTGTGCTCACACTTCGGGACCTTGTGGCTGTTCGGCGGGACGTCCTCTACCTTTTGATCAACCTATCCGGCTCTGTTCGACTTGCTCCTTCAATGGTTCTTGCAAGCACACCGTCTCCAGCCGCCTTGCAGGTCGCCAGGCGGGCATTCATGCTTATGGCATCCTTCCTTGTTGACTCATCAGAAACCGTCAACCCTTCTGAGCTATTCGTTTTAACGGGGACAAATGCCAATGTCAAACCCCCCGCTTTGGTCGATGCTGCATTGGAGGTGCTCGGTCGGTTCGGTCAACCAGATACTAACCGACAGGTGATAGCAAAAGCTGTGCCGCAAGAGTGGCTACAGCGGCTATTCAAGGCACTTATGCATCGTCTTCCAGTCGTCGACGCCGACTTCCAAATCGCGAAGCGAGAACCTTGGCTTAGCTACATAGAGAAGGTCATTATGGGGCTTTACGCCATCGCCTTCCTTGCCCCGCCGTCCATGAAGGAACAACTCAAAAAGGACCATCAGCTGGGCTTCATCAGGCTCATGCTTCGGTTAGTCAAGAAGTTTACAATAAATGTCCCCCCAGAGATGCGGCCATATTTCAGTGTCTGCGCGAAGCGGGCTGTGGAGACCTTGAAGGTGGTAGATGATGGTGAAGACGCATTCGAAATGACGCAAAACACGGGGAGTGTGACGCTGTCATTCGGGGTGGGTTATGGGGAAGTGGGAGAGGATCATGTGGAGAAGGGCACAGGGGCGCTGAGCGGGTTCCAGGAGGATGTCGTGTGGGGAATTATGTTGCAGAAGGAGGTGGATGATTCCATGTTTCGAGAGCTGGACAGCCTGGCACGTGTCGCATGAATTTGTTGTTTGTACTGTATTTTGTTTTGTATCTGATACCTGGTTTATTTATAATCATCCGCATATATGCTCTCCCTCATGTCCTCCTCAGACCTTGCTGTCCCTCCTCCTCTTTATGCCCAACAACCTGCCAGTTCGCTTGAGGGCGACCCACAAACTGATCCACAGATCCTCATCATCCCTGCCACAAGTTCTCTCAGATTCCAGCAGGGGTTTCTAGGCGCAGATGGCGAACGCGCTGCTATCGAGGGAGAACTCCAACTCAAGGGAGCCCACTCAGACCGCTGGAGAAAGCTGTCCGTCGTCATCAGAGCCTAAGCTTGTCATTCACCTGCTGAGCCTACTTTTTTCTATCCTCAAGGACCATGGACCTCCGTACTGTTGAGGCTGCATACGACCAAGTCATCGAACTCTCCCAAACCACCATTGTCCTTTACGAATCCGAGGATGACAAAGAAACTCTTCTCCAATCGTCCTTCCCCTTCGCTATCCCACTTACTTCAGATGCACCGCAGTGTATCCATACAACCCAATCATCATTGAAGCACATATTATCTGCCACGCTCCATCCAATTGACGACAGCGCACAGCCATTTTTCAAGACACTTACCGTTCATACGAGAAGGTTCATCTCCCACACGTACAGCATACCTGTTTCTCCGGTTACGCGTACCCTAGACAATCCCTCCCCAGTACAAGTTGAAATCCCGAGGACAACGTTCACCTGCGTCGAGCCGGTTCCTATCTACGTTACTGTACCGCCTCCACGCCGGGAGCTTGTCGTTGAAGAGGGTCTCAGATTGCGGAATATCAAAGCTGAACTCATCAGGATCGTCCGTGTCGTAGATGGGGCACAAACCGACGAGAGCAGCTTGGGTGATGTGGATATTCCGTCTGACTTTGGCGACGAAACCGAGGAAGATGACAATCGTATTGGATCCGCTCCGTTGGGGATTTCTTTCCCGACCCATGAGAAGCGTGCTGATCCTTCCTCATCCACCGCGCCCTACTCCAACTCCAATGATCCTCCTCAAAGTCGTGGCTCGTCATATCGGACGGTGATATCACGTTCAGGTGCCCTGTGTCGCTTCCACGCCTCACTGCCCGTGCGTCTCCGATTTATCTTACATCAGTCGTCGCCATCGTCGTCACCATCACATTCTACACATCCTCTTCCGGCTGGTGACTTTGCTTCCACCGGTAGTGATGCCGAATGCGCGTCAATCACCCAAACTACCCTCCTCCATTCCGTTTCATTCCGCATCCGGGTGCACGCCACTTTCAGAAACACATCCAATCATACCGAGCGGGTTTCCACCATAACCATCCCAATCACCTTCCTCCCATCTCCGGCACCCCTTCCCGAAGTGGAGGAATCTGTTGACTCTGCTTACCACAAAAAGCATGACCGTCCACCCATAAGGACCAATCGGCGCGATGATGATGCAGACGCTGCGCCTCACTACGATTATGAAGAAGGTCAGGCAGGGCCAAGCTACTTAGCCTCGGGCGCTCCTCCACCGTTTGAAGAGCGTGATGCTCCACCTCCTTTTTTCTCAACATCTTTTCCATCATCATCTAGACTACCCACCTTTCTAGAGTCCGAGCAGGAGATCTTCATCCCTCCGGCCGAGGAAAGCGCTGCAGCGCCTCCTCCATTGATGCCGCTCCTCGAACAAGTTATTGAAGGAGAGGGCATTCTGTTTGGTTTCCCGGTATCGTCGCAGTTTAGTGGACATACCGAGGTGGATCGCAATGAAGCATCTACGCCACCCCCTTCGGTGGAGATGGCAACGCTGGATCCGAACGTGACTGGGTTCGTGCGACTTGACGTTGACGTTCCAGAGCACACCATCCAGGTTACGATACAACAGGAAGACCAAATTACGACAGGTGAAGCGCCACCGCCACCGCCACCTCCAATGGACGACCCATCCGATCCGCCACCGTCTATACACTCCGAATATCGTTCACGAGAGGGCGTCGCACACCAAGCCACTGCGATGACCCCAGCTACGGAGCTCCCAGCCCCTCAAATAACTCCGGGAATGACTGTGCAAACCCAAGCACATGTGAGTGCACCCCCACCGTACCTTGTCCGAGATGGGGCGGAGCACGAGCAGGTAGCAAGACCGCCGCCTTACGTCGATTTCATGCCACCTCACGGGAGTTGCTAAGGTTCTAGAAACCAAAAGCAGACAATTCACTTCGTTGGGGGTTGTCCTTATATCAGAATGATGCGACCGTATTACTGGTAACAAGACGGGATGGAATGTAGCATATGTATAAATTGGGAGAATGACAACAGGAGGTTGGCAAGAGTGAAGAGCATTGAAGCCCGTCATGAGTGGTGTAAAAGAACTGAGGGGGAAAGCTTTAAGCTTTAACAATTGCATGCATCCCTACCCTTCGCTTGGTTCTCGTCAAGATTAACAGCATCTTGAGTGCCAGGACGATTCCCGGCGGTACCTGGCCGACCAGCTGCCCCGCGCGATGAGGCAAGGATAGACTCAATGGGAATATTCTTGGCTGCGCAGCCAAAGCAATGACGTAGGTGAGGAGACGGGATGAGTCACCTTAGGAACAACCACGTACCAATTTCCGTAAACACCTCGACTACGCCCTCACCCGTCTTTGCAGACGTCTCAAAGAACAAGAGCCCAGCCTCCTGCGCATAGGCTTGTGCCTCTTCACGGGGAACCTGACGTGGGTTCTCTGTCTCAGCGCCCGAGGTAGCAGCCTCACCGGGGGTAGCAGTCGCGTCATCGGCTTCGTCTTCCGACTCGGCGGTGGCGCTGCTCCCCGAGCCAGATGGTGAAGGTTGTACAAGGTCGATCTTGTTTCCTGCGAGTGCAATGACGATATTTGGATTCGCCTGCCGCTGTAGCTCCTTCACCCATGTCTTTGCCTTTTCAAGGCTGGAGGCTTTTGTTACGTCATACACGACTACGGCCGCTTGGGCGTTGCGGTAATACATTGGCTGAGAATTGGGAACGTACATTCATCAAAGTTGCTTTTGGGTCAGAATCTTTCGTCAGAGAACGATGGTGGTAACATGCTCACAGCCAGAGGAGTGGAAACGTTCTTGGCCAGCAGTGTCCCAGATCTCATAACGGAGTACGCGGTCTTCGAGGCGGCATTTCTGTGTGAGGAATGCAGCGCCTATTGTAGGCTCCTTGTTGGCTTGGAATTCGTTGTTGACCTAAGCCGGTTAGTTGATGGGAAAGAAAGATCCGTGGTACAATGGGAGACTACATACGAAGCGAAGGACGACGGAAGATTTACCAACGGCAGCTTCGCCTGGGCAATAACACCTGTCAGTATTACGTAGGAGAGTAGAGCGAGCCCACAAGTGGCTCTTATCCTAGAAAAAGAGACGTACCAAGTAGAACAAGCTTGACCTGGACAGACTTATCTGCAGAACCAGATGCGGCATCAGCCATTTGAGGTGTGGATGTAGGGAATGGAGATGGGAGAAAGACGGTTGATGGTGAGCAAGCAAAATCAAGTTATTGTAACAACGAAAGAGGCGCGACGTCGATGATGGACAGCCTTCGGAGTGCCCGAGTCCTGACGCGGTCCGCCTAGCCGACATCATTGAGTCAATGGCACGACCCAGATTCATCCAAACCGAAAGAATTTATTTTTCCCTGTTCTTTACACGATTTGACTAACTCTGGACCAACCAACGGTGCGAAAGTCTAAAACGGGTGGCTCCGGTACTTGATCTCACGTCCGTGATGATCGATAATGACCTGGACATCCATTGCCAACATTAATGACCGCGCATTCCAGCGCTTAGCGCTTAACGCTTAACTCTCAGGTTCTGGGGACGCGCCGCTGTCGACAGAATAAACGTTGACCTCACGAATTGCCATCCAAGGGACTTGGACGCTGCTCTCCTGCATTGCAAGCATGCACTTCGGTATGTGCCATAGCCCCCGCGGGCTGTATCCTGACCGTAATTGTTGCGTTTCACGAAAGGTTCTGCACTCGCTGAATTTCGCCCTACTCCCGCTAGCATTCCTCCACAGAATGCCGGATTTACCCTCAGCACACCACATGGTCTCCCTGTCAACTTTCACCCCCTGGTATGTGTCTTGTGTTAATATTCTACACGGGACGCTTCAAGGCACTTTTGCCTTCAGAACCCTCTCGAGTTTCTCTTGCGTGCGGCACAAATATACCCGAGAAACTCGCACTTGCCCATCCGGATGTGCAGTTCCCCGTCTTCTACACGTACTCCGTTTGGTATGATTTACTTTGTCTAGCCTTTCCTATTTTAACGCGGTTTTAAAGGGCACAACGGGTACAGAACTTTGCATATGGTCTCCTTCAGGCTGGTATTCGACCCAGCGATAGAATTGCTGTCCTCTCGCCGAACTCGTACGTCCACCTGAGCTTTCAGAAAGTCGGCGCATGATTCAATGACCCCAGACCCATGATCGCAGGTGACAACATCCTACCATTTATTGCGGCATACGTTACTCATCTATATTTCCAGAGGCACTTCAAGGGGTCATCGGCGCCCGTGCAATCGTAACGACCATCAATATCCGTCTCACTAAGCACGAGATCGACTACATCCTGATGCACTGCGGCACAAAGCTCATTTTTGTAGATCATGAATACAAACACCTCGTCAGTGATGTTAAGGCCCGTATAATCGTGTGCAACGACACTGGCCGTGCCGGCGACCCGTATGAAGATTTCTTAGCTGCCGGCAGAGCATTCAGCCAAGAGAAAGGTTGGGCCGGCCTCGAGATGGACTCGGATGAGAATAAGCCTCTGTCTTTAAACTACACGTACGTCCCTTGAATTGTTCAATCCGTCATGGCTTTAAAACTTCCCGAAGATCGGGTACGACCGGACGGGTAGGCCTACCTCGAGCATTACATGAACTGCGATCCTTACCCTCATGTTCGTCCAGCCAAAGGGTGTGCTGACGACACTAAGAGGTGAATCCTCGTTAGTCTCGTATTACTTGGACTTGTCAACATGTTCTCGCAATATTTTCAGGTACATATCTTGCCTCAATCGCCAATGCCTTCGAGGCACAGTGAGTGCCGTTGAACTTTAAAGTATCACAGCTCGTCGGCGCTCACACTACATGTTAGGTTGGATAAGGAATCCACATACCTGTGGTGAGGTCACATACCCACTGGCACCGCTCGAATCACAGACCAGGTTAATTGTCCGCTTCCCTCAGGACTCTTCCCATGTTCCATGCCGCCGGCTGGACATTTCCTTGGTCAATCACCTTCTCGTTTTCCACACAGGTGCGCGGCCTATCCCCTCTTCAGAGTAGTCTCTGCAAATCTCACTTATTATTAGATCACCCTGAGAGCCATGGACTACTCCCTAATCTGGAAGCACCTTTTGAACTCTCGTGTCACACATTACTGTGGGGCCCCACAGTTCAGGTACGTTGCCGCCTCACAAGGAATACTAAAGAGATTCACAATCATCAATAAAGATCGGGATCATGAACCACCCTAGCGCAAAGAAACTTACACATCCGATCAAGACAATAATCGCAGGAGCTGCCCCCACTGCTCATTTACTCGCTCAGTTAGAGTCAAAAGGTTTTCAGTCCGTCCATGTCTACGGCTTGACGTATGTCCATGCTAGTCCCTCTTTCTCTAGCAATGCTAAGCCGACCTACTAATCGCAGCGAGACTTACGGACCCTTCACTCGCAACTACCCACAGCCTTCTTGGAATGCGCTCCCCTCCTCCGAACGCGCCAAACTTACAGCTCGGCAGGGACACGCCTTCGCCACCTCTTTCCCGCTTCGCGTCATTCACCCTACAAAAAACTCCCGGTGAAAAGCTCGTGGATGTTCCGCGCGATGGAAAAACGGTGGGCGAGATCGTCCTACGTGGGAACATCGTCATGCAAGGTTACTTCCAAGACACCGAGGCGACAGCTCGTGCGTTCGATGGTGGATACTTCCACTCCGGTGATTTGGCCGTGTGGCATCCGGATGGATCTGTACAGATTCTAGACAGGATCAAAGATATCATCATCTCTGGAGGAGAGGTACGTATACTATCTCCGTCCTCAACTTCATCTCGGCTTTCTCAGCGCAACGGCCCGCCGGTCCATCTAGAATGCGTCCTCGCTCGCGATAGAACAAGGTAATTGAGTTGGCCCCCTTCCTCTGTTACTCCATAGTATTTACCTGTGATGGCAGAATTAGCAAGTCATCCTGACGTCCTCGAGGTATCTGTCGTAGGACGCGAGCATCCTATTTGGGGTGAACGTCCCATGGCCTTTGTAATTCTGCACACCGAGTCCGCACGGCGTTGGGCTGGGAAACACGCCGAGTTCTCATCGGTACTCAAAGCCCATGCTCGCCAGCGTCTGCCTGGCTTCGCTACACCCGAATGGGTGGTCATCGTCGAAGAGCTACCGGTATGTTCCTTTCGTTACGCACGTCCACATGACATTTTCAAAAGGCCATCACTAGAAAACGTCAACCGGAAAGATCACGAAGACCGTTCTGCGCAAACGGGCAGCTTCTGCAAAGTTGTAGATATAGCCGCGTACGGTCTAGTGTGACATGTACTGTACTACGACGTGATAATGAAAAGTGAAAAAGGTGGTGCGCATGTATGTGAGAATAAATAAAGAGACAAAATTGGAAGTGATATACAGTAACGAACACTATGCATGCTAGATGGTACTGTATCATTTTCAACTGCCCCATTCGGTGCTTCTAGTTTGTGCCAAATAGAGAAAGTCTTAGAATGCAGAACTATAAACATTATCGTCGTCCAAGGAACACGATTTCGTAACTAAACAATATTTGAGATTACGCGGGCAAAAGCATAAATCCTCCATGGACCGGTTGGAGCAGGTGATCCAGAATGGATACCTCCAGGTAGTCCTTGCTGAACACAACGTGGTGCAATTTCGGAATGTCTGTGTGCGTGGCCGCGTCCCCCCTGTGACACTCTAATCATTTTGCCCTTGTAGTACAATACTTGTTTTCGGAGTCTTTCAACATTACTATAATACACAAGTTTCTTACACATAACTACGTTGTCTGAACATATGAATGCACTAACCCACGGTTCCCGTCAAACCCATCAACCCGTGCCAAGCCCGCACCCGTAGGCGTGGGTGCGGGGTGCGGGTTGCCAAAAAAAAACCCCAGGGTGACACCGTTCCCACACACCACAATTCCGTCGATTCAATTAACTTAAGCAGTTAGGGAAAATCACGGGCCCACATCTTCCATTCCACGAACAAGGAATGGAGCCGCGATGCAAAAGTATAATAAACTGTTCCGTCAATACTGTCGGCATGGAGCCAACCATTGTGCAAACATTCGCTAAGCGCAGGCCCATCTTCTCCGGTTATGGGGTAAGGTCGAGTTATTGAACAGTTACGAAGGACGTCGGAGAAGATGCGAGCGATAGGAGGCCTCTGAAGGTCGGTTATGAGTGGTAGACCCCTTGAGAAATTGCTGCTTGTTTCGAGTCGTAAGAAAAGTTCACGCATACTGATTTCTCTCATGAATAACTCCCACGTGTAAAGTCGGTCGGGAGTACCCTTGAGTGCACGATAAGACTGAATACGATATCAGTAATGTGTTCCGACGTCATAAATAAACATACACTATGAGTAGTAATCACTTCCACTAAGTCACAGATTGCTCCCACATGGCCTCCGGTGTGATTAAAGACGGCATCGAAGAATGATGGATGGAAGTAGTACTCGGGTGAGGAGAATCGTTTGCGAATGAGGTCATCGAACTCCGTTCGGGAGAAAAGGAGTCCGACGGCACCGGTGTCATCATCATGGTCAATGGGGCGTAATGTCACTCTCTGCCGGTCGCTGAGAGTGATCGGTGTACCTCGTATCATGATGCGAGAAGTCGGACTGCCATAGCTCGCAAAGGCGATGGCAAATTGATCTTCGTGATTCGGTAATTCTTTGAAAAATTGACCCCAAAGGCCGAAGTCTTCGTACGACGACTGTGCTCCATCAAAAATGAAGAATGTTTTCTTGCCTTCTTGCCAACCCTTTGTACGCAGTTGAGCTTCCCAACCACCAATCTCCCTTACCTTCTCAGGATCCCACATAAACACCATAATGACACGGGCTGCTGGTTCTTGCTGAAGGATATACTGCTCAAGTAATTTAGTGAGCACCGTCTTGCCACTTCCGGGGGTGCCGCGAACCTGCAGAGTATCAGGAAGTGTTGAGAATATTCAACGCCATAACAGTACCAGAATAAAGGAGTTTTTCTTTAGCTTTTTGTATAAAGCTGAGACCGTATCGTTTCGCAAAGTTATACGCGCTGATGTCAATGTGAGTGAAGATAAAACGGATATTACCCACATGGGGGTAGGAGGGAATACTGCGACACAGAGGGAGTGGACAAGCGAGGCCGTATGAACGGTCGTTGATCTATCGTATTTGGTGGACGGTAGTTGGAATACAAGCATCTCCACAGGTCACGGACAACATGGTCAGATGAAGCACTCACGACTAAGAGGTAATCGCATTGGACCGCCCACGCCACTCGGTAGGGCAACGAAAACATGGAGATAACCACGAAGTGGCTTAGGCCATACTTCAGAAATTGTAGAATACATCGTTTCAAGTTCCACCAACGATTTAGGTTGGTCGTTGGCATTGGGCCGATATTCGCCACACATTATCTTGTCATCCACCGCACTAAGAGCCACATCAACCTGCGGATGTAATGAGCCAGCAGAGGCCATTCGTTACATTAATGCATAGAGGTCATGATATAATGCACCTTCGTTAAAGAGAGATCCGAAGGGCTACATTGGACGATGAACTGGACCTGCTGTTCTTCATAAATTCGTTTCTTTAGGGCGTCAATGGTACAGTCAGGTGAAATGGAGATGCTAAAAACGGTGCGTTTGCCTTCGATGTAGCACCAGAGTTCAGTCATTGGGTCGCAAAGGTTGGTGGTTGGCGGGCAGTTGGTGGACGGTATCGTGGTGTGGCGATTTAACAGCAATCAACATCAATAGAGGGGAGAGATCATTCCTAAGGAAGTATGTAATCAGGGGTGTTTTGGAAGACGTAGTGCGGGTATCTGTAAAACGTGAGCGCTACGCGTCACTAAGGGTTGGATTGTCAAGACACTGCACCGCACTTTTCCACACCTGCTGTGATGCTCTAGGAAATCTTGAGAACTGTGCTTCCCTCGTGAAGACTGTCCGGTGCCCTGGCTGCGATGCTTGCTCCTCTTTGACTTTGACCTGCTGCCCTTCTCGCCCCCCTGATCTGACCGCTTTCCTTCAAATGATGCACCATTACATCCATTAGGCGCCTCTGTTCTCCGAGTTCGATGCGATAGAATTGCATTGCGTCTGACCCTTCTACCTGTGGGTCATCGAGAGTCATCTCAACGTTGTTCAAGGTGACCGCAGGTGGGTCCATCCACACATGGTGTGCGCCTGCCACTCCTGCTGTCCTTTCCGCTGTCGCTGCTCATCCCACTGTGTTCACCTCCGCCGATGCCACTTTCGCCAAGTGATCTTTGTTGTCTGTGTCTTCATCGTCTTCAGCAACCCACCAACCGAGTTCCCTTAGCAAGTTAAAAGATCATCGATCCAATACTTCGCCATCCGACCGGTGATCCCGTGCGACAGCTTAACGAATGGATTGTGGCACTAGGATTGGAAGTGAACGAGTAGGATGACGTTTGGTTCAGAACCTTGGTTCGAACCTGAACCTAGCAGAACCGGACCGCTCAGAGCGCCCGTCAGCCACCAGTTTTGGGATTTGTTGTCTCTTCTTACTCTCTTCAACGAAGAGGCGAAATACGGGTTATATGCAGATGACTCTCTTCAACTGGTGGCAGGGGTGTACGGAATGACAAGAGGGGCGTTCACAGATTAGAAGGGGAAGGTGAAATACAGAGTCATCATTTCGTGTCATCGATCATCATCAACAACGTGGTTAATTTATCGCCACGTAGTTTGTCTCGACCTTTTCCAATTAGTGGATTATAATAAAGCGGTTTCCAAAAAAAAAGAGAGAGAACTGCGTCAGTGCCGTCAGCCCTACATCGGTACTCAAAGCCCATGCTCACCAGCGTCTGCCTGGCTTCGCTACACCCGAATGGGTGCCAGTGGTCACTGGTCATTGTCGAAGAGCTACCGGTATGTCCCCTTCGTTACATGGCATTTTCAAAAGGCCATTAGTAGAAAACGTCAACCGGAATGATCACGAAGACCGTTCTGCGCAAACGGCTGCTTCTGCGAGGTTGTAGATATAGCCGCGTACGGTCTAGTGTGAATGTACTGTACTGGAGTGATATCATCTATGGATTGTCTGCGCTAATGCTGCATACATCATTCTGCAAGACGAAAATAATATATACGACGTGATAATGAAAGTGGAAAAGATGGTGCGCATGTATGAGAGAATTAAACGAAGAGACATTGTTGGAAGTGATATACAGCAACGAACACTATGGATGCTAGATAGTACTGTATGAGTTTCATTCATGTACGTCGGTTTTCGTTTGCCCCATTCGGTGCTTGCTAAACGTCTAGTTTGTGCCAAATGGGGCAAGTCGTAGAATGCGGAACGTCTCTCCGTCACGTTCACATATATAAACATTATCGTCTAGTCGTCCAAGGAACATGATTTCGTTACGGGCATGATCGTTTTCGGTGTCCCCGTGGCCAGGTTCGTTTCGCGCTGGTGATTTCCCCGGAGCACCGGACTTCTTCGAGGGCAAGGGAATGGAATAACGAGAAGGGGTTCGGAGAAAAGTAGTCACCGTCGTGGCTGCCGAAGACGAGCACGAAACCGGCGAGCCAATCCTCCACGTGAATATTTTGCGGCGGTTCATCTGGGTTGGTACGGCCGTATAATGTGGAAGGACATCGCGAGAAGCGTCTGCTGGTCGTAAAAGGGCATCGCTCAATTCCACTGCCTCAAATCCGCCTTGCCGCATGGCTACTAGAACAGAGCGGCCTTGCAAGTCAAATGCTTCCAGGCGTTTGACATCGCCGAGACGACCGAAGCTGACGGTTTGCCCATCGATGTCAACCTCGTCTGGGGTCCATAGGAAGCGATCTTTCAAAACAGACCTCCCTCGGCCGTCGACTATAGTCGTACTGTGGCCACCTCTAGAGGAGAAGAACAGTGAAGGGGGCCCAAAAAGCCGTGATTGTGAAAGCAGAGAAATCGGTGGGAGTAGGGGCTTCCCGGCACCAGCATTCAGTGGCGTATCTCCGGCAGCTGTCCGGGTCGATGCAGGTCCAAATGGCTGAGAAGGATCCACACAATGTTGTCGTAGGTCTTTCAGCAATACAAACTCCGTGTCTTCCTCCCGTCGTACGGGGAGATCGGGGGGGAACAGTGCTTCTCGGTACCAAGCGTGCATTCGTGATGATAACCACGGTCCTGAACGTTGGTGAGCCACGTACCGGAACATATCACTCCAAATCAAAAACATACCGTGGACAACTCCTTTCGGGTCACGATACAACCATCGTGACGGCGCCGCAACAGGAGGAACAGGGAGACCCGGAGGTGAAAACTGCATCTGAGATAAGTCTACGCCAGAGTTTCCGTTGATTTCAGGTTCGTGGACACTGCGATAATGCAAAAAGTCTGGGTACGTTGGGGGGATAATATACTCGTCCACGATAGCGGCAAGTGGGAAGATCGGTGAGAAAGACAGTTGCTGGAAAGTGGTATAAGGACCTTGAGGCGTTGCTGGCATGATATCCTCCATCCTCAGCGCTGCCCCGCTGGAAGGACGTTGGATCATGTTAGGCTGTGAAGCAGAAGGTGAAGCGCCGCCTAGAGGTGTCGTTCCGGCCGAGACCTCTGTGGTGACAGAAACAGACGACGGGACAGATAATCCAACCCTAACGTTAACGTTAGTAGTGCTCTCGACAGTAGGCGAAGCATCCATCTCTGAGCCGAGAAGATCGTCCACTTGAAGTTCGCGTGCACGCCTGCGTGCTGCTCTTCTTTCTGCTCGTCCAAGTCGGACCTCACGCACTCGAACAGTAGCAGGCTCGAGCCCGAACACATTCTGAGAGAAGACGAGGAAAACTTCGACAAGGTCATCGCCCTGCAGTTGCAATTCCAGGGAGCGGGGAGAATCTGGTAAAATGAACGTGCGCGACAGCCCAAGCGCCGTCCGATATGTGCCAGCAAAGAGTTCGACCTTTTCCCCGTTGTCACCACACAAAATAGCGAGAAAGCTGTGATTCCAGTGTCACGACACACAGTACTGAGCGAAAGGTATGACTTGCCTCTTTCTACTTGTTTCAACGGCCTTGATCATAATAGAACCCTTTGTCCCGGGTAATTTGACATATTCTAACTTTGGCGCTGGAGCTGGTGGCGGCGTGAGACCTTGTTTTCGGACGGCGCCGTCAGCGTGCTCCGCGAGTTGTATTGGAACCGCGCTATCTTCGGAACGGCGATGGGAAAATGCGTTCCCAAGAATACGCGAAAAGAAACGCGAGTGAGGTTGTGCGGAAATTGGCGGAGGATATGCCGCCACGTCAGAGCTCCGGGACTGAGCAGGGCCAATAGGACTAGACGAGGAAGGAGGTCGCTGGTCTGGATGTTCCCGTGTTCGAACATCTTGCGATTCCCAAGGCAGGGGAGTTGTCGGAAGCTGCCCATCCGGTTGCCCAGCGGCACCTGGAAGGATTCCATCTAACACCGACCATCGTCGTCTACGGCGCCTGCTACCAAGTGTATCGTTACTCTGCCTAGCGCGGCTGCTCTGTGAATTCAAGGAGACTGGGCTGCTAGGTACATCCTCCTCACCCGTGGCAACGAGGTGTGACTGGGTAATGAGAATAGCATGTTGCGGAAGACGTGTGCCAGGTGGCGGTAGATTTGGTAAGCGACTCTCCAGGAGAGCCTCCGCGAATGATATGGGTTCGTTGGTAGGCGTATTAATTCGATTCTCGTTCTCGTCATCGTCATCGGGGTCCTGATCGGGAATCGGGGACTCCGTGAGTGGTAAGCTCATTGAATTCACCGTTTGAGCAGGACCAGGAGGCGGGGAACATGCAAGAGCCTGTCGAAAGGTAAGGAGGGTGGGTGTAGGAGATGGCGGTATGACAGGACGGGGCTCAACACGGACTCTGGAGAGATCAAGTTCAGACGGGCGTGTCGCTCGACGAAATCCCGTTGGAGTAAGCGTCGTCGTCGAAATGGGTCGAACTCTACGCGAAGCCGCTCCATCCATGCCCGAGACATTGCTAGTTGTTGACTCCACGGGAACAATCGAACTTGTTCGCTCGTCCAACGCCTGGCTACCACTCGCTCCAGCTGCGACAACATTGATCGCCTCATCGTCACTGTGGGATCCTTCCATCCAATCAGCTTTCACATCTGAATCCAGATTGTTGTCCATCTCAATGACTCCGGTTCCTCGTCGAGAGATTGTTCCTCTCAAGACATCATTGACAGATGTACTCCGACCACGGGCTACTTGAATAGACGAAGCAGAGCGCTGTCTCAGAGGTTGCGGAGATGGAGTTACACTCATGTAAGAAGGGGGAGGACTCAATGGCGGATAGCCTATAGCAGGTGGGGGAGAAAAAAATGGCTGGATAGGTGTATGGGGCGGTGTCTTGGCTTTCCTACGTTGTGACCCTTTCCGAGAGGCAAGTGTGGTAGTAGTAGAGGGTGAACTGCGCACGGACGAGCTCTTGTCCATGTTCGGTGGAGAGATTTTCTCAAGAGAGAAAACGTCATTTGACGTAGAATCTCGATGTGGACCCCGCTTTGCTTCTTCTCTGCGTAACTTCTCTCTTTCGCGGCGAATCTCGACGTCTAGACGCCATTCAACCGCCTTTTTTATCTCGTCGAGAGCGTAAACGCGCACACCGTCGCGACGGCCGGAAATAGCAACAAGGACACCTCGGTGTTCCATTACCACAACGCTCTTGAAGCTGACACGACGAATCAAGGCGTAAGGCGCGGGAGCTGGGGGTGAGACTAGTGGCAACACATCGAGACCTTGAGCATGGCAAAGGAGAAGGTAATGGGGAGCCAGGAATGCACCGCTAGTGGGCGGGGTGCTGAAATGAGAAGGGACAAGTGTTCCGTAAGGACAGTCAAAGAAAGGCCCAGTTCAGTCAAGGATGGAGATGGTAAGGGGGTGGGGGGTCGATGGTCTGGGTGTCGGCACGGGGAAGACTCCCGTGAGGGAAGAGTGGAACCTTCCGGAGTATTTGTTCGTTCTTGGTTTGTTACGGCACCTGGAGGGGCGGTGCGTTGTCACGTCGATGGATGAGGTGGGAGAAAAAACCAGACAGGCGGCTGGAGGATCGACCCTGTGTAAAATACAGGTCATGAATAAAGAGAATGGCGAGAATAGCAAGGGAGAGATCAACGCACATCGATAGCCGAGCGAGATCGCACGTTTCCTCGCCCTGAAGGTGGGGGTGCACCGGCACCCGACACGAAACCTCTCTGCACGGGGGTCGTACCATCATCGTCACTTTGAGAAGGAAGGTCTGGTCCTTGAGCAAGCGCAGGAGAACGCTGCGGCTCTGTTACTCGGAGAACAGGAAGGCTATGCGTGCTGGCAGAGTCACGAATGCTTGCAGAGGGACTGCCAGAAATTGGGGATGGGACATTAGGGTTTGACTCTAGTATTGACGGATGGTTTGTCTTGTTAACGTTAACTTGCTGCGCGTTGTCCACCTTGAGAGTATCAGCCGCGGTCGGGGGCTCTTGATGACGAGGGTGATCTGGGTCAAAAGGATGCGTAGAATCGTTCCAGCGGGCAAGTCCTTCTTCTACTGAGGTTACCTGGGGTGCCAAAAGAACAGACTGCTGGGCCATGCGAGGAGGTTGGAGGTTGGAGAGCTTGTCTCTAGGCTGAACTGAGACCAGCAGAGGCTGGGGCTCCTCGTCTATTCTAACCATATAAAGATAACCTTTCGCACGATCAGGCCCGGGCCCCGAAGGAACCCATCGACTCATCCAGAATTTTTTTGGATAAATTTTTTTTTCTTTTCACCGAGGAGACATGGTCACATGCCCAGTAACGACAAAATCTCAATCCTCTTCCTCCTCATCACCACCTTCTGTCTTCTTGGCAGCTGCCGCGGCACGTTTGCGCTTCACACGCCCAGGGCGACCCCCTCCGTATGGTGACGTAAGGGCAAAGTCGATGTGTTTTTGAGAGTCAAGGCGAACCACGAACGAGGGGACATTTACGATTTGCTTCCCTACCCTGTAGTTGCATGCGACACGATTAAAGTCACCAGCTGAGAGAGCCTAGAAGGATGCCGCACCGAATATGACGTTGCCTGATCAAGACTCGTGCATGATGAATGCTCTTGGCAAGGCCAAGTTTGAATACTTGTGTTTGCAAGCGACGCTCCAAAAAGTCCTCAATCTTGAGGGCAAGCACGTAATCAAGGCGCATGCGCGTCTCGTCGAGCACGCCAATGCGCACAAGTCGACGAATGAGCGCATTGCCTTCGAACAGACGCTTCGGGTCTTTGTCATCGAGTTTGAGCAGTTCACGCGCAGCACGACGGATTTTTGAGAGGATGAGGGCAATACGCCAAATCTCACGCTTATTGCGTAGGCCAAACTCGCCTGCAAGCTGATCATTGCTTGTGAGACGGCAAACACAACACACAATAGCATGCGGGAGTGCGAACCTTTAGTTCGGCATCAAGACGCGCAGATCCGAAAGGCCGACGGGGGACCTTATAACTGCACACATATACATAGGGCACGGCCGTAATCAGCGTCGTGTGTCCCTCCACTAGAGTGGATCTTGAATAATAAAAGTGCTCACGTCTTGGAATGGTTCCTCTGGGCCCTAAATGCAACGCATCAGAAACAATACTTTCTATGTTTTGTTACTGTTACCTGGGCATTTCTCTTGAGGATAGGGACGACGCCTACGTGCTTAAGGAAGAATAGCTGGACCGAAGCACTTCAACAAGGTTTGCATGGCGTGGTACAACTGTATAGCTAAGTTTGAAGCCACTCGGCAAATACCGGGAGTACAATCATCCACATCCAGCAAGTGCATACTCTCCTCCTCGTCAACAACGATCGTACGTATTCTCTTAGTCTCGTCTGCCCTCTTGTAAACTAACGTTATGCAGAGTCCTCGAAATGCCGCACTCTTTTGGTTACAGGGCGCGTACGCGTCATATGTTCAAGAGGGGTTTCAAAGGTATATATTCCATTCGTACTCTACGGAATAGAAAGAAACCTGACCTTCATAGAACATGGTCACGTCAAGATTTCGACCTATCTGATTCCCTACCGGATTGGAGATATCGTTGACATCAAGGCAAATGCAGCACAGCAAAAGGGCATGCCCCACAAGTTTTACCATGGGTCCGATTTCGTCACTTTTTCAAGCTTCACAGCTCTATAACTTGCTTCACAGACGGACCGGAATTGTGTATAACGTCACTCCTCATGCCGTTGGTGTTATCGTTAACAAAATCGTCGGAAATCGCTACATTGAGAAGCGTGTCAACATCCGCATAGAGCACATTCGTCACTCAAAGTGTCGACAGGAGTTCTTGGACAGAGTGAAGCGTAACCACGATGCCCATGCAGAGGCTAAGGCCAAAGGCGGTATGTGGGTTGGCGTGAGAACTTAATTCTGTACACTTATGCGCCTTTATCCGTAGAACGCGTCAGTTTAAAGCGAGTTCCGGTCCTCCCTCGCGGTGCGCGCACCGTTTCTGTAACAGACAACACACCGCAAACCATTGTGCCTGTACCATATGAGACTACCATTTAAAAATGACATGGGATCGCTTCCTCATTTCCACACGCTTCACCTGTGGTCTGTTATATGCCACTCAATGAGATAATACTTCTGCAGTTCTTCACACATAAAGAGTCCAAGTCTGGTCACCATAGCATGATGAGAATCAAATTCAAACTAGATACCATGCCCCTATGATACCAAAGAACCCAAGTATAATTGCCGGCCAAGTACCAGCTGAAAGACTCGCAGGCACGCCATTACCATTGAATGGCACGAAAGCGGCCGTCGCAGACGGCATCGCGCTGCTCGCACCGCCAGTCCCGCCACCAGTGAGATTTGCGCCGTTAGGCTACAGAGGAGAATTTAGCCGGAACAAAAGGAAGAGGGATAGGGATTTACACCGATAGGACGTGAATTGTCCTGAAATTGACAACTGGCCCCATCGCAGAGGCAGGCCCCCTTGATAGGATCCCACCATGGGGTGGAACAATTCGCGGGCACTATGCTAACGTGTCACCTACGGGACAGATACGGGGTGTGGGCATTATGCATTATGACTTACGGCGATAGCGGGGGGCCTGGCCATTAGAAGTGTCTTGCTGTGGATTAGGGTTTGATGGAGAAGGCTCCTCCACGGGACAACCATACTGTGTGATGTCATCAAAAATGAAGTAACCGAGGCAGATTCCCTGGACTGACACATGTGAAGAAAGGAAAATCCGAGAAGTCACAGCGGTCGAGTAGACCCTGCTCGTTGGCGGGATGCCATCGCATACACTTTGATTGACTTGTGGTGTTGAACATTTGAGGGGTCGAATGAATTTAATTGGGAGAGGGGAACTGGGTTCTGAACCCAGGCTAACAGCTGTTCCGTTGAAACAATCCAGACTGTCACCCCAAATCAGAATGCGGCGCTGCAAAAAAAGTAAAATATGCAAGATAACTCACCCCCTTCCTTCATTTGTGCCCAATCGAGGAATGAGTTTATCATACTGATCGTTGAATTCGATACCTCAACGCCAGGATATGTGGTCTAGAATAAATGATGAGTAAAAGAAGCTACAACCGGGTGGTAGCTCCGCACCGCCGTATGAATAGGGTGAGTGTAAAGCCCAAATGGTTGCCGATTACCGTTATAGTGTGCGAGGAAGGTATCTTGCATGTACGCTAAGGTTGCACTATCATTGACCGTGCTCGAGCCATCGGCGGGATCACTTATGGAACACGTCAATCGAGGATGGTTGAAATTTTGGCAAAAAGGCTCACAACCAGGGATCCATAAGATGGACGCCAGACTGACCACGAGTATCGAACATAGCATACATGGGTACTTCCCAGAAACCGGGAAGTTTTGGCTGTCCTTTGCACAAGCCGTTGCCATTAAGACAATCATTTGCCATTCCGTAGTCAAGGGTGTAAGGCCAGAAAGCATCGGTATAATTTTCCGTAACGGGGATAGAAGCACTCGAACTCGAATCATACGTGAAGCCAACAGCGGCGAGATGTTTCAGGGTGTCGGTAGTGTAGTTCAAATACGGTGCACGGAAACCAATGATACTTGAAAGAGGAATGCCAGCAAGTGCGTTAAGAGCGATGAGGTTGCCATCAACCTCATCGTTGGGTGGTGTACCGACATGGGTCATGCTATGAGTAGGGTCAATTAGAACAGGTCGAATGGAAGACCAAATGGAAGAGGATAGGAATGACCTACGTATGGTCAGCGATCTCGTTTCCAGCGACGAACCAGTCGGTGACGAGAGTATAGTTCGTGTAATTTAGGGATACATAATAGGTTATCACGGGCGGACAGCCATTCGGATTCTTACGCTGAGCAAGGAACTGATTGACTGAGTCAAGTGTGTAGGATTGGATGGCATCGTCGGCGGTATAGACGATAAATTGAGGGACATCACTCTGGGCACAAGCAAAATCAGAAATTTATCGGTGAAACGGCGATAGTGATCAAAGCCAGAACTCGCTTCCTTGAGTAAGAAAGCGGTGACGGGGCAGCAAGAGAGAGCAGGTGATTCAAGAAAAGGTCCTTACAGGACTCAGTCCACCTGGCGGGCTCGTGCTAGCGCAATTGCATTTTGGGAGCTTGCAAGCTGAAGCGTCGCAAGAGTATCCCGCGGCATCGGAGCTACTTGTTGGGCCACTAATACCGCCGTCCTGGGCCAGAGAGAGAGCCGATAAAACGAGCAAAAGGAGCGGAACGACCAGCATTGGAGAGAATAATAAAATGAAAGGAGATGCCTGTGGCAGGGGCAAGGAGGCTCAGAAGCGAGGGGCGGGTTTAAGAGAGCGTGAATAGAGAAACAAGAGCAGCTCAGATCGACTTGAAGATGGAAATTGGGGGTCATGATGCCGGTCAGCCAAAATGCATGCCAAAATAATAAGCGAGGTGGCATCTTGGTCCGAGGAGAGAAGAACACAACAAGCCGAAAAATTTGACCGTCTGAAAGTAATAAAAATAGACGGCAATTCATTTTCCGTGCCATATTGCTGTAAGTTACATATAGTACGTGTTCATGAGGGCCAACCAAGTCAGGTCGTGAAATGCCGTAGGAAAGCTTCTTTCATTTCATCCTTCCTTATCACGTGGCTAAAACGTCTATAAAGCCCGCTCCGACGCGTTTCAATTTATTTTGTCTTCCGCACCTCAAGTCAAATTGCAGGCCCTCGTCATATTTCCCCATGACTGGTCTGTGCCAATGCAGGGCGGATAGGAATGCTCGGTCATCTCAGTGCCCGTCGCCTCTTGGGGTGACACGCATATTTCACCTTCTCTGTGGGACGTGCAGGGCCGGCAGTTCGTACATCCATTATCCATTCACATAGTCTGGGAATCATTCCAAGTGGCGAATCAGCCAATGTATCGAACTCGAACCAGAATCCGCTCGGCTTCGGTTCACGAGGTACCATATTACTGATGTGACCAACTCTAAAAAATTTCCTCCGACGAGTTGCGTTGTTGTTCGACTGTTCCATTAGTTTATTCTGCTTTGGTATATAATGTATCTATCACCCCAACTTACACGCTTTCATTGTCACCGGTCGATTCTGCCTGAGTTTCAGCTTCAGCGTAGGTGAGGTGGTCAGAGGTACACGGGCATTACGTCTTTTAGATGAATAGATCTGTCCTTAACTATCAGGAAAATAGGTCTAAGCCGTGAGTCGCAAGGTGCGAAGCCTATAGACTTAATCCTGTGGCACAAGAAAACCGAAATGGCATGACAACATCGACGTCAAATAAGCTAAGGAAGAAGAGTCACGGGCGGCATACCAAATGAAACCCCGGTGGCAAAAAAGCAAAAAAAGCAAAAAAGGAGAGCGATACACCAAACGATATTAGACTCGATCACGTGTCCGAGAACGCGTCGCCCTGTTTACATGCGCGTCGCGTCGCGTTTGCTTCACACAACCGAGCAAAGCGTATAAAGCCGTTATGCGACCGCTCCGCCCTGCGCTTCATGGCTCCCATTAATACTACCCTCTTCCGCTCCGAATCCTCATCCAGCCTCGGCTCCTCCTCCGATGAACGGCATTTCAACCCATCCAATACGACCACGACCACGACAACGCAACCGCCGCCACCACAAAGCGCTCCCGCAAACGATTCACCGGCACCCAACTTACCATGCTCGAACAACTCTTCCACCGCACTTCCCACCCCTCGCGCGAAGAACGCGAATCGCTCGCCCGAGAACTTGACTTGTACGTCGTTACGGGAATCCACTTGTCCCTTTCCCCCGAGTCTTTGTGTTTATTTGTGTTATTTTGATTTGTACAGGGAACCAAAGTCGTGACGATCTGGTTTCAAAACCGCCGCCAGAATGAGCGCAAGGCATCCCTCAACACAGCGATATCGGCGGCAGAGCCAACTTTCCCTGTAGTAGTCCGTCCAGCATTACGCAAATGCAAGACCCGCGCCACCATCCAACACACACTCCTCCCTTCACCATACGCACATCCTCCTCCTCCCCAAAGCTCCCTAACATCACTCGCAAGACGTCCAACACTCGAAACAATGGCGCGGCGCTCCGAACTGCGTACCGCACCCCCACGTACACCAACCAAGCGTCCGGACTCGACCAAGTCGCTCTGGGACAACATGCCTTCATCTCCCTTAGCGCCGCCCAGCCCGCCAGAGCAAGAGTTTGTACAATTCGGTATGGAGATGCGCAATCATACGCGGTCTCTCGAATGGGCATGTGCGGCGGCTCGTCTGGTAGGGAAACGTTCTGGTTCTGCCGCACCGCATCGCGAAGATCCCGATGATGACGATGACGAAACGGATGAGGAAGAGGTCCACGAAGCCGTCACCCCGAAGGCGAGTCTGATCCGAGACGGGGATACCGGCAGTGACGTTTTCTGGGATGCCAGAAGCGTCCCCGGGCCTGCAAAAACGGTTGCGAATAAGGAGAAGCCGTTAAAAGACCCTGAAAATGAACTCATGGATGCCGCGTTGCTCCTCTGCGGGTTGGGACGAAATGTTGCATGACCACATGGTTGGATGATGTCTATATGTGTAACTACGATAGTGTACCTGTATGGGATGACATTACGAGGTGTGCAATACATATGGTTATGCTTCGGCCCATCCAATCTTGAAAAGCTCATAACCCATTTCATCAGCGCGACCTTGTCCATCCATTCTCTGCAGAGTCTCTTTTTCCAGTATCGATAACCGTCCGCTACCTTCCCCAAGCGAGAACGCTTCACCGACCGTAGAAGATAACCCCTCATGTCTTCCACCCGACCTGAGCGCAATGATCATCCATAGGACACCTGCAGGGCGTGCTAGCAGCTTCGTAACACAGTTGACTATCCACGATGCATGAGATGGCTCGTAAACAACGTCGGCTGCGAGGATAACGTCAAAAGGGCGGTCAAATGGCACGCTACTCGAGTTCGGCTGCGACCAATCGAGTTTTCGCACGAGGATGCCTTGTGTATCGGCATTATCGTCCACGTTGCGCTGGAGGTTTGCTAATACGTCTGGATGGAAGTCCGTGGCGACGATGATCGGCGGAGGTCCGGGGGTACGAACTTGACCGTTGGCTAGAATCTTCGCCGCAGTTATGCTGAGGAGACCTGTTCCGGCGCCGAGCTCGAGCAGGCGCAAACCGCGACCGTGTGTAGTATGGTCCAAGCTGTACTTTTCCGGATTGGCACATAGACGTTCGGCGAGAAGGATCGAGCTAGCCCAGCTCTGCAAACCCACGGAGGTATGATCTTCGCTGACAAGTGGGGCATCATTTAACTCCACTTCCACAGACGGAGCGCCCGACGCCAGGAAGGAAAATTTTCGACTAATTGCTTGCTCAGATTCCGAGCCCGTAAACAACGCCAGTAGAGAGACAGCCTCATCGACCGCGCATGTGTATGCCTCTGTTTCCGTTTCCGGTACTGAAGAAATCCACGTATCGGACCGTGCAGTGAAGCCTATGAGCCATTTTATCGCGAAGACACGTTCGAACTCGTCCATGCGTAAAATTTCTAATGCCTCGTTTCGCCTGTCAAAATCTGAAGAAGTGTCATCGTCGTCCTCTTCGGCAGAAGCATAGCCGGAATCAGGAGCAGAACTGCCGCAAACTAAATGTGCACATGGCCTGCAGTTGTTCTGGAGCCGCAAGCTCTCCACGAGCGGTGATGGGAAATAAAGGACGCGGAGGTTGGCCAATGCATCGATGACCTGATTTAGAGAGCAGTTTGAGAGGGACTTGAGTGGGGGGAGGTTGGCTGTGGGGGGAAGGGGATTCGAAAGCTTCGCCATAATTGTCTTTTGTCTATTGGTTCTATATTTTGGGTTATTCTATGGATTTTTCTATGACCTTCTATGTCCCGTTTCAACGAAAGCGAGGAGTGGACCCTTAAAATCTGTAAGGAAAATAACAGAAAATGCGATATTTGAGAGAATACCTTGAAAAGAAATGAAAAGAGAGGAATCTATTGGGGAAAGAAAACCGAGACGTTAAACGGAAGTGCTATTGGTAACAAACAGGCATCTTGGCAGTATTGATGATGGGTGTAAGACGGAGAGTTGAGTGAAAAGTGAGGCCGGTGAGGCCGTGCTCGGGCTTTACGCTTTACGGCTACGCGCTGGGACCAATCAAAAGACCGGGAATGGAAAAAATTGCACAAATTACACCAGATAAGATAGTGTCTGTGAATTATCCGCTGGCGCCCAATCACTAGATCACTAGTCACTTACCATGACACAACAAGTCGTCACCGTCACCTACGATCTCGTAGTTCCAGACGGAACACATCGCCCAAAACCAGAGTCATCTACATCTCATACGCGACCAGTTGCACCCAGTGCGAGTGGCCAGAAAGAATATTATGACGCGCTCCGAGCTGCAATCGACGAGATAAAGGAAGTGACGGGTCATGAGCTCACGGCCTGGAGGGATGCCGTTGGAAATGAGGAACTTGGAAAAGAGGCGAACGTGAAAAGGGGGGATGATGAGGGCGGTAGCGAGAGCGGGGAGTGAGAGGAATAGACCCAAAATCATGGTATTCGCCCTCAGGCTGCCGCGGCACGTCCGTATGCTTATGTCCAACTTGCAGATTTTCCTAACCCTTCGACTATATCCGCATTCGGTGATCCGAGTTCTACTGGTGCAGCGTATACTCTAGATGGTTCGCTTGCATGAAATTATCTGGATGTCATTCGATATGCCACCTACCCTTAATGTACTTGTATTCACAAGTACACTACACTCTCGACTTCGTGGTGTTTCTGGTGCTTCTAAGCTAGATCCGAGCGCTCCTGACATGACTCATCACCTGTGCTTCGGCCTCTCCACACGTACACGAAATTACTTTTGGTGATTGCTGGTCTTGTGACGGCTGACAGCAGCGTAAATTTACGCCAACAGCCGACCGTGACAACGACACTCCCGCCAAACCATCGATTAACGGTTATCACTTGACGCCCCACCCGAAGCATCGACATGGGCCCAGTGTCAACCAATATAAATTTTCCACTGTTGGCTTGCTCTGTGACCGTGCCAACGTGGGCGGGTAAGAAAATCCGAGAACACCGATGGTGGGCTCTCGCCCACATATGAGTCACTGGTGCTTCCTAACAAAAGGAATATGCATCGGTCGTTTCCCGCGCCCCTATCATATCGATTACCCATACTTCTGCTTAGCCATCTGCATGAACATGTCCATAGTTGCCTTGTCCTTTTCACGTATCGCTGCCGCCCGCTCGCGCGTCGTTGATATCTTTTCCTCGCGCTTCTGCTCAAACCTCGCACGCGCAGCATCTCTGCGAGCAATTCTGTGAAGCGAAACGGTTGCACGCGATTTGTGTCAGTAAGCGTTATGAGGGGGATGGTGCAAGGGGGTACCCACTGTGCTTTGAAGCTATCCCCACCGCCCATAAGCGTCCCTTCGTCGACATCCAACCCCTCGTCCCCCTTTTCTCTGAATGCACGATCACCGTCACGCCGATCTCGCTTTTTCTCGAGCATTCTCTCACGGCCAACCTCACGAGGACCGACCATGTCCTCTATACGTTCCCGAGCTTCCGCCTTGTCGCGTTTTCGTTGATATTCTCGCTCTGCTACGGCTCTCTCTTCTGCATCTTCGCGAGCCAGAGTGCGATCAGCCTGTGGAGGCAGAGTAGGTCCTTGTACACGTTTGACGCGACCATCGCCAGACGTCGTCGGTGGTGGTCTATTGTCGACGCCATAGGTAGCCGCCCCAACTTCGGTTCGTGCAGCATGCAGGGCATCGTCATCGGCTTTTGTACGCTTTGAAGCGAACGCCCATTTATATGCCGTCTGCGAGGTAGCCGATTGCTTGGAGGGGTCCACACCAGCGTACAATGACTCTGCAGGTATTAGATGAGGTTGAGGTTGAGCCACTGGTTACGAGTAAGCGAGAGACTAAGACCCACTGTCCAACTTTCCACGATTCCATTCCTTGATCCGAAAATGATGGGGCAACGCGCAAGGTGGAAATAATGTAATGGCGTACCTTCACAAACTTATGAAAGTATCTTTGGTGAATATGAGTTATGTCCCAGTCAGTCAGCATGTGGTCTCACCTCCGTGCTTTGTCCCCTGAAAGCTCATCGAAGTACTGAGGAAGCTCTTAGGGATGAACAAATCATCATTTGACGACTCGAGCGGCACCTTGTGCTTCTCCTCTTTGAGCCAAACGCGGAACTCGGCACTTTTGAGAAAGTAGTCTGATTCACTTATAGGTTCGGCGCTTCCAGGAAGGTGCCTGCTAGATGAATCTGAACAATGCTGCGGATCAGGCGAGCGAGAACGGGGCATGAATGGTTTGGAACGGCTGAGGGATGGGTCAAAGGGTGTATTGTTGGCTGTTTACGTGATACTACGTTATGAGTTCTCGGCCGCCTATCTATGTTGTCTACCTCCAATCATCCCACGATGACTGATGCCCCTGTCACAGAAGAAAAAGAGCCTCAGATAAAGCCTTTGGAAGACGACGTTGATGATAGCGATGAGGAAGGGGCACCGGAGATAGCCGCTGCTGATGGTTAGTTATACACCGTATTCTCAATGTCCTGCATGACACTATGTTGCGATTTAATTTTTTGCTATCATCGTAACACTCTGACCATTGGCCCAGGTGAAGTAAAAAAGAAAAAGAAGAAAAAGAAACCAAAGAAGAAGAAGAAAGTCGAGCAAGGAGACCCCCCACGGACTGGCCTTTCGAAAGTGTACCCAGATGGGAGGTATCCAGTTGGAGAAATCCAAGAGTACAGGAATGAGTGGGTAACTGAATATATGGTATCCATTATGACTGGAAACTCATTACCGCGTTAGTAATGGGTGGCGTACCACGTCAGAGGAGAAACGCTATCTGGAGAAATTGGCCATGGAAGATCCAAATCTCACGTATGAGAACATCCGGCGTGGTGCCGAGGTACATCGCCTCGTTCGAAATTATGCACGCAAAGTCATACGTCCAGGGATGACAATGACTGACATCGCAAACACCATCGAAGACGGTGTACGTGCTCTGGTAGAGGAGAACGGGCTCGAGGCAGGAATTGGCTTTCCCACCGGCCTCAGTTTGAACAACTGTGCAGCGCACTACACGCCGAATGCCGGTGACACAATCGGTGGGTGCGTCAATCTACCGAGGACGTTAGAGCGATTTGACGGTAGCCCATGCGGGCGGATCTAGTTTTGCAAAAAGAGGATGTTCTGAAGGTGGACATTGGCGTACATGTCCGAGGACGAATTCTTGACTCGGCGTTTACGCTCAACTTTGAGCCAACATATGACAAACTGATAGAGGCGGTCAAAGCGGCAACTAACAGTGGCATCCAGGTATTCATCTGATCATGTCTCGCGACCGCGTTCATTTTACTCTAATCCGATGTGTAGGAAGCCGGGATCGACGCGCGACTCGGGGAGGTTGCAGGGGCAATCCAGGAAACCATGGAATCTTATGAAGTGGAGGTTGGAAGCAAAGTTTATCCTGGTCTGCGACCCTTTTCACGACGGCGCATTCGGGCACTGCTCACATGGTGCTAGTCAAGGTGATTGAGAATCTCAGCGGACATTCGATCGACCTTTACAAGATCCATGGCAACAAATCGGTGTTACTGGTGAGGAACGACGATCAGACCAAAATGGAGGAAGGCGAATACTTCGCAATCGAGACATTTGGCTCCACAGGCCGGGGGAGGGTGGTAGAGAGCGTAAGACGATGACGGACTTAGATTTGTGGACCAGCTTTTGACCATCGGTACCGCAGGGGGATGTTTCGCACTATGCCAAGATATACGATGCATCACATGCATCTGTGAGGTACGCCTGCCAATTCTATGGTCCCACAGACCGACGGCTGATAGATTGGCACAAGACTCCAAACGGCGAAATCATTGCTGCGAACGATCACGAAAAATTTTGGATCGCTGCCGTTCTGTCGCAGGTACCTGGATCGGGTGGGGGAGAGCAAATATCTACTAGCGGTAAGTGAAAATTGAGGACCGGTTTCGGGGGAAGCGAGGCTGACTCTGACGGATATGGCAATAGCTGAACCACCTAGTTGGCCAGGGGATCGTAGCAGATTATCCGCCTCTGTGCGATACACGTGGATCAATGACCGCGCAATTTGTAGGTGGTCAGGTCAGGTAGAATGGCCGAGCTCAGTGACTGAGGATCTATTTTAGGAACACACGATCTTACTGCGGCCGACGGTCAAGGAAGTAGTGAGCCGTGGAGAGGATTATTAGGATTTCATGTGATTAAATAAATAAATTAAAAAACGGTATGACGTAAGAGGAGAGGAGGTCCAAGGTCTCAAGTCGACATCAATCAACGCATACACGCGATCGCAGAGTGTTCAGGTCATGTCCCAATTCATCCTTATTTAACTTGTTGCCTCCCCGCTCCACACACTAGCTCCCTTTCTCCCTCGTTCATGAACATGTCTCTACCTTGGCCCCTCTCCCGCTTTTCCTCAACCAGGGCCGTCAATCCGGCCGTCAATCCCACCTCTACTCTCAGAAAGCCTTCATCAATTGCCTCCCTCCTTCGTTTCTACGAGACTCCTGGCATACCACCACCATCGTCGCGCGTTGACCCTCTCCTTCAGCAGAGGGGAGGACACGTCATGGGCATACGAGACGTTCTTAGTTTGGGTGGCCTGATTGCTCTCAAAGGTGAGTATAAAATTTTTCGATTATAATGCCGCCGGTGAGACCATTATGTCTGCGTATTGTGTGCACCAGTACGAAAGCGGCACGCGACGCGGTCATATGGCATCTGGCGTCTTGTCACGTCTGACATTTCCCCTTTGGGCTCACTGAAATATGCTTTGTTGTTGATGTAGCGACCGAGGTGGCAAGCGATGTGGTCTCACATCAAATATGGGGTCCACGAAAGAAATCGTGGAGCTTGCCTATGACGATTCTTGCGGGTATCATGAGAAACGCCGGGCGTCACTCGAATCTGGTAGACATTGTGCGCCTTTCCTCTTTCTCCAGATCCACTAGCCGTTCTGAGATGTCTCTCTGCTCAGGCTACCATCCGGATGATCCTGGGACTTGGCGGCCTTGTACCACTGCCACCAGATGCGCTCGTTACCCCTGTCACATTCCGTGTACGTAAGCGCGAACTTCGGGGAATTCTCGCAGAATTCGACGAGCTCGAGGATGGCACACGTGAACTGTCGGGTGAATGGGTCGTTACCAAAAGGCTCTGGCAACGTCTACAGGCCGAGTGGAGGGCATCTCAATCAAAATCCCGTGCAGATCCTTCCACCCCACCACGTAAACATAATGAGAGAATCATTTTATATTTTCACGGCGGTCAGTCCTCCCCGCTTGCGGCCGTGATGATTCTCGTATTCACTTTAAACATATTAGGAGCATATTATTTATTCAGCCCTGCCACACACAGGTCAATAACCATTCCTCTATCAAAGTTCACTGATGCCCGTATATTCGGTATGCTCTCTATCCCCGCTAGATCGTTCCGATATAGTAACCATCTTCAACCGAACAGCCGTTGCATACCGCCTTGCTCCAGAAACCCGCTTCCCTGGCTCGCTCCATGATGCTGTCAGTACATACTTCCGCATGCTTGACGACCTTCATATCCCTCCCAGCAATATTCTCTTCGCTGGTGATAGTGCTGGTGGAGGACTATGTCTTGCTTTGTTGATGTATCTTCGTGATAATAACTATCCTTTACCTGCTGGCGCAATCCTCCTGTCTCCTTGGGTTGGTGCGTTCACCTTTTTTGTTGTAGTGGGAGCTAGTGTTTGCTGACGGGGGTGGTAGATCTAACGAGAAGTTGTGATTCGTGGGACAGCAATGCGTCATTTGACATCGTCCCGATCCCTTCTAACGGAGATCATCTCGATCCTGTCGCGTGTTATCTCGGCTCAAACATGGAACGGTATCTGACTCATCCCTACGCTAGTCCTCTTTTCGGAGACTTCACCGGTCTACCACCTCTGCTGATACAGGCTGGTGAATCGGAGGTGCTCCGCGATGAGGTCACACTTCTGGCACACAAGGCCACTCTGGCCGGCGTGCAGGTCATGCACGAGCTGTACGAAGACGCGGTAAGTTTGCATGTCAGTATGTTGTCTGTCTCCTTATCCATGGCTTCCCTACACGATAGATTCACGTATTCCAAGCATTTCCTTTCCTCGAAGCGTCTCTACACGCCTTTGCATCCTGTCGCGCCTTCGTGAGACACGGCTTTGCCATCGCTCAACCACAAGATCCCCGTCCGCTTGATGACCATGCCGCAGCTGAGCTTGCGAACGAAATCGCTAACGAACGGGCTCACATGGTGCGCGGCGACGGACAGGACAAGGGGCCATCGGGTCGCGAGGTCCAAGATGATTCCGAACAAGACACAGGAGATGTGACGGACGAGGAATCCGATAGCTCGTATGTGAGCGCCGAGGAATCATTGGCGATACAAATCGAGGTAGATCGTTCGTGGTCGATGTCGGCTCCCATGTTGCCAAATGTTGGCACTAGCGATGACGACACGGACGTGGAGGAGTCGTCAAATTCCCGCTTATCGTCGCGTTCAAAGTCGAGACGCGTCCAGAGCTACCACGGCTTGGACCATGCCAATCATGTCTCATCGTCGATGCGGGCACAGTATTCATCGTCTTTGCGGAGCCACCAGGGCACGTTGAACTCTCGTCACCTGCGCATGTCCACACTCTCGTCCACTCCGGTGCCTTCCCCCTCCATCCGATCGAGTTCAAGTCATCCAGATATCTCGTCTCTGTGTAAACAGTGGGAAAGTACAGGACCTGCCAACGTCACACTCACTTACAAGCCTGGCGGCACAACGATCTCGTCATCGTCGAGCAAGTCAAAGGGTCGTAAGAGATCACCTACATTCACATAGCTTTCTTTTTTTCCGATTTTTTTAGGATCCAATCATTTTTTTTGCTCTGCTTACCGGCATCTCTTAGCTTTTTTCACTGTTCATTTCCGGTTAACAATGTTCGATTGTATTTATGGAGAACTTTTAGTAAGCATACTGTAGTTCACCAATTGACATTTATCTGGACCAAAGGATGTTTTTCGCAAAGATGGAACTTTAGAAATGTAACAAGAAATGAGATGCTAGGCACGATGTGTGACATCGACACGGGCAGGGAAAGCAATATCGTACAACCAGTCTACGTAGCTGGGCATTGGAAAAAAAATTGAAAGGATAGTCAGCGGCCAAAGGAAAACTCCAACGAGTGTGATATTGTCCGATAAACTGTTTCGGATTCGCCATTATATGTCTTCTGAGTCATCCGAAAGGACGACATATTCGACGTCGGGGGATAGGACCTGGTTATTACCCGGCGTCGAGCCAAAGTGCGATTGGCTATCTTCGTAGACTTCGCTATCATCGTCTTCGTCGTCTGACGGAACGTCGATCAATGAAATTGAGGAAGCGTCTGATAGAAGCGGGGCAGTGGTAGATTCATCGCGTGAAGGAATTGGTGCCGAAGGGTTCGAAGGTGCAGAGTGTGGCATCACGACAGACGATGCCGCAAGCGATGCGCAATCCTTCTCGGGTGTACTAGGAGCCTTCGTTGGCTCAGTAACACAAATACTAGGCAAAAAGCGTTCAGATATCGTATAAGAATGGAGGAGAAAATGAGAACTCACTCGACCCAGATGCTGTGTCCAAAACGTCTTCCCTTGCTGTCGCAGAGTCTCCAGTAGCTGATATATTTGCCCGGAACATCGGGAGCTTTCATCTCTCCAGTCCAGACGTCCACTTCTTCGCCGGGTGGAACAGCGCCAACCCTGAATCGCTCAGAAGTGTCAATCATGAGCCTATCACCGGCAACGAACACGAGCTCCGTATCTGCAGACCATGCACCGGGCCCATCATTGCGCATACGCCACGACTTGACGAACTCGGCACCAGGAGGGAAAATTTGACCATCTGGGATATTGTTATCTGCTACAAATGTGGCACGCAATGGCGCATCTTCATCGGCATCCTTGTTCTCGTTCTTGGTAGCAAAAGAGGAAAGAGAAGCGGCTGGGCTATCCAACAACTGAGACAACAAACGGCCTGGACTGATTCCATCTAAAACTCCAGGTCGGGCAGTCTTCTCAGGCTTGGATAGGAGTGCAGCAAAAGACAGTGGTGTTCCCGCATCATCGACCGGTGTCGATGCTAACTCTGTGGGCGCGCTCACATCATCTGCCACGATAGATACAGCTCCACTCCCGCTAGGCTTCCGTTCGGGTGCAGAAGGGGGTGCACGAGGCAATGAGGGCGGGCTGATCACAGGTGGGAGCTCTAGTAAGTGACGGAACTGGGAAGCGAGGTCAAATAGTTCATTGAAGTCCGTAGGTGGCACGTGAGGAAGAGAAGTAGGCGACTGTCCATTGTCGGACTCTGGGCGCAAAGTTGTGGTAGTAGCCTGCGTGCCTGCGGAAGTGTTGACCATATCGTCTGGCTCTTCGAAGCAAACTAGGGGTTCAGGGCTCCGTGAACGTCTGGGAGTGGAAGGGGTACGAAGGGGCACGGGGAGCGGTGCAGGAGGAGTGGGTGGGACCCATGCACTCTGCCCCCACCACAGTGCAGGACGTGCGTTAGACTCATGCAGTCCAGTGATCAAGTCTTCGGAGTATTGGCTGCTCTGATGCAATGATGGAACAGCGTGGAAGAACTCTGTGGCCAAAGCAGGTGGAGGTGATGGCACTGGGAGTAACGGAGCAGCAGCAGGGACGTATTGTCCTGATTCCGATGAACCGGCGCTTTCGCGGATAACGACCGGGACACCAAACGCGAACGAAACAGGCTCCTCGGAAGATTCCTCGTGGATACTTTGCTCAAACTCGGGATACGAAACGTCCACGAGCTCCGTTGTTGGTTTGGGAGACGCCTCGGAAAAACGTACATTAGATCGAATTGAGGTCGGTAGTGGATCAGGGTCAAGGGGAATAAACGGGTTGTAACGTATCCCCCCCACATTTACATTCACAGGGGCGTGTGAGCGTTCGTCTGTGGACCCTTCAATGTCTTTCTCGCGAGATCTCGGCGAGCCCGATGAACTGGTTTCTGGGGTTGGGGCACCCTGGACCCTATAGCGCGTGACTACGGGAATATAAGCATCAGGGTCACGGATTTTAAGCATCGTATGACTTGTCGGATGGACAGGAATCGGAAGTGCTTCACAGCTGGCACAGAGGTCGAAGTCATTGCAAGCCGGGTGCATGCACTTGTAGCGAACGCCGGATATCACTTTTCCGCAGTCACTGCACTCAGCGCGATGAATAGGTGGAGTAAAGGGAGAATATTTCAAGTCCTTCGGATCACGTAGATTGGCAAAGCTGTGTCCTGGGTGTTGAGAAGGTACGATTACGTAGCATGACGAGCACGTATTGAAGTCCGGGCAGTCGAAGCATTTCTGGGGGATGGTGTAAGAATAACGTACTGTGCAGTATAAATGACTCACAAATCGTTCGCCTCTGATAGCAGTGTCACAAAATTCGCAAGTGGCATAACGGATTGGCGCTTCGGCACTAAGAGAAGTATGCTCCCCCTGAGCATGAGATTCTCCCTGCGCGTTGGATTCTAAAATATTGGTATCCATGAGATCCGTAGGTCCTTCGTCCGCCACGGGTGGCTCTGGGATCTCTCGACTACCATCTCCTTCGAAGATCGTATGTATCCACAGTCCGCCCGGTTCCTCAATAGCAAATAGAGAATGAGATTTCGAATGCGAATGCGAACCGAAATTCTGCGGCTGATCGGCAAGACACAATGAGCAAAGATCAAAGTCTACATATATGTCATCAATAAATTTCAAGGCAGAGAGCGAGGCCGAGGAAGCCAAACCTGGACAATCGAGGCATTTATGCCTAACCCCAACAATGATGTCTCGGCACAGATTGCAAAAGACGTTTACATGGATTACTGGATCGGGGGGTGAAAATGGCTCAGGCTCCGCAGAGTGTGCTGACTCTATTGGCGGGCTCTGATTTGCTGTCGTCCTTTCTACATTGAACGATGGTGAAGGGGTTGCGGGATTAGACTGTCCTTCGGTAGATGTGACACCCCACACATCACTGGGATCCATACGCAGTGACTCGGAAAGTACGCGGTCAACGTCAGTTTTGAAGGTACGGATGATATTGGAGATCTCCTGCTTGCCGCGTTCCACGTCGCAGCAAGTATCGGGCAAAGTCCTGTTGGCATCTTCTCCATCCACACGGGCTCGCGCTTCTGGAATATAGAGCTCATCCGAGTCATCGCTAATAATTACAGCACGTCTATTCGGACGTGTCGTTTGAGGAGGGTCAGCAACCTGGATTTCTCCATATAGAGAGACTGGACGAGGTGGTGGCGGCGGGGGCACGGGCGCGGGAGCGGGCGGGATAGGAAAAGTGGGGCCCAACACTGGGGCAGAAGAAACGGACCGCAGGCCTCGACGACGGAAAAACCTCTGTACGGGTGTTTCGGGGCCATCTACCGTGGGAGGCGGAGATTGTTGCCGGTCGTCATCCTGTGAAGCAGGTTGCATAGACGGCAGACTAGGAAGCGGAGGTGCCGGATGCGCAACATGAGGGGACAGAACCGGCGGAGGCGGCACAACTAAAGAGCTTCGGTGGAGAGAGGGCGGCATAGGCGGTGATGGCGGGTGGAAGAAAGAGTGGAAGAAAGGCGGTGGTGGTGGCGGTGGTGGCGGTGGTGGCGGTGTATGCGGAGGAGGTGGGAACGGAGGCATAAATGGAGGCGGAGGTGGGGCCACAAATGCAGGGCGATGATGAGGCCACGGGGGAAAGTCGCCCCTGCGAGGGTGGTCGCGATGATGTCCGTGGTGGTGTCCATGGTGGTGTCCATGACGATGCTCATGCCTGCGTGGGCGCCTGCGAGCCCCTTCGACACCATGCGAGTCGGACATCAGGACGTCTTCACCATCCTGTTGGGTAGATACATTATCTGTGGTTTCCCGAGGAGTCTCCTCGTCATACAAGGAGAAACGAAGGAGACCATTTGGCCACTCGCGACCACGGAAAGGACGAACATGCTGTTCATACTCTTCCTCTGAATGAGCTTCCATACCAATGAGAATACGTGCAAAAGGAGCGCTAGGAGACTGGGTGAAAAGGAGGCGAGCAAGATAATAGGATGAGCTAATCGGAAATACGCGAGAAAGCTGGGAAAGTTGGTGGTGAGAGAGGAGAAAGAAGAGAAGAAGATTGTCTAACCTGGTCACTAAGCTGGATATAAGAAGGGAAAGTGGAGAATGGGAAAGAGAATTTGCGAGTTTCTGAGCGATAAGTGGCTTTGACAGTGAACATGACGGGTGATGAGAAGAAGAGAGTTGTACTTGTTGATTAAATAATCAGAATGCCGACACTGCGCCGCAGCCGAAGTTCCCCTTGACTCATGTCATCCTTCCAACTAACGTCAGCGATCCGTTATGACCCAAAAAATTCTCCTCTAAATCACGGACAGTCTCCCTTTTTCCTCCTCTCTTACCACTTTGACCGTCTCAGAACCGCCGCTGCACTCCACGGTTGGCAAGATACATCTGCATCCCTCTCCTGGGCCTCTTTCCAATCTACTTGCAATGGTGCCGTTCAAGAATACAATGGACCCGGTAAGGGTGGTCCTCTCAAGGTCAGATATCACCATCAATCATACGCATTTTCAACTCCTCAGTCCCATTTGCTTTTCTTTTTTTTTACCAGGTTCGGCTTGTACTTCATCGCGCTGGTAATATCACCGCCACCGTTGCGCCCGTCTCACCACTAAGCGCCGATCCTGTACTCGCATCACACATCTCTCCTTCAACGGATATCCTTCCCCCATCTCTAGGCAATCCGATCGCCCTCTTCCTAGATAGTGTTGCCACCCCATCCTCGCTGTTTACCGCAACAAAGACTACTAACCGCGGGCATTACAGCGCGGCGCGCGCCCGTTTCGGTCTCCCAGAGGCTGGAGGTCCCGCCGATGTTCTCTTATGGAACACGAACGGGATGATAACGGAGACCTCCGTGCGCAACGTAGCTTTCTTTCGCCACGGTCACTGGGTCACTCCCCATGATTCGACAGGCTGTCTGCCGGGCGTAATGCGTCGTTGGCTACTTGAACAACGCCTGGTGGTGACCGACGATCGAGGGTGGCTCAGCAAGAACAACGTACAGGAAGGAGAACTCGTCCTTGTATTCAACGCCGTCGAAGGGTGTGGCATCGCCACCGCCCACCTTCGTAAGGTCTGAACCAAGGTGATACTGTCCCCATCTGGATTTTTTTTTTCTGTTGTTGCATTATTCGTTCAATCTACATTCAAATAATACCATTCCCTTGGGTTCATGCTTATGTTCTGGAATCGGCTTTCGGGTTTTACTTTAGACTACAGCGATATATGTATTTCCTGATGTTAGGAAGCAGGAAGTAATAATCTATGCATGTACACCAACGGGTAGCTGCGTATGGCGCACAGGATCAACATCCATAGGCTCACCATCATCCTGTGCCAAGCCGTCATCCATCTCCCTAAGCACATAGTCAATTACATAACTTTCCTGCACCAGGCGTTCCATCCGCACAAGATGTCGCTCTGTGTAGGGAATGAGCCCCTCCACGAGCTCGTGCAGACTACTCCCCTCGTCGCCCGTACTAGCATCTTCAAATGCATGAGCGATGTCTACCGCTGGGCGAAACTTCACTATGGCATGTAGCACGCGCTGTGCGATGACAGCACTCGAAGCCCGCGTATTCCAGTCGCGGACATACCGAAGCAACCGCACAAGATCCATCGATGACAGATCCTGTAAGACTCGATCAACGTCAGCGCTACCTGTCACACCCGAATCTCCCTTCAACTCTTTAAAGAGCTGAAGTAGACGGCCTGGATGTCCGAGAGATAACGCTACTTCGATCGCCCGGCGGTAATCTTGCAAAGCGACATAATTAAGGAAGTCTTGTTCCCTTTAATTCCATTGCGGGGTCAATGACATCAGACACGAGGAAAGAAGCGAGTGGCACGCACTTGAGAACGAGCTCCGCACGCGCGGATTCTATTGCGGCTTCCTGCTCTTCAGTGCAGTCTTCCCAGAACGTGATTACAGAGTCCGCGGCTCCAGAGATGATAGTTTTGCTGTCTCTGCTCACCGTCAGAGCCCAGACCTGTCATTGGTTGTAGAAATCAGTATGTGCTAAGGTAGTTCACATTTCGCGTACCTTATCCTCGTGTCCATCAAGAGTGGTGATGCATTCTTCCGTCCGAGTGTCCCATACTTTGACGAGGCCATCTGCCGCGGCGCTGACAAGCTGGCCATGTACCTCCTTTTCCCCACTCAGCCAGTCTACCCTCAGTACGGAGTTTGCGTGGCCCTCGAAGACTTTCAAGCACGAAAAGTCGTCCAATCTCCACAATCGTACCGTACGGTCACCGCTGCCCGTCGCTAATGTTCGTGTACCACGCGCGAACCGCACGCTCCACACGCCTCGTTTATGCCCTTTACAGGTACCCAGTAGCTTGAGCATGCCACTAGAGCGGTCGACAGTCCACACCTTTGCCGTCTTATCTTGCGAACCTGACACTAGTAACGCTCCCCCGGGCGACGAGTCGAGCGCATTGATGTCCTTCTCGTGTGCGCGTGTCGTACTGACGCTCTTGCATCGCAGCGGTGTCGACGTAGCATGGACCTCTGTCGGTACACCGTTGAGGTCCCAGACTTTGATTGTGCGATCCTGGCTCCCTGTGAATAGAAAGCGAGGCGCGTCATCGCGCTCGAACACCACGGTGCCGATGCTCTCAGCGTGTCCTTCACACGTTGCTACACACCCCCAGCCCAGTTCAGTATTTTGTGGTGCCCAGACACGAGCTGAGTTATCTTTTGAACCACTTGCGAGCATTCTCCCAGATAAGTTGGCGGCCAAACTTAGAACGATATCGCGGTGCCCGGTAAGTAGCCGCGCGTCGAGGGATTCGGTAGAATAAATACGTATGAGAGAGGAATTTGATGCGAGAGCAACGTGCTCGGAGGACTGTGCCGAAGTCAGCAACGCGGCGTCGATGATCTCGTCGTTGAAGCCAATAAGCTGCCGATACAGTGCACCATCAGGGAGGGAGAAAAATAGGATGTTCTGATCAGCGTGAACTGAGACGATGGAAGATGTCGATGGTACGAAGCTGTGACATTAAAACTTGGTAGAAATAAAAAGAAGTGACAGAGCCACTCACAAGGCATCCAGAATTTGCCGTTGTTCCTCTTGGTCCTCGGAATCCGCATGGGTTTCTTCTCCAAACGTACGGAGTACATGACCTTTTTTTGCGTCCCAGATCCTTACCACACCTTTCTCTCCAGCGGTGAAGAACCGAAGATGTTTCCGTCGCGAACTTGATTCGCCAATGTCCACCTCTTCACCTAAAATGCCCACCGCCTCGACGCGCTCCAGAGCAGTGATCGTGTTTGCCAAGGTGGGCCACGTTTCCTTTTCCTTGCCTTTCCCACTCTTCTTGGATTGACTCTCGTTCATATCCCAGATCAAAACTACCTGGTCGCGGCCTCCGCTAACGAGCCATCGCCCATCTTCGCTAACGTCGAGACCCCTCGGCACACTGACATGTCCCTCTAACACGGCCTCCGGTTTGACTTGCTTCCCAGCGCGCGCCTGCTCAGCTCCTTTGGTGAGGTCCCATACCCGGAGGCGTGTGTCGACGCTAGCCGTGAACAGCCGCATTTTTCGAGCCTCGAAATCTCGTGCGTGAGGGTAGCTCCAGGCTATCGCAGAGACAACACCACCATGACCGCGAAGTACATGGGTTGGGAAGCCACGCACGATATCCCAAACCTTGACAGTCCCATCGGTTGCTCCTGAGGCAAGATATGTGGACGTGGGGTCCGTTTTGCAAACGTACACTGGCGCGTCATGCGCTCGAGAGATGACGCGGATAGGTGTCACTGGCTTCGGAATTGGCGTGTTGGATGTCGGTAGACCGTATATACGAAGAGCCATGGAGGCAGTGAATATCATTAAATGCTTGCCGGAAGGTGTAATGCATAGGGCGGTGATTGACTCTGTGTCCTATAATGGTATCAGGAAGTGTCGACGAAGTTGAGCACACCGATAGTACCTACCCCTGCAAAACGGCAAATTTCTGCGCCATGTTGGAGGTCGGTAAGGAGGGCTTGCTCCCCAACGCAAGTTACTAGCCAGAGGCCATTTTGTGTAATTGAGACCGGACCACCAGTGTACAAAGGCGCGATGGTACGCGCTTTTTTAAAGCTGGGGGCGACGATATATCGAATTTGCACTCTAAAAGAATAGGGGGAACTCACGCTCTCCTAATTTTTGGTCTCTGGTTGTTCGAGTTCATGAAACTTATGAGCGAGGAAATATGATAATGGTAGAGTGAGTACAGGCCGGACCGTCTCGAAATTCTACTGCAGAATCCGAAGTTCGTCTTCGACTAATTTTCTCATCCGTGCCTCTTCTTCTGCAAGCCGTTCTGCCTCTTCCCTCCTCCGAACTTCTAAGTCTAGCATATCCTCCGCAGCCCTCAGGGCACTTTTGGCCCTCGACGCCTCAGTCTGACACTGCTGTAGCTGCTGAGCCATGCTCGCGGCCTCCGATCGAGCCTCTGATGTTTGTCGTCGAAGCAGACCCATTTGAACTTTGAGGTGGTCAATAATATTTTCCGGCATCGCATCGGAGAGTGAGGTATCTTGCACTTGACGAAGTGTCCCTCGACTTGGACTTGGCGTAAGGTGCACGTTAATCGCTCTATCATATGCCGGTGTGATTGGTCGTGATGGCAGCCCATGATTGCCATCCTCCTCGCTCTCAAAATCCTCTTCTACACGCCATGACGCACCGAATTCAGAACGAGTGACATGATCCTCATCTCCATCGTCATGCAAGTGACGGCTCCCAGTTCGCGCAGTAGAAACGCTGAGAAGCGCACTCACATGATCTGCACTTGGAACCGGGAGTGTAGCTAGGTAGGAATGTTCTGTTTGCCTGTGGCTCTCCATCTCCGGCATTTTTCGTGGACGACCGCGTTTTTTCGCAGGTCCTAATTCTGGATCGCCATTTACTTCCCGCTGGGGGCGACCGCGCTTGCGAGGGCGTTTCGTGCCGGGAGGTGCTTGCAAATTAACAGTCCAGTATGACCCAAAACCGGGGTCGGTCACGGGCCGTGGCTGTCGTTCGAATAATCTGTTCAGTGATAAATGATGTCTAACGGATTGCTGGACCATGAGAATAATCAGTTACCTTCTTGTATCAACAATGGGATAAGAGAGAAGACAGACCTTCCAAGTAGAACCTGCGGTTCTGTAGTACGGGTACTTCTCTTCCATGGCAGCGTAAATCTCCCGAATTGTGAGGCGCTTCATTTTGCTCCCTAATATCGCACACCTCAGAATTATGGGAAGAGTATGCTGGGGCCGCCCATCTGTGTCGGGCAAGCAGCGAAGGGTATCCGGACAAGTGGGATGGGCACAATGTTCTTTGGCATCCTGAAGACTGTGAGCGAACTTGGGCGTTCCGGAGGGTTCTCCAGCGCTTGATGTAGGAGAAGAGTTCAATGGAGGAGAGGGCGTAAGTTCGACCCTATCCAAACAGAAGTTGCAAGGAACGTCATAAAGGTTCATTAAGACGATAGAACACGTACTCAGGCCTCAGGGTGGGTGTGAGATTTTCTTGAGGGTTCAGGATTGTGTCCAGGCGAGACATGAGGAGTGGCAGGGGATAACCAGTTGGGCACGCACTATCCATATATCCCGTGTGGGTCCAGGTCCCACAGTCTCTTATGTAACCTGACCCAACCTTTCTTTGTACTTCTGAGATCCGATGCCCCGATCATCCCTTACAATGCACTAATTGTCTGTTTCAAGGGCCCCTTTCATGCGATACCGCAGAGCGTGGAGTGTTGCATTTATGCCATTGCTCCCCACATGTGTCGAAGCTAAAGCGTGAGCTACCCTCCATTCGCATACGACTTAGCTGCGACCGCATATTTCGGCACAATCATCTCCCATGATGGGGAGCGCTTTCCTGTCTAATTCGCATCATACGTCGTGGAGTAGTGCGACACTTACACCCTTCTGCAAATTAAACTCAATCGAGAGGGCGATCTGCTTTACTCATGCTCCAAAGAACATATCAACGTCTGGTTCTCTCATAATGGAGAGTGTCTCGGTACCTACGACGGAACACAACGGCACGGTTTGGACAATAGACATCGACTGTGCGCGTGTTTCTGCTTATCTCCTGGGATTACTTCGTCCTTGTTTTTGCTAACACCCCAATAGCACAACCACGATTCCTCGTCTCTGGTCAGTACAGACCGGCAAGTGCCTCTTCGTATGGGAGTTCCCGATGGCCATCAAGCGCGTCTCGTTTTCGGACGACGATGAGCAGGTCGTCTGTATCACTGAGCAATGTATGGGCCACCAGGGTGCCAACGGAATCTTCAATATCAACTTTTCTGCTCTTAACGTTGTCCCACTCTTTCCCACTACTTCAGCCACCACGGCTTGTCTCTTCTCTCAACTTTGCCCACTAGCTCCTCACAGCCTCCAATTCAAACAGGCTTCACACGTCGTCGGTCTGTCTTGGTTAGAGTCGTTGTTGTACCCCACTACCTTCTCTCCGTGTGCCCGTGGCCCCGTGACAAGCAAGTATCGTAAGTCACAACGCGATCGTCGATGTACAATATTTTCACATAACAGGTGAGTATTCACACGGTGATCACTGAACTCCGCGATGACAAACTTAGGACATCACGAAGCTCTCGTGCACTGAAATGGAAATTGTTGATAAAGCAGGCAGGTCGTCACTGGGCCACACTGGCCCAAGCCGTGTCCACCGCAAATGGCCTCTTTTCAGGTGCGCCCACAGACGCACCCCGACCAAATGTTTGTAAAAATAAGTGTGGGCGTCAGTGAGTACTGTCCACACTTACCTTTACAGAATGTTTGGCCGGGGTGCGTCTGTAGGCGCACTTGAAAAAAAGGCTTCGGCCACACCGGAAGACGTCTCTGCGTCCCTGGCCCCAGATGTTTAAATACGACCGTCCTTCGCCCCCTTCCCCATCGACGGGCACTTTCCTTCACCCCAGCAGCCCATTCCCAAGACCTCCTTTCCCCCTACACACAGGCATACTACACCCTCTTAACAACCCCCCCCCCTCCCCAACCTACTCCATCGCAATGTCTCTTTGGTCTTCCAAGAAGGCTCCCTCCGACTGCGAGGCTCAATGCCCTGACTGTGGGATGATACTGTCACGTCTTGCGGACATGAATCGCCATCGGAAGACCCAGCATCCAGACGGCACGGAACCCAAGTACGTTGATGGGACTATTTCGACACGTCCAAAACTAATGATATATCGATAGGTTCCCCTGTCCGTGGTTTGGCTGTGGGTACAAGGCCACTCAGAAGGGCAATTTGAAGTCCCATGTTGATGCGAGACAGTACGTAGTGTTGATTTAAGCTTAGCTTTTCCTTTGATCATGACTCTTTTCTAGTTCCGATGGACCCAAGTATCCTTGCCCAGAATGTGATCGCCGCTTCACTGATGCTGCGGCGAGAATCCGGCACCGAAAGAAGTTGCACGGATACGTGCCACATCACACCAAAGAATACCTTGCTAGGCAGGCGCTCAACAGGAAAGAAAGGATGGTCCAGGGGGCCAGCAAAGCGGTCTCAAACACGAGCCGTCGTCAGCAGGTCGATACTGCTGTTCTTCCAAACCTTTCATCGAGTGTCCCTTCACCGGCACCCAAAGTCCCTGAAGTCGCCTACCATGATGATGTCTGGAATATGAATATGCCCGTCGATACCACGCATTCGTTCCCTCCGCTCATCTTACCGTTTCAAACCTGGCCTGGTTTCGATACCCCTAACGCTATTCAAGAATTTCCGTCAGCAGTGCAATCTCCGCCCTCTCTAACCCCCTCGGGCTTCACATTCGATTATAACTCTGACTTACACGACCCTCAACTTTATACAATGCAATATCAGGAACAACAATTTGGAGAATCATTCACAGGGGATCATCGTATGCCACCCTATAAAGGGAACGTATGGAACTGGCCGCTACAGTAGTAGTATTAGAATGGACACTTAGAATGGCGGCGCCCGGACTTCATCACACGATCTCACTATGTCTCACCATCCACATTGTTCTTATTGTTGCATATCTACCTTCTTCACGAATTCACCACAGGTCGCTCTGGGTGAGCGTGCCCATTTTGGCAGTGACGGGGATGGGGTTGACATGTGTACCAAGACTTCATGACCTTAATTTCGAGCAGCTTGAGACTAAAACAGGGTCAGTTGGGACGTAATGAACAATATGAGAAGCGTATGTATGGCCGGTAAGTTAGGCTTGATGAAGTATTGGACACGAAGATCACTCTTCTCGCTGTACTGGGGTTGCCTCTCCTGAATCATGTACGCCTCATGCTGGTCGTCAATGAAGTCGATGATGGGCGACTACGAGTTCCAGTTGTTGACATAGTCACCGAAATTGGGGTATCGATTACGGTGAGCTTGAGCTTGAACTGTTTCTCCTCGAGCTCAGCCTCTATGATCTGACTTCCGTGAGCTTGTCAAACTGCTTGTGGACCAGAGTTGTGGTGGCGTCAGTTGTAATTTTTCGTAGCGGAGGGCTCGGTTAAGAAGGGCGTGTTGATGAGGATGGTCTTTCCCAGACTCGCCTTGACTAATGGCGACTACTTTGTGTCGTTAGAGGATAGATCGTTTTCGTCGTCGAGGCATTCGGATATACAACAGCTACGTCCGGTCCGGCTCCGAGGCGGCTGCCACTGTTGAGATCGTTGAGATCTTGAGACTTGGACAAGAACTACAGACTCTTAAATCGTACTTTCTTTCTTTCCTTAACATGTCTATCATCCCGCCGCCTCTGTCTTCACGCTTTAGCACATGGTCTATCCTTAGATCCCTCGACACCCTCTCCCCGTCGCCCTCTTGGACGAACATCCAAGTTGATCCAACCGCTTGTTGCCAGGTTGGAAGAGTACCCCTCACTTTGCATACAGGCGACGGAAACTTACAGAACTCGATTAACGGCACATTTTCTGACGTCGAGCAGGATGATTCTGGTTCCGTAGACTCGTTCAATCTAGCATACTATAAAGGCACCCCAAAGGACATTTGCAGTCCTCATAACTCTCCCACTAGGAAACAATCGTCGGTAAACGTAAGTATTAAACCCCCAAAAAAGATCCGATCGATGAAGAACCCACCCCAGGCGATGCCGGATCCGCCACCACAACCCCCCGCCCTTCCTCCCGTGGTCGAATTTCTGCAGGAATTACCGTCGAATGTGCCAATCACCCCGGAATCGAGTCCCGAGAAGCCACGACACATGGTCAACAAAGGTTCTGTTCATGCGACGTCAGAATATTCTCCTACCTCCTGCTTTTGGTCATCTGGTACTCAAAGAATTTCCCTGGGATCTTCCCCTATTAGTCCTGGAACGGGGAAGCTTACAGGTCGACAGAGACCTTCTGGGCACAGGCGCAATGGCTCCACGTCAACCACCGATTCTGGATTGTCCTCTGGCTCGAATCCACCGCTCATTCCCCATGACGCAAACAACATCTTACGAGAGAATGTAGGCATAGGCACTGGGCGGTTTCCTCTTCTTCCCGTGTCACTTTCTTGGCTACAGTCGACGACCCTCGAGATCATGATCGATCAAGAGGGATTTCGAATGATCAAGCCCGTCTTCAAGCTTGCTGGCTATGCTCTTCCGAGAACAATGGAGAGTAAGGCTGTTTCTCTTGGCGCCCATCTCGTCGCTGCCACTGCGGACTTCATGCCTATGCAACGCAAGTCATTCGCCTTTCACTATTCAGAGCTCGACACGCCGCCTGTTCTCCGACGTCTCATGCTCAATAGTGACGAGTTCCGCGATTATCTGTCTAAGCAGGCCTATCTTACTCTTAAAGCCAATGGTCCATACACTGTCCAGGGTATTGAGCACGTTCAGTCTTCTCCTCTCTTTCTCGCCAACGCCGATGACCATTATATTCTCTCGTGGAGATTCGATTACCTTGTTGGGGACAGGAGGACAGAAGCGGGAAGAATCATTCCAGGCGAAAAGACCATTACCCCTCTTAGTTTCTCTTGCCCGCCAGCTCTGCTGTTGCCTACCCAAGGAAAGAAGATCCGTGTTATGCACGTGGTCAAGAAAAGTGTGGCTGGCAAGCTGACAGCTACGAAAGTAGAACCTCCCAGGCCGCCATCTTATCTGGGCAGCCCTGGGACGACGCCGTTGTCTGATGCCGAATCCGAGTTCTCAGGAGCAGTTACTGGAAAGCACAAAGTTTCCCCATCGAATGCACCAGAAGGCACGCCAGCACATCTCCATGGCACAACCGAGGCGCTTCCACACCTTTCGGAGTCTCTGCAGTCTCCAACTCGGAAATTTATTGAAGAAAAAATGGACTATTATGGACATTAGAGTTTACAAGATTTACTAGCCAAAATAATTGCTACTTGTACAATAGAGTGCCGTTCATGTGCAAGAAATAATTGGAAAGACACTACAATGAGAATGTTTCATGAGACACGTGATGAATGGAGGATTCCACGTGATGAGTAAGACGCGTTTCAGTCAGCCGTCGCGGTACGCGCTCAAGCACATCAAATTGCAGAAGACATCGTCATCCACAACACATCTCGCCAAAATTACCGAGCAGCTCGATGCTGTGGGGGATCTCCAGCTTCGTGGCTCTGTTCCTTCATTCGGCGGCGCGAGCGCTGCCTCGGAGAGACCTCGGAGACCTCCTGCCAGTGCTAGTGGGGCCTGAACTCGACGACTCGGACGACTCGGAGCCTGTCCCCGTCAAGATCCAGACCGCCCCACATTCGAGTCATACGGAGCAGGTCTCCACACTATTCCGCATTGAGAATTCTCATGTTGAGATTGGCACTTCCGCGCTCCCTCAGCCCACGCCGGCACGTAGTACTCAGGCCAGTACCGCGCAACTCACAACAGTCGTAACTGGGGTTTCTTCACATTCACATCTTACTCCGACCCCAACGTCTACCTCGCGGTCGCCGACACCCGTCTCAGAAGGTAGTGAGATGCACACTAGCGTTGCTGCCACCAGCGCTAGCCAGCATACCGCCAAGCCTTCGTGGTATCCTTCGCCGCTCCCGCCAGTCAGCTCAGCTTCGGGGATACCCCAGGGACATGCAATTGACTGGCGTGTGATCGGAATCGCGGTCATTGCAGTCAGCGTAGTTGGCACGATGATACTAATTGTCGTGTTTTTCGACCAGTGGTGGGGATTCTTGTGCGACGTCTGCGGTCGCCGTGGGAAATGGGGTAAAGAAGAGCTTGTGCCGGATTGGGAGCGCGCAAGTTGGGAGTTCAAGGTCGAGGACAATACTTCTCCGGCGTATCCTTCGTTCGTGTCGACGCCGGCGATTCAAGTGCAAGAAGGAGTAGATACCCGCGCGCAACCGTGGAAAGTTGACATGGCTCACGGATCCGACCACTTGGTACATCCCCCCTTGTGGGAATCCAAAGATAACCGCTGGGTAATTGGCACGCAGGGAGTGCCTTGTAGACCATCCGGACAGAATGCGATGGAATTCTCGCAAAGTGGCGTCGTCAATGAGGTAACAACATACAAATGCCATTCGCCTCTCAGCCGATCGTACACAGAAACGACTACATCCTCTGAAGACGCATATGATGGGCTTGCCGCTTAGTAGGGGCGGCTGGAGGAAATGCTTGGATTGTTTTGAGAGTTGACAGTGCGTTTGACACATTCTGTGCTTGTCATACTTCCTGTGTTTCAAGACACCATGAAAGAAACACGGTGCAGGGACGAGTGCTTCCTTCGTTCCTAAGATTGTTTTGGTGCGGCTTTCGGTGGAGGAGGTATAGCTTTCTCGAGGCGGTCGGATATGAAAATGCCAGCAACGGCAACAGCGCAAACGGCGAGAGAAATATTGAGACGAGTTTTCGGTGGGAGAACTAGGGTGAATGAGAGGATTGCGTTATGATCAATAAAGATGGCGCATACCAGCGTATGACTCCCAAATTGTTCGTTTCCTCACAGCCTCCGCCTCGGATTTGTGGTGGGACATCATGAGATCAACTCTCCCTTCTACGGCCCGGCCCACATCTTCCTCACTGCACCCGCGCTATGTTCACAGGCCTTGTACGCAGCCCATCATCGATTATCCGTTATTTCGCACTCGTAATCCCCATATGCTAGATTGAACACTTGGGAACCGTCGCTGCCATTGGTCTTGACGGTGCCGGCTGTACATTGACCGTATCAGATGCAGGACCAATCCTCGGGGACTGCCATATTGGCGATTCGATCGCGGTGAACGGTGCTTGCCTCACTGTTACAAGGTTCGATGCCCAGCAAAATGGCGGTTGGTTTGAGGTCTGGCTTGCCAACGAGACGTTGGAGAGGACAGATTTAGGTACGCATTGTATCATTAGCAATCGGGACACCCATTGTCTTATGCAGTTCTTTGGCGGTCAGGAGAGCGAAAAGTCGGTGACCAGCTCAACTTGGAGCGTGCCATGGGTCCCCATGTCCGGTTTGGAGGACATTTTGTACAGGTGAGTTTGTATTATCTCCTCGCCCTGCAGGTGCTCACATTCTCCGTATTTGCCAGGGTCATGTTGACGACACTGCAACGCTGATCTCCAAAACACCCGATGGTGACTCCCTGCGGCTCCTTTTCCAGCTGAACGACGCAACAGCTACGCGAGAATCCCTGTTACCGTATCTGATCCCCAAGGGTTACATCACCATTGATGGGACTTCTCTTACTCTGACAGAAGTGGACGACAAGAAGCGGACGTTTGGTATCATGCTCATTCAACATACTCAACAGAAGATTACCCTGGGCAGAAAGGTGATAGGGTCGAAAGTGAACATAGAAGTGGACATGGTTGGGAAGTACGTGGAGAAGAGTGTGACGGCGACGCTGAGCGGGCGGGGTGGTGGTTCGACGGAATGGAGAGGATTGATTGAAAAGGTCGTAGAGGACGTGTTGGCTAAAAAAGGAATATAATAAGTTGCCACTGCAATTCTCCGTTCCGTTCCTGCACTGTCGTGCCTCGCCTTCCTCGCCTCCCGCGAATTTTGAACTTCTATGGACAAGGGAAAGGTATCTATTCAACCAAGGCGCTTACAGTAATTTCATCTCGAGCAACTCACATCTCATGAAGGTGACAGCCAAAGTAAATCCGAACAATGTGGCTACTCTCCAGGCGCGGTCAAGGCCTAACTCCCGCCCTTCCTCTCCGTTCAAGACCAAGACCCTTTCGTCCATGCCAGCCGAGCCTGCTTCTCGTATAAAAGCCAAGGTTAGCAGTAGTGCCACCATCGTCGTCGGGCGGACAACGTCGTCATCGAGTACGGAAAACTCGATCGTCAAGTCCACCACGCGCCCACCATCCCCATTCAAACAATCACGGGGCCATACGAGGAGGCCTTCATCTTCTAGATCCGCTATCGATGTTCAGATATCGAGACCAAAGGCTTCTCTTGCGCCACACGAGTTGTCCAGGCAGCGCTCTCTGACCGCAACACTCGAGGCTTCTCCCACGGGAGCACGGCGCAACGGCAGCTCGTTTCATCACACTCCTCCATTGTCTCCCTCCGCACGTCTCGCTCCCGAAAACGGTTCTACGAGTCCGACCGTACGAGTGAAGGCTAAGGTCTCTGGCGTGGCAAAGTCTCTCGGATTAAACGCTTCATCTACCCCAGCGAGCCCATCACACCCCTCGTCTCCGCCGTATGGTACGACACCTCCCATAGAAAGTCGACATCGAGCAACTTCCATAACAGATTTCAGTATTTTCGATCCCAAGCCACCTTTGTCGGCTGTCTCAACCGTTCCTGTTGCCGTACACCCCATCACAACACCAACGTCTTCTGCAAATCCTCACCGATATGCCCTACGCATTCCATCTAACACCGCCTCGACGCGTTTTCAGTCTCTCTCCCCTCTGAGCAATCGGGACCCCGACAATGGTGTCCATCACGTTCGTGTTTCTTCGAAAGTCGACCCTGCAGCCATACCTTTACCACCTCAATCACCACCCACCTCGACGTTATCATTCTCCTCCCAGTCCTCGAAAGATACGCAATGCTCATCTGTCAGCGGAAGCACTGTGCCTACACTGAACTCCCAACTCCAGGTTACAACTTTATTGGCAGCTTCCGATGTGTTGGAGGACATATATGATCCAAACTCACCCCGTCATTCACCGGATATCCCCGTAGCGTATGCCGACCATCTCGAAGATTCTGATAGGAAGATCCAAGCGGAGGCCAAGACAAATCGCAAGGTAACGAGAAAATCCTCTCATCTGCAATATCCTCCATTCACAGGTCTCCATTACCCCAGATTGAGGACTTAGAAATCACAAATAGATCTCTTCTTGCCATAAATGCCTCTCTCGAAGCTACCAAGCACAAGCAGCTCAATGAGATTAGAGAGCTAAGGCGGAAGTTACGAGAATCACGTCTCATGCTCCCTCCTCGCGCATATCGAACCCTCAAGTCATCACTCAGTCCCGAAGACATAGCAGATGACGAGGACATCGACGACGATGGCAACGATGACGGCGGTGTTGACGACGAACACGATGAAACATACAAGCGTATCAAAGGTACTCTCGAGAATCTTCTCGAGACGGGGCGTCGTGCTCTCCGCGCCGAGCCACGGGACTTCGAAAAGCAATGCAGCGGAGTGAAGGTTCTCTCGGCAGAGGAAGTACGCTCGTGGCGCAACAATATGGGAGATGACATATCCCCCACACATTCTGCACCGACCGAGACCGATACTGACGACGAACACTTTTCGCAGCGAAACCCGCCGACGGCTTCCCAAGCCGCCGCCGTTTCGGAGGATGACATCGAGAAGGCTCCTAGTAGACACGATGACGAAGTAGGGATAGTGATGGGTGGCGATGAGCAAAACGCCATGAGCTTGCCACCCATCACCGTTACGTTTTCATAACCGTCGCTGATATTTTTTCTTAAGCTATACCACCTAGATGATACCATGCACTTTCTGATCCCATTCATGCTATGACCCATTGCATTGCATCCATACGTCCATTCAATTGATACATCTAATAGCACGCTCACTGTACAAGTTCTCGTCATCTGTAAGCCGATAGGAACAATAGAAATTGGACCAGGTCGACCCGAGAAACCGCCTTCGTTGATCTATTCATTCTCTGCTATCCTCTGAGCGCGTTTCGCAAGCTGGCCGTATCGATTTAGTTTTGGTGTTACAGGAACAGCAGAAAAAGAAACTTACAGCTGCTGCTAGGTCCAACTGGCCAGGAGCCGAACCACTGGGCTTGGCTGCACCTGGTCGCGGCGCAGTCGGTGCAGGCGGAGGTCTCGTAGCAGTCGGGACGGGTGGTCTCCCCGGTAACTTTGGGGCCGTAGGCTTGGAGGCCACGGGCGGAGGTGGGGCTGGTTTCTTCCCGACTGGAGGAGCCGGAGGCGGCGGTTTAGATCCTGCCGTACTTGATGGTCGTGAGTTCATCGGTGGCGCCCCAGCAGAAGCAACCGGCGTCTTCTTCCACGGAGCCGCGGTGCCATTGGACGGTGCCATACCGGGGAACACGGATACGGGCTTCGCAGAGGCATTTGCTGTGAGAGATTGCACCTGAATCCTGGCCTGTTGTGTCGGTGCTGCTGCGGGTTTCGGAGGCACGACCGGAGCAGCAGGAGGTGCGGGAGGTGCGGGAGGTGCGGGAGGGGGTGCGGGAGGTCGTCGTCCAACGGGTGGAGGCGCATGCGCTGCTTTCGGCTTCGGAGGAACCAGATCGAGGTAATTGCTCGGCGCCCACCCCTCCTCAGTGCCCTTTTTCACGAGCCACCACCCGTTATCATCCTTCTCAACGAGCTCCACAAGGTCATCCTTCGCCAAAGATAACTCGCCAGCTTGTCCCTGGAAATCATATTTTGCACGATACATTGGAACATCCGGCTCTTCAGGCACGGAAGGCGGGGGACGATCTCGACCAGGTAGAGGTGGAGGCGCACGTGAGGCAGACGAGGCTGGAGGTTTCACTACAGGAGCAGGAGAACCACCCGGTAATGGCTGCGCTGCAGGTTTCGGCCGGGTTCCCGTAGGCTAGAGTGACCCCAGGTGAGGATGATATATTGGTCGGCTACAATACAACAGACCTTGGAAGGGCCACCTTTCTTGAGTCGTTTCCCTTGAGTAATAGGGCGGGCGACGCCGGCTTTCCGTTTGGGTAGCGGCCGTGACCGGCTGTTGGGGGGTTCGCCAGAAGGGACATGCACTGCATGACTCTTGTATAGATCATCCTTCTGAACCGTTTCATCCTTCACAAATTTGATCTGAGCTCGCTTCTCTTTCTTCTTGGCGTAATCGACGCTGTCGCAAAATTACAACAGGAACTCGCAAGGAAATAAGGACAACCCACATAGGAGTGACCACAAAGTTGATGCTGGCTGAGGTCAACTGGAGAAGCGTAGCGGCCAATTCGGTCTTGAAATAGCAGCTAAAAACCGGGTCGCCCTCCTCCGAGATATTATTAATATTCAGAACCTAAACAGTAGATCGTTGGCCAGCATCACTGATATGAAAGTAGTCACTCACCATCCAGTCATCTCTAAGACTAGACATCGCAATGCTCTTGATTGTTATGAGAGGGATCTTGCGTTCAAGAATCCTCTGCGTTGAGCCGTCCTTCGTGGCAGTCGTCACCACAATATGAGCGGCTTTTCCCGTCTTTTTCGCCTCAGTAAAAAAACCAAGTCTGAGATAAATGCTTTGACTTACGACAACAAGGAAGCGGGGGCTGGGTTTACTAGATCGCCCAAATTTTGATACCAGTAGGTGTATACGGGAGCTAAATGCGACAGTTTCGGCTTATGGTGATTCAGTTTCGCTGCCGTTGACGTTCGATATACCAAACGCACCTCCGATACCACATATGGACTTCAGTTCACCTCCTAGTGGGCTGTCGCCATTCACATCGAGATAATCCCCCATGTACCTACGATAACCAAGCAAACTGAAACGTCTGCGCTCTTTCCTGTCTGCGAGGATCTGATGCCCATAGTCCCGCTTCTGGGCATACACGATGACTTCCTTGTTGTTCTTCCAGAATCTTTGTATACGCTTGGCGCATTCCATCTTATACCGCATGTAATTGCGAAACGCCCTTTGAATTCTGGCTGCCATATTATGCCAGTATCGATCCCTCATAGTTTCCAACGCGAAGAGCTAAAAAAAGGTCAAAGCACCGTTGCTAGCCTACATGATGATGCTCACAGTCTCGGGGTTTTTGATGAAGGCCTTTGTGACACCCATCTGCCACTCCTCCTTCGCATCCCAGTGTCGATGAGGATTTCTCACATCCGCTGCGAGCGTCACCTGTCCATGTGTATTCTCCTGCGTACGAGGTATTGGGGGATAAAAGATAAAAACGTTCCACCATCTTCTCAAACGTATTGCGATATGCGAATCCCGCACGACGGACTCGGATATTCTCTTGCAGGCCAAGGTACTTGATCTGGTGGAGGACCGCCTTAGTATCATATTCTGTTGCGCTCCGATTCTGGTTCGGTTTGATCGTACGAATGTATGACGGTCGTGCACGCATAAGATTGTCGACCAACGCTCCTGCAGATGCCTGAATCGGAAGCTGAACGTAGGATCAATACTGACACCAAAAGTGGTTTCACTCACCTTGATCCTGTCACCTGCAGTTGGAGGGCGCTTCTTGCTATTTGGATCTGGTCGTTCAGGGAACAGCGCTTGTAGAAACGCGTTACCACTCATAGTAACAAGATCAAGCAGATCTTTGATGAGGGCGTCCTTGTTCTTATCCGTCATGCCTGCGACCTGGTACATGACATCACCAGCGTAGTGTTTGACCAAGAACTTAGCTCCGCGAGCCTCAAAATGCGGGTTGCTAGCAAGAGCGGCGCTTCGCTGTATGAAACTGTTGTCCGCTGCCGTAGGATCTGCATGCGCAGTTGCCGTAGCGTCATTCAGGGCAGCGAAGATTCCAGGGGGGCGACGCTCCTCAATGAGATCGCAGACGATCTTGTTGTTGAAGTATTTGATTTCCGTCCACTTAATCCGCTCACGAACATATTCCTCCTGCTCGGTCTTGAGAGTCAACTCGATGAAAATCTGTTGCAGTTTTTCGTTGACATAATTGATGCAGAGTTGTTCGAAGGAGTTTTCCTTGAATGACGATTTAGCGCTACTTCGGGGTTCAGGTTAGAGGTGTCACCTCGAAGATCTCAAATCCGAAGATATCCTGTAGAGCATATAGATATGGACCCCGGACTGAGAGTACGCATGACACACCAGAATACCAATCAGCTGGCTTGTCTCCCCACGAGGTTTCATTGAAATGTTGATACGGGAAACAATCCACTCGAATAAATTGTTGTATATGGCCTTTGCAAGGGCATCTCTCCCAGAACTGGCTTGCGCAGGGTTCAATGGTACGTCGTAGACAGAGCCGCGTCGTCCGCCTCTCTGGGTTTCGACAACTTTGGTGGTGAGTACCTTCTGAACTTGAGCACTATCGACGTCCATGAGATAAGCGATAAAGTCCGGGACTCCAAGGTCAGATATAGTCGCGTTCCCATCGTCCATCTCGTCGTATTGCACATTACCAAGCCAGAGAATTATTGCAAGCATGCGGAAGATTTCACTCTGTTCTTCCGCCGTCAGGCCGATGACATTCATGGCTCTCTGAGCTGGTATTAGCTAACAGAGATCAAAAAACAACTAACGGAACCTACCTGGGTATCAGCAAAGTCTTTGGTATCGTCTATACCTTCAACCGCCAGACAGTTGCTAAGGCTTGTGAACGCATACGCTTCCGGTCCTTGCAAACCGAATGTCTCTTTACAAGCACATTAGCCGGAACAATACATAGGAGTGGAGAAGTATCCTACCCCGCTGCTCGGCAGACGCGGCTTTCGTGAACTGATAAAAGATGTGGAAATTACGTTCGTTTTGAACTTGACCAACCACGCGCGCCTTCTCCAGCAAGTAATTGGTGATCTGTGCGCCAACTGGCTCCGCATGGTCATTGAACATGATCTCCAAGTATTTGCCCTGCAGCACTGTGAGTGAATTAGGTCATGGCGCCGGGATTTACGCACATGCCGACTCGAGTTGTTGTTGCGGAGAGTCTTTGCACACCCGAAGCTCTCTAGTAGAGGGTTGGTGGCCAGGACCATATCCTTTATCTGCTGGATGCTGCTATCGTGTCCACCTGATACGGCCGCGATGTACTGCATGATACGTTTGGCAGCTTCCGTCTTCCCTGCTCCAGATTCTCCAGAGATAATAACACACTGGTTCTCTTTATATGCGTTCATATTGTAAAAGGCGGATTCTGCAATACCGAAGACGTGTGGCGGGACTTCTAGCCTGTTCTTGCCTTGATATCGGCGTAGGACATCATCGGTATATATGCCGAGGTCTGGCGAGATGAATAGACATGGACTTTGTGAGAATGAGAAAGGCTCTCACCTCGAAAAGGGTTGACAGATATCAACACGGCCCCGATATAAGTGTAGATCTCGCCGCTTGTCCATCGTTTCTGCAGGTTATCGTTGACGCTCTCATTGCTGATAGTTGTCAGTAGTGTCATATCTGAGACCCCAACCTGCTTCTTCTTGAAGCCCTCCTTCCAGTCAGCCTTAATCGAGGTTAGTCGACAGGTGATAGATAGAGATAATGGCAGGCGTCTGACCTTCGCAACCTTGGTAGGACCAGCCTTCTTCTGAGTTGCAGATCCCTTCTTGCCAGCCTTTTTGGACGGGGCCTGAGAGGGACAAAGATAACGAATACATTCGACGGTGCAAGCAGATTGGACAAACCATTGTACTCCGAGAGACTGGGGGAGTGGTGTGGTATAGAGTTGCTAGGCAATGATATTCTGGGACAATCCGTTCTCGGTCCCGCGTCACACTTTTAATTGTAAATTTCTAAGTTTCATCAACACTGCACCAGTGCTGCGGCGCAGACGCACTGCCAGCGTGGCATTACTACTACAGTGGCTCAGAGCCTAACCAAAGTGAGACTATATACTACAGAAACCAACTGAAACAAATCCCGCGGCGAAATATGTAGGGATCAAGGTGGTGACTGTATCAGGATGTCGCCCCGGGTTTGTCGTTCTCATTGCATTTGTTAGGGCGTAGAACAGATGGCGTGGCATTTCGTGTTCCACATCGTCTGTCGACCGGAGAGAACTGGAAGACAGCGGCAAGCTTGCAAATAACCACCTTTTTTGGTTCCAATAGAAGTTTATCGCACACAAGCAAAAATTCGAAGAATCTACTTTGTTGATTTGCATCGAACGACCTATTTCCTTTGGTTTGTTGTCGCTATAGTCTACCTCGGTTCAAGTTGTGGACGCGGCGCTCCAAACTTTGGCCGTTATGTACTACCCTCACTTTGCGACCGACACTCCAGTTCCGTCCCACGCATATCCCACTCGCCTAAGCTGGTCAGTGACTCTCCCCGTCGTACACGCTGACCATGTGCCGTGCGACACGGTCCGCTTGCAGGTCGAACCGCCGAATGTACTTCGTGCGCTCGAGGAGGTCCACCGGCATTTCTCATTATCAATTCGCTATGCTGATCGGCGAAAACTTGGACGACGGGAAGATGGGTATATGCGACGAAAAGCGCAGTTCTGGCGTACCAGGCGTGCGGGATGATGTCGCAAGAGCATCATCGGCCCCAGACCCGGGAACAGCGTGAGTCATCCTCGCGTAGAAAAGTCCGCCTTTCAGGAGATATGTGGCAATAGAGGTTTTTGCTACAGGCGAAGAAAGGGTGTTTTTGGGGGTTGTTACCAGGAGGAATTCCCACTATCTTCTGTCTCATGTGAGCGTTTCGGTCTGCACGGGCTTGGATGTGATGACACGTACTTGAGAGACTCCACGTTCGAGTCGTGCGAGATTTCCCTCCGAAGGCAAGATCAGAATCGATAATAACTTGATAAGCTGCATCAGCGGGGGAGATAAAGGTAACGTCAATTGAAGTGCGCCACGTACATTGACTGCTACCCTCGGGGAAAAGATATGAGGCTCTCAAAACCGGCTGAGAGAACATGGTCATATTGTGTGAATTAAGAAGAGTCGAGCGATGGATCAAGGTGGGAAGAATTTGATATAAGGCATGGATGGAAAACAGACGACGAAGGTGGTAGGATGAAAGACATCGGGAAACAGGGGAGGCGGCTAGATTTATGAGGGGAAGAGGGCGAGTATATGGCCCTTTGTACGCGATACCCCTCAACAACTTGTTATGAGAGAATCGGGACATGCCAACTAGATATTAGGAGGAACCAGGCCGAGATCCATGAGGCTCTTCAATGCCTCGGCAGTAGGTTGTAGTATCTCTGGTTTCTCTGCGTTGCTCTTCATGACCGCGATCAATACGTTTAGAATGCTTGCCAGGTCGGACTCCTCCTTCAATCTTTCCCGTAGAGTGGGTTCGAGGTTGATGAAGAGATTTCGGATGCACACAACCCCCCGATGAACCATGCCAGGGTCTGCGGAGGCATTGATGTGGGGTTCATCGGATCCGAATGAAGGGTCGATAAGTGTAGTGAGAATAGAAAGAATCCGACGATGGTCGCGCTCCAATTCGTACAGTGACCGGCACGTGTCAGGGGATGATGTCAGGCTTGCGAGAGCACCAGAGGCTGCCAGCCGAGTGGGCAGGTCCTCGACATCTGAAAGGGCTACAAGGATATGCAGTTTTGACTTTGCAGCGTTACCATCGGAGTACCTCTTGAAGACGCTATCGGAGCCAGCCACCAGATTGCAAATAAGTTCGGTAGCTGCTCTTCTGATTAGAACGTGATCCTCCAACATCAGAAACTCGATCTTTGTCAGTAGTCCATCGGCCTGCGCCACACGACCAGCAGCTTCAACACCATGCGACGATAAATTCGTCAACGCCATGATTGCTTCGAACCTCTGCAAAAGGCTTGACTCTGGGTGTGTAAGCAAGATAGCGAAGGGGCGAATGGCATCATAAACGGCGCCGGGGTCAGGGCCAAATACTTGAGTAGGTGAGGACGTTATAGCTAGCTTTGCCAGGGCCTGGATGGGTTCCAATATTGAGACGTCAACCTCCGATTGTTTTGCCGACAATGCCTTTCGAATAATCTCTCCAAGCGTTCTCGCTCCACCGCTCTGTAGTATCTTCCCTCTGTTCTCCTTATCCACGCTGAGATTCAGAAGTATCCGACCCACGGTGAGACGGACGCCATCACTGTCAGCCAATCGTATTGCAGTAGCTAGAACGTTGAGGGCGCCGTTTTTCACTAAGCTCCTGCCTCGTTCTCTGACGTGTTGGTCATCCTCTAGTACATCCGAGAGTTTTTCCTCGGGACCTTGTGAGCTTGTAGCTCCGGGTTTTGCCATTCGTCGAAGCTTCATAACTTGTTCCTGATCTGGTGAGATAGGCGGTCGGTAGACGCTAAGATAATGGATGATATTGAGTATCCCGTATATGAGCGAATGATTCGATGCATCGGGAGGTGTGCTTGAAGTCCTCCTACCCGTTGGAATGAAAGAAAATAGGTTCTTCAAGAAGGGAGAATCCTTTGATAGGTCTTCCTTCACGGAGGGCTCGACGCTCATGTACGCTAAGCCCTCGACGGCATCCAGGGAGGAGTCTTTCCTTTCTTCCATAAGTATTCCTTTCATGATTTCGACCAAATCTTGATCTACACTCTGTTTAGAAGTCTCCGCCGACACGACCAATGCATCTGTGCCAGCGGCGCGAGACAACTTTGTGATCGCTACGGCTGCAACCGCGCGCAAAGGGACGTCCTTTTTCTGACGCATTGCGGCCTCCAGCCACTGGGTAGTTTCCGCGGTGAGGGAGGAACGGCAGGCTTTATGTCCGCAGGCTTGTGAGAGAAGTCGCGCAGCCTCTCTCGACACGAGGTCGGAGGTATAGAGGTCTAAGATGTCAGTGATTGATGCGAGAACCGTCTCTTGCTGAAAGACATCGGAGGCAGGTTTCCAATCCACTTGAAAGAGCGCTGTAAGGAAGGAAAGGCCAACTACAACATCCGCTTCTTGCGTTTCGGATATACGAGCCTGAACTATTGGAAGAAAAATCCGGCTCAGAGCCTGCGTTCCTGGATCTTGTACGTCGTCTCGCGTTTGTCCCATGGATGCCCTGACGCCTTGGCAATATGAAGCGAGAACCAGGAAGGCCTTGGAACGCTTCTCATGATCATGGGTGGGGACAAATGAAGTAATTAGATAGGAAAGTTCATCGGGAAAGGAATGATGGGAGTTGTTTGGGAGAGGTGGATGTGCGATGCTTGTAGTGTCTACTTCATCGATGACGGCCATGGATGGCGCACTAGCAGTGGTGAATTCATTATGAGCTTGTGTTGCCCTGACGGCCCGGAATTACCGAATGTGATCCTCTGACAGAGGGACTTCAATTTCAATTGGAACCGAAATTCAGGATCATGTCGAGGGATGATACGCTCTTGGCCGCGACACAAAGCTCCTGCAATAACGACACACGCAAACCGCCGGACATGGTGGACGGACTGATCCATGCTGGGGATACAGTTCTCTTGCGGCTACCTACTGGAGATATAAAGAGTTACAAACTGGAGACTGATTCGTAAGCCGCATTCAGAATTGTCCCACTTTTAAAAGACTTATGCCAAAATAGAACTGTGAATCTGGGAAAGTTTGGTTCTTTTCCAGCGGATGCGCTTGTGAACCAGCCGTACGGGCTGACATACGAAGTTGTCAATAAGACAATTAGTGTGATCTCGCCACCTGCCGTTGAAGAGCTCGGTAAGAATATCTTCATCCCCTGGTAGGCTTTCAACGACACGGACACAGAGGATACGGATGCGACAAATGAGCTCATAAATGATGGCCAGTTTGTCCAGCCCTTGACTGGGGCCGAAATAGAGACCTTGAAGCAGTCGGGGGTCCATGCTACCGTGACTATTCATGTTCTACGTCCTGCATTTGACTTGATGTAGCTGACTTGTTGCAGGAAATCGTCAGGAAGCAGATAGAGATGCATGCAAATTATTCCCTCAAGACCGAATATAGCAAGGACAAATACAAAAAAAGAAAAACAGCCAAGTAAGTGGGGATGATTCGGGTTCGAATTCGCCTTCTTAGTTTGCAGATGAAGGTATTCGAAATCGTTCACAACCGTCCAACCCACGCTTTTCAATGTCTGTGAGTACTGGTTCATGAAAGATCAGACACGCATCCTTAGCATGCGCATCGACACACTTTCACAAATGATGAACCTCGGGAATGTTCGACCAGGAGGTCGCTACATAGCGGTAGATGAAGCATCCGGGATGGTTGTCTCCGCTTTGCTGGAGCGTTTGGGTGGTTTGTTTCCTATTCATGCTCTGCTCACCTTGGTCCCAACGAAAATATAACCCAGGTAATGGGCGATTAATCGCAATTTGCGACGTGGATTCGCCACCTGCGTATCCTGTCATGACGCAGATGAACTTTCAGAAAGAGTTGACTGTCGACGTCCTATCAACCCTTAATTGGGCAACAGCAGATGAGACGTATACGCCAAGTAGGCTCCCTCATATCCGCGAAGCCGCTGATGTCTGAATTGCATACAGTTGTTCTCTCGGCCGAGCCAGAATCGGGGTCTTATGGCTCGGAAAGGCACAAAACAAGGCTCTTAAAACGTAAATCGGCGTCAGATGCGTTGTTCAGTGTACGTGAGGAGCTTTTTTCTGGGGAATTCGAAGGGTGAGGGTCCATTGTCGGGTGAGCGCAGTCATGTTGCTCATCGGTTAAAATCCAGGTTATTCGTCGCGAGCGTGTATGATCCACTTTCGATTCTAGGGAAACTATTTCCGTACTTGGGGGCTCTGCATCTGTGGTTGTCTATAGTCCTCACCTACAGGTTTGTGTGCCGTGTATTCTATCGAAAGGTTGGCTAACCTAGATGCATTGAGGTGGTATCTGATCTGCAAGCAACTCTACGGACTGATCCCCGGTATCTCGCGCCAACCGTTTCAGAGAGCTGGCTCCGTCGATATCAGGTATCACAATTTAATGCGCGCTCGGACTTCTACTTATTGCCTTTCATAGGTACTTCCTGGTCGCACTCATCCCCTGATGACGACCTCTGGAGGCGGCGGATATTTATTGCATGCCATAAAAGTGTATGTTCCTTTATTAGTCAACATCACGAATCCAATCTACTCACCTCGACCACTACAGATATGATAACCCTTCTGCAGAGCCGGTGACGGTTCATCGACGTTCAAAGGCCACAAAGCAAAATGTGGAGTCTTCTCAGGAGCAATTCGAGGATTCGATCACCCAGGCTTCCCGATTAAAAAACATACGTCATGCAGACCTGTGTATAGATGGCTAGTTTCGCTTCTAGTTGAATGCCAACATTTCACCATATCCATAAGTCACCGACTGGGGTTGTATAATTACACTCCTTGATCTACAGTATACATCGTACGAAAGTTGTAATGAGATGGCAGTAGCAGATGTCGCGGAGGGCATTGTCATGCAAACGCCTCCGGAAATAGTGCTGCAATTAACTGCGGAGAGGGTGGTGCTGTTGAATAATGGCCAGTTGCTACGAAAAAAACATCTCACCTCGTCTAAAATAGTATATGCAAGGTGTTGATTTAGCCTCCTGTTCTGTAGGACAGTAAACATACGTCGCGCTCCTCGGCGCGCATTGGAGCGGCCGATCATATTGGCAACGAGATCTGTGTTAGGAACGATAATCTAAAGCAGTTCATGTGGAAGATACAAGATCCATACCTGGTATTAAGGCAGATAGCATACGATTTGCATCATCTCGGGCCTGCGCCTTTTCCTCAGCAGATCGTGGTACAGGAGGTCGCCTTAACTGTCCTCCCGGCCACATAGAATCGCGAAACATTCCAATGGAATTCAAAATTTGGATCTCGCTAAGAAATTGGGTGACGGTGTCACGAACTTTCCTATTTGATAGATCGTGAGCAGGTTAGAAGCACCATAGGGCGGAGAGAGGAACCTTTCGACTGTACTCCCTAACACTTGTTGCATAATGATGATAATGGCCTGCCGCCTCAGCCAATTATTCTTGTTAAGTTCAAAGACAGCGAGAATGAGATCGCAAATTGGCGAGGAAAAGGTAGATGAACTGGTTTCTCCTTCCAGTGGTTTCAAATCGCCCGAAAATTGAAACAGAGAGTCATCTGGCGATGTCTTTCCTGAAGCACGGAAAGCCTGGCTGACCACATCTTCATCATCAGTGACCGAGATACCGGCAAGTTCCGCAACTTGTCGAGTAAGGCGTTGGATCATCACATCTAGCATTGACGGCCCAAAAAACATATCGTCGATACTACCTGCGACGGTGTGATACACATGGCGGACCAGACCGGTGCCAGGGAACGTTCCTGTCGACTTCGAGACAGATTCTTCCTTGCGTTCAGATACCATAAAGGGGGAGTTCCTGGATAAAAATTCGCGAAGTTCTGTACTTTCACCGACGGCGGGAACCATAACCAGATTCTAATTCCAATGATGAGATGAATGTCATCATGAGATGACTCGACGTACCTGCATGTACCGTTCCAATGCAGCACGGCGCAGATCGACAAAAGTTGCAGACAGTGCGTAACCAGCCGCTTTCCAGGAACTCGAGATTTCTGACTGCAGTGTAGCGATCTCGCAGCCTTGTTGTGCATGTCAAGGAATTCGTTGTACCGGCGAGCGACCACCCATCCCGTACCCACTCCACCATCCAGCGAGAGCTGTTGCACCTCAATCAGATAGCGCACGACCGACTTCCCATTCTCTTCTCCCACGACTGAGTTCACTATGGAAACCTTCGTGCGATCTGGGATAAGGCGATTCGCTACCTCCTGCTGTTCAAATTGCGTCTTCTGAAAACTCAGCTCTCGCAATTCCCGGTTTAAGGAAGACTTGGATTTCTGTAAGAGCCTCAGTTCCTGGACATCGCCTGTGAGTTCCGCCTTCTTAATGAGCGAGTCCAACATGGCGTCCTGAACTTGAAATGCAGATATCTTCTTCCCAAGCCGGGTGATCTCGAGAGACAGTTGGAGGTCACCTGGGCCTGGGAGATGGAACGACTCCTGCATGGGATCGCTACTTTCATCGCCTCTAGTCTCGTCCTCCTCAGGGCTTCCGACAACTTCGTCACTTGGATTTGAAAATCGCTGAGCGCCGAGATAATCGCGTTGCGATGAGGCAGTCGACGAGGAGGGGAAGATAGAAGGTTTGTTCCTCTGTTGGTTGTCGAGGGCAATGATATCTGAAAGAGCGGCCTGTATTGCCTCTATCGTGGCTTCGCTCTCGCGAGTCGCCTTTGCCATGTCCGCAGGGTCATCAAATAACGGGGCGCGCGAGTCATCAGGCTCAGAGCTGGAGGAGGGTGACATCAGGACATCGAGATTGGATGTGGTTGTGGGTATTACTTTCTGTGCAGGAGGGTCCTTTAGCATTGAGCCTGGGTTGGGAGGTGAATCGCTACGAGGATGTAATACCGACATGGCACTTTGGAAGGTGAAAGAATCGGATCGGTGCACAGGAGTAGACTGGGAACGAGGAACTCGACCCGGTTTTGCACCAGACAAGTTTTCATCGCTGGCTGAAAAAGCAATCAAAGTCTGTCTGTCGTCGCTATTAGCGGCCTGGCTGGCACCGATATCTTCGACTACGCGAAACCATAGCTCAGATCGTTCAAATTCTTCAAAGTCCTGTTCCATGGCCTGCTCTACTTGCCGTTGTGCGAGCATCACACCTTTGCGTGCCCTGCGCTCCAAAATCGGGACGGGTGATGTCTCATTGGCAAAATCGCGGATTGCCGAGATATATTTGGGAGAGATGGTGGAAAGGGAGGAATGGGGTGTGCCAGAGAAGTAGAGTTCGTAAATCATCGAAATATCCTCTTTGGCGGTGGATGTTTGGGGCGGAGGACTTAGATCATCGTCGCCGGAGTCATCAGATTCAATTGATTCCAACGGATTCTTAAAACTCTCCACTGTGAGCCAAAACTGTACCAGAAAGGAACGGCTCCGTCGATCCATGAACTCCATAAAATACGAAAGGGAACTCGGGTTGGCGAGGATGTCCCTCAGGGTGAGGTGAGAAGCGAGTATCGTATCAGTGGCGGGCCGTTTCTGAGTTTTTCGTTAGACTGGGCAGTGAGATTCAGCTCTGACACCTACGCTCTCGTCGTACCCTCCTAGAGTGGTAATGCGCTGCTCAGCCTTTCGCTTGGCCGTATAAAGCCTGTCCAAGAAAGCCACCATATCCTCCGTTCTCACCCCATTTATCCAGTCGTCTTTCTGGTGGTCGGCTTCAAAAGGAACTGTTAGAAGACCTTCACGTCATCCGACACGTCGACATACCCAACAAAGCCCTCGTCCTTCTAATTTCGCCCATAATGTCACTTTTTAAGCGGCGGGCATCCAGGAGGGAAGACATGTGCTCGATACTCCGGAGGAAGGAGTCAAAATGGCGTTGGTCAGTGCGGAGCGTGATTGCTTCAGCGCCTCTTGGGGCTTTCAGTTCTGGTTCAGCATGTGGAAGCCGAGCCTCCAAAACGTTTCGTACTTTCGAAACAAGACGTCTTAAAAGAGATGAGACACTAAGACACTCTTTGAAGGAAATTCTTACCGTTGGCGGATTGCAGCTCCGGCCTAGCACACGGTTAGTTAGCGTATAACGCCCAAACTGACATATGCTTACCAATTGATGGATGGTACAATTCCAAAAGTCAGGATCGGTAAGCATATCCATGAGAGGATACAAGACCGAACATGTTGTAATCTCGCGCACAGCGACGCATAGCGCTTTGCTGCGCGCTTCATTCACAGGTAGGACCAATGGAAGGATGCGATCTAGAAGCGACCTAAGATGGTTCTCCTCTGCCTGCTTTGTAAAACTCGAAGAAAGATTGTCGATGGCAGGATGAAGTTTGCCTCCTTTGCTGGCGTATCGACTAGCCAAGAGCATGTCTAACTCCTCTGATTCGGTCAACCGACGTTCTAAACCGGCACCACGCAAAGCAATTTCCGACTCTTGAAACTGTTCTACATGTGTGGTGATCTTGGGTAGCACGCGCTTCACCAGTATACTAGAAAGATCGGCTGAGGATAGTCTGGAGAGCAACCTCCCCAGAGCACCGTGAAGCATAGCAGAGACTGCAGTGGGGAATGACGGAGAAGATGATATATCCCGGTACCATGTGAGCACAAAGTCGCGCACAATCAGGATAAGTATCTCATTAATTGCGGCGGAAATCATGGGAGATTCGGGGTACAGCGGGGGCAAGCTTTGGGGAGGCCGATGCGACCATTGGGATCTGATAATGACTGCTTGCCAGGCAGCAGGAGTAGAGAACGCCAACGGGTGAGCGGCGGAGGGAGAGCGAAAGGTTTGAGGAGGCAAACTTGAATCGAGGACATATCCGAGGGCGACAATGAGAAGGAGAAAGGTCACTGGGAGAAGGATAAGAAGGAAGGGTGATAACAAGAGAATAGTAAGAGGCGATGACGCGAGACGAACGAAGAAAGGGATTGAGATAGCTAGGACGGCGACGAGCACGACGGAGGTTACGTTGAGTGTCTGCATCATCACAGTCCGGGCGGATGACACGCGTCAAGCGCGTCGAGCCCGGCTTAATTTACAGTCGGAACAACTCTACACCTCTCTAGTTCGTTGCTTTTTCGTGTCTGCTGCTATGACCTCCAACCCTCGCCCTCTGTCTACCGCGGAAGGCTTCATTCTCGGCGGCGCCGCAGCCTCAGTCGCTGTCAGTCATCGGCACCTCGCATCCTCAACTGCCTGACCATTTCCTTAGGTTACTTTTTCAAATCCCGCAGAAGTCGCAAAAACAAGGTTGCAACTACAGGGTGAACTTGTAAAGGGAGGTGGTGAAAAGGTCTACAGAAACGCGCTCGATGTCTTTGCAAAGACTTGGAAAATGGAAGGAATAAGAGGGATTCAGCGGGGTCTTCCAGTAGCCGTGAGTTTTATTGGTCTATATTTCTGATTGATTTTCAATGCGATTTTGTAGTACGCGTACCAGGTGCGTATCATGGTTCTCTCAGCTGTCCCATGCCTCTCACTTGATGTAGATTCTTCTGAACGGATGTCGTCTCGGTATTGCAATCTGTGATTTCTCGGGTTTATTCATTCCTTATACCGCTTGTCCCAGGACTCTACGAACCGATCCGTGGAGCTACAAACCGACTCATCGGGTCAAATGCAATTGAGCAAATTCCAGTTACCTCTGTTTTCGCTGGTGCAGCCAGCGGTGTAATAGGAGGTTGTCACTTCGACAAACCTGTATCGTATACCAGAATTAATCTCCTCTTTTAAGCTGTTCTCGGAAACCCTTTGTTTCTAATTAAAGCCCGGATGCAAGTAAGCACATTTGTTCCTACAACGTACCCCTCACATCCTGACGAATCTCCAGGCATATTCGCCCGCATTACCCGTGGGGACGCAACATCACTATAAGAGCTCATGGGACGCTCTCAGTACTATTTTTCGACGAGAACGCTTTCGTGGTCTTGTAAGAGGAGTTGACGCTGCCGCCTTGAGAACGTCAATGGGCTCCTCAGTCAGGACATATCAACTTGCTTCCCACGTTGTTTACTAACGACCCATTTGTTCAGGTACAACTGCCCAGCTATAACTGGACCAAAAATCAATTAGTGTCGAGGGGCATCCTCCCATCCGATAGTATATTTACATATCTCGCGAGTAGCTCCGTCTCGGGTGTATGCGTCGTAAGTGTTGCCTTTGCATTCCTAATGCTGTTAACATCAAGGATAGTTAGTTATGATGCAACCAGCTGATACAGTCAGTAAAGACCTCATAAACCCGTCCTCAATCTAATCCCAGCAGGCTCTGACTAGGGTGTATAACCAAGCAACGAAGCGACTTCCGAACGGGACGATTGTCGGTACACTTTATAAGGGTCCTATCGACTGCCTATGGAAAACTATAACCACCGAAGGTCCCCTCGCGTTATATAAAGGTAATGTCCACTGGCCGTTCTTCTGGCCTATCAGGAATCAATCGAATCATAATGCAGGTTCGACTGCCCACTTCCTGCGAATTGCACCTCATACGTGAGTTTCCTTTATTGTGTGTATTCACGGTCACGGTTTGCAAATTGAACGCATATGCCCAGGATCATAACTCTTACTGCAAACGACTTAATCATTGGACTTTACAAGAAGCTCCGTAGAGGGACTGTAGTATGAACCATCTCGAGTACATTTGATATCATACACATTTAGCCCATGAGTACCATAGATTATACTGTAGAGGGCATTATTGTATCATAATAACTACAGTAACTCACTTGGTCTGGCGTCACAGGATAAGAGGCACGTCTGAAACTGTGATGTAGGCTTCGTACGGTGCGCGGTGGTTGTGAGAGAACAAGAAATTAGCGAAGTTATTTTGGGCTACCCCGAACGACGCAAGATGAGGGGGTACTTTAAGTTATGTGGAGCTACTAGGGTCGGGCTAGGGTTAAAGCTTAAAGTTCCTGAACAGCCACTGTGCATCCAACTGCTTTTCCGATCGCAACACGTCTTTCAGCAACTCTCCTGATTTTTCCACGACGGTAACCGTCAGCATAGGCAATAGTTTGACGCGCAGTCAATGCCCTGATGGCAGCAACATTGACAAGAGGTGGTAGATTCACAAGCTATCTGAGATAATTGAGGGAAAACTCACAGGCACCTCTGTAGGCATACTGCCATCATTGAATGGCACTATCTGGAAGGGAATAGTGCTACCGTCACCAAATTCACAGTTTCGCGTCTTTGGGGCTTGTTAGTTTGCCTTCCTGAGCCACAAGACTCGGTCATAGTACCTTGGCAACCAATATTCGAGTTGGAGCTAAAATGCGATTCATTGTTGGTGCGAACCAGGCGGGTACCGTATGGTCCGCATCTTGGCGTTAATCAGCCTTTTGCAGGAGAAAGTGCACTCGTAGCTCACCTGCCGCAGAGTGAGCCATGATTGCATGCAAAAGCGGAACGAAGGCTATATAGGACTGACCGTGACGACCCCCTGAACCAACCAACGCGGTGTCGATCATGCATGTGCAGTTGGAACGGCGCTGGCTCGCACCAAGTCAGGTTTAGCGACGTGAAGACATTCAGCGTGGACGATGATCTCGTCCGCCGGGAACTCTTGTGTTGTCTAGTATAATTGATGAATGATGGGGAGCTCCCTCTGGACTCTTCTTGCCCGACCTGCAGGAGCTCACATATCCAAGGATTGATGATATCGATGATGCCCGCAAGAATGCATGACGCCCTTGTAACCCTGACCGTGACACCGGTCGTTGAACACCATGGCTTGGTATTTGAGCCATAGAGCGACATACCCCAGACACATACATCGCGCGGTCTGCTACCTACACCTTCCACTTGGCAGGTTTTATCCCATTATTTGCTGGGAGAGTCCAAATTTGGGATGTTTGGCGGCAATTCCAATTGGCGCGGCCGACTCTCTCCGACTCGGATAGCCCCGGAGACGCGACTGAGTAGTCACCTCTTGCTTATCGAGAGCCTCCAGAGGTTCCATCAATACTATGGTGACAAACTAGAGGTTGAGTGTCCCACCGGCAGCGGGATTATATGTCTCTCCTCCATCCATCTTTGGCCGCGATATTCATGGACGTCGCGCTCTCAATGGAGGAAACCAGAAGCTCGACTTTGATCCCTTCAGGGACTATGTCTGGTTCTACGAGGTGAGAGTTGCGACAAAATCTGTAAATCAAGCATTCAGAGAGTAACACCCACCCAGTATTTCCACGGTGACGATGGTCGACTCGGAGCCTCACATCAAACAGCTGGTACGTGTCCTAGTACTCCGTTTATATCTGGTCTCTCCTGAGTTAGATCTCGCAGGTCAGGTCTAGTTGCTTATCACATTCTACAAAGCGGCGCAAGCTGCCGTCTGCCCAAAACTCCGAGAAGTACGTGGTCTAATTACTGTAAAATCAACTTATGACATCATCGCAAGAGACCGAGAGTGTACAGTACCCACTCATGAGCGCAGTTAGCGCAAACGACCTGAATACGCTAAACGATATCTCTCCTGAAGCTTTGTGAATGTGAAGTAACCCTGTGAAGTAGTACTGTATCCTCTGCGTGCGCATCTTTTCCCAGATTGATATTTCCTCTGGCGGATATCATACATGCTTTAGACTTCAGTGTGCTTCGCCAGATTGTAGGCTCTGAATTCGTGGCCGTTTGGCAGTCGCCATCATCTTGATGATACATATACATACATTGGCCATTTATAAATATAGAAGTCGAGTGGTCGGAGGCTGCTTCCTGATTAATTATCAATGTCGGAAGATTTGGCTTCTACTCGAGAAGCTACTGCGTCCGGGCTAAGGTGAATGTTCGCAAACGGGTGCTGTACATCCAACTGCTATTCCGATCGCAACACGTCTTTCAGCGGTTGTTCCGATGTCTCCGAGGCCATAACCGGCAGCATAGGCAATAGTCTGAGATGCAGTCAATGCGCTGATTGCAGCGACACTGACAAGGGGCGGAAGATTGTGCTGGGTGTGACCGACTCCGATTCGCAAGCTATTCCAAGGTAAGTGAGGGAGAAATCACAGGAGCCTCTGTAGGCATGTTGCCATCGTTGAATGGCACTATCTGAAAGGGAATAATGCTACCATCATGAAGTTGGAAATTTCGCGTCTTTGGGCTCGTTAGTCTTGTCTTGTATAAAGCCACAAGATCATCCAGCGGCCATACCTTGGCAAGCAATATCCGCATTGGAGCTAGAAAGGTGGTCATTGTTGGTTTGAACCAGGCGGGTACCCATGGTCCACATCTTGGCATTAATCAGCCTTTTGCAAGAAAAAGTGCACTCGTAACTCACCTGCCGCAGATTGAGCCATGATTGCGAATGAAGAGGAGAGAGCGAAGGGACCGTATATAGGGCTGACCGGTGCTGACCGGCTGACTGGCTTCCGAACAAACAGGTACCTTCGAAATCCAAAAGGACCGATAAATCGACGCACTGCGCAGAGGTTCCTCTATCTCTCCATAACTTTATGCGTGCATTGATTGTGCCAGAATACACATATAGCTATCCTAGAATATAATGAGTTCTCAGCGGATTCACGATGATTTCACAGTTCAGTTCAACGTGTCTTTCGCTTACACTCATTTCATTCCGGAAATTCTTGTCCCGCGCGTTCTGTGGTGGTTCAAAAGTTGTGAAAATTCAAAAAATCGCTCAATCTTCATGGTATATCGTACGATCGGCCCAGACCTCAAACAAAGGGCCTTATACTTGTTATTGGAGGAAGGATGGGGGATTGACCAGATTGCAACCGCTTTGGGTGTACACTTGAGCATCGAAAGTGAGACCATTGCTATGAAAAGAGCTCCACGAATTGTAGTCCTTCACTACTACTAGACAAGATCGGAGAATGGCTTGCCATCTACCACGGCCAACCCATATCAATGACAGTTCTGCACAATAGCTTAGGAGTGGGTTGGAAATGAGGAAAGTGTTCCAGCGATTCTTTGAATTTTTCGAATTGTCGCGATTTTCGAACCGCCACACCACAGGACAAGAATATCCGAAATCCCACGGCTGTCAGCTCAATGCAAAGACACAAAGACGCAACACGAGTCCTGCCAGTGCTTCTCATGATTAGTGCATTACGAGACTGCAGGGCCATCACAGTCCGGATGTGACAAAGAAACCACAAAGTTAGGCGCTTCGTCCACAGTCCAAGTCCAAGTTAGCCACAAAAGTGCTAATGCCACAGCCGGGGCAAAGTGCCAGGCTACGTATATATAGCGCACTTATGGTACCGACGGGCTTCAAACCACCCAGGACGTTTAACTTTCAACATCAAGTCTCATTCATCCCCACCTCCAACCTCCTCATTCCAGCTACTGCTCTAAATTAACCCATCACTATGTCTCGTTCATATAATCTTCGCCCCAATACCAGAAGTCGCATGCAGAGGCGGCTCGAAGCCCACGTCGCAGCTTTCGGCGAGCGGAACCGGGACAAGATTGTTGCCGTCACCAGCAACACTGGACAGGGTGTCCACCTCTACTTCGACCCCGAGCGATCGCTGTCCCCAGACCCCGACCGAGCAGCCAGTCGCCAACGCACCGATTCCGCAGAGGGCATGAATGTCATAGAAGACCCTGATAGCGAAGACTCCTTGTCGGATCTGGGATCCGACGCGGAGACCGTTACACCAGGACCAGATACACCACCCCAGTGCAAACAAGTCTGGTCTTCCTCCCATCTCCACGCCCCGAAGGCCCCGCGACACATCAAGCAGGAGAACTTGCCCGAGGGAAGCGTAGATTCATCAAGCAGCGTCCACGACAGCCTGGCGCCATTTGCGGAACGCAAGAAAGCCCTGAAGGCCCACCTCAAGGACGACGTCGAAGGCCGCCGCCGCTTCTTGGAGCACGAGCGCCAGATGATGCACCACCAAGCCAAGAATGACGAGGAGCGGGTCGCGATCCTCAGACGGGAGTACGAGGGACAGGTTGAGCAGTTCCGGCGGGAGCACGCGGATATTTTCCGCTACCCGTCCGAGGGCGTGTCGGAATATTCTGATCCATTGTCGCCCGAGCCACTCGAACGAGGGGACCTTCCGCCAGAGATTCCGCGTCTCGCGGAGCCTCTTCGGCTCCCCATGTCGCCGCGCGACAAGGCCGAGGAAAGTGTAGGAGCGGATGGACATTTTGTAATCGTAGCCAGGCGTGTTCAGAAGTTTGGCCCTTGTGGGACGGTGGTGATTGACCATGAGACGGGCGATGAGAAAGTGGTGACGAAATGTTATCGAGTACGTGAGGAAGAGCTCCAGAGTATCGACGGGGACGGGGATTCGGTGATGGGGAGCGATGACAGTAGCATGTAATCTCGTTCTTTTATGGTGGCCATATTTGTTTTTAGTATGTTTAATGTATGACTCGGACTTGATGTATGTGCATTGAGTCTTTCACTTTTCTGCACCCTGCCCTGGACTTGACGTTCTTGCCGGATTTTCAGCCTCGCGCTCGCCTGCATGCCCGCTCACTGTCACTTTTTGAGCTCCGTTCCTCTTTGATCAGTCATCCTTTTTCTTTGACCTGTCTACCTTACCTTTCTTACTTTTACCCTACGTAAGGCACGGCATGTCGTTGAAGGATTGTCTTTCTTGTAAAGACACTTGACCCTGATCGAGAGTTAAAGGAGTTGCCTTCCCTCAACAGTTAGACCACCGCCACTTGATGCATGTGTTAGGAGGGTATGAAAGGCTTTATGTTTGACACTTGTTTGTCGGAGGACGACAGTCAAAAACTGTTGTTGAACAGATGGCAAATGCTAGCACCATCACAGGCCAAGACAGTAGCATCTCTATTGGCATTTGATGGATTACCATAGAGTGCTGTATCGTGGACCAGTGGGAGTTGCGCAAAGTCACCAAAAAGAGCAATGTGGAAGGCGGCAAGATACGAGCAATGCATGTGTAAGCGATGCATGTGTAGTAAGCGAAAAGAGATAGTTGAGCTGCGAACATGGCGTGAATGCAAGTAGAGTGCCATAAAATTTTGGACGGCTACATGTATTCTGCCTCTCGTCATGGTCATGTGAAGTTATGGAGAGACAGATGTGCCGAGTTTTCAGCCTCGCGCTCGCCTACATGCCCATCCCACTTTATCCGGGTTAGACGGGCCGTCGACAGTTGACTACTTGCTTCGAAGCCTGAACAAGACCTAATTCTCATCTGAATGTCATTCTGTGCCTCACGTGTGGTTTTCAGGGAACTCCTGACCCTGCCGATCTGCGCACATAAAGGACCTTCTCTCATCGCGGCCAAGTGCTCTAGACACTACGCAACGCATCGTGACACACCGTCGTATGCACAACCCGGCTTGAGCACGTCGTCTCTTCTCTCTCAAGCTCTCGACCAGAAGCAAAGAGGAACTAGGAGAGAAGATACTGTTGGGCCGTTCCAGCTTGGCCTTTCTCAGCCCTCATCCAATGAAGGGACTGCAAAGAAGTGGTCCGAGCTTAGTCCTAAAGGCAAAGGTCAGTCCTTAACTTTGCCATATGACAAGGTTTTCATGGATTCTCCAACTGATTGAATACCATTTTAGCTATGCGAGCGACAGCTCGTACGACGAACCTAACGGTCATCCTATTCGGTGCCGGTCTTACGACCGTCCTCATCTACGCCTTGACGTCGGAACTCTTCTCAAGGAATTCCCCTACCGTGCTCTATAACGAGGCATGCGAGCGTATAAAATCTTCACCACGGGTATGTGAACATTCGCCCCAATTCTTGATATCTTATAATAAAGAGAACACGTGCAGGTTGCGAAATATCTACCAGGTCAATTAGTCTTCCATAACAATCCGCCATCTGTCCTCCGCCCTCGACACCGAAACCGACATGTCTCCTCACAGATTGTGCTCGATTCAAGAGGTCGCGAGCACATGCTCCTCAATTTCTACGTTCAAGCCAACTCTCATTCGGCGGAGGATGCCTCGTATTTCGAATCTGCATCGTCCTGGTTAAACAATGCCGTAACGAACGTCTCAGATTTCTCTTGGCAGGAAACAGGGGAATGGATAACACTACATACTCGAGAGACGATTGATTCCGCAAAAGATCTCTTCAGATACCTCTCTGGGGACCCTGCTACCTCAAAATCGGCGGCCGCGCAGGTCTCCCCCCCGGCACCTCGGAAACATGAATCACCATCAGGCGAAGGGAAAGGATTTTGGAGCGGTTTTACAGGCCTATTTGGGTCGTTGAGAGGTGGGGCCGGAAAGGGGCCGTATGAAGGAGCGTTGGATACAGGGCATGGTAGTGTGTGGCAGGAAGGGGAAGTCCACGCAGATCTCGTACGGGTAGGCGTCTGTTGGTCTTTCCCCATGGATCACATACTTACATATTTTAGGACGCCTCCGGATATTTCGTCTTTCGATATATTCTCATTGATCTTCCAAGTAGGTTCTTCAACGAATACAAGTGGATACGCATAACCCCATTGTCTTTACAGGCTCGCAAAGTCGAAACTCGTTGCGCATATTTGTTGAACGCACAGACGGTGTTAGAGAGAATGAACCCGTGGTGAGATGGGACACCGCTGAGAATCGCTGACATTTTGCATGTATTAGCTGTGGTATCTCTAGTTTATAGGATTGGCTGTTCATTCGACACATCACTCAGAGGCTGTAAGGCTCCGCCACGTCCTACGTGAACTTTATTCGCCAAAGAGTTTCTGTACCCGTTTGAGCACGGAATCCTTGGACGGATCTATGTGATGTTGGTACTTGTCTATGGGTGTATTAAGTGAAAGAGGGCCAGTACATACCATAGGGATGGTCCTTCGACGGTATTTCGAGCAAGGCCGGAAAAGCCTGTTGGTATTTGTCCACAGTGGGTCGAATTCTCTCCGCGATCTGTATCAAATGAAGTTTTTGATTCGCAACGGGTCGAACGGAAAGCGTACATGTTGATTGATAAGAAGGATGGCGATGTCCTCACGCTGAGTGTACTCGCTGAACGTAGCTTCGATACTTTGAATTTCCGTCTCTGGGAATACGTTTGTTTCTGGTTACCATGTTCTGATGAGTTTGCGTACTAGGCTCGACTATAAAGAAGTTCTTCTGGTCCTGCGTTACCTGTCCAATCCCTGCTAGTAGGAGGCCCGTGATTGTGTCCTAAAAATATAGGGACGTCCGAGAGAGCACAAGCTTTCAAAAATGATGACACACTTCATCCCCAATTACCGCCAGTAGGTTTCGGTCTTTGGATGGGTTGCTAGTCGCCATTGCCAACAGTGGCAAGCTCGGGCAAGCTCGACTTGTATGGGTGGTCTAGAGGCGTGGGAACATGACCGTGACACTGTACTCATCCATCTCGTCATGCAGGCAATATTCAATCGTCCCCCTTCCATCGCAGAAGATACAGTTCAATATGCATTGTACCCTCCGGAATCAAATTCTGACAGGACATATGTGACATCCCTGGCCTTGGCTGTCCAAGTTTTTGTGGATTCTCTCCTAACGGATGGCTTCTTATGGCATCGTGACGTTTTCCAACTCAAAGTTGTCCAAGACAGCGACAGTTCTGGGTGGTTTCTGGAAGGCAGAATGAGGGTCGGGGATTCTATAGATGACGAATGGTGTGTCGTATGGCTACTTCGTCAAGTTAGCGAGAAGTGGGATGTTGCGATCAGGTAAGTTAATATTCGTTTCACTCGAGCTATCTAAAAAAACACTCTTGTAGCGTACGCGACTCCGATGGGGAATTCCTACTAATAGAGGCTGCAGACTCTCTGCCGTCTTGGGTGACCCCCTCTGTTGTTGAAAACAGGGTGCGCACCTCTTCGAGCTCCTGACATCACAAGTGACCTAAAATACGTCCATGTAGGTCTGGATCTACAAGAGCCACCTTCACCTCGTTCCTCTCTCACATGTGTCCCCGCCTTCTAGCAGAAGGCACCGCTTCGACATTCCTGGAGACGACGATGAGGACATGACCATAAATGATGACTTTCTCAACATCACTGATGCTTTGAAGCTTGTGCAAGACCTATCAACTGACACCCAAGCCCCTTCACGTGTAGAGCAGGCGGTGTGGCAAAGGATTGCAAGGTCAAATCAGCTCGCTCTTTTCTCGAGGTATCACTCACGTTTCCGTTGAAAGATATCCGAGTAGTTTATTACATCATGTTCACAAGGCCAAGGCATATCTACCCATTGACATTGCCAAGGCCCTCTCTGTCAATCCTGCACTAGTTCAGAAGGCCACGGAAATTTTTTACACACGAGACGCTATTCAGCTACGAGTGAGAAATAACCCATGCTGTCTAGTACCCTCTCACCCATTATACAGGCAGCGCACAAAATGACTCGCTTTCCCCCCCAATCATGTCTTCTGCGGACTGTTCGACTGACACGGACTGCGTACGCTCAATTAGTCGGCCAGAAGTTTTACCCACCCAAAATATTTGGTCGCTGGCAGGAAAAAGAAGGAACTCCACAATGGAGATGGAGAGATCTGGGCATGAAAATCGTGAGTGTTGTCTTCCAGGAATATTCCGCTTTGACTGAACCACGATGTAGTCCTGCGGTTTCGAGATGCTCTATCAGGAAGGCGGTGGACGCAGGGACAAATCCAGTACTAGTGCTATCGACTTAAACATCGCTGTAAGTGTGTAATGGGTTCGAATATCCCATAAATTTTGAAAGATTTATCAACAGATTCAAGCGCGCAAGGAAGCTTTGCGACGTGATCAAGAATACGTCAAATACATCGAAAGTATTCAACAAGCGGGTTATTTCCGGGGTGAGGTTGAAGGGTCTCAACTTTGGAATGAGCTTGAGGGAAATGCCCTGGAAACTTTTCTTCAGAGTCGACGAGAGGAGTAAGTCGTCATATTCTTACGTTACCTCAGTTTGCTGAAAGTTTCGCATCAAGCGGGGCCTCTCGACCTTCGTTTGCATCTGAGGTGAACACGGCGATTGCCAAGGCGGACGACCTTGAGCCATCACAAGATGTTGAGGATGATGACGATTGGCTCACAGTCAGCGCAGAGAATTTCGATAGCGTCTTGCAGGAGAAAATGCGTCTCAATGATGCCCCGAGCACAAGTCGTGAGATGGACGTTGATCACTCAGCGGACTCGGAAAATGGAGAGGACGGTATAACCAAGGTCCAAGTCGCCAAACTTCGGGATCTGGCGAGCAAGGTCGATGCGTTTGTCGCTGGAGAAGGAGATGTCGAGGGGGCAGTATTTGAAGAGTAAGACGCGTCATTTCTCCTATTGTGGCTGATGAGAGTGAATACGCCTTTCAGTGAACAATCCTCAGGTGAAGATGGGGGTGACTTCAGTGATGAGAAGTTCTCGGATTCCGAAGTTGATTCCAGCGATAATGAAGAATCCGCAACCAGCACGCGCCGGGATGCCTTGGAGAAGCTGGTGCCTGGCATTGATCCATCCGAATACGGTCATATGCCTGCATCTTATTATGATCGCTCACAACGTGCGGCTCTTCCGGAGCCAATGGACGACGACGTAGGAGTCGAGGGCGCCGAGTCGGCAAGGGAGGGAGACTCATCCTCCGCTCAGCCTAGATCCATACGAGCACCCATACTTACTCGTGATCGTTATGACGGAGTAGATTCAGATGACGACACCGAAGGAGAAGACAGTCCAGTTGATGAAGAGGAAGAGGAAGAAAAACCCCAACTGGTGGGCGAAATCGAGGTGGACATGGCTGAGGAGGAAGAAGAGTTCTTAGAATTTTCTAGACAAACCCTCGGAATATCGGAAGAGCAATGGCAACAAATCCTGCAGGAACGCAGGGCCAAGGGAGGCGAGTCTTTGTGGCCAACCTATTGTTTCTTACTCATGCTTCCGTAGCATTCGTCCCTTCTTATGTTAGGGAAGAAAACCCCCCAGTATCGGAGGATTCTATTCACAAATCGAGAACACATAGCACACCTGAATCAGCACTCCGCAATCCGGCTCCTGTCTCTGGGATGGCAAATTCGAATCTGGACTCGTTTGAAGCTGTCATGCGAGCCATGGACGAAGAGCTTGTCCGGCTTCGACCACAAAAAACGTCAACTAGTTCCCAGAATTCTACCCTAGGTGATAATGGGAAAGGGAAGGCACGCGCGCAGGGGATGGAGGAAGGTGCAGACGTCGAGACAGCGATGGACGCGGAACTCAAGGCTGCGCTCGAGTACGATGAGGATGATGAGGTGGACCTGGACGCCGAGGGCAACATTGACTATAATTTGATCAAGAACTTTTTGGAGAGCTTCAAGAGCCAGGCTGGGTTATCTGGGCCGGTCAGCAATTTAGCTGGGAGACTACAACCTAGTTGGGGGTTGCCCCGAGATGATTCGTAGAGAGCGTTGACCTTAACCCTATGTAAACTTATGTATTCTGTGAGCGCGTCGCGTCCGCTTGCCATCGCCCAACATGATTCATTCTGTCATCATCTGTGCGTTGAACCGCCTGTCTAAGTTTGTTCTGTCGTTGAAAGTCCATTTCAACCGTCAGTTAACACAAGTGGTGTTCCTCGTCTTACAAAGTTCTATACGCCTATCCACCAATCGGCACAAACTATTGTCTCGAAAATATATTCACTTGTCAGCACTCGGGCCCCTGGTTCATGCAACTTTCTTGAAGCACCTGAACTGGACGAGCTGCTCGGTCGGCAGGATGTTGATGAGAAGCTACGTGTCGTGTACCGTAGCTACGCTACACTTCACTTTGTTTTCGTGGTGGACCTATCGGAGAGTGAGCTCGGCATGCTAGATCTCATACAGGTACGAACAAACGACCCCGATCATTGAATACTGTAAGCCAAGAAGGCAAACTTATCTTCTCGACGAACGAATTTTAGGTCTTTGTAGAAGCGCTCGATCGTGCATTCGAGAATGTATGCGAGCTTGACTTGGTATTCCACTTTGATGAGGTGCGGATATATCGTGTCGTTTTTTTTTTATCACGCTTTGGGGGTTGGGATCCCCGGACTTTTTTCTCGATAGATGAAACATTATTGAACCACATGCCACAGGTCCACCACATTTTGGCCGAGATCATTCAAGGCGGAGTAGTGCTGGAAACGAACCTCGAAGAGATTGATAGCTCCGGTGAGTCCTTACAGCCCCCGTTCAAGTTCTGTTCTACTCCACAGGCGTGCCTTCTGTGATCTCCCTGCCCGCCAGAGTCGTTGCTCGTAGCCTTTCTCCAGAACCGAGATCGCTCATATCACTCATGCACCGCTTATTCAGTTCACCGAGCCGCGTCGGCTCGGAAGCAATCTTTTACTGCTGCCAACCCTCTCGCGCTTGGTGTCGGGGGTGTAGGCCCCAGGAGCACTGGCTTGCAAACACCTCTTGGGTGGCTGACAGGTAAACTCACGGGTGTGGGTGCACGATAGCTGATATTGTCAATTACACGATACTATGTAGTTAAGGCCTAGCTGCTAGAGAATATTCATCTCATTGGACCATAGTAAAACTTGCGTCAGCGGATGCTGGCGACTATAAACATCTTGTGTCCTTATTGGCATTGAATGGTTGAGAGTCACGCCGGAGCTGGTGTGACAACTGACGCCCCTACCCATTCATGCAATTAGAGGTAGCGCTATTCGAGTCCACCGAAACACACGTACGCTTCTTCTTTTTCTTGGCGGTGCCAACAATACTTTTGGCTGAGTCTTGTGACGCAGATGGACCGGATGACTGAGATCCGGCGGACTGCGACGTGATCGGTGCTGGTGCTGGGGTCGCAGAACTTCGCTGCCCTTCTGGTGCTGCCCCAACTTCGGATGGAGCAGCTGCCGTGGCGGCGGCGGCAGCCTCCCTCTCATGAAACGTCCGAAACGAGTGTGCTGCTGTGGTCCGCATCGCGTTGAGGAGAAGCATCGTGTTTTGCTGCTTCTTTGGGTGCGCAAGTTCCTCTTTTTCAAGTTTCTTGATCAATTCGGGGTCCGTGTCTGGGAGGGACGCAGCCGCGGCGGCGCCAGTCGAATCCTCCGTTTGCTTTTTGTTGGCGTCGCCCGTCTTCCTTGCGTCGTCTCCGCGATGGGCCATGCAAACCCGGTCCTCGGGTATAATCAGGCTTATACTTGCGCAGGATGTCCAGTGATGATTCCAGGGAATAAAGCGACGTCAGCTAGTAAAAGTTTCGCCAGCGTTAGCATTAGGAAATCGGCGAATCAGAGACGGTCGTCTTGCCAATCTGTTGGATAAAACGGTGTACATGTCAGGAGACTGGTATATCCTGTTGTTGATAATGAAGTACGCTTGCAAGGTGCGAGCTATGGATAGAAGGATGTGAAAATCTTGCGGCGGGAATCCTTGAGAGAACATGGCTTACTCTCCTCGGGAGAGAAACGCTCTCGCTTGTGAATGATGAATAGAGATGGTGGTTGAGCATGTACAACTGCAAACTCAATACCAGTGAAACGTCTAGCATAGTTGTATTAGACTAATTTTTGCAACGTGAAACCACTCACTTGAGCTCCTCCGCTTCATTACTTATAGGCACGCCTGTATGCATGGTCTGCATACGTAGTACTTGGTTGTTGCTCTGTTTATCGTAGAACATAGAGCTCGCGAAGTAATCAAATACATTCTCTGCCGTCAGAGGGCCATTCGCCTGAAATCCTCAGCTAACTTAGGCGAGTTCATATACGATGAACGACTAACTTGTATCCATTCATGCCAAATGAAAAACCGATGAGAATAGTCATCTTGTGGGTGGAGGTCAGTCAAGTCCATGATTATAACTACTCGAAGATGAGTCGGAGTTGTCTCAACCGTGTGACAATCCTGTCACCGACAACAGAAAGACAACACCCTTGCATTCAAACTATGTTACAATAACTTACACACTGTATCTCTTTAAACATTCTTTTTTTTTTCACTTTTATTCAGAATGCAACCTGGGCCGTCAACCCATCCATCTCCCTCTCATAGCAGCGATGTTGACTGATCACGTAGGCAAACTCGGCCAAGAAATCCTTCTTATCATGCTCGATTCGTAATTGACCAGTCGCTGCAGATTTGATGTCGAGTTTACCCGTGGTGATAACCCCGTATGAAGTCATGACGTCAGAACTGTCTCCATGTTGGAAATGGACTCCAGGAAGACCAGCAATATCCCGCAGGAAGGCGATGCCAACGCCTGCTGCGCCAATCGGTTTGCAATGGCCAAAAGCCTCCCGAACATATTGGATAGCTCTCCCATTCTCGGCAAGGTGGCTGATATGGTGGCCAGAAGGAATAAAGAGAGCATCAAAGAGTGTTGAGCGCTGTCCTTCGAAGTGATGGTCAGCCTTGATAGTAGACCCTTTGACGTCCCTGCCGGCTCCTTCGGAATGGATTTCGCCACGGTGTGGACCGATTATGACAGCCTTGGCGTTTGCACTTGACAACGCACTACGCATAGCATTTACTTCGTCGAGATTGAAATCATCCGCAATCAGGATCGCGATCCGCCGCCCGGTAATAAGAGGATGCTTTGGAGTATAATATAGTTGAGAGAGGGGTTTACTAGACTTCCCGTGGTTTTTCCTCCCAGGCTTGTCCGGGATGACGCCGCCGACGTTCGACGCGACTTTCTTGGCTAGCTCGAAGTCGATGCAATTTAGAAGCTTCGTGTAGGTTTCATATACAACCGGGTCGTCGCAATGATCCAGCTCGAACGAGAATGCGTCGATAAGATGTTTCTTCTCGTGAGGAGCCAGAGAGTTGAAAAAGAGCTGAGCTTGATCATAGTGCTCCTGGAATTTCTTCCCGCGAGCTCGTTCTCTTATACCTTCAATTTTTGAAGGATACCTAGTACATCGTCGGCGATAGCACTTTTCGAACAATGAAAACAGATCTCACGTATGGAATCCACCTTGCTTGGGCGGAACCGGTGGGAAAATCTCCTTTCGATTGGGCCAGTAATTCATGGTGCCTGCAGTGATACGATGCCTCATCTGTCCGTCACGCTGATGATTGAGGACTGGACAAACCGGCCGATTAACGGGGAGCTATTAGCCAGTGAGTGACCGAACTACCACAAGTGCAGCCTGAACCAATACCTCCTGCCAGTTCACGCCCAGACGGGAGATCTGGGTGTCAAAATACGAAAAGTTACGGCCTTGAAGCAGGGGATCATCGCTGAAACCAATGCCGGGGACGACGTTGGAAGTGCAGAATGCGACTTGCTCTACTTCTGGGAAAAATTCTTCCGGGGTACGATCCAGAACCAACTCGCCAATTTCTTCGAGTGGAACCTGTTCCTCAGGCCATATTTTGGTTGCGTCGAGGATGTCAAAATCGAAGTCATGTTCCTTGGATGCTGGAATGACTTGAATGCAGAACTTCCACTTCGGAAACGATCCACTTTCAATGGCCTCATACAGGTCTTTCCGGTGGAAATCTGACCATTTGTGAAGCGCACCAGAAAAACAAAACAAAAATAGAAGACTCACCAGGATCTTGGCCCGAAATCTTGAGTGCTTCGTCCCAAGTGAGGCTGTTAACTCCCAGCTCGGGGATCCAGTGGGATTTGACAAAGCATTGCTCTCCATCGAGTTTATGGAGCGTAAATGTATTCACACCGAAGCCCTGCATCATCCTGAAGGACCGCGGGATTGCTCGATCAGACATGGCCCACATAACCATGTGGGTGGCTGGTCGCGACAGATGACAGGGTGAACAAAGTGAAAGTGAGGGAAGCCAGAAAATGGGAGCTACTTTACCTTCCGGCTGCAAACCAACAAAGTCCCAGAAATTGTTGTGCGCAGATTGACCCTGCGGGATCTCGTTATGGGGCTCGGGCTTAACGGCATGAACAAAATCAGGGAACTTGATCGATTCCTGTATGAAGAAAACGGGGAGATTATTCCCGACGATATCCCAATTTCCCTCTTGGGTGTAAAACTTGGTGGCGAAACCGCGCACGTCTCGAACGGTGTCCTGGAAAGACAGGAGACATCATTGAGTGAGCGCAGGAGTTCAACCAGGTAGAAACGTACCGCACTACCGCGGGATCCTTGGACCGTGCTGAAACGTACGAACACAGGTGTCTTACGTGACGGATCGGTCAAGACGGGCGCGTAAGTGTATCTGGATGCTCGATCGTCAAAGACTTTGAAATAGCCATAGGCACCTGCCCCGCGAGCGTGCACAACGCGCTCTGGAATGCGTTCATGATCAAAGTGAGTAATCTTTTCACGCCCTAGTTGATCTTCCAGAAGATGTGGCCCAACGTGAGTGCCGTCATATACTTTTAACCTATGAATACATCACGGATCACTGATGAAAGACAGCTGAGAGCTCATGGGAATTCGACCCTCACCAGTTGTCGGTGTCCGAGACTTTTACACCCTGGTCAGACGTCAAGTAGTTTAAACTGCTTTGAGCAGAGTCGAATATATCGCGCTTGACATCTGTGATTTTGGCAGAGGACATAGGAGGGACGATAATGTTTTGCATTTGCAACGTCGAGGGGCGACATTTAAAGGGGTGAGGAGGATGCAAATTGAGTATGACGCGCGTTCAAGGGTTAATGATTTCATCACGCTCCACGGATGAGATAAATAGACTCGGATTTCTATAGGGGGAGAACGCACACCACATAGATGGAAAGGCGACAGCACAACCCGAACCAAACAAGTAAAGCAAACAGTAAATGGACAGTAAATGGATATGGATTGCATCCGTCAGTTCGTTGAAATTATGACTCGGCATGAGAACACGACGCCACGGAACGTCACCTAGTTGACGTGATGCAAATAACAACCTGCGTCGACGTTGATACTCCTCGATAGATGGAGGGTAATCATCCAGCTTCTTCAGGTGGCAGGACGCCCGTCCTCCTCGGGGTTGGGGTGATTCATAGACTATGGGAGTGTCATTGAAGAAGTGTCACGTGGAAACAATAAGGAGCCTACACAAGGTAACTCGGCAACGATCAACCTTCACTTGACGTCGATGCAATCACAGTCTCCCTCACGCCCAACACGACTCTTGCCACATTTGTCGCACCAAGCTCTGCTGCCAGCCGTAACACCGATGGCGGGTTTCGAAACCCGGGATGAATCAGAGTATAGTGATGACGTGGATGCTTGGTCCCGGTGTATGGCCGTACGATGGCGTTGAAGGTCGTGTTTTCGACTGAACGGACGCTTGCAGCTACTGTGTGGGCACACATATTGCTTGACTCTCTCTGGGTTGTGAGTCTCCAGATGCGTCTTGAGGTTGAATGCGCGTGCGAAGGCTGCAAAAAAAAAAAATTAATTGAGCGGGTAATGGCTTTTTCCCTCAATAATCTTACCACGGCTACAGTTAGGGCATTGATGCGCTTTGCCATGTCCTGTGTGACTCTGCTTGTCTGACACCTGGACAGGGAGGACGGGGGGTACAGTGGGGGTAGAAGGTTGCTGCCGATGGAGAGAGAGATTATCGGGGGCTACCCCGAAGTGAGGCTGACGGGATTTAGAGGGTCCGTAGTCGGATTGAGCCTTCCCCATACGAAGGGGTGGAGAAGGTGACGGACTGGGCGGCAATGCTCCAAAAGAGGACAGGTCATTAAACGCAGGTGGATACGCGGGGTTTTGCAGGGTATCAACGCCACCGTATTCCGAGCTGACTCTGACGTTCTGGAAGGCAATATCCAAAGGCATTGAATAATTTGAGTGGGGGTATCCGTATGAATATTCGGATGCGGCGAGGTCGTACCCCGACTCGGTTGAGTGAGTAAATACTGACGGCGAGATGAAAACGGGAGTGTTGCCACGGAATTGTGAGAATGGGTCTTCAGGGAGTTGTACCCCTTCGAATTCTAATCCCTCGAACTCGGTGTCGAATGATTCCGGGGGTGGAGCGTCGGCTTGGGGTAACGGAGGGAAGAAGGGCAGGTCAGGCTTTGCAGCTTCGCTGAGGAAAGACCACAAGCAGTCATCGTTAGACATGGTCCGCTATATGTATGTGATTCGATGGAGTTGGAGAGAGTGGGGCGAGGGGAGAGGAGATGGACGAGAGGGAGATGATGAGTGAAATGAGGGATAGCCGCTCTGCTGCGCAATCAGCCACCGTTCTCACGCAGACAACTCATTTCATTTCTCATTTTCCTCATTTCTCATTTCGCCAATACCCGTCACTGCATGACATCGCCCTTTCTTCACTAGTTGATCACATTCCTCACTGTCACCATGTTCGGTTTAGACCGACATGTACAGAGCCTTGCGACTTCAGCGAGTCCATAGACTGAAAGTCAGTCCACGGCCGCCGGCCGCACTGCCTTTGCCTTGTAGCGTCAATCAATTGGAGCAGGCAGGAAAATATTTACCGGCCTTCTCATCCTCAGCAACTCCCAACTCCCCTCAGATCGAGCAACGAACCCCATAGCTGCCCGGGCCTGGGCGGGTAATTGATACATTTACACTTATACATTCGTCTAGGACGGGGTAAATATCGATGTACTGACTGATATCCATAAGTGTCCCCAAACCATATGTTAAATCGTTAGCGTGTTTCAAACACAACTCATAGTAGTAAGTACGCGTCATCGGGTGAATGAAGAGGATAAGACATGAAATGCATTGGATATGGTTGTAACCTCCTAACCTCGGTAGGTGCAGGTGCTGTGGAAACCATGTAAGTATTTCGTAGGTGCCAAGCAGGATGAGAATCGGACCTGGTGAGGTATGGGGCAAGTGAGGCTATCAAAAGGCCGACGGCTGCCCACAGGAGAGTCAAGCCGGGCCCACTTGAGACCTCGATTCCCAGAGGGATATTCGTCGTGTTAAGAATAAGCCCATTCACCGACTCTGACGTCTTGATGGCAGCTGCCCAGAGCGAGGCACCTATCAGGGTGAACACAGATGCGAGGATAGCTAGGCATGCAGATGCAAGGAAAGCTACGGTGTGTTTGCAGACGCCACTGAGAGAGGAGTTATTAGCCATGGACAAGACGGGAACAGATATAAGATCGCGGCCCACATTACGAGTGCCAAAAACGCGCAAATCGTCCCAATGAGGATGAGATAGGAAGCCGAACGGGTGTGACTTCCTATAGATTGGCTTGTAAATGAGGATGTTCCATTGATGATGAAAATCGTTAACGCCGAGTAGTTTAAAGACATGTCTGCGAGGAGATCGTTATAAGGCAGATACGCGTTTCCCAAGGTGGTGTTTGAACAAGTTCCAGCAGAACCATTAAGATATCCGCAGTACGAATAAAGCCCGTATTTGTACACTTGACGAATGCCGGCCTCCTTCTGCAGAGGTGCGGACGCATTGGTCGAGTACAAGCCGTTGATAGGGTCACCCAGTCCTCGAGCCAACGTTTGCCTGAAGGTGAGGTGAGATAATGGTAATGTTTCGACTTTGGTCATAAAACGCACCCATATTGTGACATGTTCACTTTTACCTGGACAAAGCAACGTTTATGCTAAGCTGAGAGGTGTGACAAATGACATACCATCGCTATTCCGCGAGGAACGGAGGATGTACTAATTTGACCAACCTTTAGAGAAGAAGATAAGAAGATAAGATAGGGTACGGAAGAACTTGAAGCGAGAAAACTGACGTTTACGAAGATGAGCAGCATGACTGCGGTAAACCTGGGATGGGGTTGGTGTTTGCAAGAAGAGAGGACGCGGGAGTACGTACGAAAGAATGGTAGCTATGCCTACAAACAGCACCCCTTTGAGCTTAACCTGTTGGTCTCTCATGAGGGATATAGTGTGGAAAACGAGGGTATAGATGTACAGGCGGGGCGGAGGGAGGATGGCTGCCTGTATATATGTCCGAGCAATGCACGCGCTCTACACGTTTCCTAGAACAAACACGTGATGTGACATGAGTCACTACAGGCCGCGTAAATTCGTAAATTGTTCGGTCGCCGAGCGCGCATGCGCATACAAGGCGGCGGCACGGGCCCACATTGAGCACAATAGTACAGCGATGCCCTCTTCTCCATCCAAGCCCCTTGATACCCCTTTGCAGTTCTCAAGTCAGTCCGAGAATGATAACCCAACGAGGCCAGTCTCAAACTCTCCTAGAGAATTAGTCCGAAGAGTCGTCGAGCGAACTTCGGACAAACTAGGAAGGAGCAAGTCGCTCGGATCCAAGTCGCAGCACTCCCAAAAACCCCAACGTACCAGCTCGAACGGAACTTCAAATCGTTTTGTTTCGCAGGGCCGGAAAGGCAAAGGTCCGCAGACTGCTGATACTGGCGATCTTGGAGGTACGTTTAGCACTGCCCCTCATAAGCGAGCTGTGCTCTAGACTTGCACATGTTATAGAAAGCGGCGTTCCAGTACAAGTCGCCGATAGTGGCTCCTCGTCTACCATTCCCAGCCCCGATTACTCGCCAATTAAGCAGGGCATGGGTGACGAATCACCTTTCATTCGACCTTCATCCCCAGCATGCCGTTCCCAACTCTCGCCTCCGATATTCCAGGGCAATACATCGGCAGGTGTCCTACCAATCCTCATCAACCCCGTGTCTAACATGTTGGTCTAGATGCGTGCTGGGACTCAAACTCTTATCCAAGCATTGCAAGCCCTTCCGCTGGTCGATGACCCGGAAATCGACGACGAGCTTACAAGCCATGACATAAGTCCAGGAGAGTCAGACAGTGATGATGAAGGAAAGCATGGTGGGTCGTTGCTGTACTTTCGTACCTTCGCAATCTGTAACGCCATTCAGCAATGGCTATGGCGTCCTCTATCCACACGATTTACCGCCCTGTGGCCCGCTCTCGTCGAGGGGAACCATTGAATGTTTTGTCCCCAGTTGACGGCGCACCAGTGGACAATGCCGACTCGCCCACAAGTCACGAGCAGTCCCAAAGGTCGACAATGTCCGATGAAGATACAGACGCCGAGGACTTTGAACTTCCCAAGTCTGCAAAAAGCCGTAGAGTTAGTGATAGGAGAGACAAGTCCATTGGGTTGTCACCTGTTTTAGAACACTTTTCTCCCAAAGTCGATCAGCGATACCATGCAGAGCGGTCGGGAAGCATGTCAACTGTCCAGACGGTGAAACCGAACAGACGAGCTCGGCTAGCTGAGAAACTTGGCGAGGTGTTCGACCTCATTGGAATAAATGAGGTCATTGCAGGTGGATATTATATCTACCCGCTTGACACGATGTTCCTGACCACTCTCTTCAGAAATGCCGTGTTGGTTGATGCGATCAGTTTGTGAGTGTGCCTTTAATCAAGATCACATCACGTTAATTTCAATATGTCTCAGTGCTCCAGGGCTATATGTACTTGACCAATTCTTACCTCTGCTTCTTTGCGCACATGCCATCCAGAGAGGTGAAATTATTTGAGATACCTGTCAACCACCTCAATAACTTTATTTTACAGGATCAAGTGCTCAAGTCTGGGTCGTTACATAAGAAGGCACAGCGGACAAAGCGCTGGATTAAACATTGGTTTATCCTGAGGAATGATACCCTCTCCTGGTATCAATCATCTTCTGTGAGTGCTCCAAAAGCTCTTGCGCGCACGCTTCATGTCATTATTTTCCAGGATCCGTATTTCCCACGCGGTATGGTAGACTTGAGATACGCCATATCTTGTGATCCATACCAAGAAAAGGATATCCGCCTTCGAACCAACACGAAGACCATTCATCTGTGTGCCGATTCCGTGCCCAGTAGAGCTGAATGGGTGAAGGCGATTCGAAGGGTGATATTTAAGGCGCAGAATATGGGGGATAGCGTCAAGGTGCTCCCACCAGGTCTCCGTAAACTCTTCACGTTTGACACAGCCAGTGCAGATAGCAATACCCTTTTCCACAATTATCGACGTGGATAAATCAACCGCTCTTGACTTCCGTGAGACCATCGAAGTAAAGGTGGTCGACGGTATCGAGGATCTTGCGGTTGATTCGTACTTCTTCACGTATTTTCATGACATATCGGCAGCCCTTGAGCAAATTCGAGATGCCATTGCACGCACACGACCCTTTGTCCCAGAGGCTCAGGAATCTCCAAGCTCCGAACAACTCATAGACACCACTGTATCCCGATCTACCTCCACGTCTCGTACCGGAACTTCGGAGCACATTCAGACGTACCCTGAAGTCACCCCTAGATCCTCCTCTTCATTTCGATTATCAGCGCTCCTACGTCCTTTCCAAGAAATTCCTATCGGTCGGGCCGTAACTTCCCCAGGTCAGCAGGATGAACACGAGGAATTCACACACGTTGAGAAACGGGACAATTCATCATTTGTTCCAATTGCCCTGCCACCTCCGCCGTCGGCCATCTCTAGTACGAATCAGGCGAACGAGTTTTCCCAAAGCTATACCACTCGCAAGGCCCACATCATTCCCTCAAGTCACACATATCCACCCTTTACCTCGCCCGGTGAATCGTTAGCGCAGACAACTCAAGAACAATCGCTGGCGACCAGCTGGGTATCTGTCCCGTCATGGTTACGAATGTCACGAAGAAGTTTGGGAGGATCATCATCTGGTGCAAGCCATCAACAATCGGCAGAGGTTAAAGCAGTAACGGAGGTGTATTCCTCTGGAACCCACCAATCTATTGCGTCAAGCCAAGGTGCAGAACTTGGGTATAGTGTCTTGGAGACACCGGATTCTGCTATTGATCCAGACATGATTGAAAAGTTTCAAGCATTATTCGCCTTTGACGATAAAGAAAAACTTTTTGGATGTTCGTGTTCGTCAACGTAATGGTTAGTCGAGAAGCTGACGGTCGATTGACAGACTTTCCTGGTTACCTCTTCCGCGTCCTCCCGGTGTTCGGTCGTCTCTATATCTCACGCAATTATCTATGTTTCAAATCTAGTGGGACGTTGACTTCGAAGACGAGGGTGAGGTGTAGTTGGCTGGCGACTGACAAGGGACTAATTTTTTGCCAGATGATTCTTCCCATACGTGACATCCTGTCGACTGAGATTTCAAGGGCGTTCCGCTTTGGTCACTATGGTCTTATTGTCATCGTCAAAGGTCACGAGGAGCTCTTCCTCGAATTCAGTCAACAAGATCGCAGATCAGCATTCACCAGTGTCCTGGACAACCAGATCGAGGATGTGCGAAGACGCCAAGCAGACTGTGGTCCAGTCTCTCCCACCCTCGGAAAACGTGATGCACTCCTCTTGGAAGAGCTCGGAAATCACACACCAGAGCGGGAAGACGTAGATCCACGACCCCCTCGCGAGAACATGAACGACTCGGTCCCTGCCTTGATGTTCACGTCCACATCGTCAACTTTCTTGACATTCAAGCCTGAGAAGCCACTACACTTTACCTTTCTTACGATCGGGTCGCGAGGCGATGTACAACCCTACATTGCACTAGCCAAAGGGCTGCTCGCAGAAGGACACCGTGTACGGATTGCCACTCACGGGGAGTTCAAGAGTTGGATCGAATCTGTAAGCTGAGAGTTGTTCAAGTTTGACCTGTATTGACAAGCTCTAGCACGGGATTGAATTTGGCTATGTTGGAGGAGACCCTGCTGAACTTATGCGAATTTGCGTGGAAAACGGAATGTTTACAATTGCATTTTTAAGAGAAGGGGTAACAAAGGTGAGATTATTGTGGGTATTTTCTGCGACTCCTATTTTAAGTGAGGCAGTTCCGAGGGTGGATTGAAGACCTCTTAAAAACATCTTGGGAAGCATGTCAGGGTACAGATGTTCTGGTAGAAAGTCCTAGTGCGATGGCCGGATACCATATTGCAGAGGCCCTTCGTATCCCCTACTTCAGGGCATTCACTATGACATGGTCAAGAACGAGGTGAGTTTCTCACACATGAAGTTGACTTCATCTCACGTAAGCGATAGAGCTTATCCTCATGCCTTTGCTGTTCCCGAGCATAAAGTGTGTAACCGTTCCGATTGTATGTGACACCCCTGACATGTCTTTAGATGGGCGGCAGCTACAATTATATGGTGTGTCCTTCAATGTGATGCAACCTCTTCTTTCATTAATTAAAAAACAGACGTATGTGATGTTTGACCAAGTTTTCTGGCGGGGAACAGCCGGACAAATCAATCGATGGCGACGTAACACGCTGGGTCTTCCCAGCACGTCTTTGGAGAAGATGGAGCCACACAAGATCCCATTCCTTTACAATTTTAGCCCAACCGTTGTCCCTGCACCTCTTGACTGGCCAGAATGGATCCGGATCACTGGTCTGCAGCTATCTCACCTTCTGTTATTTTTTACTGATCGTATCCAGGTTACTGGTTCCTGGACGATGCTGATGTCGGGTCCAAGAAATGGCAGCCCCCTGCGGATTTGATTAGCTTCATCGACACGGCTCGCAAGTCCAAGAAGAAAATTGTATATATTGGTTTCGGAAGTATCGTAGTGTCGGATCCGAGGGGTATGACACGTACCGTCATCGATGCCATTGTGCGGAGCGGCGTACATGCCATTCTTTCCAAGGGTTGGTCCGACAGATTGTCGAAGAACACGGCAGAAGCAGCAGAACCCGAGGAGCCGCTACCCCCGGAGATTTATCCAATCTCTTCTGTCCCTCACGATTGGTTGTTCAAAAAAATAGATGCAGCGTGTCACCATGGTGGGGCAGGAACGACTGGTGCCAGTCTCCGAGGTGTGTGATCCCAGCCCCTTATATTCTCATTACTAAGACCTGTCGTCAGCGGGAATTCCGACAGTTATCAAGCCTTTCTTCGGTGACCAGTTCTTCTGGGCTGATCGAGTGGAAGCGCTCGGCGTTGGCTCCAGTGTTCGCAAGCTGACTGTCGAGAACCTCGCTGAGGCTTTCGTCGCGGCTACGACAGACCAGAAGCAAATCGCCCGGGCGAAACTAGTCGGAGAACAGATCCGATCCGTGTGTACTTTTTTACCAGGCAAAGTGTTCAACCACTGAACTGTATCGTGCAGGAAAATGGCGTGGCTACGGCTATTGAAGCCATCTACCGTGACTTGGAATACGCCCGAACACTCCTCAAAAGGTCGGCTGCGCATGATGATGTTAATGACGCAGAACATGCAACTATACGAGAGAAGGGGACATCATCCTCCACCCCTAGCAGATCTGAGACACGCTCTGGGGGGAGCTCGACTGGTGGCGGGCCTCCTAGTGAGGACTGGAGCGTCGTTTCTGATCCGGACGACCTTTACTCCTCTGTGGGTTCCTCGCTTAGCGGGAAGGGCGCGAGACTTTCGAAGCGCAATAGTCTTACCGCCGCCATGTTATCGGTCCTGCCGGACGCACTTACTTCCTCTGGTCACCGCCGCCCAAGGTCTACTTCCTCTGCTTCTGGGAGCCCTCCATAAATTCGTCGGTGGCTCCCCTCCCTTGTAAATCTTTTTAAATGCATAGCCCCACTCTCAATAGAATAATCCGGAGCTTCGTGTGATCTGTATACATGAGCTCTCTTACGAAGTGTTTTACGAAGTATATAGATGTATGCATTCACTGTACATTAGCGTCATTGTAGTGATCATCGAATATACGCTTGCTAAATTCACCAAACGTCTCCGTCTCACTAATGTGCTGATTAACGTCTGGCTGCATGAAGATGGCAAATGTCTCTCTAGAAACATGCTCGGTGGTATTATCCCCTGCACCCACGCGGACACAATGGGGAGTCGCCCGCAACCTGCCTGCAGTCGCAAGTTCGAGGGCTTCGCCCGTTTGGAATGCGAGACAGTCAGGGGGTATCATAACCTTGGTCAATTCACCACCACGAGTTCGGATGTAGAGTCCGGAGGAAGGTGAGGGTGAGAGAATTGCCTTTGGAGGCTGTCCAGGGTTGTGTTGGATGTACATCGCCTGTCACATCAGAAGCAGATGGGTCATCTCACTCTGAAATCACACTGAGGAGTGCAAGACATACAGAACACAAGCCGGTGAGGAGTGAGTGATCGACATGAAAACCGCACCAGCTGTCAATCGGTTCGTCATCTGCAGGAAGAGGACTTCCGGATGATGGAGGGAAGTAGTGCAGAAGCCGTGCTTTGATTGTTTGAGTAGAGATTATTTTGGGCAGGGAAAGTGAAGAGTTCGTCAAGTGTGGGGAGGCGAACTGCTGGCAAGCCGCCGCAAGTTTGACACCAACATTAAAAACGAAGCTGTGAAAAAGAACGTCGGAGTTGGCCTATGAGGAGAATGGGCCTGCAGTGACGCACGATCCGAGGGCCTTGAACGTAGATTCGAAGCCTTCGATACCCTTCTCGTCCTTGGGCCCTGCAGTACTCGAAATTGGACGTCATTTGTGGCACAAAAATGCGACACCGACATATATTGTTCCCGTAATATTCCGGATATGCTTCCCGAAGGTTGACATGGACCGAGGGTTCGTCAACAACGGGGTTTGCATAATAAGAGCCTTTCAAGGTATCTGCTCAACTCGTGAGAGAAATCATTTTGGAGAGCGGGGCAGCACGTTGAGATACCAGGTTTGCCATTCATAATTTCCTAGAACGTGCGTCACTCCTGGGGGCGCACGCCGAACACAACACGCACCTTTCCATGGGACCAGCCAAAGCTAGAGATGATAATCAGCCCGTGATAAGTGAAAGCGCAGACTCGACTCGAACCTGTATCTGCTTTTCGCGTCCGCATACTTTTCTCGAACAGGCTCGTCAAGCCGAGCAAACGCGTGCGCGAGATTCAACAGCCTTTCTCTCAGCTGTGGGTACTCCGGAGGCAGGTCGCGGACGATGATAATTCCCAGACAGTCTGGACCCGAGCCAAAAGCCTGCTCTGTGGAGTGGGATAGGTTGTGAATAGTGTATTTCGGAATGCCGACTCACCTATAGAATGTGATAAAGTTGTGGGGGCAGAGAGAAGGGAAGGGTATGATATCGAAACGGGTTTGAAGTGGGACGAACGAGCTACAAGACTGGCCATCGTGCGAGTGAACATGAGGCCAGACTGTGAGACACGCTGAGCTCCGAGTTTAGATGGATCCGAGTCGAATGTCTACCCAGTCAGTCCCTTTCTTCATCTAATCCCCCCCATTTCTCGGTTTATCTCTGCCTAGGCCGCAGTATGTCTCACGCAAAACACTCGCCATAAAGCGAGGGGACTCAGAGATTCTCACTCGAAACGACGTTCAGTATGCGTTCCTCTACCACGTCTTCAACGACAAGACGTTGGCATTCACAGACGAAACCCCTGGTAAACCCCCAACCAAGGTCAACTTTTGCGACCTCTACGTGCATGCACTCTACAATTCCGCCAAATGCTCAAAGGTCATGAGAGATAAGATGCTCGAAACTCCAGCGTTCGCTGTAGAATTTGCAAAAATATCTCTACTTACGAACGTAGGCAGGATAAATACCACCATGGCCTGTATGTGCTATTGTTTCTTTCCTACCTCACCAGATCCATGCCCCCTTTCAGTTTTTCCCGAGATGAAAACTGCGTTACGGAGTTACCACCCGGTCCCGTCGTTACAGAAGACAGATGGCAATGTACAGGATGCTCCCAGGATAAAGAATTGTCTCAAGGCGGCTTTCTTACCCGGAGAGCAAAAAACTGCACCCCCATCTACCCCTGTTGATATCCTCGCCCGCGCAGTACGGACTTGAATTTTTTTTTTTGGTTTCTGGTGATCGATATTAATATATTGACAATTAGAAAGCCGGGCATATTCCTCCAACCAGCGTTGTCAACTTGATATTTGTCCTGGTCAATTATTCCTCAGTGAGTTTCTATGTACTTTCGTGTCACTCGTCTAATACGTATACAGTCGTTAATGCCTGTCCACTTTGAGCCGGATGTGGAATTCGTAGATCTCTTCCTCCCCATCAATATATCCTCGGCGGCTCGCGCAAAGGCGTTTCTGTGGATGATATTCCATTACCATGAGGGTCCCAACCTGGCGAACCCGTTCGCCGATGACCATGCTCGTCGCAATCCCGGTAAAGTACCATGGCTACTTCGGCTATCGAGAGACGAGCAAGCGCAGGAAAACATCGACCCACCGGAGGAACTTGAATGGGGTAGGAAGATGGCACAGACTAGGAGCCGCTTTCTGCAAGACTTGGTCGCTGGCGGCGACCTTGAAAAAACTACAAGAACGCTGTCTAGTTCATCTTCGTATGGTCCGTCCTTCCATGGCGTGTCGTATTCACACGCGAGACACCCGTCTAACGCGCTTGTAGACGCTGATTCTTCCTCGGCGCGTCGTGCTCGTCCTCAGCCGTACATTGCGCTTGATGGGAATAGGACCACCTTTCACCATTACGTCCCCACGAATGGCGGCAAGGTTAAGCCATCCCAGGCCGTCCCGTTGACAGGTTTGATCCTTTCGACGATCTAGTGCCGACTGAGTGACTGTACCCGTTGTAGTCAACGCCAATCTGCGCGCCAGGGAGCAGTGGTTAGAACATCGAGACGATTATTCTCTATTGCGTCGTTGAGTCCTCCTATGGTTCCTTCTTAAACCACGCTGACTATGTGACACAGAATCTTGGCAACGTATACAAAACACTGACCCGCTTGCTGAATCTGATGACGAGGATTTCTTGAGTGACCATGCCAGCCTGAGGTTGGACTATCGTGGGTGATTAAGAATATATCTACTATCCATCCGACTGATGGCATCATGACAGAGCGTCGCTTGCACGTCTTGGATTTATTCAGGCCCCCATCGACATCACCTCGCTTCCCTGCTTCGGGGTAACTTTTTCTGATATGTTCTGCTTGTTTTCTATTTATTGGGATCTGTTGCGCGTGTAAAAGTTTTCTTGAAGGGCCGAAAGAGACCAATCGCGGCAATTAGCGTTGCACCAACCACCTCAATGATGTAGCATGTGCGCGTACGAAGTTCGTCGGTCGTAGTGTAGCTTACCTGCATGTATTATGCTGAACTTTCTCGACCGAACGTCACCGAAAGCAAGTACCCAAAAATCATGGATAACCATCTATGTATTGGATGAGCGTACACAAACACAACAGCGCATGATCAAATAAATTACTACTTGATCTCAAGTTTGTGCAAGCATCAATTTAGAGTACGAGGAGAATAGAGAAAGAAATAAGAGACGTTCTGCGAAGCGAGGCTACACACTCATCAACGTCCATCCTCCTACGTCAATAGATACATAGACAATTAACCCGACAATCGCAACACGATGTCCATTGAGATGAATCTACCTTGTATAAAAGGCAGATGAGAAAGTTCAAGTTATAAAACAACATCGTTTAAAAAGACAATATGCACATCCAGTCCCCTTATAGAACAATCAAAAGGGGAAGGCATCAAAACGCACCGGGAAGTGCGAGGACGAGGTGAGCAAACCCATCACGCTCGCGTTTAGGTAGCTCGGCAGGGGCACTGGCTCGCCTGGCGCGACGCTCGTCTTCATCCACACCACAACCACCCACGCCATCAGCCGACGGGAACCCAGTCACTCGACGCTTGAGTTTCGACATCATGTCACGGCGAGTGAGCGCACGCGAATTGAGAGCGCTGAGATTGACCTCCGTGAGAGCACTCGACGACGAACTGGAAGTCCCCGGAACAGTTGTGGTGGTGACTAACAGCCCTGGGCCAGAAAGCGATGGTACGGTATGGGTCTTAGGTAGGGGTATGAAGAGTTCTTCCGGTCCTGGAATCGGCGGCGTGATTTCAACCTCGGGACTCTGTTCGCCATCTGTTCCTTCATCGGACCCAACATGATGCTGCGAAGCGGCGGTCTTCATGCGGGGAGGGGAACGCAAAAACGAAGGTAGACGGATTGAGGGCCGGTGATCCTCGTCCTTGACAGTGGTGGCGATTGCAGGGTGCCCAAGGGAACTCAGGTGTGCCGTAATCTGTTCCAGAGAAGGGGGACGCACGCTGGCACCGTTCAGTTGGCGATAGTGTACCTGTTCAACCCATGGCTTGACGGGTCCAGTCGGATCTGTCTGTTGCAAAGACTCGAATAACGCAAGTGGGGAATCGAGGCCCGGTGAGGGTAAGGTATAGTGGAGGATGGCCGGAGACTCTGGAGGAGTTTTTGGGAGTGCCGTGGCCGTTGGGGAGGGAGGGGCGTTGACCTTGGATAAAAATAGAGCGCGACGTTCCACTAGAGAGAGGTTAGCGCGTAACACTGAAGACGAGGACTGAGGGGCCTACTCTGCTTGCTCTTGTGGGCTTTCATCGCAAGTTCCTTTCGCAGATTGGACTCTTTCTTTGTGCTGGCATTCCTCGTGGACGCGAGAAGTGCCTCGAAACGGGCAGGATCAAGACCCTTTCCGGTGGGTGAAGGCTCCGTGGGGCGTAAGGGAGAAGATTGCCTATGAAAACGGGGAGAAAATACGGGAGGAGGACTAAGGAAGGAAGATCTGTATTCGTCTTCCTGACCGGGGGAGAAGGGGGTTGTGCATCTAAAGGAGAGGACAAGTGAATGGGAGGGTCATCCGCAAGGGAGATAGATATAGAAGGAATGGACAGGTTTGGGAGCGCCATAGATGAAGATGAATAGGGAGGGATAGTAGGGAGGTTAATTCATAAAGGAGAGGCGAGAGGCGGCCAGCACCAGTTTGAGCAGAGCACAGGAGGATTTGGACACCCAAGCAATAGTACAAGTACAAGTCGAAGGGCTGTTGACATCGGCTACGTGGAACCACCACTCGCGATCGGTTACAATTTCTTCCTTAGAAACCATCACTCCCTCGCTTTAAAATACAACACATCATTCCGAATTGCCCCGCTTGCTGCTCTCTACGTGTCAAGTTTCTCGACCTTCGCTGCCTCTGCTAACTTCTCCACAAATAACTTCTTCGCATCTACCCAAACACGCGCATGCTCTCTATCCGGGAATTCCACCAAAGAAGGGAGAAGGTCAGCACTGAATTGCTCTGACGCTTCCCTGGGAAGCAGTGTGGGGAGGTGATCGATAGAGATAACCTCCAGAGGCGGATTCTCGGGACTGTTGGTAACCATGCATCATCAGCTTCCATGACATTTAATCGAGGGTGCTCTTGGGTCAACTTACCCGACGGCTACAGCGACTGTCGGCTCGGAGAAAGTTGTGTTCACGGAGTAAATAGGAATGGGGTTGTTCGGATTCGTCGTGTCACAACTGACGTCCACAACAACTCTTAGCCGTCGAGTGTTCCCCACGGAATCAATTTGTTCCTCGGTCACGAATGCGGGAATACGTGTCGTGAGGTAGATACAGTTGACAAAAATGTCAACATCGAGTATCTCCTGAAAGGGCCCACCCTTCGCGGTTTCATCCAAGTCCCATTTGACAATGTTGTCTCTATACAAGCCAGATTAGGCCATGTCAAGCCGAATAGCATGGACGCACTCATCGAGCCCGATTTTCCTGAAAAAGTCAACTGCGCCACGTCCGCAACGCCCGAGGGCACCAATGATCAGGGCTTTGACGTTGGCTTCTCTCCCTCCAAGCTTCGCTTTCACATCGGCTACCATCGCCTGTTCATTAGGATATGGCTCCAAACGGCCAAGTTTTTCCCCGTTCTTTTGTGCGGCGTACGCCAACGTTCCGGCCGCGGCCCCAGCGAAACCCGCATGGAAACCGAACGCCGCGATGCGCCTACCAGTCACGTCATTCAAAAATTCCAAGTCATACAGAGTTCCACCTCCACGGTGAAAGCGGGCCAGAACTGATGACCAGCCTGCTTGCTGTTTGTAGCAATGTGCGAATTGCACATGAGTGTGGGAAAGGGGAGCATCAGAGACAGGCAGCTCCTTCAGTCCAATAATGGGTATATTAGTCGGGGCTCTGGGCCAAGAGTCGTTCTCGACGAGCTCGCATCCGACTCTGATCACCTGAGTTAACTCGATTCGCAAAGGGTCAATCTGAGCGAGCGTACGCTTGATATTCCAAGTCATCAAAGATCCTCTGTTGGTCGCGCTCGACGTAAATCTTGAAACCCACTTCAATGAGCTTGCGGGCCGTGGTGGGGGTGAGAGCCGCTCGATGCTCGAATGGCTTCTTCTCACAACGTAGCCAGAAGCACTTGTCCGACATGATGAACAGTCGAGGCTGGCGCTACAGAAAAAAATTGTCTGTGGGTACGTGACCGCGACTTAGCACAGATTATGTAATGGATATCTCTGGATTATTGAGCACACGGCCCGGATCGCTCACTTGACTCTTGCGCTCCGTGTGTCTTCAATGCCTGTTCCTCCTTCTTTCTCTTCCTTCCCACCTTCCTTCAGTTCTTTCCCGGACCTGGGAGATAGCTCTAGGGAAAATCCAGAGACCGCAGCATCTAGCACACCTTCTGTGCAACGCCGAGATCTCAAGGACGAAGACAAACAGAGCGATCGCAAGAAGAGGAAACGTGACAGACGGGACAAAGGTTCTAATTTGGGACAGATCCCTTCTAGTGAACGCAGAAGTGGAAGTCGGGGTTCACATGACCATGGTCAAGTCTTTCATGATGATGAAAGAATAAAGGCCGAGGAGGACTCTGCTCGTAGAGCAGGACAACATGATAATTCGCAACTGGTCATCTTCTCGGATAAGAAGGGCGATCCATTGAATACACAATATGGAGGGATATACTCCAGGGATATACCAAGATATCACTTAGCCGGTGAGTAGTGTTGGCGTAATTTCATGACTACTAATAATGCGGAAGCGGGCAGGAAAGTCCTCGGGCTGACATCAGCTTGGACAATTGTGCGTCGTAGTAACCGAACCGTAGAAGTTGTAGTTGGTGGACGCCAAAAGGTATGCCCTAGCGCTCTTTATATACTGTCTTGTGCTAGAGTTGCAATTAGCTTCTAGGTATTAGTGATGCTGGTTCACGAAAGCTACTCAAGGCTACCCCAAAGCGTCGGCTTGTAGCGTCAGCGGAGGCAAGTCGCAAATATCAGGAGACGGACGGTTTCATCCCCCTACCTTCTCCTAGACCGCGTCTTGTCGACCCAAAAGACTACAGGTCTATCGTTCCCTCAAAGGGTCATGTTTCTGAGAGTGATTCGTCGTCATCGGCGGCGGTGTCAGATAGCGACGATGACGACCACGACCATGACACAGTATTCTCTTCGAACCACGAGAAGATGAGATCCCTCGAGGAGCAGCTCTCAGTAGATCCATCCTCTGCGTCAACGTGGCTTGCCCTTCTTTCGCTCTCATTATCCCAAGTGCCTGCTGCGTCCAAGAATTCTTCGAAAGTCCGTTCCGAAATCACACACTCTATTCTCGGTCGTGCTCTGCCAGGTCTTCCGGAGGGCTCTTCAACCCACATCCGACTCCTGTATCTTCATGCAGGAGAAGAACTATGGGCAAGTGAGAAGTTGGGGCAAGAATGGGAAAAGGCATTGACTACAAGGGACATCAATATCTCCTTGGCATGGCTCGATTGGCGAATTCGAAACGGATCTCGTGGAGTAGATGGGTTACTTGAAGCGGTCACTCGAGTACTTGCTTCTGCGGAGAGTGAGTTGGAAAGACTGAGAGTCCTTTGGCGATTGACTTGTGCGTTACGTCAGGCAGGTGTGTCGAATTTTACTCGTCTTCGTTCGTGAGATTCCTAATACTTTTTTCAGGGTTTATCGAACGGTCCATGGCATTGTTCCAAGCACAAGCAGACATGTATTCCCAACCGTCATATGTATCACTTACATATACTTACGCCAAATGCTTTCGCAGCGCAGGTTTTAATAATCCGCAAGTAATCAACCAGCTCCCATTTGAAGAACAGATGAACCATCTCGAGGAGTATTGGGATTCGGAAGCTCCACGAATAGGCGAGCCCGAATCAACAGGTTGGGCGGATTGGTACATAGCGGGAAAGCCAGAGTGGATGCCAAGATGCGCGCCAGCTAGTACAACTTCAACTTCTCTGGCCGTTGCTGCTTCACTTTCGGATCCATATCAGCTCTGGGCTCAAACGGAGGTGCAGGCAGATGAACAGATGAAGCCACCGCTACGGTCGACTGACCCCGATTCCGAACTGGATCCGTATGCCGCAATCTTATTCTCGGACATTCGACCATTCCTCTTTGAACTTACCTCAAAGCGCTCGAAGGGCCTGTTTCGGCTCATGTGGTTGTCTCATCTGGGTCTTCATGTCCCTGGCTTGGAGGCCTTGGCTGGAGCCGATGTCGATGATCGTTGGACACAAGTCCACCTGGTTTCAAGATCATACATGGATGCAATCTTCCCATCCTCTACTGATGCACGGAGTTCCGCACCAGAGTCACATGCTGGAGTACTTGTCGGCAGAGAGAAGCAGTACATGGACAGTTTTGGGCCGATCAAAAACTGGAGTCATCGGTGTATCGGTCCACTTGAAGCTTCAGAATTTCGGAACGGCAAAGCGCGGTGGGCCATGTGGACAAAAGAAGACATAGCTGGAGTTGACGTCGAATTTGTGAGGACAGTGTTTGACCAGTGTCGCATGGGAGACGATGATGTGGAGTGGGACCTAGTAACGTTGGCTTTCGAGGCTGCTATCGACGTGAAAAGGTGAGTGTGTTTAGATTATCGACCAACCTCGACTCATCGCGTATACGCAGTGCTTTGAAGAAGTCGCGCCGTTTCCTGGCGTCAGTACCAGAGTCTCTCTCTCATTGGGCCGCTCATGCAAGACTGGAGCGTCTAAGAGGGCGCCTTGACGAAGCACGCAAGGTATATCAGACTGTACTCTCCTCGCCGGCTTCTACTAGAAGTAGGCTGAGTGCAGGTCCACTCTGGTGGGACTGGGCCGAAATGGAGTGGTTGGCTAATGACTCGGACGCCGCTACAAGAGTTATACTTCAAGCCGCTGAAGTGGAGGGCCTTGGATGGCTATCCTGCGAGGCAGGCGTGCCCTTGAGGCTACGGCTCAGGAGATTCCCGAAACCTTGTGGAAAGTACGGGAGGCATGGATACGTCTGGGTGTCCTATTGGAACTGCTGACGGGTCATTCATTACCGTCATTTTTGACGGCGCCTCTCGAGGCCGGGTCCGCGGTCCAGGAGAGCATGACAGTTGCTTCATTAGGGATGCTCTATCACCACATTTATACTTTAAAGAGCCCAACACGTCCTGCTGTTCTTCGTGAGCGGTTGGAAAAAGCAGTGGAGCTATTCCCTAACAACACCATCCTATTGGGTATGTTCCTGGAGATGCAAAAGGGTCAAGGGCTTTGGGGCCGCGTCCGGGAACTGGGAGATGTCAGCATCTCATGTGACATGATCTACGAAAAGGGTATTTCCAGGCGGGCTGTCGAGATTTGGTTGGGTGGATGGGAAAAGGGTCGGTGGCTTTGGGAGGTTGAGCGGATCCGAGGGAGTTTGACCGCGGCCATTGCAAGTGAACGGTGTGTGTCCCGGGTGTGATGTGAATTACTAATTCATGACTTCTCTGTTACTAGCACACGAGGAAGCCCAGTCCTCTGGCGACTACTATTGGAACTGGAGATACGGACGGGTGAACTAGAGAGGGCAAAAAGTATTCTATTACAAGCTATTGGAGAGTGTCCCCTGGTTAAAGGTACGTAGGCGTATTCTACATTACAACGCCAATGACTGAGGACACGAAGATATTTACATGCAAGCGTTTGATCGCCTCCGCCCAGCCTTCTCCGCACATGAATTGAGGAGCTTATGGGAGACTATGGTCGAGAGGGATTGCGGATTCGGAAAGGGCTGGAGGAGGTTATTGAGGGGTGGGATGAAGTGAAGGTGCCGCGTACGGCGGATGAGGGACGAGATGGCGAACTAGATGAGATTGAGTACGATGCACGGGAGCTCGCGCGACTAAAGCCATATTGAGTCAAGCTGCTTTTTGTCATGTGTGACGTGTGATGCTTGTGACGTGTGACATGGAGATGGAGCTCCCACGCGGTCTAGACACTGACAACAATACTCATACTCTCTCCTTTTTTCTCTAATCATTTCCTCTTTCTTCAAGCACCTCTTCAAGCAAGGAGGCTCTAATAGTCTCTCCCGCGTTCCTTTTTACATCCTATGAATCGCATCCCCGCTCTCCCTATCACAGAAGAATGGCCAGATGCTGATTTCGACCTCCCTGAGGATGGTCCTCTACACGCCCTCGACTCCGAGTCGGATAAAGATGATGTCGAAGACTGGGACATTGAGATGGATCTAGGCGAGACAGGTGGGGCAAGGGTTAAGGCCGCCCTCCCCAGCCTCGCTGCTTCCTCATCACGGATTTTCCCACTCCCACAACAATCCATCACTATCCGCCCCCCGTTACAGCCCACACTTGATGAGGATGATGAAGAGGAGGAGGGTGTATCTACTATTAAAATAGACACCCTCCGCCCAAGATTGACCCCATCCCCGCCCACCCCGCCACAATCGACGAGGATATCGAATCCGCATTTGCCCTCCCTTCGGATCTTACCAAATTATCTCTTCGGCCCTTTCGCACCAATCATCCAAGAATTCGCTTGAGTGGGGTGACAAAGATCAGACGTCATCTTCCCAATCCTCGGACACTTATTCCACCTTGGGTTTCGATCACGGCTCTACATCCTCTACCTCAACGTCTCTTCCGGAAACGGAGGATGATGACGAGGATGAAGGAGAACTTGAAGGCCTGGTCATCCCATCTGCACTCTTCGAGTCGGGCGCTGGTGGCAAGCAACTCGCCAAAATCCTGGAGATGAAGAAAAAGGCACAAGTTGCACCCACCACCCCAAAGGTACCAACCGCGGACCCAGAGGATGACATCGAAATCGGACTTGTTATCGACGACGATGCAGACTTCAGCCCGAGTCGACTGCTTCAAAACACCCAACACCCCCCATCTAAACGCCAGTCTGGTTCTGGAGCTCGTACCAATAACACATCTTCCCGCCCGCCAACCGTCAAGCCTACAACTAAAGCACGAACAGAGCGCACCAAATCCCCGGTCCACCCACCGCCTGCCTCCTCACGCCAACTTCAGAAAATCAGACTATCCCTTCGCCTCCACCACGCGCTCAGCCGACACGCGCGAATTCCTATCAAGCGTTGCTCTCTGCTCCTGCCACAAGTAGCAGTTCCTTCCTTGCGGCAAAATCCGGCAGTTTGCGAGGTCAGAAATCCCATTCGGGCCTCAAACCTGCCTCCCCGCCCTCGTCGCACAAGCGTCTCACTCGCAAGGCTTCGCTATCTTCGTTGATGGAAATCAGTCAGACGCAGGTTCCTGGCACTGAGCCAGATCCATCTTTTGCGCCACCCCTGTACCCTCGGCCCGGTACGATGCGCCGACCGCATCTTCACGAGCGAAAAAGACACACACGAGTTCCACGAGCAGAATTCGGACAATGGATTATAATGTACCACCCACACGTCCGTCCACTCCGTCTTCAAACCCTGCCGCGTTACGGTTAACCATGCCAACTGCATCCTTTCGTCTAAAAGCGCGGCCCCCAATTTCGTCTGTCTTTCCGCCATCATCATCTGCCACTCCTCGCGCAACATCTCCCATTCCCCCACGCCCGCCATCTTCACTCAGTTTGCGTTCGCGATCTGGAACCGGTAGCTCAAACGCATCCACGTCTGCCCCGAAAGTTCTCAAGAAGCCAAAACGACAACGGCAATATGGCAATGGCACCGAGCTTGATGCCTTTGACGATCTACAAACGGATCGAGACAAAGAAAGTCGATATCGCGTCCAGCCCAAGGGATACGGTACTCGTGTCGCAGGCACGAACCGGGAAAAGAGCATCGAGACCAAGGACTCTGGAAAGGGTCCATTTCGGAAGAAGTCTACTCGTTCTCTGTCGACGAGCGGTTCAGGTAGGTTTTCTAATTCGCTCCGAGCGTATCCCCATGTCTGAGTCTACCAAGGCCCTGAAGCACATCCCCGTACTCTTAAACGCACATCAAGAATAGAACTTCCAAAGTTGCCAGTTTCTGAACGTTCCCCTCCACAACGGAAAGTCCCCTCTTCGTCAAATCCAACGCGGCGGAAACCAACGTTGATCCGGAATCTAGGCGGTTCCAACGCTCCTAAAAGTGTGTCACACTCATTTATCATCTTTCAAGCTTCTGCTGACAAAGAGTTTCAGCCGTTGGAGAGATGAAGTGGAACCCTCAAACACTTAGATGGGAGGGAAATGATCAAGCGTTACGCGAGTTTGATGCGGCCATGGCGCCAAGTCGACCAGCGCTTATAACACATTTAACGGGATCGTCAATAGGATCCCCTGTTGGCCCCTTCGCATCTGGTGCTCGGAGAGTTGGGAACATGATATTTGATCCCGGGCGCATGTGCTGGATATCAACTCTTTCCCCAGAAGACGAGGAGCCGGATGTTTTCGCTGATCTAGCTGATGACGAGGACAGCAATGTTTGGGAGGCCCAGGGCGGCACTATTCGCGCCCTCCCATCTCGGACATCGTCAGGTCTCATCTCTGAAACTAGCAGTATTAGTGCAGCCTCAAGTAGGATTGAGTCACCGGTGTCAACACGCAGCCGCGCGGAAAGTCAATCAGACTCTGGAAGCGAGCGGGGCTCCCGTGCATCGATGGTCTACGATGTCGATGACACATTTATGGACACCTGTATGCTTGCAGAAGAGCGACATCGACACGAAATGCGCGGGTGGAAAGGCAAATATGATGGCCGTTCGTCTGTTAACAGCCGCTCATATTTATATGAAATTCGCGCATTAGCAACTCGCAGGTATTGATTTATCTACTTCAGACCGGGTGCTTACACTTGTAATAACCATGACTTGGGCTATCGTAACTGCTCGTTTAATTGCATTGGTCTCGTATATATCATTTAACTTTTCTTACAGCTGTTTCCGGTCACCGTTACGTTTATTCTTTGATCACTCTTCCATGTTACCCTCATTCCACCTCTCCTCTTCGTCTCTTGTCTTTTGGCACGTATTTGGCTTTGACTTGACTCATGTCAACCCGCACAACACTCGTTAGTAATGATTCCCTCGCCATGTATGGTCTCAAAGTTAAATATGAAATCCATCTCTAAACATACAACTCAACATTGAACCTCTTATTAAAGCGCTCGCTTATCAGTCCAATCCATGAGTAACATTAGCCAAGATGCGGGTCATGGCAAGATCACAGCACAGATCCACAATAACCAAGTTGTTTTTCCTGTGCTGGCCTACAGGTACCCGCTCAAACTTTTATCCCCACGGATGCAACAAGAAGGCGTAGGCGTGGTCTACATGATGACGTATGGCGGGGGACTCGTTGGCGGGGATCACATATCCCTCTCCGTAAACATCGAGCATGATGTACGACTAGTGCTTCTCTCTCAGGTACGTCTCTCCAAGGGCTTAATCACTTTATTTGCTCCAGGACGATGATTGAGAAAAGCATACACACACGCCTCGTCACTCGATAGGGATCTACAAAAGTTTTCAAAACAAGATCCAGCGGCAGAGCCGCTGTCCGCTGTCCACCTAGCACTGGCACAACAAATGACCCGACGACGATACAGCGGCTAGATGTGTCCATCGATACAGGTGGGGCACTCTTCCTGCTCCCGGATCCAGTCACCTGTTTCCGCGATGCTGCATATCACCAAGCCCAAACATTTCGCCTCGCGCGCGGCGCATCCGCCGTACTACTCGACTGGTATACGTCCGGCCGCCGTGCGCGCGGGAAGAATGGGTATTTTCGAAATATTACAGCGCCAACGAGGTGTTTGTTGGCGGTGTGCGCACCGCGCGCGATGTCGTGCTTTTAGATGGTGCGCCCAATGGTGGCGATGGCGATGTGAATCGGCGGGGACAATTGCTACTGCCGCTGCGCACGCTTGCAGATAGGATGAGACCGTATGCGTGCTACGCGACCCTGTTGTTATACGGTCCGCTGGTGCAAGGCGTGGTGCGAGAGCTCGAGGAGAGAATGCAGAAGATCAGCGTGTTTCGAGTCAGGGAACCGCTGGACGTGCTGTGGTCGATGAGCGGGGTACATGGGGATGCTGGAGGTCGAGTTGTGCGAGTTGCGGGAAAAGAAACGGAGGATGTGAAGATGTGGCTTTGTGGTGCACTACGTGGGTTGGTTGACGTCATCGGCGATGAGGTATATAGAAAAGCGTTCGTTTAGATCACCTCGTTTAGATTAACGGCAATGTCTTCAGCACAAACAACCATCACTGATACTTCTCAGACGACTATCACTCCCATAATCAACAACCATTCGTCACTCGCACTTATCCCTCACAGTTAGAGCTCGATGCTATTGTCATTAAACGCTCGTCCTTAGCACAGAATGCCTGGGCTCGCGTCCCGTTGAAGGATCGCATCGCGATCGGCTCAAAGTTTGTGGTATCGTACCTCGTTCTTGACATCATGTCACAGTTGCCTAGCTGAGATCGCCATTAGGACGAGCTCCAGAATATGGGTGATGAAATAAAGCTCGAGCTCACCATGCAGATGGGGCGGTACGTATTCACTCACTGCCTACCGTATTCCTCCGAGACCTGCTGACTGGGGTTAATATGCAGGCCAGTATCTCAGATCGCGGGGGAAATAAGCGGTACTGTTGAACGTGTCAAGTACATGCTCTCAATTGCGGAGTCCTCGCTTGCGGATGTCAGCCTTCAAGACACCGATAAACCAGGGTTCCGTCGTTTCATCCGTCGTACACCTCTAGGCGTTGTGTTTGTCATTGCTCCTTGGAAGTAGGTGAACATCATCATCACCGAGCCATATATGGATATCTCATTTACCACATATCAGCTTCCCGTATCTCACGTCGATCAACTCAGTTTTGCCGGCAATCATTGCAGGCAACTCAGTGCTGTTGAAGCCGTCACCGCAAACTCCTCTTACCGCGGAGCGCTTGGCTCTGGCTCTGAAACGCGCAGGACTTCCCGAAAACGTTTTTCAGGTCGTGCATTTGTCTCCACTGCTCGCAACCTTCGTCGTCCAACACCCTGTCGTGAGCTTTGTGTCGTTCACGGGAAGTGTCGCAGGAGGACGTTCGGTAGAAAAGGCAGCGACGGAGGCAGTGGGATTTAAGGGCGTCGCTCTCGAGGTAAATCCACATCCTCTACGCGGACCGTCAGTGGATAAACATTGTTTGAAGTTAGGTGGGAAGGACCCGGCTTATGTTAGACAGGACGCGGACTTAGCTTATACGGCAGCTGAGTTGGCGGATGGTGAGAAACATTCGATGGTTTCACAGGCAGCTGCCAGTGCCTCATCTGTTTTCCAGGGGCATTCTTCAACTCTGGCCAGAGTTGCTGCTCGGTCGAGGTGGGAGCTGTCGAACCTTCACATTCGCGTAATATCTTAACTGGCCCCAACAGCGTATTTATGTACACGAGTCGGTATATGATTCATTTGTCAGTAAATTTGTGGACATAGTCAAGGTGAGTCCGGTGGTCCTTTTGCCCATCGCAGATGTAAATTCCGTGTTCCTCAGACTTACAAGCTCGGAGATCCTACGAATCCAGAGACAAATTTAGGACCTGTTGTTAATCCTGAACACGCACAACGTATCCGCAAGCAGGTGCATGACGCCGGTCAGTATCGATACTTGAGCGATGGCTGTTTACTTACCACCGCAACACCTATCATAGTTGAGGCCGGAGCCAAAGCTTTGATTCCTGAGGAGCTGTTCGTGACGCCAGAGACGTATGGTTTGTTAATTTGGCAATGAATCATATATATTCAATCAAGGATTGTCAGTGGTAACTTGGAAGGGACAGCATACGTTCCACCGCAAGTACTGGTTGACGTCAATCACAGTGAGTTTATGGACTCGCGACTGCCGCTTGTCATTGGGCTGACGCGTGATCCAAAGCAATGGATATTATGATTGTTCGTGACAGCCGCAGGCGGAGGGCTAATACGGACTAACAAAGTTCTTTAGGTAGAATCATTTGGACCCGTGGTCGGGATCCAAAAGGTAGGCATTTTTGTTATCGCATCTTGGATTGTCAACATCGTGTGTTAGGTTTCAAGCGATGAAGAGGCTATCCGACTCATGAATGACTCTCCGTATGGCTTGACAGCCTCCATATGGACCAACGCCGAAAAGAATGCTGAATCTCAAGACGCTTTTTTAAAGCTCGCGGACGAACTAGAGACCGGGACTGTGTTCCTTAACAGGTGAGTAGGATCTTATACCGTTTGGACAGACGGTTGATATAATTTACGTAGGTGCGACTATTTGGACCCGGCACTTGCTTGGACGGGAGTGAAGAACAGTGGGCGTGGTGTTAGTTTGAGCAAATTCGGTGCGCACTTGACATAAACGGGTATTCTATATCCGACTCAATGTCATCGACAACAGGTTATGATCAGCTCACGCGGGCCAAATCCGTACATTTGAAAATCCAGACTTCGTGAAGAACCTGCTCGTGCGGGTGTATATCTTACGGAATGTCAAATAGCAGATACATAATACGCTTATGACATCTACCCAATAAAGATATGTTTCCTTTTCCTCCCTCAGTGCGATGACTTTAGAGCTCAGTGTAATGTTCCGAGGAAGTGATAAGACCGATAAGAGACCGCCTAAAAAACCCCAGTACAATGGTAATAAGGCAGAAGATTTATGTGATCAGGACCTCTAGCGTACATCAGTCTGGTGCACAGCAGAAAAAACTCATCCAGAAGAGAGGAGAAGGAAAAGGTATTAAAAAAATTCTACTCAAACCAAACTGATTGTCATCGATTACATAACCTCTGTCACGGTCACGTGTGCTGTTCGGCAATGACCGTAACGATTAGCTACTCCTACTGTACTGTACGTTTCACGATCTCGAGACTCCTGCGGTTCGGCGATGACCGTGCGATCTCTGACATAGTGCTTCCAGTTCTTGCTTGCCGTTATATTATAAAGTCAATAGCCGCCTGAGAATGCACTTCTCAACTCTTTGCCTGCGGTTCACCGATGACCGGACGATCTCGAGACGCCTGCTGACATAGTGCTTCCAATTCTTGCTTTCAGGTATAGTGTAGAGCCAATGGCCGCCTGAGAATGCACTTCTCGACTCTTTGCCTGTGATTCGCCGATGACGGACCGTGCGATCTCGAGATGCCTGCCGACATAGTGCTTCTAGTTCTTGCTTGCCGGTATAGTATAAAGTCGATGGCGGTCTGAAAATGCACTTCTCAACTCTTTGCTCGAGCCGACATGACTCTCCACGTAGCCTACAAGAGCGATGAACTTGCCGATGGCGGAAAGGTCCCGGATCCCGTCACAACACAAATCAAGACGTGCTACCATTCTCACTTAACCTCTATCGTCCAGAAGTCGATACTTCATCCATCGATCCACACAAGTTGAAACGCAAGATAGATTTTCGAATTGTACCGTGCCTAGCTTTACTTCTCCTCGTGTGCAATCTTGACACAGGTAGTATCGGGAATGCGCGCGTATGTGCACGCTGCACGCTCACACTTCTTGCGTGTTCTTATGCACCGTTTTGTCCCTGAAATATCTGCGTCCGTATCGATGGCTTCCCTTTATAGTATTCATATGGGGGATTGTAATGGTAGGTTACCGCTCCAGGTTTGCTTTCTGTCCTTATACAGTACAACCTAAAACTTCTCAGACATTTCATGGCTTTACCCGCAACTACGGTGATCTGATTGGTATGTCCTTATCTACTCAGACTCACCGGTACCTGTTGACAAAGTTACAGGCCTCCGGTTTTTGTTGGGCTTGGCCGAGGCGGGTCTGGCTCCAGGAATTATATTCTACTTATCTTGGTGAGTTTGTTGCACAGCAACACCATACGACTTCCATAAAACAACTTCCATCTGACGTCTTTGCCCTAATCAGCTGGTACAAGCCGTCACAGCTTGGTGCCCGCATTGCAGTGATCAACTCAGCCGCCGCAATTGCAGGCGCGTTCAGTATGTACGCCACTCTAGGGTATGGAAAGTTTACTGACTACTCCAAATAATGTCGACCAGGTGGTTTCCTCTCTGTGGCTATTCATAACATGGACGGCATCGGCGGAAGGCCCGGGTGGGCATGGATTTTTATCCCAGAAGGGCTTTTTACCATCCTCGTTGCGTGTGTTTCTTACTGGGTTCTTCAAGACTTTCCCGAGTCAGCCAAATTCTTGCCAGAGGTCGAACGTATGTGTACAACTATACCTACATTTTGCAAGAATGTCATTCTGACATATACGTAGGTGTATACATCATCCGCGAAATGAAAGGCGACGACGGGGAGAAGCTCAAGCTCAAGTACTTGTGGCAATGCCTAACAGACTGGAAAACATATGTATCATCCGCAGTTGGAATGAGTATGGGAGTGTAGGTGTCGTTCTGTACTACTGGTAGTTGGTGCATGCTATATCCTAAACCATTCAAAGCGGTGGCCCCTTATACTCGCTCTCATTAACCATGCCAACGATCATCAATCAGGTGACTATGATCTTGCAGCTGTAAACCGGCCTGGCTTACCATTCGAGCCCAGTTAGGATTCAGGGCAACGGCAGCTAATCTCCTGTCTGTACCAGTATATGTATTTGCTTGCCTGGTTACCTTGTTCATTTCGATCTTGGGAGATCGGTTTGGCGACAGGGGATACCGGGGATACATAAACTTGTTGGTCGTCCCCGCCTCGACAGTGCTATTCGAAACACTTATGTGCCGGCTTATCGAAATCACAGGACCTTTTTGGGAGCAGGTTTCATAGGATATCTCATCCTGATTGTATCCCGCAATACGGCACTGTCATATTTTGCTATTTATTTGGTCGCAGCGTGAGTCCCCAAGGAATATATTTCTCCCTTTTGCACTCTAATGAATCTTCTTGCAGCGCATTGTTTCCCGTAGCCCGTACGTCACCACTCGAATTATTTCTACGCTCCGAGTGTAATTCTTATCTTGAAATTCATGAGCAGCGAACATGTCGTAAGCAGCCATCGACCCCTAGATTAGTGAGGTCTCTCATGCACCATTATAGGGCTTGGGTTTCAAGTAATGTAGAGGGTTCGTACAAGCGCGGTGCTGCACTGGCCTTAACAGCTTAACCATTTCATCGTGAGAACCTCCCTATGATCTGCGATATTACGCAACAAATGGACATCCAACCCAGTGCAAATCTGAGTGGCGCCATAACAGTCAATGTCGTATGTACTTTTGGCTCACAATGCAACGCGACGATTGACCTACCACCTGTGTAGTACCGTGAACGGGATGCACCGTGGTATAGTTTTGGCCATGGGATCATACTCATATGCATTGCCATTGGCTGGTTCAGCTCGCTCGCATATACTGTTCTCCTGAGACGAGAGAACAAAGCGCGAGACCGAGGTGAACGAGACGAGGTGATTGATGCCTTGGAAAATAAGTCGGGCAAGCTCCATAATGGGCAATACAGTAGTGTTGATGAAGCACGCAGGGAGAAAGGTGATATGTGGAGCGGGTTCAGATATACTGTCTGAACCCCAGATGCAACCCTTGGCGGATCTAACAGAACTTAGGAGAGGGGCAAATAAATTGCCAGTGTATAAAGCACGCGTGTATATTGTACAGGAGCAAGACGCCCCACACGGTCGAAAGGGGATGATGTCTGGTAAATCGTTTAAGTTCGGTACGACAACGGACGCGACGAGCTGCTGTCGGTTCTCCAACCCGGGAGTCACAAAGATGGGCCGATGCGATAGTTCGCGTGGGCCGATTGCCCGGAACTAGGGAAGGGACGTGGAACGTGAACGAAGCTGTGCAGCCGGACAGCTTGACGGAGTGCAACTCTGATCCAATTCAGTCAGTCGGCTATTTTGCGAGACCTGATTGGTCAGATTTTTGCAACTGACTTGGATTTCATTGGAAAATGACTACTGTACATGTTGGAAAGCGGAACCAGAATGATGGAGCGCTTATGACCGACAAGCTCGCATGCGTACACAAGTACATAGACTAACTACATCCATAGTACAGACAGGACAAATGACAGTGCGCGCTCTATTACGTTCAGTAGTTACAGCGACAACTGAAAATGTACGGAATTCTAAAAAAATAAAAGTTATGTGTCACCATTTGGCTCGTATTTGTCACCATCTGGCTGCCCCGCAAATAAGAATGCACCTGTCACCGCCGCTACTAGCGACCGCCGTGCGATAGACTGGAGATAGTACTTGAGGTAGAAGAGCTAAGAGCTAAGCCCCTTAGATGCGTCTGAGTAAGGGTCCGTAGCCTCTGTACGTTAGACCAGAGGTTCCCCTTGTGAAGTAGAGAGTCCGAGCGAGGGGAGAAGAGTGTTTGTGGTCACTAGCCTCGTATTCTGATAGACAGGAGACTCAACTTGGAGCTTCCCAATCCAAGTTGGAGCTGTATAAATACATCCCTGGCTGGACTAATGGAGACGTGAACCCGTAGATGGAGAAACCAGTATGGGGTAAGTAACTAATTCAACTGTACTACCCGACTGTCCCAAGAATGCCCGACGGAACGATAACAAGCCGATGGATACAATTACAAAACCCCGGACAATCCGTATCAATAGCTCAAACACCGAGAAATCCAGAAGCAGCCCGCACTGCTGTCAATCCTATGCATTTAGGTTCACAAGCCGATGATCAAGGGAATCACACGACACAAGACACCGAAATGAGAACAAACCCTGAAGCCCGGATCCTGAATGGAACTTACCCCTGCCTGTAAGGCGTACAAGCTAGCCTTACCCCAGAGAGCCGGTGACAGCACCTAGTAGTTGAAAATGATTTGTTTTGATCTAAATCACAGCATTTCTGCTCTGGAGTTCCACGGGATATATTCTAATATGTCTCTAGTATGTACATGAAAATTGGCTAAGGTGTGGTGTCTTAGGAATACATTGCGCGATGCTTACCGAGAACAGGAGTCACCAATTTCTGTTGAAAGTGGACTCTGTAGGTCTGAAACTGCATCAAATCTCTCCGAAAAAAATCTGTAGAGTTTATAATACATATAATGATGTGCTCCCATGCTGTATTTGTTACTTTGAGGCATAGTGCTCATGCAATGGACAAAGGAATGTGTTGGCTGTCTTCGTCACGAAATGTCACAAATATTTTAAAACTCCCATGGCAATAAGTGTTGCCAATGCAAACGAGACACTTCAATGAGGGATTCCGACTGTGCATAGCACGGGTAGTCACTAGTTTTCATGTACATACTAGAGACCTATTAAAATATATCCCATAAAACTCTGGAGCAGAAATGCTGTGATTTGGATCAAAAAAAATCATTTTCAACTACCAGGTGCATTCTTAACTCTGCAGTGCAGCCAAATGGTGACAAATATGAGCCAAACAGTGACACATAACTTTTATTTTTTTAGAATTCCGTACATTTTCGGTTGTCGCTGTAATATACGTAAGGTAGAAGTCATGTAGTTCCCACACGGTTTATATAAGCAATGTGGACACTTTCTCCCTTACACCACTCCTCTACAACACATCACTTGAAATAACTTCTGGTTTAATGAAATGATAGATATTATCCATAGCTTTCATTTGATTAAAAAAATTTTCAAAAATAATGAGCCATTTTTTCGTAATGACAGAAATACTTGATTTTACATGAAATATCGTTTTTAGACATCTGGGCCAAAAATGGTGCAGTTTTGTGTTTTTATGTCCGGACATTTGTCCAGGTCACGTGACTGTCCCTGGGTACGGAGTTGTCAACTTAAACACCATCTGGAGCACTCAATTCACCCTATTGACCCTCAGAAAATCACTCAAATGCCCTACAAGAATCGCATTACAAAAATTGGGTGCCCAAGCAGCATGGGCCAACAAGAAGTATCATGGGAATCACATCCTGCCCCTGGATATGATCACGCTGGTGAAGGAAACGGTACCAAAGTAATTATATTTGCATGTACATAAGTCCCTCTCCATTACAAGATACTTTTGTGATAAAACCCCACTGTCCCACTGATGAGCTGGGAAGCTGGTCTGTGGGGAACAATCACCCAAATCAAACCAAGTGTGCTCCCTCAGCAGCAAGTTCTATGGGGTGGGAAGCACTGTCCAATATCGCGCAGGTGTCCGCGGGAGACCAAACTTTGCAGGAAGGTCCATCTAGATCCTAAGGACTCGAGACTAGCTCCGCTAAGGGTGCGGACATGTGCGGCGGTCCTGGGAATGGCAGGACTGATCTGGAAAGATGTAGAGCGCGGCCTATCGTGCACGTTTGCGCGGACTTCGCTACTTCGCACCTGAGGCCGCACTGGATCTCCGGGGGTACTTCCAAAATTTCTAAGGCCGCGGACACATGCGGCACACTCGGGAACACGAAGAAGAGCTGGACTGAAACAATGTAAAAGAGGGGATGCTGTCACCGGAGCGCGGGAAAGTGGGCCGGAACTCCGAAAATGTGCACAGAGTGTGTATGAGGGTATGGGGGACGATGGGGAGAGGGTTCTGGTGCTCTCTGGACCTCTGATACTCACTGGTACGCGTGCAGCCGGTGCTGCGGTGTATCACCACTCAAAGTCTCACCCCCCGCTGCATCACAAGTCCCTTCACTGGCAAAATTTGTCCAAGTCACGTGATAGAACCCTAGGGTTTATTGCTTATATAAACCGTGCGGGAACTACATGACTTCTACCTTACATTCATTAGCACGTACCATAGTTTCGGGGAATTAAGCCCACATCGTACATAGCCCATGACTGATGTAGTTACCGGACTCCTTCAGTTCTTGTGCCTACACTGCACACTGAGAGGTTGATAATTGCATCCCTCAGAACCCAAATATAACTCTATTGCTTGCGACACTACAATATCATGATGCTGTACAGTATGTTGTCGTGCCGTGGCTAAGCCTGGCTGCCTGACCCAAGCCCAAAACTGCTGTGTTGAGACCCAATTCCGCTTTTCCTTTTTGGGCTCAGCTGTGAGCCTACCAGTGCGACAACACTGCCTGAGATCTTCGCCCTGCAGGACCTGTTGTCGGATGTCATGATGTGCCAGCAGCGCCACATATTGAACACTGGCGCGAACTCAGTAACTTTCGCTTAGCTGAGTATCGCGTTATGGTACGATCATCGGGAAAAACCGGACCACCCCTGCTAGCGAGTAGCGAGAGAGATGTCCATGATCGCCATGATGCCCATCCATTAAGTAAGAAAAACTAAGAATGCACGTTTATCGTTTACCAGTACAGTATTATCGGAGTTTGGAGTTGGGTACAGCAAAAAACCAAAACAGATGGCCTAGCAGGATGCATAACGACATGAGAACAGGTGCAGAAGATTTCACACTGGCATGTCGATGCAGATTACTTGTTCCGTGTGATGATTTGCTTATGGCAATGCGATTACCATTGCGGTTGGTAAGTGAGCAAATTCCGAGGCCATTCTTCGGAGCAGAGGTCATGCAAATTTAAAAGTAGTAATGCCAGTAATGTTGTACGGGCCTTACTAACTTAGTAGTAGGTGGACTGCCAGTGGTGCGGAACGCCCAGGCTCAAGTGATATTGATGGATACTGTACTTTGCGTACAATACCTGTGCCAAGTACTGCCACCAGCTTTCAGCAGCTGGCCAGATGAGCTAAACCAATTCAGGAATAATATTCTCTAGCGAAAGACCAATTTTCTTGGGCGCCTTCAAGTAATCAAGTTTCCGAGTCGAGTCTGCACATTGTATAAAAGCCTCGAGCCTCCGCCCTGCTCCCTTTCATTAACAGCGTTCATTACCTGTCTTCAGAGAACAGGTGCCTCCCAGTAGTCTCTATCTTTCCTGCTTACGGTGCTATTTATTCGCCGCTTCACTTCTACGCGCTTTCATTCCACTCTACTGTACTGTCGAAATGATCTTCAAGTTCAAGTCATTCATTGCTCTCATAATCCTTGCTACAAGTTTGACATCCTCCGCGAATGCTGCCGCCATTGCTCCTGCTCGTCAGTTCTTCTTTTTCGGCCTCGTTGTACGAGAAGGGCTTTGCTAACTTCTGATCTAGAAGGGATTGAGCGATTTATTGTGCCCGCGGACTATAAGCGGGCCGCTGTGCCGACGACCGCCAACGAGAAGCGACTCGGATCGGGTAAGCTCCTCTTCAGTTTCTCAGTCTCGTTGTACGAGGCTGACTTTGCTAACTTCTGATCTAGGGCCTGTCCCAGTGATTCATACTGTCCCTGTTGACGACGACGCTGTGGGGCATCTCGTTGGGCGTGAGAGCCAGGCGCAGGCGATCCAGGACATCTGCGATGGCGACTGCTGCGCTTTCTGCGACAGCTGCGATCATATCGACGACGTGGTTGACGCCTGCTTTGAGGCCTGTTCTAAGTGTGGGAATTTCTAAGACTGGCAAATCAAAGGCAATTTTGTATGTTTCTCTTTCTCGGCCTCCGGGTCGTACTACGAGAGGCACTGGCACTTTGCTAACCTCCGAACTAGGGCCCGGTTTGCCTCCGAGTAGACTAAACATGTAGGGTAAGCGATGAACATAGTAGGCTAATTTATTCAAACACATGCTCTTGATAGGCTTTGAAAAGTGGTCCATATCGTCGTCCGGTTGATTGTGCCCAGGATCGCCAAGTTCTTTGAGGCTTTGACCCAAACCAAGGAAATACTATAGCAACGTCTGCAGACATTACGTTCGTCGATTAGATGGTGCTTGGAGCAAATGTATGCATAGGCCGAGCCGTAGAAGGTCACTTTGGCCTCGAATTTGCTCCTATTGCTATGGGATTGAAAGCTGGACGTAAGAAGGCGTAATAGGTGTCGAATCGGATGTCTGACATGCATGGGTACATGGGTAATCTGCATCGAATGGGCCGCGGCTTTGGCCTGCCCCAGCACTCACGACATGCGGATCCAAAGACGCAACACTGGCACCCATGGTTCTGTTCGAGCACGTGGTCACGATAATTCCCCATTGTTCGTACAGTAACGCACTGAGAAGCAGGACTCGTCTGAGTAGAAGTAAAGCAGCGGAAAGATAGCAAGAAAGAAAGATAGAGACTACTAGGCACCTGCTCTCTGAATACAGGTGATGGACGCCGTTGATGAAAGAGAGCTGGGCTGAGGGGTTTTACATGCGCAGACTCGAAAGGCGCACTGTCCCTTTAAAAATAGTCGTTCTCTAGCAGGGATGGTTTTTCCCTGAATTGGTGTCACGGTGGCAGTACCGTGGCACAGGTATTGTACGCAAAGTACTGTGCGGTCATATCCATCAACTTGAATCTCAGTGGTCACCGGTCCAACACCTCCAACTAACAGCGATCGACCTGTACAATATTCACCCCTTTTGCATCTTCAGATCGACCGCGACAGCCATGGTTTCCAGTCATGCTCCTCCCCTCTCCTACGAACTGAAGAATGGCCTCGGAATTTGTTCACGTCTAACCTGGTACTGTGGCTTCGGTTGCAAGCCCGCTGGCACTAGGGAAAGGGGTTATATTAAAAGAAGGAAGTTCACTTACGGTTGCTTTACAAAGGCAGACCCAGGGCGGAAGATGTCGTCATGTCGCCAATGTGGCAAACTGGTTGGAGTGTAAAGGTAATCGTGGGAGGTGGTCATGAGACATACTGAACACGGTATGAGAATGGTGAGCGGAGGCCCGGTCTGAACGAGTTCAAGGAGGGTTGGATTCCGTTGGATTCGCGTCAATTCGTTGGCAGGTCTCATTGAAAGTAATTTGAAATACGCGACGCGATGAATAAATTTACTAACATATATGATTACATAAGCTCCGCCATGTGCGTTCGCCGCTGATTGCGCGACGCGATCGAGACATCACATCCCCACGCCAGGACCCACGCTCGGTCTCAGGCCATTAGCCGGAAATAGAACGGTAATCGCATCAGCTTCTAGCCAAGAACTGACAAATTTCTCCTTTCTGAGAATGCCACGGAATGAAATCATTGTCAGAATGAGTTTGTCTCTTTCTCGTTTCATGTGCACAAACGCCACCATGCCACTCATCTCATACCACGGATCGAGACTGAGCCGGATCATAACTCAACTTGCTGCTTCTGATTCTCGGTTGCCGTGTATAATGTCAATGGGAATGCATTTCTTGACTCTTTTCTCGAACTGAACCGCCATGACCCCTCCCGTAGCCCACGAGGATAGTGAATCTATCAGTGGCAGCAAGGTCGAGGAGCTCGTCACAGCGCAAATTCAAGATGTTCCGCCACTCACACCTAGTCTCTATCATCCAGAAGTCGATACTTCGGCCATCGACCCGCACAAGTTGAAACGCAAGATAGATTTTCGACTTTTGCCCTGGTTGACTCTGCTTTACCTCATGAACTATCTCGATAGAGGTAGTATAGGAAACGCCCGCGTATGTACGCTCTGCGCACTCACACTTCTTGCGGTTTCTTATGCACCGTTTCATCCTCCTTTAGCTGTATAACATGCAAAAGAGTCTCCACATCACAGATAAGCAATATCTTATGGTGCTCACAACGTTTTTCTTTCCCTATGCTCTATTAGAGGTGCGGTGCTCCTTCTCCGATCGATAAATATACACACTAGTTCAATAGGTTCCAAGTAATCTTGCCCTGAAATATTTGCATCCGTCTCGATGGATACCCTTTATAGTATTCGTGTGGGGAATTGCAATGGTAGGCTACTCAAAGTTTGCTTACTGTCCTCATACAGTACGATCTTAAACTTCTCAGACACTTCATGGCTTCGCCCGTAACTACGGTGATTTGATTGGTATGTCCTACTTACTCAGCCTCACTGATGCCTTTTGACAAAGGCACAGGCCTCCGGTTTTTGTTGGGCTTGGCCGAGGCAGGTCTGTTTCCGGGAATTGTATTCTATTTATCATGGTGGGTTTGTTGCACAGCAACCCTATGTGGCTTGCATGAAACAACTTCTTTCTGATGTTTTCGCCCTAATCAGCTGGTACAAGCGGTCAGAGCTTGGTACCCGCGTTGCAGTGATCTACTCAGCCGCTACAATTGCGGGCGCGTTCAGTGTGTACATCACTACAGAAACCTACTGACTCCTCTAAACAATGTCAATCAGGTGGTTTCCTCGCTGTGGCCATCCATAACATGGACGGCATCGGCGGGCGGCCCGGGTGGGCGTGGATTTTCATCCTAGAAGGTCTTTTTACCATCCTCGTTGCCTGTGCTTCTCCCTGGGTTCTTCAAGATTTTCCGGAGTCGGCCAAATTTTTGTCAGAGGTCGAACGTATGTGTACAACCACACCTACATTTTGCAGGAATGCCATTCTGACATATACGTAGGTGTGTACACCATTCGCGAAATGAAAGATGATATACTATTTGGCCCCGACGAGGAGAAGCTTAAACTCAAGTACTTGTGGCAATGCCTAACAGACTGGAAAACATTTGTATCTCGTAGGTCCTCTCTTCCCAACTTAGGTCGGTCATTTTGATAACCTTATCCGCAGTTGGAATGTTTATGGGAATGTAGGTGTCGTTCCGTACCGGTAGTTAGTGCATGCCATATCCTAAACCATTTAAAGCGGTGGCCCCTTATTCGCGTTCTCATTATTCACGCCAACAATCATTAATCAGGTAACTTTGGGTCTTGCAGCAATAAACAGGCCTGGCTTATCATTTGAACTCAGTTGGGATTCAGGGCAACGGTGGCGAATCTTCTTTCGGTGCCAGTATATATACTTGCATGCCTGGTTACCTTCGCCATTGCGATCTTGGGAGATCGGCTTGGCCACAGGGGATACAGGGGATATATAAACTTGTAAGTCGTCCCCTACCTTGACATTGATATTCGAAGCACTTATTAAAATCGCAGGACCTTTTTAGGGACGGCCTTTATAGGGTATCTCATCCTGATTATATCTCACAACACGGCACTGTCATATTTTGCTATTTATTTGGCCGCGGCGTAAGTCCCCAAGGAATTGAATATATTCTTTCTAGGACTGATGGATTTTCTTGCAGTTCATTATTTCCCTTAGTCCGTGCGTAGCCACACAAATAATTTCTACGCTCTGAGGGTGTGATTCTTATATTGAAATTCACGAGCAGCGAACATGTCGTAAGCAGTCATCTTACCTTAAATTAGTAAAGTCTCATGCACCATTACAGAGTTTGGGTTTCAAGCAATGTAGAGGGTTCGTACAAGCGCGGTGCTGCACTAGCTATGGCCTTATCGTTGTGAGAATCTTCCTATCCAATCTGTGATATTACGCAACTAATGAACATCCAATCCAGTGGAAATCTAAATGGCGCCGTAACAGCCAATGTCGTATGTTCTATTCTTTTGCCTCACGAATGGGACACAACAATTGACCTATCGCCCACGTAGTATCGTGAACGGGATAGACCGTGGTATAGTCTCGGCCATGGGATTGTACTTATATACATTGCCATCGGCTGGCTGAGCTCACTCACGTATACCATTCTCCTGAGACGAGAGAACAAAGCACGAGACCAGGGTAAACGGGACGAGGTGATTGACGGCTTCGAAAACAAGTCAGCCGACGTCCTTAATGGGCGATACAGTAGTGTCGCTGAAGCACGCAAGGAGAAGGGTGACATGTGGAGCGGGTTCAGATATACCGTCTGAACCCTGGATTTTCATTACGCGCGCTTTTGGTGGATCTAACAGCGCAATAGTATAGAATTTCTGAGAGGTGCAAATAAACTGCGTATTTATAGGTTGTATCGTGCACAATTTAAGGAAGCATCTACGATTAGAGTGTCAGTGATCAGATAACCTGAGATAAACCTGTCTTCCAACTTGATACCGGCAACCGGCGAGTAAGACATAGGCTTCTAGAACAATTGGTGACGGAATTTACGTAGGTGCGACCATTAGGACCCGAAATTCGCCTGGACCAGAGTAGAGAAGAGTAAGCGTGGGTGTGCTTCTGAAAACGCTCAATTTACGTGGTTTATGGGTCACGTGACATTTGCTTATAAATCTTTAAGATCTGTGGCTGCCAATGCGCTGACAGCTCACACGGCGGGCAGGAGTGGATAAGGAGAGTCCACTTATGGTCGACTAAGGATTAAATGATGTCCAATAAGTTAACGACTAATGAATTTTAAATACAAATAGTCTACTTATTGACAAATTGAATTGAGAAAGACATAAGTAGACAGTTTTAATTTAAAATCTGCACCCTGTCGACTTATTGGACACTATTTGATCCCTTAGTTGACCATAAGTGGGCTCCGCTTATCCTCTCCTGCCCGTCGTGTCAACGCGAAGACGCGTCCCGCGTCTTACTAGTGCGCGCCTGATTCATCATGTCACCGTTCAGATGCCAATTGGTGCAGCGCGAAAATGTCCTATGTACGGACTGTAAGACATTTATCTCTCCGACTTGGCGTCTCTGGAAGCCGATATCGCAACTGCCTGTCTTGTCATTCATGCAAAACAGAACGATGCTGATGCTCTTCGCCATACATGAAAATCTGTGGACAAGGAGGAAGACCCGGAAAATCATTCAAGACCTGTTAGGCCGACAATTCGCATTTCTCCTTGACATCTCCAGGTTAGTCAAAGAGCCCTTTTTCTTCGAAGGCTGAGCCAGCACATCGCGTCTCCAGCTTCTAATAGATTCCCCATGTGAGAGGGCATTCGCGCCGCGGATCGAGAGAGAGAAAGTTAATTACTTGCTTCTTCGAACTCCTACTTGCCGTGTGTAAAGCCAATAAAATGGTGCTACTCAACTCTTCTCTCGAGCAGCCATGGCCACCCACGTAGCCCACGAGAAAAGTGATTCCGCCATCGACGGTAGGCTCAAGGAGCCCGTCCGAGTCTCTGGCACAGTGCAATTCCAAGGGTCGCCACTACACACACCTGATCTGTATTTTCCAGAACTTGATACTTCGGCCATCGATCCGCACAAGTTGAAACGCAAGATAGATATTCAACTTTTGCCATGGCTAACTCTGCTTTACCTCATGAACTTCCTCGACAGAGGTAGCATAGGAAATGCGCGCGTATGCACACTCTCCATACCCACACTTGTGTTTCCTCATGGATTTTTCATCCCATAGCTGTATAACATGCAAAAGAGTCTCCACGTCACCGATAAGCAATTTCTTCTGGTGCTCACAATATTTTTCTTTCCCTATTCTTTGTTCGAGGTGAGGTGCCTCCGAATCATCTCCGAGCTATAAATATACACACTAATTTGATAGGTCCCGAGTAATCTCGCCCTGAAATATCTTCGTCCGTCTCGATGGATTCCCTTTATAGTATGTGTGTGGGGAATTGCAATGGTAGGCCATCACTCCGAGTCAGCTTCCTGTTCTCGTATCTTACGATTTTGAACCCTTGAGACATTTCATGGCTTCGCTCGTAACTATGGAGATCTAATCGGTATGTCCCTACCTATTCAGATCATTGGTGAATGTTGACGAAGATACAGGACTCCGATTTTTGTTGGGCTTGGCCGAGGCGGGTCTGCTTCCAGGAATCATATTTTACTTATCGTGGTGAGTCTGGCTGGTACACGACGATCCCATGCCACTTTCCGATGACAAGTTTCTTCTGACGTTTGCGCCCTAATCAGCTGGTACAAGCGCTCGGAGCTTGGTTCCCGCGTAGCAGTGATTTTTTCGGCTGCTACAATTGCGGGCGCATTCAGTGTGTACATCACTTTAGGTTATGGAAAGCTTATCGACCACTCCAAACAACCGTGTCGGTCAGGTGGTTTCCTCGCTGCAGCTATCCATAATATGGACGGCGTCGGTGGAAAGCCTGGGTGGGCATGGATTTTCATCCTAGAAGGACTTTTTACCATTGTCCTTGCCTGTGCTTCTCCGTGGGTTATTCAAGACTTTCCCGAGTCGGCCGAATTTCTTTCAGAGGCCGAACGTATGTACAGAACCACGCCTACATTTTGCATGATTCCCACGCTGACTTGCTGACATATACGTAGGTGTATTTATCATCCGCGAACTGAAAGAGGATATGCGATTCAGTGAGGACGAGGAGAGGTTCAAGCTCAAATACTTGTGGCAGTGCCTAACAGACTGGAAAACATACGTAGCACGTGAGTTTCTCTCCGAACAAAGATTTCACATCGTGATGACATTATCCTCAGTTGGAATATGTGTGGGAACGTAAGTGCTGTTTCTAGTTGGCGTATGCTATATTCTAAGCCATTTACAGCGGTGGTCCCATATTCGCATTCGCATTATTCACGCCAACAATCATCAATGCGGTGAATATAGCCTTACAGCATTAACCAGGCCTGCTTATCTTTTGAGCTCAGTTAGGTTTCAAGGCAACAGCAGCCAATCTCCTGTCGGTACCAGTATATGTCTTTGCGTGCCTTGTTACCCTCGCCTTTGCGGTTTTGGGAGATCGGCTTGGCCACAGGGGATACAGAGGATACATCAGTCTGTCAGTTATCCCTCATCTTGACTTTGTCATTCGGAACACTTACGTTTCTGGCTTAACCAAAATCCAGGACCCTTTTCGGAACAGCTTTTGTAGGGTACCTCATCCTGATTGTTTCTCGCAGTGCAGCACTTTCATATTTTGCAATCTACTTGGCCGCTGCGTAAGTCTTCGAGAAATCGACATTTCGACCTTGTTTTTTTTTTGACGAAGCCTTCTGCAGTTCATTGTTTCCCATAGTCCGTACGTAGCCACATGTTATCTCCACGCCCTGAGTGTGATTCGTACACCGAAAATTATGAGCAGCGAACAACTCGTAAGCAGCCATCTTCTCTCGGAAGAGGACAGTCTCATGCGCCACTACAGGGCTTGGATTTCGAGCAATCTAGAAGGTTCATATAAGCGCGGCGCAACTCTGGCTTTGGTCATTTCATTGTGAGTACCTTCCTATTCGTCTGTGATATTACGCAACAAATGGGTATCCAATCCAGCGGAAATTTGAACGGCGCCGTTACAGCCAATGTCGTATGTCCATTCAGCTCACAACTGCAGCGTGACAATTGACCTAACGCCTTTGTAGTACCGTGAACGTGATATGCCGTGGTATACCCTTGGCCATGGAATTGTGCTCATGTACATTGCCATCGGCTGGCTCAGCTCACTTATATATACCATTCTCCTGAGACGAGAGAATAAAGCACGGGACCGAGGTGAACGAGACGAGGTGATCAGCGGCTCCGAAAACAAGACAGGGACGGCCAACGTCGATAATGGGCGATACAGAAGTGTGGCTGAAGCACGCAGGGAGAAAGGAGATATGTGGAGTGGGTTCAGATATACCGTCTGAACCCCAGATGTTCATTATACGCCCTTCGGCGGATCTGCAGTAACAGTGCTATATAGTTGTATTCACAGCGAAATCAGCCGTGTTGTCAGAGCGAGAGGTGTGAATGAATTGCTAGTTTATAAAATACATATGTAGATTGTATCATGCACACCAAATAACTGTCTACGGTTGAAACGCTCAGATAGTCCTGTCTTCCAACTCAATACCGGCACTGTATTCCTCGACTGGTACGTGAGAACTTGCGCAATCTAGAACGATGGCTGACGGAATTTATGTCGGTGCGACTATTTGGACTTGGCATTCACTCGGACTGGAGTGAAGAACAAAGGGCGTGGTGTAAGTAGAGGCCATCTGGAAAACGCTCGATCAGCATTCCACAATAAAAGGTAGAGCAGACCATTGAAGAAAAGAATCAGGACCCTCTAGCGTATAATGAGGGCCGGCAATGAGAGTCACCATCGTGATGATACACTCGGTCTGGTGCACAGCATGGAAAGCTCATCCGAAAGAGTGAAAAGGAATAAACATTCACCTTCAAGTTCAAGTTCAAGTTCAAATTGCTCGGGCAACGTGAGCCTGACCTGTCCGATTACATAACTTTCCCACGTGGCTCGAAGGCCGAAGCCGAAGCCGAAGTCGACTTGTTGTTCCCACTTGTAAGAACTAATGAAAATGCCTTTCTCAGCTCTTCTCTTGAGCGGCCATGACCACACCCACGAGAATAGCGTGCGCGAATATGGCGGCAATGTTGAGGAGAATCTCGTGGCACTCACCACCTGACCGTTATCGTCCAGAAGTTGATATTTCAACCATCGATCCCGATAAGTTGAAACGGAAGATAGATTTTCGACTTATCTCTCTGCTTTACCTGATGAAAAATCTTGATGGGTAGTATAGGGAATCCGCGCGTCATTCTGCTCTGGGCGCCATACTTCTAGCGTTCTCTCGTGCGTTTGTCACCCCCATAGCTGTATAACATGCAAAGGAATTTTCACCTCACTCACGGAATAGATTCAGAATAATCTCGCCCTAAGATATCTGCGTCAGTCTCGATAGCTACCTTCGGCGCGGTACTTGTGTGGGGGATTGCGATGGTAGCTCGCCATGCCGATCCATCTCCCTGTCTTTATACCCTACGATCTTCGCCCATAACTACGGTGACCTACGTGGTACGTCCTTACCTATTCAACCCCACCAGTGCCTGTTGACGAAGATACAGACCTAGTACGATTTTTGTTGGGCTTGGCCGAGGTGGGTATGTCTCCGGGAATTAGATTCTACTTATTGTGGTAAGTACTGCACGGTAACCTGAACGTCGCTCCACTTGCCAAAAAACAAGTTCCTTCTGACAGTTTGCGTTATGCCATAATAAGCTGGCACAAGCGCTCGGAGCTTGGTTCCTGCATGGCAGTGAGTTGCTCAACTGCCACAATTGTGGGTGCGTTCAGTGCGTACGCTCGGTCAGGTGGTTTCGTCGCTGTGGCTATGCTCAACATGGACGGCATTGGCGGACGGCGTGAGTGGGCATGGATTTCCATCGTAGGACTTTTCACCATTCTTGTACTTCTCCTTGGGTTCTTCAAGACTTTCCTGAGTCGGTCAAATCTCCGTTACTGGCTGAATATATGCGCGCAACCACACCTACTTTTAACATGAATTTACGCCGACTACTGTTATATACGTAGGTGTATTCGTCATCCGCGAATTGAAGGGACGAATATGCGCAGCCAACAACGACCTAGTTTGGCTGAAGCACGCAGGAGAGAGCATATACGGAGTGGGTTCAGAGTGTCTGAACACCAGATGTTCATTATGTGCCCTTTGGCAGATCTAACGGCCCTATATAGAATTGTATACGTACGAAAGCCAGCAGAAGCGTCGTGCTAACGAGAGGTTCAAATAAATTGGTGTTCTATAAAGTACACGTGTAAATTGTATCGTGCACAAACCCATGGAACCATCTATAGCTATGGACGCTTAGATGGTCCTGTTTTCTAATCCCGAAGATGCAACCCCAGGTGCTGGTGTTGGTGACGGCTCGGGATCAACAGGGCTTTCGAATGGTGGAGGAGCGCTGCGCTCTGAACCTCGATTGTCATCAAGCCACTTGTCCATGTCATCATTACGACCTATAAAAGGACGCTTTCCGAGGGTGTCGATCATGTCCTCGCTTTAAGGGCTTATGAGCAACAGAGGAAAAAACAAAAGAAAAGACAAATGGCCTTACCGGGTGATGACCTCTTTCTCGAGCAGTAGCTTTGCGACTTTCTCTACATCTTCACGGTGTTTGGTCAACAGCTCCGTTGTCCTGGCATGCGCGTTACTTGTCCACAAATATTAGGAAGTAGCGCGGAACGTTTAAGTCTATGGCTTACGTGATCATCTTCCTCACTTCCAGGTCCAGCATTTCCGCAGTTTTTTCACTGAACGGCTTGGTCCAGCTCTCGCGCGCGCCTTCACGACCACCATAACTGACAGGACCGATGTTTGTGTTCATGCCATAATTGGCGCAAGCCTCGAACGCCATGCGGGTGATTTTCTGAAGGTCGTCCTGTGCACCCGTTGTGATGTTCTCCTCACCGAAGAAAATCTCTTCTGAGACACGTCCACCAAGTGTCATGCAGATACGATCCAACATCTGAGGTGTCGATAAGAGGTAGCGGTCGGGGGGTAAATACTGCGCAGAATGTCAGTAAGTCGAAGGGCCGAGGTAAAAGAGTTCTACCTGAGCGTAACCGAGTGCTCCTACACCTCTTGGAATAATGCTGACCTTGAGGAGAGGGTCTGCATGCTCCAAAAACCACCCACAAACGGCATGACCGGCTTCGTGATACGCGACGGTCTTCTTCTCATCCGGGCTGAGAACTCGAGATTTGCGCTCCAGACCAGCAATCACTCGTTCGATTGCACTTTCGAAGTCTCGCTCCTCAACGAACTCCGAACTATGACGTGCGGCATGCAGAGCAGCCTCGTTGCATACATTCGCAATATCTGCACCCGAGAAACCGGGGGTCAACACAGCGAGTTTCTGCGCGAGTGATTCGAGTTCCGGAAGCTTCTTGGAGAGTCGCAAGGGACCAAGGTGAACCTTGAAAATACCCTTGCGACCCGATACGTCAGGGCGGTCGATGGCAACATGGCGATCGAAACGACCCGGGCGCAGCAACGCGGGATCCAGCACGTCGGGACGGTTAGTGCCAGCAAGGACGACGATATGCTCGCTTGTGCCAAAACCATCCATCTCGACAAGGAGTTGATTTAGCGTTGACTCGCGCTCGTCGTTCCCGCCCATACTACTATTCTTCCCGCGGGACTTGCCAATGGCGTCAATTTCGTCGATAAAGATGATGCACGGCGCGTGCTTCTTTGCAGATGCGAATAGGTCGCGGACACGCGAAGACCCGACACCAACGAACATTTCGACGAACTCGGAGCCAGATACGGAGAGGAAGGGGACGCTAGCCTCCCCAGCAGTCGCCTTTGCGAGTAGAGTCTTGCCTGTACCTGGGGGGCCAGAGAGAATGGCACCACGAGGGATCTTTGCTCCCAGTTTCTCGTACGTGTGTGGCTCTTTCAGGAATTTGACGAACTCCATAACTTCTTCCTTGGCTTCATCCATACCGGCGACATCCTTGAACTTGACACGGACGTCCGTGTCCTTGTTGAATAAACGTGCTCTACTCTTTCCGATGTTGAAAATACCACCGGGACCACCGCCTCCTCCACCTCCTGCGCGACGGGACATATACAGTAGGAGGCCCGCAAAGAGGATGGTAGGGGCAAAGTTGAGAGCCGTGCCAAGAGCAGAAATCTCGTCATGGTAGGCGACAGGTATTCGCTCGTGAGAGGGGATCCCGAGTTCCTTCTGTGCCTCGTCCAGCTTGCGCTCGAAAGCTTCTACGGAACCTATTGAAAAGTAATACTCTCCGCCAGACAAGGCCGCGGCGGGATACATCTGGCCCGTAGCATTCGAATGCAACTTGATGCGAACCTTCTGTCGATTAATGACGACAAGCTTGTCCACAAGACCCTTGTCAAGAAAAGCGGTCCTGAATTCCTGCCATGTGATTTCGCGTGAGGACCCGGATCCACCACCTGTTACTGCAAAGTAAATGGCCGCGATGGAGGCAAGGAGGCCGAGCTGATTAAGGTTGAATCCACCACCAGGTGGTGGAGGTTTACGATCACCACCGTTCGAACCGTTTTTCTGTGATGACTGCCTCTGCTGTTGTTTTTGTTGTTGATGATACCGCTTGAAGAATCCCTCGAGGTTGCTGAGGTCTGGCTTCTGTGGAGCTGGTCGATCGCGTGGCGCATCCTCTGATTGCTTGCTGTCGGTTTTCGGCTGAGATTCGGAGGGGGTAGCAAGGTTACGAGTAAGAGGGTGAAGGTTGACATAAGTCAGTGAGGGATTAATGTGAGTGATCCGACGGCGAACTAGACGAGCGACATTGGCATTTGTACGAGAAAACATCGCTCGGTCTTGCTCGTCGTCGTTGTCTGTTAACGCAAGCGGTAGGAAGTCATCGGCCCGGAGACCAAAATTAAATCGGAGTTCCGGTAGTAACCGGTAAGTTTATTCCTATTCCTCTACCTCAAACGCACAACAAAATGACTCTCGATCAATAAGCAGTAACCCCTTCCCGTCAGGTGCCCACTGCACATCCCGGGCGTTAAATTTCTCTGAAATAAATCAATCAGAGGAGCTTGAGCTCCAACAGATGAGTGATATGAAGCTTATTAAACGCACTCGCAGGAATACCCACACATTCCGCCATCTCCTCTTCGGCCCCACTTTCTCCAATCCATTCTTCGCTCCACAGGTACATTGCCTGACCACCGCAGCTCAAGGCAAGCCTTCCCTGACGTACGGGATTCCAGTGCACATGCATTACTGGCGACGAATGCAACAACACGCTGCGCAAGCGTGGCGAGAAAGCTTCTCCTGGCCCAGGGAACGCAAATAGATGCACGGATGTTGGTACACCCTCTAGACTCATTTGATTATAAGTTAATAGATCTTGAATTACATGGTAACAATGTATTTTTCTTACCAAAGCGAGCGAGCAAAAGCGTTCCTGCTTTATTAAATTCGAGCTGTAGGGTGCCACTTTTAGGGTATGATTTAGAGTTGTCGACCCGGTTCACGTTCAATGGGTGGGGCCCTTCTAACTTCTCATCTGACAAAGTAGTTTCATTCGTGACAAGATTTGATGGTTATTACAAACGTACAAGATAGGAAACCACGGCCTTCAGTTGCTTCTAGCCAGTTGGAGGGCTCCCGCCAGATTGTCTGGCATGGTACATTACTGAGAGATTCACAATACGAAGCGATATTCTTACCACATTAGCAGGTACTCTCGTGCCTAACTCAAGCGTAGCTACTCTAGTCCATGTTAACTGCTCCAGTATGTAAATCTATCACCAGTGAGGACTTGTTCATATTCGTCCATATTCGTCGATACCTTGTTATCCCAGCCACTGACGGCCAGAAACATGTCTGATGGATGCCAGACAACATTTCGAATGCCAAACCCAGGGTCTGGGTCGGGCTTGAAACTACCCAGCACATCACCTGCAAGGGACAAGATGAACAGCTTGTACTGTTGTGAAAAGTTTTATCAAAAGTGCTTATTCAATTTGTCGTCATGACGGACCTCCAGAGGACCTTCCCAAACAGCTATATGGCTTCCGCTTGGAGACAACGCTAAGGAACTCATAGAAGATGTTGGCAAGGGAAAGTGCTATATCCTCGTTATCACAGTCAGAAGTGACAACATCATATGCTACGTGAAAAACTTACTCTTGCTAGGCTAAATGAATTCGCGGCGTCATAGACGCCGATCGTATCTTTTGACTTGTGGCGCTCAGCAAGGATGAAGTATCGACCGTCTTGGCGAAATGCATGACCTTTGCTGGTAGTGGAAGTGTCAAGGGATGACCAAACACATACAGGTACGTACCTCTATCAGGGTGTAGGGGATACTGGATGTACGTTGCTATACCGGCAACAAGGGACCAGATGGTTACGCGAAGCTGGGCGAGTAAGATGGAATGAGAATAGGACGGTGGGTATATGACTCACCCCCCATTCAGAGAAACACAAAACATGACGTCCGTCAGGTGCCCACTCGGCCCGAAGGAGACCTTCTGTCCCTGTCTCTATCCGTGCCGACCACTCCTCATCACGCATACGAAAGACAAACACGAGACCAAACTTTGCACAGGCAGCAAAGACATACTCGGAATCAGAAGACCAGGCGATATGAGTGATGACGTTTTGCGTGATGTTATCTGCATCCAGAGCGGGTCTAAGAGGTCGCGAAGAAGCAACTGCGATTGCCGCCGCAGAGGGTGATGGCAAAGAAGGCACCTGCCATGATCGGGAGACGTGGAACGTATCCGCCCGGCGAACGACGAGACGATCAGAAACAGCGGTCAGGATGAAATGTGCACCTGGGCTGAAGGCGACAAGACCGCCAGACTGCCTGTAGATCTCTGTAAAGTCCATGGGAATTGAGGAGATCGGCAGATCAGCGTGTGATCGAAGCGTAACCGGGGCTGACAGATGCCGGCCGGCATGTGCCTACATTACACACTTGCACATCTAAACAGACAACGTCATTTAGTCTGACGCAGGGGGGGTTCCGAACGCACAACGGGACGCACTGTTTAGTTGTGCGTCCCGTTACGTCCCGTCGCGCGTCAGACTAGATGACCATTGTCTCAGACCAGATGACCGTTGCCACTCCCGAGTCCTGGTCCTATATATATTGCCCTCTCATCACACAATGTCCTTTTTAACCGCACCTGATTTCTTCCCATGTCCTCGTCCGAACGGCTCCCTAGCCAGGCCTCTACAATTCAGAGCCCAACTCCGACTGCCGAACAGGACAGCCCACCGCCCACTCAATCGGTGGATGAGAAACCTGATGCGTGGCTTGTTTCCTTTTCCCCCGATGATCCTGAAAACCCTATGGTACGCTGCGCTTGCTGGGCCGTTTTCACCGCCTTTCATGTGTTCAACATCCCCCTGTCATTCGCAGAGCTGGCCCCGGTGGAAACGCTGGTACATCACAACCGTTGGAGGCGCCCTGGTTTTGAATTCGTCCGTCCACCCCATTTTTGGAGTTTATGTCTGCTCAATCGATCTACCTTCAGGACTTTTTCCAGTTCTGCTCCGTCGAACCTGATTCCACAGATGATGGAATATTTTGGTTTTGGAAAGGAGATTGGAGCCCTCACAGTATCTTTGTTTCTATGTGGTTATTGTCTCGGTCCCCTTCTTTGGGGACCGTTGTCCGAGGATGTGAGTTTCCGAAAGCCGTTCCACCGTTGACATTTACTCAACTTGCCCTCTAGATCGGTCGCCGTCCCGTGTTTCTAATTGCGTTGTTGTTCAACACGGTATTTGTTTACCTTGCCTTTACCGATTTTCACGCCTGATTGTAGCTTGCATTGTCATAGGGTTTCCAAGTTGGGTGTGCCCTGTCGAAAAACACTCCGTCTATTTTAATTTTTCGCTTCTTGGCGGGCACCTTTGCTGCTGCTCCACTGACAAATAGTGGGTATGTACTTTTGACGTACAAAATATATTGTCTCTGATCTTTTTAATAAAATCAGTGGCGTTGTGGGCGACTTGTGGGACGCCAAGATGCTTGGAAAAGCGATGCTACTCTTTGGGTTAGCACCTTTCGGGGGTCCCGCTCTAGGTCCCGTTGTTTCCGGTTGGATAGCGGTCAGCGGTGCATCGTGGAGATGGATTTTCTGGGTTCTTACGATGTTTGTCAGTGTATCAATTTCTGACTAAGTACGAAAAGCTTACGATTTATTCTTCAGGCCGGTGTCTGCCTAGTCGTGGTATTTTTTTCTATGCCTGAAACCTATGGGCCGGTTCTCCTTGTGAGAAAGGCTGAGCGGCTAAGAAAGGAGACCGGAGATAATCGATATTATGCGCCTCTTGAAGTGAATAAACCGGACATTGGACATCGACTCTACAACATCCTCGCCATGCCGTTCAAAATTTTGTTCCTCGAACCTATGCTCATGGCTATCGTAGTTTATCAGAGCGTAAGCAGTTACTCGCCGCTTCCACCGGCATGTGTACTGACAGGCTTTAGTTTCTGTACGGCTGCCTCTATCTCCTGTTTGAAGCGTACCCGATTGTGTTCACGAAAGATCACCATTTGAATGCTGGTGTATCTGGTTTGATGTTCCTTCCTATTACTCTTGGAGGCGTTGTTGGCGTCATTTTAGTACGTTTTAGTGATTCCAATGTTTTCCTCAACTGATCATCAGTACAGTATATCGTTTATTACAATCCACGATATGACAGATATGTCGACCAATACGCCCCGGCCAGGGTTCCACCGGAAGCACGTCTCGAAGTTACTCTACTTGGAGCTCCACTATTCGCTGTCTCTTTCTTCTGGTTTGGATGGACATCATATTCGTCTATATCGTACTGGTCGCCTCTTCTAGCCGGAGGACTGATGGGCTTTTCCATCTTTATGATATTTGTGGGTACTTGATTTGGTCTCCTTTCTTCCCCGATTCATATCGTTCTCCATGCTTTCCTTGATAAACTACACAGTGGATGCGTATCTTTTCGCAGCCGCATCTGCTTTAGCGGCTAGCACCGTGTCACGTAGCATTTTCGGTGCAGCGTTTCCTGTATGCGCATATTCTACTTCTTTCTCGGCAGCGTCATACTCATCCCCTTTGCAGCTGTTCGCACGACAAATGTTTGATACATTGAATCCTCGGTGGGCATCAACCCTTCTCGGGTTTGTTGCCGCTGCCATGATTCCTATCCCCATTGTCCTTACGCGTTATGGTCCTTATTTGCGCTCGAAATCAAAGTTTGTACCGAACATGCCGCCCGTCAAACCTGCAATTTCCGCTGTATAAGTTTGGAGTTATATCCGAGTTTTTGGTTCCTCACCTTAAGGACTCTAGTTGTCGATGGAAGAACACCATCAATTGATACTTACGAGTAGATACGCTTATTAGAAGGCGTTATTGGTTTCATCTTGCTATTATAACTTAACAAACGAAATTTCTGTCGCATTCATCACATTCGTTATTGCATACGGTATTGCCGCATATTGCCATACAGATATCGAATTACATTCTGTCATAGTCTGGGGTGCGTCCACGGGAGTGGCGTCGGATGCAAAAGATTTCCTTCGGAGCTACTGCCATTATGGTTGCTTCATTTACCCCCGCCAAGATTGACTGGTCCAACATCGATAACCCTGAGCTTGTCCTGGAACGTTTTTACAGTCGACGATCTGTTGTATATGGAACCAAAGGGGTTGTTTCTTCATCTCAGCCACTGGCCACAGCGGCAGGGCTGGAGATACTTAGACAGGGCGGGAATGCTGGTACGAACATCGTAGGGCCAATAGCGATCAACTCGCCGAGTCTGGCATGCTAACTCAAGCCGTTAACTTGCAGCCGATGCAGCTGTCGCTACTTCCGCTGCACTGAACGTCACTGAACCGGGCTCATGCGGGATTGGCGGGTCCGTCGGTTTACTGACCGAATGATAACGTAACCGAAATTGGCACTGACGAAGCTACCGCATGATCCTCGTAGCGATGCCTTTTGTCTCTTCTATGATGCCAAGACTAGAACCGTAAAGGCGCTGAACGGATCCGGCCGCGCGCCAGAAAAGTTGAGTATCGAATATCTGCATTCGCGGGGTATAACGGAAAGGATCCCCACGACGGATCTCAACTCTGTAACAGTGCCCGGTTCGTGAGATTTTAGCCTGAGTACTTGGTGGTATGCGAACTTATTCAATTTCTGATGACCTGGACGAATGCAGGCGCTGCTGCCGCTTGGGTTGACACTGTGGAGGCGTTTGGAAGCGGAAAGCTAAGCGTGGCCGAAGTCCTTGAGCCTGCCATCCGTTTGGCAACAGAAGGGTAAATAAAACATGATTGTTTCTATCCATCATGATCGCCTGCGTGCCGGTGCATGGCTGATTTTCTTTGATTATCGAATATAGGGTACCAATATCGGAAATCCACAGTGTTGCGGTTCGAATCGATACTATTAGACTTGGTGGACAGACGTTACTAAAGCACGAACGCAGTGGCGACGTCGGGAGGACTTTTTAAGAGGTGCCTCGCCTGATGGACATGACTCGGAGATCCTTCTCGATGGGAAAGCACCCCTCCCAGGCCAGGTCATGAAGTTCCCGAATCTAGCCAAGACTTTCCGTGCTCTCGCGGAGCACGGTAAGGATGGATTCTACAAGGGACGCATCGCTGAGGCCATCGTGGAAATCATCAAGAGCAAGGGTGGGGTGATGGAACTTGAAGACCTTGCAAAGCACACCAGTTCTTTCGTCGAACCTATCAAGTACACATATGCTGGAGAAGTCACGGTCTTTGAGGTAAGTTTTGGCCCGTCTACAAAGATGACCACTCGTCCTCAGCTCAACGTCTTGTAGTGCCCTCCAAATGGACAAGGTACATACAGATCGGGTTCGGTCGTCGTTCGGGAGTGGATTCATAGATCTCTCCAACAGGGATCACTACGCTTTTGGCGCTAGGAATCTTGGAGAGCATGCAAGAGCAAGGCCTTGTCGGCAATCTCTTAGAAATGGAGCACAACTCGGCCGAATACCTTCATACCCTAGTGGAGGCTCTAAGGTTCATTTATATGCGCCATTTAATTTGGAATTTGTGCTGATGCCCGACTAAAGGCTCGCATTTGCAGGTGATTCTCCCTCATGTTTATTAGTTGGCATCTCTCGAGATTGTTTGAATCTAGACAGCCAACATTATGTTACCGATCCTGATTTGGAATACGTCCCGGTCAAGGATCTTCTAGATAAGGTTTGCTGATCGTTTAGTAGTGATCCTGGGGACCTAACGTTTGAGCGATTGTAGAGATATCTCGCCTCCAGGGCTGCACTGTTTGACCCAAAGAAGACTAATCCTGAGGTTATTCATGTGGGTTCGGCTTCGTATCCTACTTTTTTGTCACCTTGAGGTCTTGCGTAGGGTAGCCCACTCCATTCATCGGACACGGTCTATTTCTCTGGTATGAGACGCTCGTCCCACACAGAGTTTAATTGGACTCATAATTGTGCAGTCACTGACCAGTGGGGGAATGCCTGCAGCTATATTCAGAGCATTTCTTCTGGTGCGCTGGCTATTAGTTACACAGTAACCCGATGTACTGACCGTCTTCTTCAGAATTTGGAACCGGAGGTACGGAGTTCGATGATCTACTTATTTAAAATTCAAACACTTCCAAAGCTGTACCAAAGGGTTGTGGCTTCATTCTGCAGTCTCGTGGTGCGGGATTCTCGCTCAAACAAGGCCATCCGAACATGCTCAAGGTACTTAGCCTGTTCTTTTATTTACAATAAGCTAATGTTCCTTAGGGAGGAAAACGCCCATACCATACAATAATCCCTGCTCTCGCAACCCGTAGCGATGACCTTTTCCTGTCATTCGGGGTGATGGGGGCCTTTATGCAGGCAAGTTATCATCATTTTGTTATTTTGATCCCATAAGACCGAGCGGATGCCACAGCCCCAAGGGCAAGTCCAGGTGCTGTTGAACATCTTGCGAGGTTTTGGCCCTCAGGCTGCTCTTGACGCACCCCGGTTCTGCATATCATCGGGCATTCCAAATGTTGACATAATGAATGCGGGACGCCCTGGTGACATAAACAGTGAGGTGTATTTCGAAGATGGTATACTGCCAGAAACAGTTGAACAACTTAGAGGTACCTGACCCAGCATTATCTAAATTTTCTTTACTTACAGAAACAACGATTAGCTATGGGACACGACGCCCGCATTGATTCAGGGCTCTCCAGCGGCGTATTTGGGCGGGGGCAAGTGATCCAAAAAGTCACAAATCAATCCGGTAAAACGGTGTGGGCTGCTGGATCTGACCCCCGAGGGGACGGCCATGCGGCTCCCCAGATCTAGCTCGTAAGGCCGTTGATTATCAACCATGAAAACTCTGTGTGGTACGGAAGATCGTGGAAGGTCGGTGGGTATATCAGCGAGTGCCCATCTCCGGCCGCGTGAAAGAGTATATATGTAGTCGACAGTCGCAGGTATCGTAATACCTACATTCTCTTCCGGCGCTCAGCACCGACTGTATGAAGCGTGAAAATAAGGAACCATTTGGCATTGAACAGCGAGATTGACTAACTCATCTGACTCGACCGGTATTCCCGAAGTTTCTTGGTTTGGTCAGAGCCGCCTACGCGGCCCCATCCAGCAAAGGGTAATACGATGGCCGTCAAATTGTCAGAACTTCCCATCTCCTCTGCGAATGATAGAATGCGCGTCGCAGCATGCTTCGGACTCGTTGCTCCACGCGCAAGGTCTACAATCTCTTGATCCGATACAACTGAGGAGATTCCATCAGAGACTAGAACCATGAAAGCCCAATGAGGACCTAGGGAACCAAAGTCAAACTTCACAGGCTCTAAGATGGGGGTTGCAGCTGCGCTGACTTTCAATAAGTTTTGTTTTGACCTCAGGTTCTGCTGTAACACCCCAAGGCTTCCATTTCAAGTCTCCCAGGCTGGATGCCAATTAGCTGACGTTGCGTCAGGAATTACTGTAAGCAAGGAAGGCACTCACCTGCGTGTATTTTCGAGGGCCCCCATCCACCTTCCCGACTATTCAACTTCACGTTTTCCGTGAAAGTCAGATTGGACACACCGGACATCCCCAAATGAGTCGGCAATAACCCCTGTGCCCATCATTCGCCTTAAACGAACCGACTCGATACGGCCTTCAGCGCGATGATTCTCAGTCATTGCACAGGCAGTCCCGCTATGCGAGGGACAGAGTAGAATCCGGGTATCGCTTCGGTGTCCAGTTATCAGTTTGAACATGAGAGAAGTACTAAATTAACATTTACCCCACGTGAGCAATAGTCAAAGCCACCCTCTGCGCCGAGAAGAAAGGGGCCGAAGGGCTATCCAAAGATTGAAGGATAGCAATGGAGGCGGTGGATCCGCACATTTTTGCGGCGGCTTCTGCCTCGAGGTTTCTGTCTACCTACGGATGTAACAGTTTGGCACATATTCGAAAGGAAAATGTCGGCAGACTGAAAGGCACGCACTTCGAAGTATGTCAGAGTAGCCCTGGCATGCAAATCCATTTCCCCAGCACCCTTCGAAGGAGGGTTCAGTTTAATCCAAGGGGAGAGCAAGCCACCGTTAAAGCGCTTGAAGTATCCTCCGAATTCCTTGATGTATTGATACATCTCGGGAATATGGGACTTGTCAGCAGACTCCAAGAGGCCATGCAACTCTTGGCGCAGGTATTGCGATACGGTTGAGCCACCGTGCCTGCATTTCGTGAGTGACGTACGGTTGCCTACGCAATTTCAATGGCTCACCCGTCATATAACCCAACAAACACTGCCTGTCTGGAGAATGGATGACCAATGCTTTCAGGGTCCCAGTCGATGCCGAGATGTCTGGACACAGTCAAGCGTAGTTCCTCAGGATTTAATGATAGTGTTGCAAAAGAGTGAAAATCTTCCATGTAGCTAGAGTCCACTTATCAGAAGTGGAGTTGAACTTTGTTTTGCGGACCTCAAGCTCACGCTCGTTCTCCCCGAGAATTTGCGATACCAATCACTTTGGGGGATGACAAGGGAATGCGTGCAGTGCCACCTTTGGACAGCTGATGAGTATTGAAGACATTTGCCAAGTCAAGCTGTGTTCATCACCTGGGGCTGCAAAGCGCACATAATCATGATAAAATGCTTTGTGGAACAACGAAGATGGGTGCGGTGGGGACGGCGAGGACGAAAGAGGGTAAGGCCATTCAGCTGATCAGGTAATGCCGTCAGGCGTTTGATTGTTGACTTGACTACCCAATACTGTTTCCGCAAACTCTACACACTTATTATACTACTACAGGACATTTTTTGACATGTCAACCGTGTCAAATATTTAACGTCCACTACTCTGCCATGTCGTGCGTGTCCACCCTCTCCTTCAAGTTGGAATGTCGACCGTAGTCAACCAGCTCCCTTTTGGTCACCGGCTTGGTGTCTTCATCCTAGCTGAGATCTCCGCGGTCTCAGCCTCCTCTATCATCATCCTTTTGGGCTATATCACAGTACGCTTCCTGAACCAGTGGTCGATGTCCTTAACACGCATCCTCTTCAGTATAGCGCAGTTACCATTCGCCAAGGCGCGAGATGCAGATGGAGATTGACATCCCCCGTACATCTCTTTCTCCTTAACCAACTAGTTTGTGACTTAATTCAGGCCCTTGGTAAGTGATGCAACGTTAAATAAGACACAATCACCGGATATAGTACATGTAAGGCGGGTTGATGAATTTGAAGTGGACGATCGACGGGGTGAGTAACCACGATCTACTCTGGCCGTTCTGTTGTCTTAATATCTTGATTCTTACGTGTAGAACGTACATCCTGGCGGGTTTTGCACAACACAAGGTATGCCCGTGTTCGCTCTGTAGAGAGCACCGCATACAAGCATATGTCATTGTAGGCCTCATTAAACAACTTGCTGATGTTGGGACCGCGCTCTCGTGAGTGATTGCGTAGCTTGGCATCTTCTCAGACTAACCTCGAGCTCGATAATTAGGGCAGGGGTAAGTTGCTTGTCCTGAACCATTCCGTTCGAAAGGTCGTAACGCGGAGGGATGTAGAACGTTGCCATATACACATTTAGCAACCTAATATTTCGGCTTAAACCTGATACAAATTTATTTCGTGCCGCGCTCATTGTAGCTGGGATATGGATCGCCATCATCCTCAACGTAGCCATCAACATCGGCATCAATGGAGCTTCACACTTTTATGGGCCTACGGGTGCTTGTGAGTCTATTCCTTTAACCCGGGTGTGGAAACTAATTTTTTTCAAGGGTGTTGGATAACTAAGGAATTTCCGGTACAAAGGACGGCCGCCGATTTTTTGTGGATGTGGATTTCGGCCTTTTCAAGTGTTTTGGCATACGTAGCGGTCTTTCTCGTGTTGGGTGGTTTCGTTAAAGTAGAAGGGTGGCGCGTTCGATGGACGCCTAGACAAGAATCCCCATCCACTCTCCAGTCTCACACCTTAGCCTATAAGATGCTTGCGTAAGAACCACCCATCCTTCATGTTGCATTGTTACCTATACTAAATATATTCACAGCTATCCGGTCATTTATATTAGGTCGTTCAAAGTTGCACTTATTTCCCACTTATTGGTTACTTATTGTTTTACAGCCAAATGGCAATAGCTACAAATAAGTGAGTATTATAGGTCATTCAAATGGTACTAATATCCTCTTATAGTCACATAGTGTTTTATAGCAAATGGCAATAAGTGACCTAATAAGTAGCAATAAGTGTACTTTGAACGACCTATTATCACGGTATGTGGTTGTCCTTTCTTTTCTTATTTCATTTCTTGCCGGACTGCTCACTACGCTCCTTCAGGTCCTTCCATTAGCCGCTGCGCGCTACAATGACTTCGCCAAGGGCGACACACCTTTCTCTGTGGTCGTACTCGCCGACGGCTTCTACCTATCATCCGGTTTTCTCAACGTCCTTCTTTACCGGTATACACGTCCCTATCTGTTACCCCACCGCTTCGACGATCAGTCGATCGTGCTGGGCGCCGCAATAGCCAATAGTCAAAACCACCTCACCTGCTCTGGTTTCGTCGGCTCCGTCATGGACATCAAACCAGCTGATCCAGCATACGAAGCTTCAGAGATTATACACCACCAGCATGGGACTTACGGGACTCACGAGTTAACGGCATCCCCCGTTCGTGACGAGATACATATCAGGGACGAGTCAACACGAGCTAGTGTTACTAACGTAGACGACGACATATAATAGACTTTTTGTTAACGTGATTGCCGCCGCCGTACTTTATGTTTATGGTAGTAATATAATCTGCTTATTCCGGGCCGCCAGTCTCACTGCTTCGACCTCGATTGCTGACACAGGCCCTGGAGCCCAAATACACTAGCAACTCTCGTTCTGGTTAACAATCAATATGGGCGGAGCCCAATCAACTCCCAAGATTACTGCCCAGGATCGTGCTATTCTCGAGTATGCCTCTCACTCCATTCTTCTGTACGCCGTTCTCAAACGATTGATTCGTATTCTCAAGTCTCAAAATCCAGCGCGACAAGCTTAAACAGTATCAGAAGAAGGTAGGCACTACCCTCCTTCTACCGACCCAAGGAAGGGGAGAAACATCCGGCAACTCAATTTTGCGTTCCTTCCTCCGCTTTCTGTAGATCCAAGCTATCTTAGATCGTGAACACGAAATTGCCAAACAGCACCTTGCTGCGGGTCATAAAGACCGTGCACTTGTCGCGCTTCGGAGACGCAAGTACCAGGAGGGCTTATTTGTAAAAACGGACGGGCAATTGGTGGCCCTGGAACAAGTGGTTCGTACTCCAAGCCATCCCAAAGGCTACTTCTTCCCCCGTTTACTAAACGTGCGGTTTTTTTTGCCCAGGTCTCGACAATTGAGTTTTCGCTCGTTGAAGTGTCCGTGCTACATGGCATCAAACAAGGTACTGAGGTTCTGAAGGAGATCCACAAAGAGTTGAACGTGGAGACCGTGGAGAAGTTGATGGAGGAAACCGCCGAAGCAAGAGAATATCAAAGGGTGTGTTTGTTCTCGTTCCATGCTCTTATTTTCTGAAAGGTCTTGCGTGTTTATTGTAGGAAATTGATCATATGCTTACGAATAACCTTTCCTTGGACGATGAAGAAGCGGTTCAAAGAGAGTTGAGGTCACTACAGCGAGAAGAGGTGAGCACCCTGTACTTGATTTCTTCATCGATCGCTTATTAACCCCAACACCATCAGTTACCTGCCCAGGGAAACGCAGAAATGCCGCTCTCTCTCCCAGAAGCACCTACTTCGGAGCTTATATCTTCGGAACAAATCGCATCAGGGGAGAGCAGAGGACACAAAGAGGAAAGCGCAACAGAACGCGTCGCGATACCTGCTTAGGCCAGTTCGTAGTACAGGCGAGGATCTATCTCTTGCCATTAATGCATGTATCATAGGAGGATGTATATTATTCTATCATAGAGCTAGACCTGAAACAGTCGGGAACAGACAAAAAGAGATGTTACTAGAAGTTCTCGAATTCCCCAAACCCGGTCTTCTTCCTCTTGGGGTGCTCCGCTACGACGGCAGATTGTGGTGGCCTCTTCAAGTTGAGATATTTTCCAATGCCGCCACCAAGTCCAGAGCCACCACCTCCAGATGTTCTAGTAGCATCTTCCGTGCCGAGCTTGACCCCGAACCAATTCATGCCATCGCCTGGCTTCATTTCTGCAGTTACTGGCTGGGTACCAGCCGAGTTCTGTGCCTCCGCTTTCTTCGCGAGTTTCTTGGCTAGCCGAACTTTGTAGTCGTCGAAGGGGTCTTGATAACTAAATAACATTCTTCTCAGCAATGGACACCGCCGAGGTGAGTGCCACATACATTACGACCTCGGTGATTTTGACAGGTTTCACTGGCCGCTCGGTTCCTTCTTTGCGCGACAACTTTTCGAGTGTATCCAGAACATCCTCACCGCCCACAAGTTTGCCAAAAACCGTGTGCTTCTTATCAAGGTTGGGGGTAGGCTTGAATGTAATATAGAACTGCGATCTGCGAAAGGATCGTAAATGACGCCTTGCGCAGGGTAAAAGCAGGAAGGACTGACCCGTTTGTGTTCGCACCTTTATTAGCCATCGCAACTACACCACGACTGTCATGTCGTGCAGCTCCCTTTAAATCATACTCATCACGAAATGGGGTGCCCCAATATGATTGACCACCAGTGCCTGTGCCAGTGGGATCACCTGTTTGTACCTGGCCAACGTTGTTGATTGAGAAGCTCAGCGCAGAAGGAATGCATACCATAAAGCCTGGGACCAAGCGATGGAATAAACAATCGTTATACTTCCCCTGACGGGCAAGCATCAGGAAGTTATAGCAAGTTTTCGGGGCCTATAAATAGTTGCATTTCAGGGGCGAACACGCAGAATATGTTGACATCGCATACCTTTTCACAAAACAATTCCAAGTTTAAGCCACCACCCAGACTTGTCACAACTCGAACGTATGCTCGTCGCTTCCCGACGTCCCTCTCTTTTCCTTTCCCTTTCACAGGGTTCTGAATGCTTTCAAACATCATTTCTTCCTAGACCGATGATGAGTAGATCAAACAAAATTGACCGTGTTACGCGTGCAGACCTCATCCCAGACCAATCTGGCAGTGGCAGTTTGCGGATCAACAGACGTAGATGTCAATGAGGCGCCAGGGGCCCCGGATGAGTACGGAGATATGTTCCCTGAGGCAGGAAGATAAGCAAAGGGGAAGGAAAGAGAGAGAAAAAGAAAACGGACAAGGCACAGCTTCTTTCTGGGTGGCGGATACAGGTCCCGCTGCTGCAGGTTTTTGGGGAGCAATTACTTTGTCTTCCTGTGTCACTGGAGTCTTTGCCGTCGAGACGGAGGCAGACGGAAGTCCGTGGGGATTTTGAAGTGTAATCACGTTTTCTCTGAGAATAGCTAAGAATAAGTACTGCACTGCACAACTGTGACGGTAACGAACATACTTCTTAAAGCGCTTGTCATTGACGAGATCAACGCCACCCTTAACACTCTCTGCTAAGAAGACGTTTCCCGTAGTCGCAATAGCGACAATATGGGAGTGCTCGTTGAAGGGTTTGAACGAGATGGGATCGTGATATTCTCCCGAGGGTTTCCGCGCATAATGAAGTGGGATCAAGTCAGCGGGAGTAAGCGGCTTATTTGTAACCGGGTGAGTGTTGTTGTGTTGCCTGTGTTGTGATAGTGAATAATATTGTGGACAATAGAGACGAGACTTACTTCAACCAAGGGATAATGTTGGTAAGATCGAAGACAGATCCTGTTCCGTCTGCATTGCGGGCGCAGACGGGATGAGAGAATGGCTGGAAAGACAGAGAACAACAGTCAAACGGTGTTATGGCAGCTGGGTTAAGACCCTCTGGCTTGCTGAGGCAACGCGCACGTAAGTAGAGGACAAGACGGGTTAAGAGAATCTACACACGCTTTGAAACCAGAAGACGAGGCGGTATGCTGGCCAAATAAACCAGAGTGCTCTGCGTGAGTTACGTATAACTTGTTTGAATTTCCGTGTCCCATGAGGAGTAATGAAGGGGTGAATGCGTGGACGGAAGATGAGCGGTGTAGGCGCTGCAAGAGGCAATTATCAAATCAAAGTGAAGGTCTGATACAAACCAATCGGTTGACTTTGTGAGGAAACAATTATCTTGCCTCTCCACGTTAACGAACTTTTATCTACAGCCCCAGCTTCTGTAATGTTGGCACAGTATGCCTTCAGAACGTCAGATGTCCTCACTGGCTCGCGTTGCACAGCCCGGCTACCAATCAGCCGTATTCACAGTCACCTCTTCTCCGACCGCGTTGCGACACCATCCCACCGTAACATTCATATTATCTCTCCAAATACACTTAAGAAAGACTGGGGTGTTCATCACGAAGAACGCACTCCAGACACGCCACTGCACTCTACGCACCAACTCGCGACCCTCGTAACATCCATGTTCACCAACGACGCGATTGCGTCTTCATCACCTGGGTCTCCCAACTACATCCCGAACAGACTGCGTGACTTTCGGACTAACATAGCCCGGTGTGATGCTTCCACCGTCCTCCGTCTTTGGCGCAGTCTCGAAAAAGACAACCTCCTACATTTATTGAGACCATCTGACCTTAAAGCTTGTTCTAAATTGGTTATCAATCTTTGTCCCACAGAGCCTAGTTCCACGTGGAGCGGGCTGTCGAGAGCGGTGGCCGAGGAGTTCTCTCTCGGTCTTGCGAATAGGCTATCCACTTCGGCTCTCAGAGCATGTTTTACTGCACTCATTATCACCAACGATCCCGAGGGCGTCCTTCGACTATATAACCGATTCTTATCCCAAATCGAGCACAAAAATGCATTTGAAAAGGAAGAATTGCGCAGCAGCGAGGGAATGAAGGACGAGCTATCGACAATACCCGCAATTCGTGTACACAATTCTCCTGTCGACAAGGAATTGTGCATTTTTGCGATTACGGCCCATGCCATCCGAGATGATTTTCCTTCTGCAATCCAGACTGGGATGCATAGCAAGTGGGGCTTCCCCTCGGGTCAGGCAGTCGATACTTTTCTGGATTCCTTCGCACCCTCCCCAACGTTCCGACAAAAAGTATTGACATTTGTCAGGCATGCTGACGCGGCTAGACTTCTCTCTCATCCACCCATCTTCTACAAGCATCTAAGCAACTTAGTTGCCACCCCGCCCGCGCGATCTTTACAGTCCCTGTATGCGACCGTGGTCGAGGGTCTATCAGAAAACTATCCATGGGCTACTGTGGATTCCGAGTCTCCTTCTGATGGCCGACCCGTGACCATCCAAGAGAGCATCTGGGCCGCGTTCATTTCTGCATTTCTGGAAGTCCAACAACTTGACTTGGCAGAATCAGCATGGGATGATATGGTCAGATATGGTCACAAGCCAGGGCCCGGAGTTTGGGCAGTTCTCATTACGGGAGTGGGCAAGTTGAAGGGCCCAGTGCCTGCTCTTATGCTCTGGCGCTCCATGAAAGAAGCATCTGTTTCTCCCGACAGATCTTCATATCATGCCATTATCCAAGTTATGGCGAATACGAGGCAGTGGGAAGATGCCGTGAAACTCTTCAATGAATTCAGATTGGCCTTTCCTCTTCCTTCGGACCCACATAACATGCCACTATACGACACTGTGATCAGTGCCCACCTCGATAGCTCCCGCGAGCCGGATGCAATTGGCCTCCTAGAAGAGATGCTCGTTAGCGGTCCCTACCCCACTGCCCCCATCTTCAACATATTCCTAAACTATTACCACAAAACGAAAGAGATGAAGTCGATGTCATCCATGTTGAAGAAAATGGCCACCCATGGCGTGTCTGGCGACGTCGCCACGTTCTCGATACTTCTCTGCGCGCTTCTGCAGATCCTTGACCGCGGCGAGGCCATTCGGCGGACACTGGCAGTCATGGATCAGCATAAAATCAAACCAAATGTTGCTACATTTACGGCCATCATGACCTCTCTTTTACGGGAGAACGACAAGAAAGCTTTGGAAGCTACCCTCGACCTCCTTCAGACGATGGAAGAATCGGGTGACCCCGCGATAACACCGAATGTCGTGACTTATACGGCAATCTTGAGTGGTGTACACAGCTGGATCGGGAAGGACGACCGGCTTGTGCAAGATTACACGGATCTTATAGTGAAGAAGATGAAGACACACAGGGTCAAGTTCAATAGGGTCACGTATAACGTGCTTTTTAAAACTTGCTTGGAAGATCCGTCACCCGCTGGCGTCCAAAAGGCACTCCAATTTTATAGGCAAATGCGCCGAGAGAAGATATCCCTGACCGGAGATACATGGCATATAATTCTGCTTGGTTTAGCGAGAAGGGGCGAATGGGTTGTAGGCCACGAGGTACTACGTGACATGCAGCGGTCGGGTATAAAGATGACGTATTGGTTGGAGAATATTGCAAAGGAGGTTGCAAGAGGATACATTACATCTAGACAAAGATTAGCGACCGCGGCGAGGTAGCATTACTCGCAGGAATCAACGTACTTGACAAAGGACATGTTACGATGCTGCCAGTCCTTCTCCAAGAAAGAATGATTTACCCAAGCCAAGGCGAACGTAGCGTGCATAGGCTATAGTATAGCGTGTAACAAGTGAGATAGACGGAGGAGAGAGTATGATGAACATACCCCAGTAACTCCAACGTCTTCCAAGCCATCTGCCCAGGAAAGGGAGAAGTACGACGGAGGCAATTTGGGCCAGCTGCTCTAAACTTTCCTCCCACTCTAGCTGCGCAAGGCGGTACTCTTCGTCATCAGAATCATCAGAAGAAAAGTAAGAATCGATGGAGACGACCGAGTTGGGCATGTCGAATCGAAAAAACGTGTTTGGAGCGACCCGGCGAGCGACCGGTCCGTGGGTGTCGTGTCGGCGCCAAATGGGGTGGCGGCCCATAAGCGTTGGTCACTCTTTGCGTTCTTCCTACCATCTACCGGCCACCTGCTTGCATGCAGCATGGCTGCACTCTTTTCTGGATCACGGCCACGTCTCGTCGGTCGTCCTCTCCTATACTCTATCTCTGCCTTTGCCAGTCTTGGCGTTTTTCTGGTAAGCTTTCCATCATTTCCACTTACCGCTATATATTGACTTTCCCCCTAAGTTCGGTTATGATCAAGGGTAATGCGTCGTATTGTTTTTGAGCTGGAGATGATCGAAGCTCACGCTGGCCCAGTGTAATGTCGGGGATCATTACAGGTCCCCACTTTCGCAAATTCTTCAATTCGCCCAAGTCGTTCGAAGTTGGTACAATGGTCGCAGTGCTCGAAATTGGCGCATTTAGTACGCTTTCGGCGACAAATTTTCCTTCCTGGATGTTATCTGATCCGTATCACAAGTAACATCAATCGCCGCTGGACAAATTGGTGATATCTTTGGCAGAAGAGGCACCTTGTTCGCTGGTGCCGTGATTTTCGGCATCGGTGGAGCCGTGCAAACTTTCACGACCGGATTCAGTATCATGGTCATAGGTCGCGTTATCAGTGGGCTTGGCGTTGGGCTTTTATCGTGAGGCCGTTTGATTGTAGTACCGATCGTTCTCTAAACACTCCTCTACACAGGACCATTGTGCCAATTTATCAGAGTGAGATATCACCTCCGAACCACGTGAGTCGCTCCCCGTTTGCCTCAAAAGGTAACCCGTGCTTCATGACTTCTTCTCTTCCCAGCGGGGTGCGTTGGCATGCATGGAATTTACCGGAAATATCTTCGGATACGCATCGTCCGTGGTCAGCAGTATATCCTTATCTCCAACTCGTCAACTGGCTAATCACCTTGTGATAGTGGTTGGACTACTTCTGCTCGTTTATTGATTCGGACCTTGCATGGCGTATTCCACTTTTTGTTCAGTGCGTCATTGGGGCGATTCTAGCAGCCGGCTCGTTGGTTATTCCGGAGAGTCCTCGGTGGGTGCTATGCCTTATCCATGCCACTGATGATTAATTCTCGGTAGTTGGCTCATTGACGTCGACCGCGATGACGAAGGAATGCGAGTCATTGTAGATTTACATGGGGGTGACCCTGAAGATCTCGTTGCGAAGGCGGAATTCCATGAAATCAAGGAGCGTGTCATCTCTGAGGTAATGCTTTTCTTTAGTGAGGTTACCGCGCGTAGTAAGCTATCCATAGCGTGAAAGCGGGGAGGGTCGGACGTACGAAACAATGTGGAAGAAGTACCAGCGACGAATTCTGCTGGCCATGAGTTCACAAGCATTTGCTCAACTTGTACGTCGCCCTATCAAACCTCAGTCAAGCAGCTTACTGATAGATCCGTGGCTCGCAGAATGGGATCAATGGTAAGATATATCTTGTTGTCAGGCTGCGCTGTGTCTAATGCGGGTCGCAGTTATTTCGTATTACGCTCGTGAGTACCATCTGTTCCTGTCACAATGTCTGGCTCATGACCTGTCTCGTTGATAGCAAGAGTTTTCGAAGGTGTGCATGCATTTAGTTGCAGTGGCTGCGAGTTATAACACACTACTTCTATCAGCGGCCGGCTGGCTCGGGCGCGACGCAATTTTGATGGCCGGCATCAATGCCATTATATACTTGCTAAGCACACTGCCAACGTGGGTATTCACGATCTCAGCGAGTTGACCAATTGACAATTATGGCATAGATGGTACCTCGTAGACCGTTGGGGCCGACGTTCCATTCTAATGTCTGGAGCTATTATTGTACGGTCCACTTCACAGCCTTTACTCGTTCCAGCTAATCAGTGGCTACCAGATGGCTATCGCTCTAGGTGCAACAGGCTGGTTCATGTACATTGACATCCCTGAGACGCCAAATGCCGTGGTAGTATGTGTCATTATATACAACGCGTTCTTTGGTTATAGGTATGTCACTATCGCTTGTTGTGAATTCTCCTGAGAATGTGCTTCTGTTCAGCTGGGGTCCGATTCCGTGGTTGTATCCCCCAGAGGTATTCCGGGATTGCTTTTTACTTGGCCTAAGAAAACTTACATATCAATAAAAGATTCTTCCCCTCACCGTTCGTGCAAAGGGTGTCTCCCTCTCCACTGCCACGAACTGGGCGTTCAATTTTTTGGTTGGCGAAGTTACGCCTTACTTGCAAGAAGTAATAACTTGGAAGTTGTATCCGATGCATGGCTTCTTCTGTGTTTGTAGCTTTATTCTCGGTAAGTGTTGATTCTCATGCATAGAGTGAAGACTCTAGCTAACATGAATGACCGTTACTAGTTTACTTCCGTGCGTGACCCGCTGACTGAAACATGTAGCTTGCGTACTAACGGTAACTCGCCTTACTAGTCTATCCGGAAACTAAGGGGGTGCCACTAGAGGAGATGGATAGAGTCTTTGGAGAAGGTAATTTCGCATTTGTCCTGCAAAGAATTTGCTGACCCGTGTCTACAGACGAACGTGAAGAAGCACTAGAAAATGAGTCTGAGGTCACGTCCCTCATACCCAATACCCCTCGGCGGGGCCGGCAGTCGCTCAGTCCACAAAGTAGAAGGGATGCGATTCGACAAAGCCGGGCTTGGCTGAACCGTGTGTTTGGCGGATCTAACTCTCGAGTTAGGTACCAACCTATTGCAGATGATGAGGAATAGGAACTCGCGAGGATGGGCGGTCCAACACGCAGCGATGGACAGGAAGACGAGCACGATGAGTGAACCCAGGTTGCTCTGTTACAGACGATATATTATGGTCATGTGGTTGCTCCTTTCGTCATATCTTTGTTCGCCCATCCTCGCGTTTTCTTGCCAAGCATTACCCATATGAAAGGCAATGATAACATTCAACCACGCTGGTCTTTCATTCGTTTGTCGCTGTATAACATCCTCGTACATTAATTATTGCCGCTTTATTTCCTTTCTCACTGAAGCAGATCAGTCTGGTATAGCCCTTGAGTATGCCAACACCGTAGATCTAAATACAAGACTATTGTTCCAAGTTTTTCGGGCGCGAAAATCAAGTCTGAAAAGAACGCTAGAGATCTAGTATATTTATAACAACGGTAGGACCGCAGCCAAGGTACATCCGGTTCATGGCCCGCACCCATACGCCACCACTCGGACCGATACCTCGCTGCTCCTTATTACTGTAACTTACAAAGGGGTTCTCCGAATGCTGGATATGCTGGATATGAGACGGTGACAGGAGCCCGCTCGCAAGACATCGTCCCGATTATCACTAACCGATGCGCGCTCGTATTGGCACTGTCATCGACAGGCATGCGAGTTTGGGTACGTAGGGCTCAGCGGACTATGTGAGGAATCATGTGGATGTATGACTCGTATTTCTTTCTTGGCCCCACGCTAGAAGTGTGCACGTGGGCGATCTGCAACAGAATCTTGCTCCGCTGGGTAAGTACATGCAAAGTACGGAACGTAAAAGTAATACAAACATTTCGGCCCACGGCGAGGGCGAGAATTAAATTTAACGAAGAACCACATACCACATGGCCAAGTATTTGTTTTGTTCTTTTTTTTTCTTTTGGAGTAGACCATATGGCCATGGCATGATGTCAGCGGGCATCGTGACCCGGGAGACTTCAACTGAGACTCGCATGCATTACTGTACTGTACTGTACATGCAGCTGTCTGATTACTTGCACCATCATCAATAAGCACGATACTTTGACAAGGATGGTCGATATGCACCCGCACGAGAAGAATGCTGCCACTTGCATGGCTGAAGATCTCAGGCAAGAAATGCAGTGGCCAGAGAGCTAAGAGGTGGGGAGGGAGATCGGTCGCGTTGTGAACATTATACATTATCCAAGCGTACCCCGTATTAGCTTTACGGCAGCTGCGGAAAACCAGTCATTTATACTCGCGCCGCAAGGCATCATGTGCCCGGTGTTCCTGAGGAGCGGGTGGTGTTGTCCAGTGGTGGTATCGTCTAATCTAATGGGAGAGGAGCCAGTGACGAATTGCCGGCGAACACAGACGTCGCGGAAATCGGACTGGGTCGAACAGGAACTGACAAACGAATTCCAATAACGAGACGCGATAACGAAATGCGGTGGCAATACGGAACCAATTGCGAGCAAGAACCAAGAACCCCTGACGCTCTGCCAGAAGCACCGAGGAAAGAAATTCTAGAGGCTTGGGTGGTCAAATTTTTCTTACGGGTGAGAAAAAAAACAACAACGAATATCGTCACTTTGCCGTACCGAGTCATCTGCACCAATGATAATGTTCTTAATGGGGGACACATTCAAAAGGGACACATTTATCTCCGTTATCCGAGAGAACTGTGGCGAGCCCTGAAATGATTCATGCCGGGTGGCGCTTGATCGAGCTTGAGCTTGAGCTTGAAGAATTGAAGTGCCTGAGCGAGTGACAAAGTGACTACTAGCAGGTGACCACCATAACTGCATGGGCTATTTTCGTTATGCTCTAGCATTTGCTGCAAAACCGCTCGCTCCAAACTGCCTCAGAGCATGCCGGCCAAACCATGTTCGTTTTGCGAGCAAACGGAAGAGTACAGACAAAATCTCTCCCCAGCTAATCAAGCCTCCGACTCTACCCTTCGCTGGTTTGGGCCTCTCCAGGCGTGTCCGTGTTGGTCTCAAGGTGGCATTTCCGGACGTCGTAAATCCCACTGACGCGCAGTCTACGTTTATCCCTGCGATCTTTCGAGGAAAGGATGTTATGATCAAAGGAGATGCGGGCAGTGGAAAGTGCGTCGAATCTGTAGTCTGAATATTGAATATCGACCTCACGATGCTACATTAGATCTTTCGGATTGATTCTAGCTTTGCTCAGTAGATGTTGGTTCGCGATCTACGACCGCGAGCAAACACTTCCCGCAGCACTGCTCCTTGTGCCCCATCGTGACCTTGCATACCAATATATGCACTGGATAGAATGCATCACGAAAACAAAACGCAGCCCGCGCTATCCAACGCCAGCTCAAATCATAGTCCGCGGCCAGGAGACACCATCGTCGCATGCCTCTCGGCTCCGTGAAAACCCTCCGAGCATTCTCATTGGGACACCGCAGGCTATTTTGGATGTCTTACGGGAGGACAAGAGTGCCATAGACTTCAGGGGTCTCGAAAACGTCGTCGTCGACGAAGTCGATTCCATTATCGACTTTATCCCTGCAGACGCTTCCAAGAACAAGGAGAAAAAGCTTTTAGCCAAAATGAGGCGACACCCTAGTCCGGGGAAGCTCTTGCTTAATCAAATTTATCGCGTTCGATCCGATGGATCCGTCGCTGTCGGTGCTTGCCCTCGGCTTGTCGCGTGTAGTGCTACTTTTCAAACTGGTCTCAGACAACAACTTCTTTATCATAGCGGCTGGTTTAAAAAGGACATCGATTCGGTCGTCAAGGTTCGCAGTCAATTACCTGGTGCGGAAACGTGGAAACCGGACGATGCAGAGGAGGTTGAACATTCCGCTCTTATCTTCTCGGAGGACGGTAGCGTAAAGGACGTCGTGGGTTCAGTGGAGTCAAATTGGTCGCCCGAGTCGGAGGACAGCACGCATGGAGAAGAGGTTCAGACGTGGACGGATCCTCAAGATAGTGATCTGCCAAAAATATATGCGCAGCGCACGGAAAGTGAGTTGGCTATATATCCTGGTCTGCAAATTACGAAATTAATAGTGGGTTTCGGTCCGAAGAGTATGCAGGAACGCCTTCTGCCTTTCATCCTGTTGTGATGGAAGGGGTAGCGGCCATATTCGCGACTGCCGTTCCGAAGATGGCATTACTAGTCTTGCCAGCGTCTGCACCAGTAGAGCGCGCAGTGCACGACCTGCGTGTACTCGGCATCAACACATTCGGATTGGATCTCCAGAGTACTGATAGGAGAGGTGCATATCTGAGTAGAGGAAATTTGGGAGGGACCCAAGAGAACCCTAATCCGACCCTACTGGTCGCGACCACGGCGTCTCTTCGGGGGATCGATCTACCGGATCTTTCACACGTGTTCATATGGGGCGTGGTGGATGCAAACTCGTATCTACACGCGTCAGGTCGTGTGGGAAGGTTCGGTGGGAAGGGCAGGGTGGTCAGTGTGCTCCAAGACGAGCTGAGCCAGAGCGACCGATACGCTCGCTTGCTTAAGTCGATGCGCTTGGTCCCAAGGAAATTTTATCGCTTATGATCAAATGGAGATATCAATTTGAGTTTGCCTGAGGTAATTCAATTCGATTGCGCCCAGCCCATCTTAGACGGTCAGGCGACGCCATCGCCCATCGCTAATCAAACTCGACTTTGAGGGACGACACGTTATCTCACTCATGCCGCCACTGCCCCTTCTATTCGTCCCGCGGTCTCGAAGCCCGCTCGGTGCAGCTGATGCCAACCGTGGGCGTCAATGATTCCAGGCAGATGTTAGTTGGGGTAATATTTAACTTTGGCTAGCACGTTTCGCCTTCGCTTCCACCCCACTGTTCCCGTGGGCTTCCCTTTTTCTCCCATCCACCATCATGCCCCCTCCTCATATACCCTGGCTGGCTAGTGTCCTCCCCTCAAAGATGGTCCTTGCCCTCCTTCTCTATGTCTCCTTCATACTCTCCGTTTCTGCACAGTCCAACTCTTCCACGACGCCCAACATAACAGTCATCCCGGAGACAACATCTTTCACGACCACCTCCGTCAGCACCACAGGCTCACAGACTCTCGCTCTAGTCAACGTCTTGCCCACCGTTCACAACGTCACCCTCACGATCGCAGATGCCACACCAACCACCACAAGCTCAAGATCTAATGCTACTGCCTCAGCATCGTCAACGCCCACGCCCCCCAACGTTCTAGCAACAAAATTAGATCCTGCCTTTGGCGTTCTTGGCGCGGTTCTCATTCTGACTGGTCTCCCCAGTGCGTTCCTGGGACACAAGAACAGATGGTCGGTGCATACACTCAGCATATATCGTCGACTCTCACATTCCGTTTCTAGGTCTTCCATTTTCCTGATAGGATTTTACACGCTCTCCCTCGTCTGCTTCTCCCTTATCGTCAAGTTCGGCATTTTGCGTTCAGTCAATCCTCCTAGTTCCACACTGCGAGGAATGTTTGTATTATCATCGTTCGTCGCGGGAATCGCCGGCGGTGGATTCGCCATCTTTTTTTGGCAAGCAACGAAATACCTCATCGGTGCCTGGGGCGGCTTAGCGTTTGGCCTGTGGGTTCAATGTTTCCGGGATGGCGGGCTCATTCGTCCCGTTGGTATCAGGTGGCTTTTGTTCATTAGTATGTGGTGCCATTCTTCCCTTGTGAACGTCTCAGTCTAATGCATTGTGCAGCTTGCGCCGTCATCGGTTTCGTTCTCTGTACGATTCCCAAGATTCATTATCAAGTTCTCCTGGTTGCAACTGCCATCGTTGGTTCAACTGCAGTCATTCTGGGCGTGGACTGTTTTAGCACTGCGGGACTTAAAGAAGTCAGACTTATCTCTGCCATCCGTATCATGCAAATGCTGAACTTTTTGTCCAGTTCTATATGTGGAATATCGGATATCGGGAGCTCTTTCCCAAGTATATCAGTCACAACATTCAATTTCCCGTCACACAGTCCATGGAGATTGAGATCGGTCTCATCGCAGCTATCTGGCTAATGGGCATCGCTGTCCAGCTCCGCGTTTTGCAGATCCTGCAACGGAAACTCAGGGAGATGAAGGAAGAACAGAAACGCCGTGAAAGACTAGATGAAGCAAAACATGCAGAAAGGTTTTCAAGGCTCGAACAGGAGAAGACCGATTGGGAGAGGGAGCACTCTGGTTTAGGCAAGCACGATCGCACGGATAGCGAATTCTCCGGGACCACGCTCCATCGAGGTGGTGATGCTTCGATGCCTAGAGCGGATGATCCCAACTTCGGCGCACGTCCACGGCGTTCTTCTGGCCTATCGGAATTTCTCGCTGCTGGTGCTCCTGAAGAAGAGCTCAAGCGTGCTGCCATGAAGAATCTCCAGAGCCCAGGTGCGCTGCCAGTGCTCGATCTTGGCAGTGATATAAAGGACGATGTTCCTCGCGCATTTGTCTCCGGAGAGACGGGAAAAGCCATTCCTGGTGCTAAACCTGAGGATCTCAAGGCTAGGAACGAGCTATTGCAAGAAATACACACTATACGACGATCCATTGATGTCCTCAAGTCAGAAACTCCCCAACCGTCGTCTGGGTCCAGCTCTCGTCAGCCGTCCTTGGCTTCCCATTCCAGAACACTTAGCTATGACCTCAATAGCACAGTCCTTAGTCCATCTCACCAACGCCCTCCCCGGCAACCTGATCCACGAGCCAGAATTCAGTCGATGGACTTATCTGCTTTAGAGGCTCACGTTGGTCACTCCATTGGACGACCGACGAGCGCGCCTCTGCGCGACGATGACTGGGACTCGTATCTTCGCGACCGCAGGCTTGTGCAGCCCCCCTCCGGGGTGTCCGCACCAATTGCTACCACCCCCCTGCCAGTTCTCGTCCCAAAACCTCGCGTTCCTGTCCCCGCGGCTGTTCAGGATGCTCTTTTGCACCGTCAAATGCGGGAGAGCCTTATAGACAGCGCTGCCATAGAAGGGGATGAGGCCGATTCTCCTACATCGTCGACAAATCACGACGTCGGACGGACAGCTTCCAAGTCCTATCACCGCCGGGCTACTTCCTCACCTCTTACCGGCTCGTACATGCCTCCAACGATTCTACCGCCAAGGAAGACTACTTCGCCACCAGCACAACAACCACGCACGGTAACATATGAAGAATTGACGGAACGACATCGCGAGAAGCTACGTGAGCTGCAGGCTCCGCTCACAAACGCGGAAAAACAGCAGGCTGAGGTAGATGCAGCTAAGGCTCGGTGGGAGCGATCCAAAGCCGCTGAGCGTCAATCAGTTACCAAACGTCAGGCTAGGGCCGCCGCTGCTCAGGCAAAGGAGTCACGTCGCCATCGCTCAGAAGACACTACACAAGAAAGGAATAATATGAATAGGGAATCTTCTTCGCGCCGCAACTCTGCTATCCGTCATTCTCGCTCAAGAAGCGCGGATAAGTTGGGTACGACCCCATCCTCGGTAGCTCGGCAGTCTTCGGCTAGGCTGTCCACACTGAAAGTGGAAGACTGGCAACGGTACCAAGCGGAGCAGGGTCAGTCACCCTCATCACCGACAGGTCGCGATTCTGGGGTACCGTTTCCAGATTCGAAGGGCCATGAGCGTCGCTCGAGTCGCCGGTCGTCTGGCCTTCCGCGCGAACCCCCCAATTGATCCACCATCTCACCTCGCCCGTGACAGGCGGGGTGCCAAGCCAACCAACGATTTCTGCACGAATGTATATAGTTATGGCATCCAACGCCGCCTTATTACTCCCTTATGACGGCCTCGAGTCTTGGACTTTTCTGGACATTCAATGACCCCATTATAAGACAATAGTGCAATAACATTTAGCCCATCACATTATTTCGCATTTCCTTCCATGGATCACACATTCTTATGTCTTTTCTCGCACATGCACAAGTGTATCACACCACTCTTCGTTATAACGTAACTAAGACCCTCAAACTGTCGCACCCACGGATGTTTTTCGGAATCTACCTCAGTCCAATGAAATGTATTGGTGAAAAAGACATTCTATTGGGACCAAACTTTACGCTGGTAATCTAATATAATAGGGAGGAGGTCAAAAAGGCCTATATCAGGCCAATAGATGTCGATGAAGTGAATCTGTGTGTTCTCGGTGCACTGCCAGGTGGTGAATGCGTGACCGGGGAGTGAAGCTAGTGAAGGCGGACTCACCTGCCAAAGAAAGTAGTCACTTAAACGCTTGACACCACTGGTCCTTATTAAAATATCCAAGGGAGGGCTGTTGACTTTTGTGGTTAACAGGCGGTCCTCAATGTCATTTTCTGTAATTGGTCTTGCAAGCATTTAAGTGACAATTGGTCGAACGTAACCTTACACGCGTACGACTTACTCGATTCTTCCTTTGACTAACGCATCATGAACAGTTTCCTCTACAGCCGTTGTGATTTCGTCCCGCGAAGAGTACGGCATGCACATATTGAGCACCGCTCTGCCAAAAAAAGATGCAATGTGGTCGATGGAGCGAACGTCCACGGGTACAACAAGCCCCTTACCTGTTGTTGTTTTTGGTCAACTCTTCTGCCTTGGTCAATGCTGCTTGAAGTGCAGGCGGGAAAAGCTGAGTTTTCCCTATAGCATTAAGTCGTACTCCGTGCTCGGCAAGTATCCCTCTGCGGGCGAGAGATTCTCAACGCCGCCGCTCCGCGGAGAGCGGATATTGACGACACACGCACCCATGTGAGCAGAGTTCCAAGAGAGCTTTTTCGGCCAAGTTCATAAGCGCATCCACCTCCTCTTGAGGCCGTTTGAAGTTGTCCATAGCAAAGGCATATACAGAAACGACCTTGATGTCAAGGGAGGAGCATATTCCCAGTATCTGTCACGAGGTTGATGTGAACCCCCAAAAAAAGAAAAATTTTTTTTGATGGAGTTCGTACAGTACTACACGTGTAAAATCAGTTTTTGAGCGCGTACCCTTCGTAGTGCGACGAAACCGTCGACGTGACCTTGAATCAATTTTACACCCTTGTTGCGGGCATATCGCCTATTGCCGTCCATGATAAAGGCGACGTGGCGTGGGATGGGACCTGTTTTGAGTACGCCTAGAAGGACACGTTTGATGCGATCGATGGCATTGTCGCAAAGCCAGTGTGCGTATTGCAGAAGAGACATTATTGGGGAACAAAAACTGATCGGGTCCGTGCTGATGGAAGACTCTTTTTTTTCTTTCTGCGGCCGCCCGCGTTGCGTCGCGTCTTTTGTACACGGCTGACGTGGCGTCGTAGAGACCGTTGACCTCTTGAATCCAGTGGCGCTGTTGGCATCATAAATTCACTCGCATCGCACATATATTATTGCAACAAATGAAAGGTTTCATCCCAAATGCGCCGATCAAAACCCCCAACTAAACCGAATAGAGCAAGTTTCGCCTCACTGGACATCAGCACAACGGTACGGCAAGAAGTTGTTTCGAACCATGTCATCATCATCATCCTCTCGCTCGCATGATTAGGGTATGGAACATTAGAACATGACTGCATGACTTCCGCACCCACGTAGCGAGCAACAAAATTTTTATACTTTATGTGTTTAGGTTATCTCGTTATCCCGAAGACGAAGGAGCGAGCCGATGTCGGCATCCGTGGTGTTTCGAACAGTTTATTTTTACGATTGACACTTCGATGGATACACAATATTCATCAAAGCTAGACTAGTCTTCTTGGGGACGGCCTATAGCATCACGGGGAGGTCTACACTGGGTCGTACAATGTCAATGAGGTGCGGTTAGAAAGCGCCAGAATGACGTCGCCTGACAAGGAAAGTGTCAGCAGTAGCGTGTGGCCAGAAGCTATTACAGTAAGTTAGGCACGCCAGGCCCATTGTCACGAGGCAGTCCTCAGTTCAGCACTGCGTAATTCCCAGTGAGCTTTAGGATTTAGCACTTCTCACGCGCTCATAATGGAATTGCTTTTGCTCTGGACTAGGCTGCTTGCCTTTGTGGGACTTCTGCCACCAAAGTTGAAGCCTTGAAGCTTGAAGTGCCACTCAAGGACTTGAGTATATGAGGCTGCTTACCCGTGTCCGCCGAGCTCTGCAGGTCCCCTGTACCAAAGCGCGTGAACGCACGAGTCCTTGAGTCTTGGAAGCACATAAACGAACTACAGTAATACGTATTTGATCGTAAGTGGGTGAACCTCGTGGTGCACGTAGCCCTTTTTGTTGTAGAGCCATACCGCCTGTCGCTGTCCACGGAAGATGCCAGCACACTGCGGCATTGAGCCGGCTTTAGACAGCGTATGTGTGCACACAAGACGTCGACGTGATGGACAGCCCTGCAGCCGAATCGAAGAGATAACTGAAATGACACGTGCAGCGTGGTGCAACTGAATTGCCTTGCCGGAGCTTACCAAATTTGAGAGAGGGGTGAGGGGTACCTGTTTTTGGCAATCGCTTCCGCGGAAGCTATTCCGCTCGCCCGCCAACCCGCAGCCATGGGCAAGAAACGCAAGTCTGTACCCGATGAAGGTCTGGTCAATATTCATAACTTTCATTTCCGAAGCAAGGTGCTAGACCCGGACCCTGTATGCACAGATGCCCCTGGGCCTTCATCGCAACAACAACCGTCGGAGTCACACCCTCAAACTGTTTCGCCAAAGTCAAAGAAACGGCGCAAGGACTCTCTAAGTTCAGATGCCACCCCAGAAAAACGTGCTGCCATGTTCAAAAAGTCTTGTCCAAAGAATATTCAAGATCGTGTCGCTCGGGTCATGTCACAAAGGTGAGAGGAGGTGCCATGATGGCAACCTACTGTATTCACGTTCGACCATATGGCTCTCGGACAAGATTCTTTATGATTGACAGGAGACGTGAAGGCGAGGAGCTATCCGAGGAATTCAAGGTTCTTGGGTCGACAGGGAACGTACGTTGGGATCAAAGAACTCAATTTGTGAACTTCTCACTTTGTTGTTGTTGGCAGGTGTATACCGTAATGATTGGGCGGCTCCCCTCCTGCGACTGTGCGTACATCATATATTCGCTATATTTCTGCCTGGCGACACCCATTAATTCACCCCCAAGGCCCAGACGCGACTCGTGGTAACCATTGCAAACACATAGTACGTCGTCCTTCACCTTGACGGGCAGATTTCTGACTTGCGTTCCGTTTGCAGTTGTTCATATTTCTAAAGGGTAACAGTCCTCTGAAGCGTTTTCAGTCATAAACGTGCTCATGCGCGACTCACGGAACGTCGGATAGTCCTTCAGGTTTCTCAGTCTTCTGGTCTGTGGTATCAAAAGTGAGGCACACAGAGTACGCGAGCGCCCTATCCTGACGACTTGATTTTCAGGGCCCTTCTCGCTAGCGAGCTTCAGAGTATATTTGCGAACGCCCCCCAGGCGCCAAATGCTCTCGCCCATAACAGCGTGCGCGAAGCTTATGCACGCGCGATGGGTAAAGCGCCCGAGTTGACGCCCTCGGATTCAAGGAGGCGCATTCCAGGACCCGAGGATAGCTGTCCAATCTGTTATGAGGGCATGCATGGCGTTTCTCAGGAAAAGTTGGTGTTCTGCGAGGAATGCGGAAACGCGTTACATACGGAATGTTTCGGGCAATGTTCGTTTGTCCACGGGTGCCTTTCCTTTCTTTCAATACTGAGCTCTGACCTCGCTTGCAGGGCGCCGAAGTGCTGCTCAGTTGACCTGTGTCTGGTGCCGGGCGAAATGGCCGAGCGGTGCCAAGAGTGGGGCTGGTACAAGTCCGACTTCTGAGGCATATGTTAACCTTGGGAGCGTTGCTGGGCTCTCCGGTCAGCGAGACACAAGCAGCTGTGCGCTAATGATGTTTCATTTTGTTGCTCGCCCATTGATGACGCCACTTCTGTTAGACCATCAGAGTTGGCGATACGGAGGAAGCAGGAACAGGACAAGTCGTGCCTAAGGGGCAAACTACTGCGGTCACCGTTGTCTAGATTTCTTATCGGCGATAACCCATTTTTCCAACTTTGAATGCAATTTTGCGCAGCCATCAATGGGTCAACGTTATTTCAAATTCCGTAAACGGATAACTCTATCTGTCTTCCCGATTTGGCCTGAGGCGCCATGGAACAGAAATGTTGGGGTGTTGGGGTGCTGCATTTCCTATCCGTTGGGGATACTCTACAGCTCTTTCTTATCCTTTGACCTACTATACTACTCCCTCGAAAACCCAACTATATTTCATTTATTGTCCTATATGTATCCAAGCAGTCGTCACACCGGATCCCAGGCCATCCAACGGTCCCGGTCTACTCCGAATGTTGGCGTACGACCCACTGAGCAGCGAATTCAGCGACCACGCCGTACCAAGACTAGCATCGACTTCTTCGCTGCACCGCCTCGAAGTGCCATAGACCGAGAAAAACGCGTAGACCCTTTCAATCTTGCAGGGTTCTTTCCCTCGGGTCTGCGGCAGTCTGATCAGGAACCGTCCGGCTGGTGGAGGGATGGGGGCGAGGAGGAGGACTCAGAAGAACTTGGCAGCGAATTAATGATGTTGCAAGGTGACAGCAGCTCATTAAGCAGTTCATTAGAATCGCAACGCGTCCTCTTCAATAAGGAGGATCAGCCAACAGACGCTGTCATCAAGCGCGAAGATAAGCTCGGGGTCCTGACCATCTGTGCGCATTCCCATTTCATGCCATCAAATAGTGTAATCATGGCTTCTGGGTGCAGTGACCGGGGGACAGGCGGTTGCGGATGGGATAGAGGAGTGCCTACACTCGCCCTATATCAATGATGAGGCCTGCTGCGACGAGGCAGTACGTCTGGCATATGAGAGGCGACGGCGTCAACAATTGGAGGGCGGTAATGAACAGCTTCTGGAGAAGACGAGCAGTTTATTCTACGAGGGGGAGGAAGAAGAAGCCGCGGGATGGTTTGGTCTGATGATGATGAGGATATGAGAAGGTCCAGGGCGTGTATGTCGTAATCAGGGGACCCCGAAAGACAGGACGGGGTCCCGCGGGAGGAGTTTATAAACGTGGACGTAGGCTCTCACGCCGCACACGTGGGACCTCACTTTCTTCCCACTCTCCAACCATTCTTCCCACACACTTAGACCCCGCGGGAAATCATGAGGACAGTCCATCCTCACCCCCTTGACACTATTCATCCTTCTCAGATGTCCACCTCGCCAACTACAGAGGTCCAAGCTCAACATCACTCCCAACAACAGCTGCATGATCTATCCCGTGAACCCTCTCCCACCTCTAATATCGCCCAACTTGTCGTAAAGGTCATTTCAGGCCCGAAGACCGCGTCGTCTTCCCCACAGAACGCGTCCCAGGCTCTGAATCCCCCTCATTCAACGCCCGGCACCCCTCAGCCTACCACGAACGCCTCTATTTCTCCTATAAATTCTTCTCAGCCTCCCGCATTGCCCTCTGTGGATCCGAACATCTCCTTCCAGTCCGTCCTGACCGCATCCAAGGACGGCCCATCCAGTAACGGCCAGCACGCGCCTTGGACGGTTCCAACCACCATGCCGCCTCAGCAGCTACCCTCTCCTTTGGCTCCTCGACCTGTAAGTTACAGCTAACTTGGCTCTCCCTTGGTTGGGACGTATATTGACATAATCACGTGATTTAACTATAAGCAAGCGAACGGAAAACGGAAGCTCGACGACGGGGACGCCGACGACCAGCATCGCAAAATTCGTCGCGTAGTGCGCGAACACATATCCCAAGAACCCGGACGCGCCACTCCTATGACTACCGTCGTGTGTATGCACGCCGCCGTAGCCCAAAAGTCCTATGGCAGTGAAAAACGTTTCCTATGTCCACCGCCTGTCGTCCACATCGAGGGTCCCGTCTGGCATATGCGCCAACAGCAGATGTCCATGAGCGTCGTTTCCGAGACAGGTGAACGCAGCTACGAGCAAAAGGCCCAATTGGACAATAACATGTCCGCGAGCTTTAAATTCCTACACGTCAATGGCACAGCCAAAGCAAAAAGTTTTTTACTTTCTCTAGATATCGCGGAACCTCCACCTCATGTACCGACTTCTGATGGCTCTGACCCCCCAACTGGCCGCGTCTGGGCGTCATTCGACTCGGCTCCTGTCACCATCATATCAAAGCCATCTAAAAAGACTGCAAAGACGCGCAACATCTCCTCGTGTATTCTCGCTGGAGGTCCCGTGTCTCTTTTCAACCGCATCAACTCCCAGACTGTACGGACAAAGTATATGACCATTGACCATACCCAGCTTTGCGCAAGCAACGTTTCTTGGTCTGCGTTCAATGTTAACGTCGTACGTCGGTCGCAAGAAACACAATCTCTCGGTGAGTGATAGTTCTGTCTTATTTAGTTTCTGGGACGCAATAATGGGTAGCTGTGTCCTCTACCTTATCTACGCCAATTCTTCGTCTGTGATCTCTCAACTAATCGTCCTACGTCTTTAGTCCCTCAGCCAGTGACATACGGGTCTGAAATCATCCTTATGGACACACACTCTGGAATTTCGACCGCACCCCTCGTTATTCGCAAAGTCGACAAAGGCAAGATCGTGACGGATGATGGTGGTCCTGTAAGCCAGATGCAGAAGATCGCACTGCAAAGGATCAATCAGGATGGAACACGACACTACTTGTCTGCAGCTGGTCCTATGCCGGGCTCAGCGGGGACGATGTCACCTGCCCCTGGTCAAGCGGGATCGCACCCTCTCATCTTCCAGTCGCCGCGGGTCCGAGAAGATGTAAAAGATGGTGTTCGTACCGTCACAGATGAAGTAGACGATTATCTATGCTGGACCATTGTCGGTATCTGTGAGTGTTTGCGTTCCGTTTACTTGATTGCGTCTCATGTAGATCAGCCAAATTTCAATACACCTTTTTCGACGCACTCGGGCCAAGTAACTCCATCCCTGAGTTACCAGTCACACCATTCCCCACTCTCTTTACTGCCCCAGTCTATCGTCCTGCTAACAATGCCCTCGAACTGACCGTTTCAAATTTCTTCTATGAAAACCCAAAAACACGGGCACAAACGCCCCTTGATGTGTACCTCGGCGGTATTGGCCCTCTTCGCACGCGCATTTATCAGACCCCACTCCCAGGCCCTCTTACAAACGTTTCACCATTTGTTCAACCACTAACGCCTCCTGTTGATGCGGGTGCATCAGGGTCAGTTGATCCCCAGCCTTCTAACGGAGCTCCGGCTCCAGTTCCCCCGATTACACCACGATACATATCTGCTGGTCCTTTACACACCATCGTTGTTGTGGAAATGCCTCCTTTACCGGATGTGATCCATGCACTGAAAGAGGACACGCTTCCGGCTACCGATGCGGGGGAAGACAGGGCCGAGAGGGGGGACGGCATTCAGGAGCCGCGCGAGGGCGACCGGGACTCCGGGATCTCTCGGGCAGTTGTACCACAGCAAGTTGCGGGGCGGAGTCTCCCTCTGCTCTTCATTCGGGCATTTGATGGCGTAGGTTATCACTCTGGGCGTACAATCGCATGCGAGAACGTGTTCGAGAACATGAGCCTCAACGTGATTGGCGGAGGTCCAGGTGGCTCTCCTAGTAGCATTGATCAAAGCTGGCTGGCTGCTGCGCAGGCCGCTGCTGCCGTGGACGGTGGGCTACATGGATGGACATTGCGTGTTATGTAGGGTGTTTGGGCTCGGGATGACAATCTGGTTTTTTGTGTTGTCCGTCGATTGCTGTGTCGTATAGTACGTTTGCTCTCGATTTTCGTTTCGTTCTGCCCTTTGTATTATTACTGGTGGCTGTAGCTCTTATTGAAGAACGGATCGAGGTCAAATTCACTTCTTTGGATGTATGATAACTGAATGTCGTAAACCTGTCCGCATGTACCCGAGCCTATTCGCTTCTTATCACTTATCAGCTAGGAACCCCTCCTCTCTTTCCGCTTTCTTCCTCCCGTCTACCTCCGCACCCCCAGGATCGTTATGACGTCCTTCTTCCCCACAGATGCCATTCGTTCTCGTCTCGAGTGGAATGCCACTCTTAATCCTGCCGCCGCCCCTCAGACCACTGAGGCGACCAAATTTCTTCGTAAGGTGATTAAAACCGACACTACCGATGTAATGTTCTCCTCTGATATCCTCTCCAGACGTCCATCATTGCAACTATTGGTGAGCCTCAAAGGCTGTTATCCGTTCGATATGAGACCAAGTCGTATGCACAGGTCCGAAAGTGAACACAGTCGAGAAGCTCGGGGAGCTACGACGTGCTGGCGTCAACATTGGTGGGTCAGATAAAATAAATCTGCCATGAATCCACTCAAGACAGAACAGTGCGCATGAACTTTTCGCACGGCGACTATGATTATCACCAGAGCGTTATCGACAACACCCGTAAGATGGTCGAAGGTATGCATAATTAGTCTCGTATTGGCCAAAGTGTTAATGTGGGTTTGCCAGCCGACCCTAATGGGCGTCCGGTTGCAATAGCACTCGACACTGTCGGTTATTTTCGCCCGACATCTCTTGCACGTTCCTCATTCAATCTGTAGAAAGGACCCGAGATCCGCACTGGTGTCATGCGAAACAGTCAAGACGTAAGCTTTACGGCTCTTACTCCGCTCCATGAAATTTTACAAGGCTATTTAGATTCCTATCCCAGCTGGTCATGAGTTTATTGTCACGACTGATCTCAAGTACAAGGATATATGTGATGACAAGTACATGTATGTTGACTACGTGAGTTGGAGCCATTACTGTTCTTTAGATTAAGAACGACCCCACTCCAAAGGCCAATCTTTCAAAAGTCACTGCCCCCGGAAAGCTTATCTATGTGGACGATGGTGTGTTTCCGCTGGTAAATGTTTCGCATATCTAATCTTGTGATGATCCAGGTATACTTTCCCTCCTCGTTCTCTCGATTGACAACACGAACGTGCACGTCCGTGCGATTAACAATGGCACACTCTCTTCGCGCAAAGGAGTCAATCTCCCGAAGACGCCAGTCGATCTACCTGCTCTCTCTGAGAAGGACAAACGTGACCTTCAGTTCGGCGTTAAAAATGGTGTCGACATGATCTTCGCATCATTTATTCGTCGCGCTCAAGACGTCCGAGATATTCGCGAGGTCCTCGGCCCCGATGGCGCCAACATCAAAATTATTGTCAAAATTGAAAATGAACAGGGCGTGGCAAACTTTGACGAGATCTTGAAAGAAACGGATGGTGTGATGGTTGCCCGTGGCGACCTCGGCATTGAAATCCCGGCCAGCCAGGTATTCCTGGCTCAGAAGATGATGATTGCCAAGTGCAACATGGCCGGTAAGCCGGTCATCGTAGCCACTCAGATGTTGGAGGTGCGTAGTTTCTTTGCAAGGTTCATCCCATATTGACCTACTTTCCTATAGTCTATGACAGTAAGCAAACCGAACATGTTTCCAAGTCGGTCCGCATTCATGTGAATTGTGGACAGTACAATCCCCGACCTACGAGGGCCGGAGGTCAGCGATGTTGCTAACGCTGTACTCGACGGCGCCGACTGCGTAATGCTGTCTGGCGAGACCGCAAAGGGGTCATACCCAATCCAGTCCGGTATGCATTCCCAATCTTTAGAGTTTGGTCGTACGAAATCGTCTTAAAATTAACTAGTACTCATGATGGCGGAGACTTGCTTGCTCGCTGAAGCTGCTATATGCCATCCGCCTCTGTATGACGAACTGCGCAACGTCACGCCTAGGCCAACTGAGACCGTTGAGACGGTAGCATTCGCCGCAGTTGCCGCTGCGGCCGAGCAGGGAGCCAGCGCCATCCTCGTGCTGTCCACAAGTGGTAACACGGCTCGACTTCTCTCCAAGTATCGCCCAAGTGTACCGATTATTACGGGTAAACATAACTTATTCCTTTCCTTGTGACCCCATAATTGACCGGTTTATCTCAGTTACTCGAAACCAGCAGACCTCCCGTCAGATACACCTCCACAGGGGAGTGTATCCTCTCTGGTATACAGAACCCCGTGGCGTGACGAGCCAACAGTGGCAAACGGACGTATGTGAAATAGTTGTGATATTCATGCATTTGGCTAATAGATTACTGTTCTAGGTGGATAATCGTATTCGATTTGGACTGCGCAATGCTGTTTCGTTGGGCTTGATCAAGCCGGGCTCCACAATTATCGCTGTGCAGGGCTGGAAAGGCGGCCTTGGACACACGAACACGTTGCGGATCTTGTCCGTCCCGACTGATCCTGCTGATCTTGAAGCGCTAGCGTTGAGTGGTGCCACGTAGAGCGGGGAAGGAAGAAAGTGATTGTGGATTACGGTAGCGGTAGTTGTGTAAAAAGAAAATTGGAATAGAGCACAGCACAGTTTGACTCAAGTTCTTTTCCCACGCTCACGGGGGCTCGCGTTGTCAGGACTGTCGGACGCGTTAAAACCTTCAAAGTCTTCGCCGCATCGCTCGTGCATGTTCTCCTCAAACTCACGTCAAAACGGGTTTCGCGACCTAACGAGATCACCCAATGGTCTCCCCGTATTTACTTCTGCAATGCACGAGAAGAAGCTCAGACACGCAAAAAGATCCCCCTGGACCTTCTCCCTTTACTTTCCCATCCCTGGCCTCCCAAATCGACACTTCCGCATCATCCTACCCAATCTATCCCTTTTTCACCGAGTTTCCCTATCTCATTCCTCTCGTCGACGGAGCACACTCGTCCTCCTTTTTGCCTGCGTGTCGATAACCTTCATTATCTTCGCCATTGCCCAACGCTTCAGAACCGAAGAAAAGCAGTGGTCGGCTCCCTTATTCCAAGGAGAGCCTCCAACCCTCGTCTTCGGTAGAGAAGACTTGCAAAATATATGGAAGTGGGAGGTTCAAAGTGGCCACTACCCCAGTAGACGCGATAGTAGGTGTTGGCCTCGTGACCTGCACCTTAGTGCTTACAGCTGTTGTTCTAGTACCGAAACCAGTAGGCCTGACGGTTCCTCCCCCTAATCCTGCTCTGCCTCCGCGAAAGGTTGCCAAGATACCCTCACGTTTCAGACCGCCTGGCGCAGCTGTTAGTGAGACGTTGGGCCATGGTCCCAAACGAGTCTATCTAGATGTTCAAGCTCGCCCGCCCAACGTCGCATACCCCCCACGACCCGTCCCCGGAAGTGTTGCCGATCTGGATATTATTATGGACCTCTGCGAGTTTCCCTCTAAGGTACGTCACGACCCCTTACTCTACGGCTTTTCGCACCTTGCTAAGACGCATTTTACTTGTAGTATGTCCGTGACTGCTTGGAGGTCCTCAGAATAGGTGGTGGCCTCGATAATGGTGCGCGATTGCGGCGGGGTAGCGTCGATGACTGGAGGTATATCTATTTGGAGGATGGTCAAGTCAACAAGGCGGTAGATCCCTCTCCGAGTCAGGCTGCTTTCGACCCAATCCGGCCCTTGGCATCCCTCGATCCTAACGCTGGTCTTCTAAAAAAGCCACGGACAGAATGGGAACCCCCTCTTCGACTTCCTCCTCCGCTTGAACACCGCCCTTATCACACGTTGCCGTCCACCTGCGATCCGGAAAACCCTCGCCTTTTTCATATGTTCTGGACTGGGCCATTCACCGACAAGCCATATCTTGCTCTCCTCTCCTACCTATTCACACAAAACATAAGATTGCATGCCCACGAGGACGATGCGGATGCGGTCGCGTGTCGGCCGCAATTCTGGTTATGGATAAACCCGGGTCCCGCAGCCGCCGTACCGAATCCCAATGCCTTGCATGATATGTTCGAACAGCTCAAGTCCAATCCTTGGGCTTCCCCCTTCCTTCATCCGCGGTTCAAGGACGTGATCAAGTTTAAGATGTGGAACACAACAGAACAACTCGACGGTGTCTCGGAGATCAAAGATGAATGGCGAGTATTGAAGGACGCGTTATTCAACTCCGGTGGACACATCATCTCCGTTCCCCATGAAGATGAAGCTAGTTCCGGTTCTGCCACGGCATCGGTTAGCTCGGCGGGTCCAGCTGCAAAGAGTAATGAAGATGAGATGGTCAACCGTCTCGGTTCGAAATCCGCAGATTCTTACGACCGGTTGTCCGTTATCCTCTCTGATATGGCTCGTTTCGTGCTATGTCATCGATTCGGTGGTGTCTATCTCGATGCGGATACCATCTTTTTACGTGACTGGGAGGAACTGTGGGGCTGGAAGGGTGCCTTCGCCTACAGATGGTCCCGTCTTGAAAAGTATAATACCGCTGTTTTGCGCATGAACAAGGGTTCAGCACTCGGTTCATTCCTCTTCAGGACAGCGCTGAAGAATGGCCTGGACTTCCATCCGATGACGGTCTCAAAGTACACCAAGGACGCTTATATCGAAGGCCTTCTTCTTCGGTTACCAGACGCACTCTTTGACTCTGCCTGGCTGAACACGGAGTACTACCAGCGTGACCGTCCTCCCCAACCCTACTTTACAGAGTGAGTGGCTCACGTTTCACGTTCTCTGAGTTTAATGCCTTATGAAATAATACAGGTTCGGAGATTTCTTCGATACCCCCGTTCAAAACAGTGCTGCCCCACAGGCACTTGGGTTTGAGGGATTCTACCGGGGCGCATACTCATATCACTTCCACAACTTCTGGTGAGTTACTTGCCACTAGAGCCTTTCGTCCCCGTTGACTGTTTGTAGGTGGAAACCATTTGACCCTTCACGGAATTTCCCAGACCTTGGGCCGCGATTCATTGAAGGCGAACGCATTGCACGTAACAATTCGACTGCATCTAACGACACGCTCACTGTACAGGAACCACTGGAGAAAGTGACGGAAGACAAGCGTGACCTAGACTGGGCAACCGTACTCAAACGTACCTTTGAGGCGTACATTCGTGGGGAGGTCCCGAACATGTATGGCGAATGGCTCCAGTGGTGAGAAGCCTACTCAGTTTAACTGGCGATCTCGCGAGGCTTGCGTTATTATAATTGGATGTTGCGGACCCGCATTCAACCAGTCCTTCCTGTATACCCGTTCCACACCCGTTCCACCATAGTGTATAGTACACGTGCTCGCATCTGACCGATTTTCCAAGTACTACAGCCTTCACTCCACATAATCTCGCGTTTATTTTTCATCTATAGTTCGCTTCGTACCCCCTAGATGTACAGGCGCTGCGAAGAGTAGGGCATCTACAACAACGGACCCACGCTGGGATTCACACCAATCTAGTTCATTATAGCATCTTATGCATCAAATTCAAGGGTTGTGGAAAACTTGAACGAAACAGTTGTCCGATCATCTAATCTGGCATCTATTGACTGACTGGATGCGCATATAGTACAATAAGTTATTCGTGAATCTTCGCCTGCACCGTGTCGACAGTAGATTTGAGCGTCGCAATGACTTCCTCCGGCTTGTCCGAACCGAAGATAGCGGTACCAGCTACTATGACATTGCTTCCTAAACCAACAGGCTTTAATTTAACCTTGTTTCAAAGCACAAATAGGACATACCCGCTTGGGCACAGACATCAATTGTCTTGGGATTTACACCTCCATCCACTTCAATATCTTTATCAGGGAATCGTGCGCGGAGTTCTGCAACCTTGGGAACGCAGCGCTCCATAAACTTCTGGCCGCCGCGGCCTGGGGGGGGTGTTCGCTCTCAATCTTAGAAAGGAAGGTGAGAAAAAAAGAGGCTGCACCAGGATATACGGTCATGACGAGAAGCAGATCGGCCAGCTCCCCGACTTCATCCGATATCGAAGTGGAGGGCGTGTCGGGGGAAATTGCTACCCCGCCTTCATGCGTCTCTCATGGATACCGTGTATGAGGGAGACAGGATCCGCTGCGTCGCGTCGGTGAGCATATGCATACGGGATGTGGGATGTGGGATAATCAGGGAGGGGACTGAAGACTAACATGCGGCCTCGATATGAAAGCAGTAGAGAGATCCTCCTGCGTCTGCAATGTCATTCACCCACTCATGATGACGGACAAGAGTCAGCTTAAGAGAACTCAGGAGAAAGATGATGTACGTCGCACCTTCTCTGGTTGAGACACCATCATATGGCAGTCCATGAAAATCCCTGGTACACCCTTCGAAACACTCGCAATGACGGGGCACCTGAAGAGCCAGGATCGAGGTCAAGGCAGGTGGAAAGATTCGGTACTGAGCAGTGTGGTCACCCATTGATATGTTTGGGACGAAGTGTCTAGAGAATGCGGTTGATCAGACAAACGAGAGGCAGGTTCCGTCGCACTCTCACCCATCCATGACATCTTCTCGAATGAAGACATTCAGCGAATGGGATATCTACTAGAATGTATCGCCCGCCCCTACGCACCCATGTGAAGCCATTGTGCGCCACCTTTTATCATCCGTTTACATTCAGCGGTGAGCTGACCAAAGTCAGAGGCAAGTACAGAAGGTGAAATAATCGCAGGTGGCATCGTGGCATAAGGATAAGGAGACACAAGCTACGTCACGCCGAGCGGGACAGGACGGAACAAGAATACTTTATTATCAGCCACGTGATTGATATATAGAACTAACAGCTTCGAATTCTAATCACTCATATCCTTGTTAACCTGCAATGGGTTAACATCAGCAAACTTGATCTCTCATGCCATATTAAGTACATACATGAGGGTTGAAGAAGAGACTGTTGGGTCCCCAAGGGAATCCCTTGACGCGCTTATTCATATATTCGTACGCTGGTACCTCGGGTAAATGACCGTCATTTTCTTGCTTGATGTGCTCTTGATGTTCAGCGTGCTCGGCCTCGACATTACGTACCCAGGCAATGACGGCGAAAGCTAAATCAGAGATGCAATGCGCGTCAACAATTATTTGCACAGGACCCATAACCACTTACTGGTAGGGACGCAAACGAAAAAGCTACCCAAGAGGTTCAGCAGACGAAGGGCAGCATTCGGACAACACGAACCTGATCCTGCGCCAGAGGGCAGTCGTGCCTATGAGGGAGCTCATGTTAATTCGGACTTTTGGGCAGTAGTGACACGAAGGTACCTGAAGCATGATGCTTGATTGCTTCGCGCTTAGCAACCCATTCGGAGGAAGGTGCGTCAACGACGAGAGAGTAAGGACGAGTTCTTGGAATGGTGCGCAGGGCCGTGCGCTTGCTACAAGCAAGGAGAGACATGTTTTGCGACGAGAGCGGGAGAGAGCGGAGTGAGATGTGAGACTTGAGGCGGCGCTTGAATGAATCGACAGTGCTTATGTCATCTTGAATCATGTGACTTGCGAGGTGACGCGTCGAGGGACGACGAATAACCAGTGGGTCAAGCGACACGAGACGCGCGTATTCATTTCACTATCCTTTCTCTATGGTTCCTCGCCCACAGTCGTCGGCTGCCGGTGTACTTGCGTTGCTAGTAGAGCAAGAACCTCTAGTGAAGCAACATGCTCTCAAGGCGCTGATCTCTCTCGTTCCCCAGTTTTGGGCTGAGATCTCGGAGCACATCGCGCTTATGTATGTGCTATAGATCTCGTCCCCATATTCGAGTTTGTATCTCATAGAGACGCAGAGAATCTCTTTATGAGAGCCCAGATCTACCTATTGAGGCGCGCAACTCGGCCGCTCTTCTTGCTAGCAAAGTATATTACTACCTCGAAGAATACGACGAGGCTCTGACCTTTGCACTTGGTGCGGGAAATGCCTTCCAACAAGACAGCGGCATTCCCGGGGATGACGAATATATTGAGACCCTGATCTGTGAGTTATATTCAGAAGTACACGGGCTTCCACTAAACCCTGCCATTTCAGCCAAGGCTATTGACAGATATATTGAATCACGGACTGAAGACCAGTCAGGTACTCAGGTAAAGGTTGACCCCCGTTTGCAAGATATCATAGAGGGCATCTTTTCCCAATGCATCCAAAACGGAGAATATAAACAGGCCAGTCTCAGTCTCAGTGGTATATGTGTCGCTCTCAGCTGAACAAGCGCGTTGTAGGCCATCGGTATTGCACTAGAATCTCGTCGTCTGGATATAATTTCGCAGCTACACGAGAAGACTAGTGACAGCAATCTGCTCGCTTATTCCATGGAAGCCGTACTCGACAACCACTTCCCACTGTCGTATCGTGAACAAGTTCTCAATTTCCTTTACCCGTTATTCCCGTCACCCACAATAGACTCCAAGTCTCCATATATCCACTCCTTGACACGCCTTTTGGTTACTCTGAGTAATCCTGCCCTCACTGTCTCTCTCCTGGTATCCCTAGTTCCACAAGAGAAACTTATTGCGTACCAGCTAGCCTTCGATTTGGTGGAAGGTGGCGCGCAAGATTTTTTAGAGAGTATACGGAATGACCTGCCCGTGGGAGATGAGGTATGTTTGTCAATTGTGTGGATGGTCCATGCGTAACGTTAACATGACGGAACTAGGACTTGAGCCCTATTTTTGAAACCCTACGCAAAATTCTGGGTGGACGCGAATCTGTAAAGCTCTATCTTGAGTTTCTTAAGAAAAACAATAGAGCCGACCTATTAATCTTGAAGCATACAAAGGTGGCGCAGTGTTCACTTTGTTCCATCTTAAATCACTTCTGAGCGCTTCGTTCAGGACTCGCTCGAACCACGTTCATCTGTGTACCACAACGCAGTCACCTTCCAAAATGCCTTCATGCATGCCGGCACGACTTCGGACGCCTTCTTACGGGACAATCTCGACTGGCTTGGCTACGCTTCTAATTGGTCCAAGTTCACCGCAACGGCTGCGCTTGGCGTTATTCACAAGGGTAATTTTGAGCAGGGCATGGTCATCCTGGGACCATATCTTCCCGGCGAAAATGGTGGCGAAAGCAACCTGGCAGGTGCGGCCTATTCAGAGGGTGGGGCATTGTATGGCCTCGGCCTTATCAACGCGGGCGTGGGCGCCATTAGTTCGGGGGTGGGAGGTCGGACTGTAGAAGACTACCTTCGCAACATTCTCAAGGCTGCTCAAGGCGAGGTCGTCCAACATGGCGCTGCCCTAGGTCTGGGTATCGCAGGGATGGGTGGTCGTAATGTGGAAGCATACGACGATTTGAAGCAAACACTCTTTACTGATACTGCTGTCGGTGGCGAGGCTGCTGGATATGCAATGGGACTCATCATGCTGGGCACCGGTGATCCTACGATTAAAAACGAGATGCTCACATATACACGCGAAACTCAACACGAAAAGATCATTCGCGGTCTGGCCATTGGACTAGCATTTCTCTACTATGGCCGTCAAGATCAAGCAGACGGAATTGCAAAGGAGTTGTTGGCGGAGAAGGTCAGTCAGCTCTCTGTAATAATGCCACAGCTGACATCTCCCTTAGGATCCTATTCTTCGATATGGCGGCGTCTACACCCTCGCACTCGCCTACGCTGGGACACCCAATAATGATGCTGTTCGTCGACTGCTGCACACTGCCGTTTCGGATACCTCGGGCGATGTTCGCAGGGCTGCGGTCACTTGCCTTGCTTTCCTACTCTTCAAGAACCCCCGTCAGGTCCCTCGAATAGTACAGCTTCTCAGTGAGAGCTATAATCCCCATGTTCGATGCGGTGCGACACTTGCTCTTGGCATTGCCTGTGCCGGAACGGGACTTCAAGACGCCATCGAAATTCTCGAACCGATGACGAAGGACAGTGTGGACTTTGTTCGGCAAGGGGCATTCATTGCCCTTGGTATGGTCCTTGTACAGCAATCTGATGCCTCCTCCCCTTCACTGGCTTCTGTTCGAGCAACTTACGCCAAAATTGTGGGTGACAAACACGAGGACCCAATGGCTCGTTTCGGCGCCGCTCTTGGCCAGAGCTTTATTGATGCGGGCGGTCGTAACGTGACCATTAGCTTGCAAAGCAGAGCAGGCACCAGGAATACCAGCGCTATCGTTGGGATGGTGATGTTCTGCCAGTTCTGGTATTGGTATCCACTCGCCCATTGCGCGAGCCTAGCATTCCAGCCAACGGGGATAATCGGCTTGACCGAGGATCTCAAGGCACCCAAGTTCGATTTCATCTCGAATGCGAGGCCCAGCTTGTTCGCATACCCATCGTCGATGAAACCACCGAAGAAAGAAACCACGGCGAAGCTCACTACGGCAGTTCTTTCCACCACTGCAAAAGTAAAGGCACGGGAGAGGAGAAAGGCTGCCTCTGAGGACTTGGCAGAAGGTGTAAGAGACCGGTTCACCTCATAAAGTATTTTTGGCGTCTAATAGTCTCGGATGCAGGATAACAAGAAGGAAGGTGACATCGAGATGAAATCCGAAGAAGTACCAGCCCGCCAGGGAGACATCTCACCCATTAACGAATCCATGTCAAACCTCCCAGAGGGCCAGTCCTCGGAAAACAAGACTCCCAACAAGCGTAAAGAGCCAAGCTTTGAGAGCCTGCCCAACTTTTCGCGTGTCACTCCGGCACAATTCCAGTATGTTGTCTTCTCGCCGAACAGCCGCTATCAACCGGTGCGACCGGTGTCGGCACGCGAAACAGTAATCAAGGCCGGAAAAGGAGTGGCTGGTGCACAAAAGATATCGCAGCCTGAGAAATACGCCGGTGGTGGAGGGATCTTATTGTTGGTGGACGAGCGTCCTGGAGAGCCAGAAGAATTCATTGAATTGAGTACGGTTGCGCCTCCGGCACCCCAAGTAGCCCCAGGGAGCAACGCTGGTGCGACGGCGGCCGTGGCACAAACAGAGCCGCACATTGCACTTGACCCGAATGGAGGTGAGGCAGAGGTGCCAGGAGCGTTTGAGGTAAGTTGGCCATAACGTTAGTGATTTGAGATTGTCGGACTGATAAGCCGTACAAAAGTACCCATTTGATAGCGATGACGCATGAAAAGGTTATTTATTATGATAGTGTCATAAAAGAATTAATTTAGTTGTAAAAGAAAACGTGAGCGTGACAGGGATGTGACTGGATAGGATTCGAAAAGAGCGCGTTTTCCTGGGTTTTTCCTCGTCGCGTTTGATTGTTGGATTTTATTCTTTGTTTCATTGCCACCATCATGGCTGATCGTACAAACGCTAATCGCAGAGAGCGTGCGTCGCCCTCTCGGCTCTGCCCTCTTCTATCCATTTACACGCCCTACCACAGATTACAAGGCCAAAGCTCTTAAGCAAGACGAGCTTAGGAAACGTCGCGAGGAACAGCAAGTAGAGATCCGGCGGCAGAAGAGAGAGGAAAACATTGCTAAGAGACGCAATTTTGTTGCCACCACTGCCGTCGACTCCGATGAAGAGGCATCCTCTGGTGCTTGGGAAAACCCTGTCCGTGTTATTCCTTATCTCAACTCACACCCGCTCATGTACTCCGCAGCTGGACGAGGACATGATTAGTGGCGTCTTTTCTGATGATTCCGAACGCCAGCTTGATGCCACGACCAAATTCAGGAAACTACTCTCAAAAGAGAAGAATCCACCAATTGAGAAGGTCATTGAATGTCGTGTTGTCCCTCGCTTCGTCCAATTCTTGCGGGAAGGGCACTCTATGCTTCAAGTGCGTACCCCATCTTCTCTCCGCTCCTCGCCTGTAACATACTGAACTCTCTTTGGACAGTTTGAGGCTGCCTGGGCTTTGACAAATATCGCATCTGGCACTCAAGAACACACTCAGGTGGTGATCAAGGCTAATGCAGTGCCTGAATTTATCAAACTCCTTTCGTCCCCTGTATTGGATGTCAGCGAGCAGGCTGTGTGGGCGTTGGGTAATATCGCAGGTGATAGTCCTCAATGTCGGGACTATGTCCTCCAGCAGGGTGCACTGCGGCCGCTGTTGAGCCTCCTCAGCGAAAACCACAAGATTAGTATGCTTCGCAATGCTACGTGGACGTTGAGCAACTTTTGTCGTGGAAAGTCTCCTCAACCCGACTGGGAATTGGTTGGTTTGGCGTCGATCATTCGTGAAGCCAACCCAATCTGACCATCGGTTTATTAGATTGCTCCCGCTCTCAATGTCCTGACCAAACTCATTTACTCGATGGACGATGAGATTCTTATCGACGCCTGTTGGGCCATATCCTATCTATCCGACGGCTCCAACGATAAAATCCAGGCAGTCATTGAATCTGGCGTGTGCCGTCGCCTTGTCGATCTTCTCATGCACCCTTCTACATCCGTGCAGACCCCAGCACTGCGTTCAGTTGGGAATATCGTGACGGGCGATGATCTGCAAACTCAGGTTGTAATTGCATCCGGCGCGCTACCAGCGCTGTTGTCTCTGCTATCCTCGCCGAAGGATGGCATTAGGAAGGAGGCCTGCTGGACGATTTCAAACGTCACGGCTGGGTCACCTCCTCAGATTCAAGCTGTCATTGATGCCAACATCATCCCTCCTCTTATCAATATTCTCTCCAACGCAGACTTCAAAACCCGAAAGGAAGCGTGCTGGGCAATTTCCAACGCTACATCTGGCGGCCTGCAGGAGCCGACTCAGATCCGTTACCTGGTCTCACAAGGCTGTATCAAACCTCTATGCGATCTCCTGTCAATGATGGACAACAAGATTATCCAGGTTGCCCTTGACGGTTTAGATAATATCTTGAAAGTGGGTGATAGTGATAAACAGGCCGCAGGTCCAGGAGCTATCAATAAGTACGCCCAATACGTGGAGGAAGCAGGTGGCATGGTCACTATTCACAACCTCCAACAACATGACAACATCGACATTTACAAGAAGGCGTTCAACATCATGGACAAGTACTTCCCCGATGAAGAAGAGATGGACGCTGGCGTGTCGGCGGCCAACGTCGATGCCAGTGGCGCATTCTCTGTAAGTGCCCAGATGTTATCGACGCTCCTTTGGCCAACGATCCCTTTCTTTCTCTAGTTCGACACTACGAACAACGCCACGCAGGGGTTCAACTTCGGCCAGTGAGAATATGCCCGCCCTTACTAGCCAGTTGCTCCCCTCTCCCGTTACGGTTTAAGAACCGTTGATGTTCAATACGACATTCTTGCCTGTCACTTGTTCACTAGTTCCTATGAATTACATTTTCAATAAGCCCCCTTTTTGAACTTCCGTGCTCTGCACCATCTTTTCATCCCGTTTTCACGATTAAACGACATTTCAAGTATTTTAGATATCTCATGTTGTGTTGGGTATACGACAGTAGCAGAAAGGAAACGCAAGCAATTGTAGTTTTGACGACATCTGATTCCGGCCCGAGCGACACCAACTTGATTCCCTACAGCAGCGTCTCGAATGGCTTCACAAATCTTGCCTCTAGGTAAAGACCGGTTTGATTCTCATTCTGCATCAGTCATCGACATAGACTGGGTGCACAGAACTCATAGATAGGTGCATCGGTTCGCGCATATGGGTAGTCATGAAAAACGACCGCGAGTTCACTGGGACACTACTTGGCTTTGATGACTTTGTCAGTAAGTCCCTTCCTCAATCACGTCTCAGCAATCGTCGGGATTCCATCTCCTCTTCACAGATATGGTTCTCGAGGACGTTACTGAGTAGTATGTCACTCATCCCCCCCCCCTTCGTCACTCGTCCCAACATTCAACCATCCCCTTTGCTCGCTCCCAGTGAGATAACACCAAAAGGTCGCAAGTCGACGAAGCTTGCGCAGACCCTTTTGAACGGGAACAACATATGCATGGTATTGCTTTTTTCCAACGTCGCCCTATGGACGGGTATACCGTATCATATCAACTGACAAGCCCAACCATCTTCTTCTGCCTTTTTAGTTGGTGCCTGGGAGCGATGGGCCAGAACAGGCATAGTCCGGTGGTAGTCTGCACATAACTCCAGGGGTGGGGGACCTACATTAGACGGTTGTTGGTTTGTTGGATCCCCATGGCCGGCCTAGTTGGCCTTGTAGTGTTGTGGCCCCCCTGCAGTGTGCCGCTTGTCAATGCTGCCTCCGTCAGGGCTCACAGATAATCCTGGCGCGGTTTTCTCATGTAACCTCATGTCTATCTGTCTGTCTGTTTATAAATCATGAAATTTTTTTAAATCAATGTCGATGTTGAGGCCCTGGAGGGGGTTTGGTCCGAGTTTTCGTTTGACTCCGCTTACGACCACATATATGCACAAGCGGTCACGTGACAAGGACGAGCCTTACCTTACGGTTTTGCTGGCTTTGGCTGGTGGCGAGGGCTCAATCATAATGCCTGTTCGTCTTCGCCTATCATTACACGGGAACAGAAACAACCGTATATTCCACCTCGTCGCCATAGACGCACGAAAACGCAGGGATGCAAAGCCCATAGAGCTCCTTGGGGTATATAACCCCCGTCTGCGCCTCGGTCATCAAGAGCAAGAGCACAAGACGATGCAATGGAGCGTCGAGCGAATCACATACTGGCTCCAAAAAGGCGGAGCTCTCCCAAGCAAGCCAGTCGTAAAACTACTTGAATGGGTTCGTCCACCTCAACTCCCCTCCATTATCCCTTCCTTCCTTCTTTCCTTGCTGCGTTCTGAAACAAGCCCCATTGGTATTAAAAAGGGAGGCATAATCCCAGCAGACTCAAAGTATCACCCAAAATCATCATCCCACAAGACAACAACACCTGCGACTCCTTCGAGCGAACCAGACAAGTTAGAAGGTTCTACTACTCCGTCTACGTCTACGCAGCCTTCGCCTTCGCCTGCATGAAGAAGGAGGCTAAAAAAATATTATGGGGAGGAGAGTAATCGGGGAGATGTATAAACTCGTAACGCGCTTCTACAGTTACATCCGACACGGGGACGACTAGTGGCCGAGATATACGCTACGCTATCCACCTCTCTTCTCTTCTTACACCCCCGTACAGTACTCACTTGGGCTCGAGCAAGGCGACGATATCAGGGCGCTGAGCGATCGTCGCCAAATCCGTAGCTGAATATCCATCCATGTCCTGTAATTATCAACGGAATTAGCACCACTTTTTTTTTATAATTTGAGGGAGTTCAGAGCTGCGGCTCACGCTCACTTTGAGTGTTCTATCAGCGCCATGCTTGAGTAAAAGCTCGATTGTTGGCGACGTTCCCTCGATCTGCAGCTAAATGCAGCGCTGTGTATCCCTACAAGTGCCAGTTTTTCACACACAGAGAGAAGCACCAATGAATTAGCTTTCACTTACATATTCATCACGGGCATCAATATCCAAGCCCTCTCCTGCTCCTGCCTGCAGAAAGGCAGACATGGCTGCAACGTCCTCTCTCATCGCATAGGCGTGTAGTCCGGTTGCACTTTCTTCTTCTTGGGGTGGGGACATGACACTGACGGAGACCCCCATGCCCGATCCACCACCGCCCCTCCCAGCAGCAGCAGCTCGTTCATCAGTCTCACTCGTCAGTGCGACCTCGGCGGGGGCACCCTCCTTCCACCCTAGATCCCTTGCAATGTTCAGATATCGTTGTTCTGCTTCAGAGGGACGGGCCTCATACGTTTCCGACGCCAACTTCCACGCGTCCCATTTTGCGCGGCCAGATATGTCAAAGAACGATGGGCGGGTTGTATTCGGCGATGGAGCAACGGTGAGCAGCTTGAAGAGACCATAAAGCTATACGACATAAAAACAACCCAAGTACAACAACAGTGTGTCAGGAAAGCTGAGTCGGACAACGAATGTGCAGAAGGACCTCCAGCTTTACAGAATTGGGCACTTGCACCGACGAAGATGCATTCGATAAATATGATACGGCTTCTGCAAACGCAGGCGAAGGAGAGTACGGGGCCGTCATCGTGCAATGGGCGGTTGAAAGGATGTCACATATTTCAAGGCGAATATACTCTATTATGTAACCAATAAGGGATATCATCATCATCCGCATTTAAGCGAGTCCAGCTGCTTGCACCGCCTGAGAAAATCCAACGGCTACGGATCAGAACGGGTCGGAGACATCGTAAGAGTTACCCACCTTGAGCATCTCAGACCCGATCATTGCCGGGCTTTCGGTCACAATAACCCCGGCCTTTTGGAGGGCAGCGACTTTGTCCGAAGCAGCACCTGGAAAATATAGTGAGCCCCATTGCGATGGGAGAGTTCAGATGAAAATTCACCTTTTCCACCTGAAATAATGGCGCCAGCGTGGCCCATACGGCGGCCAGGGGGGCAGTGCGTCCAGCGACAAAGCCGACGACGGTTTTGGCTTTGCGCGAGTAAGATTGTATTTCTCGAGGTATTCTGCAGCCTCTTCCTCCATGGTACCACCAATCTCACCAATAATAACGATACCTGTCCCGAGTGAGCCTACAAAGAAAACACAGGATCGGTGCCAGACAAACCCTCACCATCTGTATTGTCATCCTCGAGGAGGACCTTGACCACGTCAACGTGCTGCGTTCCAGGGAAAGGATCACCACCAATCCCAACACAGAGAGACTGTCCGAGACCAGCGTTGGTCGTCTGCGCGACCGCCTCATAGGTCAACGTCCCGGAACGGGAGACGATACCTACGACGCAAAAGATCAGACACAAATAAATATAGAAAGGGTGCAAGCGGCAGATCTGAAACGTACCAATTCGGCCAGGCTTGTGTATATGACCGGGCTGGATGCCCATCTTGCATCCCAGGGGATTAATGACACCCGGACAGTTGGGACCCACAAGACGCGACTTGGACTGACTTTTCAGCGCATTCACGACCTAGCGTTCAACGAAGAACGAAACACGAAAAAAGCCCGTCAACAAAAAGGCGGGCCGTACAAAACAAGTTTCTTTAAACGAGAAAGACCCACTCACTCGGATTTCGTCCGCCTGGGGAATGCCCTCGGTAATGCAAACAATCAGGCCAATCTCATTCTCAATCGCTTCGATGATGGCATCAGCAGCGCTAGGCGGCGGCACGTACAACACAGACGCGTCCGGTTGGGTCTCGCGAACAGCCTGAGATGAAAAAGAAAAAAAAAAGTGATCATATGGATATGGGATCTGGGGTACTTTGAACGGCTACGTCCATACCTCCTTCACCGATCCGAATACCGGCAGACCGAGATGTGTCTGGCCTGCCTTCTTTGGGGAAACACCCCCGACCATCTTGGTCCCGAAGCCAGTGCCTCCTTTGCATGGAAAGTTCCCTGTTCTCGCCAGAGAATATATATGAGGTGGGTACGCCGCAAATCGTGCTCTCACAGTCTTTCCCGTAAACCCTTGGCAAAGTACTTTGGTGTCCTTGTGAACGAGGAGGTTCTGGATGGTATTCTCGTAACTCTGTCGGGTGGCAGACTGAGAGAATGCCCTGCGTCCAGCTAAGATTGGTATCAGCATCGAGAACCAAAACATGCAACACTACTGAAGACCCACCGCTTGTTGCCAGCGAACGACTAACGCGGGACAGCATGTATGTCAAGGGAGTAAAACAGGGAATGACGAAATGATCCGATTTAGCGGCGTTATTTAACATAATTTTATTCTTATAACCACGATATTTTTACTGATTCGGTGTATTTACGCCAAAGATAAGTACAGACTTTTTCTACACATCCATCAATCAAGTGTAACTACCTTCCTGCGATCTCGAGCCTTACGCGATGCACGATGTATTCCGAGCACCGCATACTTTACTTTATCGTACTGCTTAGCACGAAGAGCACTACGAATCCGTGAGCAAAATAATGTCATCGTGGCAGGAACAAGGTCCACACGTACTCATTAAGGTCCTTCATGAAACGTACTTTGGCTTCCTCGGGGGCAGATGACACAGGAATACTTTGCAAAATCACAGGTGCCCATTGTTGTAACTGGCTAGGCCATAGTGTTGCCAATACACGGAAGAGGGTGACGATGATAGGTGTAGCTTCCTCGGGGAAGTCCCCTACGAGGCCTGTTATAAGGAGGCTGGCGAACTCGAAACCCTCCTTGTCGATGGCCTGGTGAATGGCATTGGCGTAGAGAGGGAATTTCGGAGGAGGGTGTTTGAGGGGTTCTGGAGCGAGGCAGTCATGTGTTAGAACCACACGGATGAGATCCAGTGATGCAAACACGGTGTCCGTGTGAATGAGCGTGAGGGCCGCAAGCGCGACGCGAAATGCGGTCAGGAATGCGGAAGACTCAAAAAAGATGTCAGGCGCAAAGTCCACCATGTTCATGAGCATTCTGATGTAGTCTTCAAGCACTGTGCATCTACCAGTTAGTCCTGAGCACGATGGGAAGACAACAGAAAAGAGTCACCGTCAGGCAACATAGCTGCGGACTTCTCTCGCAGCATTACAAAGAGCTTTTGTGTTGATCGCTCATAGACATCCTTGACCGCATTACGTAGCAACGGGTCCTCTTCGTTACCAAACCTGCTGTGAACCTTGCTCGCAATCCAGAGGTAACAAGACAGCCCTGATGACGCGAACGCCGTAGACATCCTCCTCAGGACATCCGCCGCAATCGACAACACGGCGGGCCCAAAGAGGTTGAGAGCATGGCGAAGGACACGAGTAACATGCTCGGCGCTCTCATAGTCCGAGCCGTGCTTGGCCAGGAACATATCAAAGACTGGCCACACCTCTTGACAAGTGCCCTGACAGGTGGGTGGAAGTTGCTCGCCGAAGGAACCAACGACGTGAAGCATGACTTCCAGATTGGCCAGGCCATCTGTGTTCAGGGGATCCTGCATGAACAGATGGCCACAAGAAAATAATAGACGAACGTACTGCCAACTTCTTGAAGCTCCTGCTTCGTAGCAGCACTTGACTTGCTCGCGAGGGCGAATACAGCTGCGAGAATGGTAGATGCGAACGTCTTGAGCGACTCCGCCGCTTGGTCCATAGGCATTGCCGAAATGACATGGGCGATGGCTTCGTATACAACCACCTTGTCTTCTTGCAGGAGCTTTGTCCCAACATTGGTGGTAAAGGTATGCAATTCCGAAATAAAAGGTACAAGACGCTTTCGAGGCACAATTAGTTAAGACTGGCGACATAGAAGACACCACACTATACCCGTTTGCAATCCTGGCAGAGATACTTGAGTGCCTGGCCAGCAGCTCCGATGACGTCTTGGTCCGTATCCTCGAAACCTGCAGAAATGTACTGTAGAGACGGACTGATGTAATCGGGGTGCGCGTTTATCCATTCCGTATATCTAGAAATAATCAAGAGAGCGGCATAACGGATCCTGGTGTGTGTTGGTAGCGTTGGGATGAGTTGCATGATCATGGGCACCGTATGTTCGTCCTTCGGATTGACTTCGGCGCCCATGGACCGCATCGCGAACAAAGGTGCCTCGACATTTTGCCAGGGGGTATTGGGACCTTGTGCCAAAGCCGCCTGGACTAGCTGCAGGGTCTCCATCAAGCACTGTTCCGCGCCTAACACATAGCAACAATCCTTGAGGGTGTCTCCCATAACATGACGGAATGAACGGAAGTCATCCACCTCTTGTCCAGTCAACGTGGAAGAGTCCGAGGGGAAATGGAGGTGATTGATCATGACGGTGACTAATGACTTGTACGCGTCGCGCAACAGCGGAGGTATCGACGCTTTCTTGCCAATGCTTTGCGCAAGCCGCATCCAGAAAGGGAAGGTGATTGGTACGATATCAAGATCGTGAAACGCTGAACATTGTCCGATGGCCTCCACGATAGGGAAAAAGGTCTCTGTGTGCTGCAAGATGAGCAAGCGGTAGGTTTCGCCCGCCTCGGAAAATATGCGTGCATAACCTCTCATCCTTTCCGAGTCATCTTCTGCGGTCGACAAAGCAGCCTTGAGCGCAATGACCTTGGGAACGATGCGCTCGATGACGGCCATGTTATCGTCGATTTCCTGAGTTTCATGGATGAGGTCGCATATGGCATTGGTGGCAGACTCAAAGAGCTGGTCAGAGGCCAACGCTTGGAAGCAGAACTCAAAGATAGGAGACTCGGCTACATCAGTCGCGGCCATCTCGCCCGCGGTGAGCCAACTCCTGAGGCAAGCAAACACTTGGTCCTGGATGGCATGGGTGACACCTGTAAGAGTTAGCACCCGATTGTTTGAGCAGGCATCGCCAGAAAGAGGCGCGACTCGCAACTTACCAGGGGCTTGCAAATACACAGAAAGTACCTCGAGAACCTGCTTTGAACACGAACTCAACAGCTGTGCGCTCCTGTCCGCATATTCCTGATCCTAGAAAGGAGAGACAAAGTTAGCTACAACAGCGACGGGTTCGGTAGAATTACGTCTGAACCGTACCGTAACAGGAATTTTAGTATTTGAATAGAGTTCTTCGGGAAGGACAGTCAGAAATTGCAGCAGGGCAGGGACCATAGACGGGTTTTGCCCGTAGGTATCGATCAACCCTTCCACCGCATTCGTCCAAGTGGGTAGTTGCAGCGCAAGTCCCGAGAGGGCTAGGGAAAGCTGCAGGATGATGGCACGAGGGCCTTCCTTGAAATGCTCGAGAGCAGCAATGATAGTATCACGTAAAGGGAAGAGTTGGGCGGGATCAACTTGTGCTAGATCGTACGTGACCTATCCGAGACCGTGAAGTGGTGAAAGAAAGACTGATACAATGACGCCGACCTTTGTCCTGAACGTTTGAGCTGCAAATAGCTTTGCAGCGGGGGGTGCATCTGGCGATCGTAGAATGAGGTTACAGGTCGTCCACGCCTCAGACTGTGTGAACAGGCGGATGGTGGCGAGTCAGAGGTCGTAGTCGGGGGGCCACGGAGAAAGTGTATTTACTGAATGTTGAAAGTCCTGCAGCCAGGCGTTTGCCTTCTCCAGGGAGGCCTTGTCAGGGGCCCGGGTGAAGACATCCAGGGCTGTGAGAAGAACCTGAATGTCTGCCATTGTGGATGTTGTTGAAAGACAAGGGGGAAGGGGTTGCCACTTGCATTTGCACTTGACATCATCACAAACTCAACTCACACAACAGACAAGATCGGTCAACACGGTCAATCGAGCGCGATGGTATCATAAAATTGTCATCGGAATCAGAAAATAAGAAAACCGTCATTGTCCTGAATGACAATGCAAACGGGGGCTCCGGAAGAAACGAGAACAAGAGGAGGTACTCATACTAAACGAAGCTGTGGCAAAACATGCCATGGATATCCGTGCAAACGAGTGTGACGGGTGCCAACAGCACAAAAGCCGCGACACAATAGACAAAGTAGAGAGGAGAGTGTAGGATACTAGAGCTAGACAAGGTGGCGCAAATAGCAATAGACACGCCATGAAATGGATTGCATGGATGACAGTGTACGTTCCTCGCAGACGATATAACGAACCCGTCCCGACCTTTCAAGGACGAAGGAAACCCTTCCTTGTTTTCTGCTGCTGAAATGATCGGTGTCACGCGTCGTCGCAGGGCAGGAACTGGATTGTATCTCACCGTCCCTTTCTCGGGCGTCACTGGCCTGCCTGCCTCGAACTTTCGCTTCTTCTCCTCGAGATCCAGCCGTTGTTTCTCCAGAGACTCCTTCATCTCCCGATGCCTTGCATATAGCTCTTCCTCCGATTGCTTCAGCTTGGATTCCTTTTCTTGCACCTTCTGCTGGAAAACCATCTTCATCTCGGCTTCCATCTTGGCGAGCTTGGCTTCGTGAAGCACACGTTCTTCCTGCATGCGCAAGGCCGGGCTACCGCGATAAACGTAAGAGAGTGCAGGAAGGAACGAAAGAAAACAAAAGAGTCCCATACTTGACCTCCTTGAAGACACTCGAGTCCTGCGCCACACCCATGCTGAGTAACTTTTCCGTCCGCCAGTTTTCGTAGAGAACGTCATTGGTGTACTCCCTGAGTTCCTCCATGTACGTTCGTACAAGCATCTGGCGAAGCTTGACAAAGTCGCAATGCTCCTCGTTATCGACCTCGATGACACCCCATGGGTAAGACCGCCCGCGAACATGACTGCCGTCTGGTGCCACGACGACCTGATCAGAACCGACCACGGCAAACGGAATTTTGCTCGCGATTTCTTCCGCTTCTGTTATCGTCTCCTCATCTTCGTTCTCATAGGTGGGCGCTTGGAAGATGTGGATATTATGATAAGCGATATCTGCAAGAATCTACGGCTCATATAAGTAACCGGGTATACTGTCAAAGAGATGTTCATTAACTCACCCTGGCCTTGAATTCTGCGACTTCGTCATCCGTCAGAGTATCGGCCTTGGCGATAACGGGAATAAGGTTGACTTTGGTGTGCAACCGACGCATGAACTCAATATCGAGGGGCTTCAGGCTACGTGACATTTTCGTTACGAATATGTACGCCACATCAATGAAAATATACTCACGCGTGACCAGTCGGCTGGATGAAGTACAAACAAGCATGGACACGATTATCCACGAGTTTTTGCCGGTTGACGCGGTTTTCTTGTTCGAGATACGAGTCGAAACGGGCTTCAATGTTCTCGACGATAGGTTTCCAGCTAGAATGAAATACGTCGCGTAAGGCAAGAATAATTGATTAGACAGGTTGACTTACCTGTCATCATTGTTGACAAAGTCACCAAAACCGGGGGTGTCGACGACGGTAAGGCGGAGACGGACACCATTCTCTTCGATGTCTAGAGAAAAATTGGTCAGAGTAGTGCGTAGCGACCATAGAAGAAGACAGAGAGTAGTTACCAGCGCTGATGCTCTGTATAGCAACGGTCTGGGGTCGTTCAGCATTTGGGGCGGGCGGTTCCTTCGGGGGATAAAGGGTGGTGTTGAAGAGAGTGTTAATCAAAGTCGACTTGCCCAAGCCCGACTCGCCTAGGGAGGATCGGGGAGAGGGTGAGAGAAGCGGAAGCGAACGCTATTCTGATAGGACGCACCAACGACCATTACGGTGAACTGAAAGCCCTTCCTCACGCTCTTGCGGTGGACCTGGTTTGGAAGGTTTGCGAAACCGACATATCCCATGAGCTTCTTGCGGATGATGGGGGTGATGGCATGGAGGTTGTTCGAGAGGGAATTACTTGAACCATTGAGCGCGGAACCATTTGTCTTTGGGGATGAGAGGTCGCCCGTGAGGGAGGAGATGTAGGAGTCGGTCATCTGGAAGATGGGAAAGAAATAAGGAGAAAAGGAAGGAGAGGAAGGGAGAGAAAAAAATACTTTTGAAGGGTCGAGGACGACTGGAGGAAGGAAAGAAGGGACCGAGGAAGGGCGTTGGCTTTGTTTGGCTTTGGCCAACCGCGGCTTTGGCAATAACTGACTCTCGCTTATCGCTTGGCCGAGTCCCCCCCAAGCTTGGAGTGCACACTCACCAGTCCCAGTCTGCTATTCCCTTCGCCTTTCATGGCCTATCGTAAGACCAGATGTATGCACCCCGTCCTCCCGCTTTTTATCTTTCCAACCCATGCCCCTTCCGTGCGGCATTCAGCCCTCCTTTTCGGGCCTCCCCGTTGCTACCTCTGATCTAATTACCCGCCCACGCCTCTGCATTAATGTACATATCAAAGAATGCGTCTGCATGCTCCTCTCCCACGTCGCCCAGCAACCTATCGTCACCTGTCTGCTTCATGTGACCATACACGTCGTCCCCTTTCTTGGCCTGCACACCTCGCATCTCCCCCTCCCCTATCTTAATCACCGCAAGCTGGGTCGGCGTCCGTGCTCGTGGTGGCGGGGAACTTGGTCTACCGGGCTTGCCCATGTTTCGTCTCCTTTGTTTTCGGATGACCCCGCTACTTGCCTCACCCACGCCGTAAATCGTCCTTCCCGTGCATCCGAGACCGGTCAACAGTCCGGCGCCGCTTGCCCGTAACATCGTGTGCGTGCGTTCATTGACATCCCTTCTCCGCCGATGTGGTATGTTTTCAACATTCTTCGTCACCTTATTTGTTCTTGCCAATTCTTTGGCGTGCTTTATCCGGTGAGACCGGCGCTCCGCGGATTTCAGCTTCTTCGCTGCTGCTGGCACGTTCGATGGGGTAACAAGTGATAATCGTTGAGATAGATACACTGCCATCAGTGCAGCCCGGGCATCAGAAGATTCGCGTGGCATGGGTAGTGAAAGCGTGAAAGAGGACGGTGCGTGCCAACGTAACGTAGTACGATTTTTATACATTTGGTTTCCCAATTGTGAATAAGATGTCTCAGGGTCCGATGGTATCTGCCTCGAGGCAGTTTGCGCATTACTACAGTGACAAGGTGGTTGAGCGGACCAAGTGGTCGATCTTTGTCCCAGGCGCTAAAGGTGTACAAAGATGGCTTGTGCCACACCGATTGCGCACAACCAAAGTACACGTTCTGCACCCCCATCACCGCGCTGTGATTGCGGCGGGTCATTTCCTCTAATTTTTTGCTTCTGTGGTGACAGCTTCGAGCGAAAGATGCACAGTTTTCTGGGCGCTCCTGACGTTTGCCGGCACGTCAACTTGGCCACACGACCAAACACAAAGCGGCGAGGCACTTTGCGATTACTCGCACCGAACCACACCACACACCCTAGAAATCCTTGAGACTGACTTGCGACCGTCCCTGACTTCCGCATCTCATCGTATACTGTACCATCAACACCGGGGACCCGTGGCAGTCCCCGTCCGGATTGTTGTAAAAGGCGGTAGGCACGAACGGGCATTGTGTCACCGGCCGGCGCCTCCTCCGCGTAACTTAGGATAGAACATGTTATGCTATAGTATACTACTGTCCAAAATTTTTTTTCTCTCGGCGGGAGTTTTCCACCGATTCGCTTTGCACCATAGCCAGCTAAATAGTCGTCGTCAAATTTGGGGAGCACACACTTCTTGGCCTGCACATTCTATGTGTAGATTTGTGTTTATTATATAGAGAGAGCGCGAGCCTTGCACTAAGTTAACCTTTTTGCGGCTTCGGTATGCCTGTCCTGAAATCTACGTAAAGGTTCTTTAATATTAAACGGTGGCCGTACATGCCTCCTGTCTAATCAGCGTCTAGCCTAAATTAATTGTCAAATGCTACCGCAGTAGTACCGCAGCTCTTTAGACACCAAATCTCAGCAAGTCGGCCTAACTCAGTCCGGTCTAGCTGACCATGACCATCTTTCCAATGGCCACATCGCAGGGCCCAAAGAGGGACGAAGCACTATATTTGAATGGCTAGTGATGGACAGACCCGGTACTAGGAGGGATCTGGGGTTTTTCCGAGGGGCGGGGAAGCCACGATTTTGGGAAATCTCTGATTGAGGGTGGGGAAGCATAGCGAGCAGCACCATCTGCGATATCCCGCTTAAGTTTTCCCTTCTTAGCCTTCTGCGCCTTTGCCTCCAAGTGTCTCCGGTCAATGGGGATATCTTTAAAGCTGTCACCGTCGTTCTACGTGGAAACAAAAAGAGAAAAAGTCACGCTTGGTAAGCCAGATTCGGGTTCGAAATAAGGGAAAAAGGGGAAAAACGAACTCACATTGGCCTCGTTGATTAAATCATCCAGTCTGTCGCTGACCCACTTGAGATTCATAGCAGGTTCTGGAAAGTCTTCGCAGGCTATCTTGACGTAACCGTGCTCCGCGCTCTCCCCGGGTTTGATTCCTGAATCCTTGGGAGGAATCGGTGTCCACCGAACGCCAGCAAGCAGGCGGAATTTATAAATCGCACGTTTATCCTTCAGCGGTAGCTGAGAAACAGCCACCGTGAGGGCACGCTTCACAGCGGCGGGGTGCTCTTCGCCGGGATAAGACATGGACCGGACAACGAGCGGCGTTTCTGACGTCGGGGGGTTGAATGGTTTGCGAAAGGCTGGGGGGGGCGGTCAGATGATATCTAAAAGGACGCGTGAAAAGGGCAGCTGCACTCACCAACAAGTTTCGGCATTTCGTGTTCGATTAAGCGGAAGTAGTGTAAATTTTGACGTTGTTGAGCGAGGTATAGATGGCCAGCGGAGGACGAATCATCTTCGTTTTCGACGATATCATCCAGAGACCATTGGGCAGGTATGGACAGCTGAGCCTCCTTGAAGTCTTCTTGGGTAATTTCCTCAGTTTGGGCGGCCTTCCTAAGAGACCTGGGTATGTTGCCATCGAGCTGCGACGTTGCTCTAGCTGGAAGTTGTCTGGGAAAAGCCCGAGAAAGGGAAGTGGAAAAGGGTCTTCTAGAGAGAGGTCGGAGCATAGCGTGCGTGAAGGAAAGCACAGCCAAACAGGCAAGCCTTGGAGAACGAACGAACGATGGTGGTACAGTATCCACTACTTGCCCAGCTCTCACCCTCTCATCCCTCTCACACCTCCTTTTAGCGTCTTTTGCTCTCCATCAAAGCCAACCTCGAAAACGTCACAAATCTCGTTCCTGCCGAAGATGACTTTGACTACTTCTTCGGGGTGAGCGCCCGTGCTTTCGTCCTTGTACATTCTTTCAACCTCTACACCTTGTTTTTAAATACAGCTGAAATGCACTAGTTGTAATGAAGCCCATCCGAAGATAGTATCCCTTAATCGCCTCGTACGTGTGCCCACCGGTTCACCAAATACGGTGCTTCACTTCTCCTGGTCATTGATCCGTGACAATTTCATCATCTAGGAGGAGCATCAAATCAGCCATGGAAAAAACAGCACTGCCCACTTCGTTTGGACGTGCGGCAATTGCAAGCGCGAGAGCTCTGCAAAGTTTGAACCGTCCAGCTCGCCGCAACCATACCCTGCCGAAGCCAATGGACAATTCCGCCCCTTCATCACCATCGAGTGTAGGGGACTTGAATTCACTAGCTTCGATCCTAGGGTAGGTAGCCCGTCCGTTTGCTGCCGCTAGGACGTCTCAAAATTCACTCCCCTTCTCCTCAAGGGGACCTGGAAGTGCGCGGGAGTCGAGAGTGGAACGCCGTTCACTGAGGTCGAGTTCGAGGGCGGTGAATGGGTCGATTATGACGAGAAGGTGCGCACATCCCGAGAAATCATGACAACTTTTACTCTTAGCTGAGGGGCACTTTACTCGTGAAGTCCAAGGAACCCGTCGGTATTTCCGAGTTTGAAAGTCAATGGAGTAGGGCATAAAGGATTCAGTTGGAACCGCTAATTGTACATTATCCTCATTAAGACCCCCCTGGATACATTCGCTGACCGAATCTGTGGCTGCTGGCTTTGTAACTTTGTCCTGTCTTAATTCAATGCCAAGTACCCAACCCTGCGCGGCGGAATCATTCGTCTTGTACTTCGCGTCGCTCAGTCCGTTACATTATAGATCTGATTCGACAATCAACGAGCCTTCGTCCCTATACGCCAGTTACTGTATTCTCTTCATTCTTCCATGACGGATCCCTCGGGACTCGGGCGTCTTCAGAGACTCTACCGTACATTCTCCAAGTCGGGGATAGCGGGTACCTTCGATGGCACAAGGCACGTCTGCTGAAGTAAGTCATGGAGACTGATAGTTGGGGGGCTCCTTGAGACACCGAAGGTTGAATTGATCTCCAACTGGCACTTACAACTTTCAAATTTTGATTAAAAATTAGCCGTCTAGGTATCAAATAAATGCAATCAAAATTCCTGCGGTACAGATAGATACTTTCGTGTTCAACAGGATTTTTGGCCAGCATGTCTAGACCGGTGACCGTCTCTCGGCGAGCCCAAAAAGGGATATCTCGCTATCGAGGTTTACCCCTTTTAGAGGGCCGGTTACGAGGCTACAGCATGTAGGGTGTATATATATACTGCTAAAAATAATTACAGTACAACTGGATCGAGTCAAAATGGCCGAGTGTATCGAGCCAGACTGTCGCAACGAACCTTACAACACTACCGATCACGCAGGACCTGGACTCAGCTCAGGTGCTGTCCGGTACAGCGCCCATCGTCCACCTGTAGTAGCTGTACTATACTACGATCATATTCACATCAGGTGTTATAGACACCGACTCATTACTGAGCTCCACTCGTATATATTTCTGCTTATATATTCGGCCAGCCTCTAGGGCTTATAAGACGAGGAATATCATCGAGTTCATCCCACTGCGAGCCTCTCCTTCTGTCCATCCATGCGTCGCCTCCCTTCTCCGCTTATCTCATCGTTCCCGCGCTAGCTGCGCCCCTCTTCTTCTTTTCATTTCAGCAACGCCTGTATTTGGTCCAGAGAGTCTGGACGAATAGTACGTCACCTTCTGGAAACGATCCGGCCCCTGTGAGAAAGTGTCACCGGCGGTACCATCTGCCGACTGTTTCCTTGTGCCTATCGTGTGATATCCTACCTAGGGTTCCTCATGACATCAACGGGTTGCCTTGCTATACTTCTTGACCTGCAGCTGCGTCCGTACATCACCAGGAGGTCGACTCCATCGAGACCTAGGTAGTTCGGTTGCCGCCTCGAATGGATGGCCCCATATAATTGCATAAATTCGTCGTATGGAATAGCGGACAAGCAGACAAGTGGCCCTTGACGCGACATCGGTCCTCGAAAAGCACACGGAGTGTTCTGGATTGGATGAAAAATGACATTGACAGTAGATTCCTTGTCCGGGATCCAACTTGGAATTAGACTATGAAGAAATACACCGTTCTATGTGGATGTGAACGAGGTGGGGCTAATGTAACAAAAATGAGTGCGGGAAGCAGAAGATGCATGTCAAATGTAGCAGAAATGGTCAACATCAATGTACCGAGGTGTGAATGGTGCAAACAAGTAAACACGCAATGCCGTGCCTTGAACAGGTGGGAATGCGAGCTATCAAAGCAGTGTTCGTGAAGTCATTAGTCGTCATCGGAATCATCCCTAGTAATCTCTTGGCTACCGCTAAAGTCAGAGAACGCCCAACCTTGGGGGCGATTCAGATATCGGTGCTTTCGTAACTCGGCGGCAGATGGTCGTTCGTTAGGATCACTGCCGTCCGGATGGTCAGAAGAATAACGACAGGCGAGCGAAAAAACCTACATTGCGAAACATTTCTTTCTGAAGTCATCGGCTTGAGGAGAAAGCGTTATGCCCGAAGGAATGGGAGGAGCTTGCTTAGAAGAATACAGCTAACCAGGCGCATCATTCGAGCGTTCGGATCCACAGAAAAATAAAATAACCCCGCACCTTCACAATCACGGCCATTGCCTCCTCTTTGCGCCAAGGACGTTCTCCAGCCCACATCTCCAGAACCACACAGCCAACGCTCCAGATGTCCACCTTTGAATTATAGCCGCGCTTTCCAGTGTTAACGACCTCAGGTGCCATCCAAAACACGGTACCCTGCATGGCAGTGAGAACGTTTTGTTCGTTGATGTCGTCTGTCCGCTTAGAGATGCCAAAGTCAGAGATCTTGCAGACACCTGACTTCTCAACCAAGATATTATCAGCTTTGAGATCCTGTCATCACAAACAAAGTCAGTGATGCAGAGAAATTTAGAGCCATTTCCACTTACTCTGTGTAAGATACCCTTCAAATGGAGGTACTCTAGTCCCGAGAGGATTTGCTCTGTGAAATACTTGGTAACGTTTTCTTCGAAACGACCGTATTTACGCAGGCAACTTCCTACGGAACCGCCAGGAACGTACTCCAGGAAACTTGGCGAATATCAGACGTGAACATCTGAAGGATGAGGCTACTTACATGCTCAGGAAATTCGGTGTTTCTTCAAATCCGAGGTACTGGACAATGTTCGTATGATCAAGGTCCTTGAGCGTCTCACTCTCGAGCTTTAGTGCCTCTACAACTGTGACTTGCCGCGTGTCATTCTTGTCACTCGCCGTTCTAGGGATCTCAACCTGCTTTACAGCAATCATCTCCCCAGTAGTGGCATTCAGCGCCAAGTAGACGCGACCGAAATTGCCCTTCCCAATAAGTTCACCCCGAACCCATTTGAAGATGGCTGCAAAGACGAAATATAAGCAACTACGCAAGCAAGAACCAGGATAAAAAAGAACGCACGTCTAGGTGCAGGAGTTCCCGGTCCTGACGCTGATGGCGAGTCCGGTATCGGTGGCATCCCCGACGAGATCTGTCCTGGAGTGACCTCCTCGACACGACTATCCCAAAGCTTCGTACTCCGCTTCCTGAATACATTTGCAGCGGAACTTGCTTGCAGCCGCGATGTCCTGTCTTGCCTTAAATTATGTTCTTCTGCAACCACTCGAATCGACTTCTTATGCCTTGATCGCTTGTCCGGGGGCGGTTTGCCATTGTAGGGTAGTGGGGGTGGTGGATTCTCCACAGCGGTTGGGGATGTCCCACCAGAGCTTGCTTCAATCACGGGCTTGTCGAGGTCGTGATCTGGGAAAAAGACTTCCAGCCTGTCCAATACTTCCTCAGGGTTGGGCCGAGAAGCCCATGACGAATCCTGGAACGTGCCCTCGGACTTTGACTCCCTTTGAAGATGTCTCGTTGGGGTGCGCCCTCCCCAATGGGGAAGAGGGGGAGACGGTGGCGGATGCTTGGGTGGCGGGGGAAAGTTGTTTGGAATGAGTGTCATTCCCCCACTACTGCTGGAACTCTTCATTTGTGATGCCTGGACGGGTGACCCACCAAACTGTCCATCAGTCTTCACTGTGAGGGGTGGTCCGCGACTACCTGATTTCGGTCTTTCAGAGTTTAGGGGGTCCTCTTCGATCATCGGTTTCTGCCAGAGAGTTCCAGCCTCACTGTCTGAACCATCTTGATCGGAAGGTTGGCTGTCAGGTGTTAAAGGAGTGGACGGGTAGATAGAATTATTTGATTGGGTCGGGGTAACAGGGATTGGAGCAGGTGGTGGCCTAGGAAGAGGCGGAGGTGGAGGCACATAGCCAATATTGATATTGCGAATCGCTTGAAGCGGTGGCGGCGGCGGGATCGGGGGGAGAACAAAAGACTTCGGTTTCGTCATCACGGTAGCCTCATCTGAGCTACTCTGGCCATCTAAGAGATGTCGAATGGCCCTTAGGGTATTATCGTCTTGCATGATGGTCTGCTCCGCGGGCCTATTGAAATCAATGAGATCACGACTCTGACACCAAGGAACATCCGCAGACGTCGCATTTGCCACGGCAACGTCAGTGCGTGGACCGAAGCGCTCTCGGGTGTCCGTCCAAGGACTTCTCGGGCTAACGGGGCTTCGCGGTGGGGTACGGTTGGTCGAAGTGGAAGTGATATCAATCAGAGAACCCGACTTGGCATCTGCAGGGCGATCGTCCATCGCAGGCGCCCTACCAGGTATAGGTAGTGCCCTTGTGGCGGCTATAGGGGCAGAATCCTCTCTCGAAAGTGGAGGCGGTAACTGTCGCGGAGGGAAACGGGGTGCTTGCAGCAGTGGCAATGGTGACCGCAACATCTCTGACTCCTGCAATGGCTCAGAAAACACCGATGAGTCAACAGGTCGTGGCAAGCGCAGTGCGAGCGGAGGTGGTGCCGGTGGAGGGATCGACTCTTCGTCAAGCACAGAGCGCGGTCGAGAAATAGGATCTGATTGAGCTGGAAGTAAGGTTGATGTTGAGCTAGTAGGCGTCGACAAGCCGGAGGGTGGAGACTGAGGAAAGGGAAGACGAGGCTGCGGTAGGGCAGTAGTGACAGTAACATCAGGCACAGGCTGTGCTGGAGTTTGCGTTTGCTGTGGTAGTGGACGGATGGGGCGTGAATTAGTGGGTGAAGTACGTAGAAGTGGCCGAGAAGGTTCAGCCTGAGGCTTCGGCGGATCGTTAGGAGGTGATATCACGTCACGTTGGGAAGAAGATCCGGCAGACTCTCCGTTCGCAGTAGGTGTTACATCTCTTGATTGCGATGCGTTGCCCGAAGGTGGGGTGGAAGGTAGTGGAGGAACGGGGCCAAGGCGTGATCTGCTTTGGGATAAGGGAGAAAGGGCACCTTTGTCACCACGCAAGTCGCCCACACTCTTCGCCATTTTCAAATTATATGGTAGGACTGGGGTAGAGGTATCACCGCTAGCCAATTTCGACTGAACGGCCCAGCCATGCGGAACAGCTTGCCGTCCAGAGCCTCGTGGTTCTCTATCGCCACCCGGTGTATGTGGCTGTCTTGGCATATGAGAAATACCGTGAGAGCGCGACAGAGTAGAATTGGAGGGCGGATAGCGAGGTGAAGACTTGTGCTCCCGCGCGACTCGTGGAAGGGGGCTTTCCTGCGCACGCTCCACCATGACCCAAGAGGGCTCTCTGGTTAATTTGGTGGCTTCCAAATCTCTCTCCCGCTCAGCGGCTCCATCCGAACCGGAGCGACCATGAGGAGACGTGCCGGGGCACCACTAAATGGTCTGTCATCGCAAACAGTACGTGAGCGCTCAGGGAGGGTTGGATGGCACGTGGTCGGGAATGCGTGGTGTACGGACTAGGCCGACCCCGGCGGAGATCAGGACTGTGTGGACCTGGAGACAAGAAGGGGGAATGAGCTCGCGTATTCGATCGAGCAGGAGATCCATTGCGGGGCTCTGTCGGTTTCCGAGAGCCTTTCGGGGACGCGGGAATGAAATTTTGGTTTGATACCACATACGGTTTTGGTGGCGGACGTAGGGTAGATCGGTGACTCTCGGCATCGGCGCCGTTTTGGTCGTCAGAAGGGGAAATGTCAAAGCCATTCATTCCCTCTGGGCGTTCGCTAGCAGAAGATACGCTCCCATGCCGGGAATGAGAACGGTGCCGGGCATGAGCTCGATTGTACACCAAGTTGCTGGCTGGTATGACCACGGGAGGTTGCATGCTACTAACGGTAGGGGACGCGGCAGGGGACGGTTGGTTTCGTTCATGAACCACCGCAGAGGAGTTAGCAACGAGGAACTTAAGAGAGCCCTTGGCATCTCCGTGATCACGACAGAGTTCGTAGAGTTGCTCGTCGGGGAGAGCCTCGCCGAGAGCATAAGCGCCGACATCTGTACGATAGACAGAGTATTGTGACTGCTCCTCATCTTCGATCCGAAGCTTGAAAGCATGTCAGTTTACTGCGCACGGCCGACTGCATTGCATGCATACCTTTGAAAAGATAAGCTCCTTGATAAAGGCAGCATTTCTGAAGCCGGATATGTCAACAGTATAGTATTGGTCTGAATCCCCTGTTACAAAAATCCTGGTCAAGGGCTTTTCCAACGGCGGGGAACGCCCATCGTTCGTAGCGCGATTACCATCCGGGTCGGATGGTGTAGAGGCGGTTGGAGACTGAACAATTGATTAGCATTGGCGGTGTCGCGAAGGGAAATGAAAGACAAACAGAGTTAGTTCGAGAGCCGCCGGAGAGACGACGGTCGTGATGGATGCGAGGGATGGAAATGTGAGCCTTTATTTTTCCGATTATGTGGCTCGCTGAGCTGCCATGATGTTGTTGCTGCTGCAGGAGAGCATCTGAGGAAATGCTCGGGCCGGCAGAAAAACCAAGTCTTGAAGTTGGATCTGTGATCAAGTCCGTGGGAGGGAGGGACTGACCGGGTGTGCTGGGAGGGGGTGAGCTTGTGCCGGAAGGAGAGGAGAGAGCCGGGTTGGACTGAGAAGCGGGATGAGGGCGAGAGTGAGAGGGGAGATTTGTTGTGGTCAGAGGGCCAGGTTCGCGGGATGAGGGGGGGTGTACTGGGAAAGCCTTCTCGATGGAGGGAGAGGGAGGAGAAGAACTGGGTGGGTCATTGTGACTGTAGGGATAATAGTAGGGGCGGTGCGCGGACGGTTCGATAGCACTGTCGCTGTCCGAGTCGGGGCTAGGATTAGCAACGACAAGGATGGGACGATGTGGTCTTCGACGAGGAGCAAGAGACCGGGAGTCGTCTGCCATTGAAGTAGGTCGTTTGTCGTCGTCGTCGCACACGCTCACCCTCGCGCTTTACTCCAAGCAGCCATGGGCCGGTCACCAAAACAAGGACAAAGAAGGTACAGTACACGTGGTTATATAAAACTAATACTAATATTATTTCCAGTCATGCCCCTATCGATGTATTCAAGTCGACCTAAAAACAAAACAGGGCCCGTCAGCGAGTCAGTTGGATAACCCCCCGCTTTCCTCGCACCTTGGGAAACTCGGCTCGTTCCTCTAGCAACGTCTCTCCCCACTGAAGTAGCTTGAGCAACCCGACCAACTTTGCTTCTCTGCCCTGACTCAAGCTCTCCAATATAGCCGCGTTCACCTCCCCTGCCGTCTTCATTCGTTGACCCGGTGACAATAAATCAGAAATCGCAGGTGGAACAGCGCTAGACGATTCAAAAGCTAGCAGTGCCATAGTTCGCTCGAGTTCCGCCAGAAACTCGGGGCTCTCCTCTCCACGAGGTGCCAGTTCCTCCTGCGCAAATCGCAATGCTTCCGTGATTTTTCCTTGGCGAATGTACTCGATGAGCTTTTGCTGTTGCAGATGAAAGTATAGTGCCGGATTGGTATCCAGTATCTATGTTTACAGTAAGGACAGTCAGTAACTAGGCTGCAAGGCGAGAAATGGAATAGATCATTTTGAAGACTGAAGGTTTAGCACAATCATCACTGCCCGCAATGGGCTGAGAGTGGTGCATGCAGTGTTTAATCCTGAAGTATACAGATTTAACCGAGAAAAGATAGCTAGTTCACCTCAGGGTTCAGGTCGTTGACTCGCGTGATCGCTTCCTGGACATCACCGCGATTCAGAGCTTCACGGATGTTCCTACGACTTTCTATGCTTGCAAAGTCAACAGCCGGCTGAACTCCAGATTCTAAGCTGAACTCCTCAGCCGCAGACTTATAGCCTTCGATGACGAGGTAGTCCATCACGAGGCGATTAAGATCCCTGACAAAAAAATTAGCATGAGTCATTTATACGTCTAAAGAAACAGAGATGAAGTTCAGATAATACATGCAAATTTTGTTATCTCGTCAATGGTGATCCTCAGCGAGATTCCCAAAATTGTGTTCATCACAGAAAGGCGGATACAGTAGGTGAAGGAATGGATGGACTTACGCTTTAGAGACCAATACCTCTTCCAACCTCCGATCCCATTCATCTTTCGGGATGACGGCTTTCGAGGCAGACTATAGAAATATGCTGAGGGGAGCATCGATGTGAAAAGAATCCGCATACACGAACCATGGCCGTCGTTAAACGAGAGGATGAGGACGAATTTATGCGAACGCGTGTTACTTAAGGGTAGGTCAAAAACAGCAGTAACTACGCGCCCATGCCATCATGATGCACTCCTACGATTTCGACACTATACCCCCAGAACGAATCATATCCATAAAGTTATCCTTGTCAAGCGCTAGACCAAGAAGATAAAGTGAACTGTGATGTGAGAGGCGCACACGTTCGCTTACATGCTTTGCCTCGGCCTAATGGGTTGTCCTTGTTCTTTCCCTTCCTTGTTTTTGACTTTTTGTCCAGGGACGGAGCTGGTAAAGTTGGTTTGCCAGACCCTCGAGCGCTTTTTGTCTCTTTTTCTGTAGCAGCGGCATTTGCCTGTGACTGTTGTATTGCATTGAACAGTTTGACGACTTTGTGGTTTTAGTTGTGCAACCCGTCAGTGAGCTACACGGATGATGAGGCCAATACTCACCACCTCTCTGCGCAACCTTGCGCAGCGATCTCTCGCTCTCTACCCCCCATCCACCAATGACATCCCTAATCCGACCTACTTCCTCCTTGCTCTTTCTCTCACCTTTGAGTAACTTCTTAGCCTTGAGCTCAAGTTTTTCGTCATACTGTCTTCGAGCCACTGACGGCTTGAGAGAAAGAGGCACTCCAGACGGTGCATTGGTCTTGAGTAATGATTGAAGAGTCGCACCAAAGTTCGATGGGTCCGTAGCACGGTGTTTTCGTTTGAGAGTCTTTTTAGACTTTGTAAGTCTCGCCTCGGCAATCTCGTCCTCAGTATCGGGTGATTGCCTGCCATTCACGGAGTTGGACATCTCTGAGGCAGAGTGTGTGCTCTGGCTCTCAGACTCCGATTCATAGCGGTCGATGTGAGTCGCTTGAGGTCGCTTTTGACGTTTGGAGGGAGGCGGCATAATGCAAGCGTGTTAGTAAGTCGGCATGCCGAGGACATATGTTTTGTATAGTCGCTAGTCGCGAGCTCAACCGCCTGTCCGTGCACCGTGCACATTCAACAGAGAGCCCACTCAACAAGTGAAACGAACGTACAACCACCATCCGTAGTCTCCGGCCAGGCTGCGCAGTGCCCAACGGATGACATCCTCATCACACCATCCAATAGACATCACGCCTGGACCTGATTTACATCCAATTTATCCTAGCCCATCTACCCTCTCTCCTCTCCTTGAATCCTACTCTGACCTAGACTCAACCCAAAAGGTGGAGCTTGTCGCACATTCGCTCGGTCGCGCATGTCTCTTCGGTGATCTCCCCCTGTTGTCATTTCTCTTCTCAGATCCCCAATCGCAGGCGTTGGTTGATCTCGGCATAACTGACGAAGACGGTCTTGGTCTAATCAGCCTCACAATACTTGGCTTTGGCCTCGAGTCCGACCGCGACGTGGAGAGGGAGGAATGCATACGTTTACTAGTCTCAGAGGGTGCCGACGTCAACCACCAGGACAACGGTGCGTCAAAAGTTTAGTACTACTTTTCTAATTGCCCTGACATCCACGTAGCTGGCTGGACTGCATTACATCATGCAGCTCTGGTGTCACCACCGACCCTTGTCGCTTTCCTTCTAACCCATGGTTGCTCCCCATTTTCCGAGACGCTTCGGGGGCTAACTCCTCTGGACATCGTCACGGCGCATTCCACAATGCCGGGAAGACAGGATGTCGCCTTACTTCTCGGAGAAGCAATGCGCGGCGAAGGTTGGACCGGAGGTAGAATGGAGGAACAGCGTCGGCAGCTAGAACGAAGAGTCGCACGAATGCGTAGACGAGAACGCGTCCGCGAGGATATCGGAAAGGTACTTTCGATTGCGCCGCAATGGTGGGGAGACGATGAGTGGCAGTCTATCGCTTCCGAGTCTGACCAGGACGAAAGTGAAGGCGAAGAAACCGATCTTGTGGGTGATACACCTCACGTCTGTGTTGGCTGGCAGGCTAATGGCCAGAAAGACCCCTTCATTCCAGTACACGAGCATGCTCGTGTTTTCTCCTCCTGCACTTCCGGAGATCTTTCAGTCGCTAATAATTAACTTCACGCCATCCATACGAAACTCAGAGCCTGCTAACGCGTTATATATGCTTGCCCGCTTTGCTTGTCTCGCCTGCGATAGCTCGTGGCTCGAGGATCTCATAATTGGCGCCACGGATGCAATTGAAGAGACCTTCTTTGTGAGGGCGTCTGTCCTTTGATCCTTTTTTTAAGCTAATGCTCCTGATTAGAGTCGATCAGAAGATTTTCCGTGTCTCGTATTTTGGCTGTACAATGCAACCGTATGGCTACATCTCATGCGCTGTGATGATTCCATCAACGAGGCCTGCGAATTACTTGGATCATTTGTTCTCATTGAGGAGGTCATAAACTCTGTATTCGGTGCGCACCTCAAACTTGACTATCCTCAGTGACTGGGGCTCTTTCGAACTAATCTCAGTGTTCGTCATACGCTATGTGGAGAAGAAAATCGATCGGCTTCTCAACCCTGCTATTTTGGACTATTCTCCGGTTCCCTCCGAGTTTGAAGGCATTCAGTTCGAATCGGAGTGGTCTTTTTTCCGAACCTTAACACCGAAGAAGAGGCCTGCACCCACTCAAGCTGTTGCCCAGTCAGCTAAGAACGGAATCATTAGCTCACCGAGCCATCCAGGACAGTCGTCTCCCGTTGCTTCATCTCCGCAACGAGGCCTTGCATCTTTGAGGCATAATTTTTCGAGGAGCCATGGTGGTTCTTCTAGTATATCGTTGCATTCGATGTTCAATGACTCGCAACCACAAGAGTTTCCCAATCCCACCAGCATTACCTCAGTTTTTGACGCTTTGCAAACATTTCTGATACTTTCCGGAACCAACCCTGCTCTTATAACTCAAGTTTGGTCTCAGGTGTTTTACTGGTTTGCCTGTGAGTCCCCGTCTATGCTTCCGATCACTACCTAAATACTGTTGTACAGGTGAAATATTCAACAGGATGCTCACTCGCAAAAAATATCTCTGCCGGTGTGTGCAATGTTGACATTGTAGGCGAATATCAACTTGATGTCACGTTCAGATCCCGAGCCATTCAGATCGGAATGAACCTGAGTGTGCTGGAAGAGTGGATAGAAACGGCCAACCTTTCTCGCGGCATCCTGTCCCACCTGGCTCCTGTGAGAGACTTGTTGAATTGGCTGCAGGTTCGCTGCTCGATCAGACCTTGTCGTCGTCATGCTTAATGCGACTCCCGAAACAGTGCTTGTCCTCTATCGCGGAATTTTCTGACCTGGTAGCAACAATCCAACCCCTGAAGCACCTGAATCCCTTGCAGGTAAGTTGTTGCTTTTCCGAATGAATCTGAGCTCTTATTGAAGGTGTCACTGAGCAGATGCGGCGAGCTGTGAAAGACTACAAGTACGAGGTTCAAGAAGGTCACATGACAGAAGAATGTAGCCAATACCTTGCGCAACTTCAGAAAGATTGGGAGCGTCACAGAGTGAAGTTGGGAGTAGAAGCACTCAGGAAGGAGGTAGTGTTATCTACTACACATTGTTGCAAGCATGACCTGATGGTTTGAGCGTTTCAGATGGAAGATCGTGAACGCGACGACACTTCCTCTATCTTAAATGACAATATCAGCGCGCGTGCTGTCTCCTCCGCTGGGTCTTTTTCCACGGAGGCATCGACTACACAGCACAACATAGATCTCCTATTTGATCAAGAGCAAGACGCGGCTTCGTGGGAGCCAGTCCGACCACCAGAGGTTCTAGGAGAGTTCTTAGACTCTCGATACATGCTACCCCTTCTCCTTCCGTCGGATCCGGTCATGCTTTCTGCCGCACCAAAGTTGCCAGCTTTTTGGCGGAATGAGGATGTCGCAAACGGGATTTCGGATAGCCGATGTGCCAGCCGAGCGAGCAAAAGGAGTGCCGGAAGCTTGCCTTGGCGAATATCGACCAAACGTCTACGAGATACCAGCCTAGGTATTCTACGCTGGGTAGACGGTGCAGGGTCACACGCACGGTGGGCCCGAAGTGCCGATGTGGAGGGACGTGAAGAGTATGAGTACGATGGTGAAATGTCTCCTTCGCCTTCGCCATATCTTGTGGGTTCCGAAGATGACAGAGATAACGACGTGGCTGCTCCTTCTGGGGTTCGCCGGGTCACCCCGCTCACCCGGAGGCCCTCGCTCAGATCGAAAGGCAGAGCGAGCACCCCAGTAGACAGGACTCCTTGATGCTGTGCGTCTTACTCCCCCCTGCATTCGTTACTTACCGCATGGAACTACCTTTATTGCCCTCTTCTTAGCCACGCATCCACTATTATCCACGCTGATTAAGGCATACATAGATAACAATCAATGCAATTTGTATTTACCTTTTCTTCCTCGACTGTTGCGTGACCCTTCTCTGTGCAGTGCGCGGAAAAGGAGGAATCTATGGGCGAATCGCGTGATCTAGGAAACTCGATCACTCAGTACTCAGCGCTCAGCATGAGCTGGTGCCGTGAACACAGCTCACCCAGTCATGCAAGAGGCCTCCACACCCCTGTTGCCGTCCTTCAGAGCCTTCAACAGCTCCCTTCGATATTGTTCATCCCACATTGCCACGCGGCCTATGAGAAGTATCTCATACTCCAAAACTCCGTCGCATCTGTCTCGCTCTTCGTTATTTGTTATTTAAATTGCGGTGGAGCAAAGTGGACTTGCTAACAAGCGTGTTTTCCATTTATAATTTACGATGAATTACCTCCGTCTCCGTTTACCACAAATGGATGGAGTCATCACTAGCATCACTCGTAACTGTGTAAATTCAATTTTTTTTTTTTATCTCTTCAAAAAGTGACTGACTCGGAGCGGCAAGTTTTTCCGAATTCTTATGTGGATTGACGGCACCACTCACACCTCAATCAAAACTTGCCGATAGGTGGAAAAAAGGAATGCATGGAATGGAAAACAGCGGCGTTGAAATGAAACACCACCACTGTATGTTTCATTTCTGAGCCACGGCCAAAAAAAAAATAAAACAATTGGATCATCACGACATGTGGTATCATTCAGGAATACGAACGATTCCCCGAATTCTTTTGGATATCACCACATGGGCACCCCAATTAAAATTTTTTTTTTAAGCCTGTAGTATCCATTCGCGCAAACAGCATGCCAGTGGCAGCTTTTGGTACTACTGTGAGTACAATTCGGTGAATAGAAAATTGCATCGAACTCTGATAAAGGCCTCTCCCCCCCCATCCGTTCCGGGTTACCTGTCGTCATCACAGCAAGGAGATTCGCATGCATCTCTTTCGGCCAATCGCACCTTCCGCAATCTCTGGCGCCTACTCTTGTGATACCCGGGAAGGAAATTAATCAGAAGATCCAATAGTCATACATCGGATCTGCGACGAATATGGGACCGTACAACTGGACGGCGGCGCAATCAAGGCCATCATGAACCCAGAAATCCAGACGTCGAGAAGAAGCTCCGGGAATGACATACTCGCTATAAAAGGTACTTTCCCTAGTAGATGCCTGTGGAAAGTTCTGGACTGGAACTGAACTAGACTTATTGTTCATTTAGAAGGCGGCAAAATAGATGAACGGGATCCGGGTCAATGGTCAACAATGTGTTGTAAGGTCGTTCTTGAACTTCGTCGAAAGAAACACGTGTCATTATTTCCATGTATATTCACCGTGAATATATGAATCACAGAAGTCGTCATCCGCGCCAAGGCCAATGAAGAAACGGCATTATTCTGGTCTGGTATCGGAACAACCCTCGACAATTAATTTTTTTTTTCATGACGACCTCTCTGACATTTATTTATCGCCAGGTCGAGACTCCCTGCAGTAATACGTCAGTACGTCAATCACAGCCACGTTGACAAGTGGAATCGAAGAACTGACATTACAGTAATGACAACTTGAACGAAACCTTCCTTTCGGTTTTACGAAGCCTGCTGCACATCTTTCCGAGTCTCCGTCCGCCCCTTCCGGTGCCAGGTACTAGTATACTCAGTTCCATCCCCTGATCTTCCTTTTAGAGGCAAAAAATGAAAACGTGAAAGTTTTTTTTGGGCGTGAGCACCGCTGTGCGTCGGGACATGTCGAACTAAGAGCAAATCCAGTTATTCCGCCGGCTGAACAAGTCGTTATTACAGCTTCGCGAACTTTTACAGTGATGTAGAATCGTCGAGATGATATTCAAGGCAATCGCACCACTACTACCGCAAGATGTAGCTGCATCACCAGCTCTCTCCCTGGCTGACCTTTCCAACCTGTAGAAGAAATGGATAGATTGATATTAATTTGCTCGAGCACGCCACTCACTCCTGAAACGTCTAGAGATAATATTACACATGCAAAAAAAAATTGCCTGCTCTCGAGTCTCGAGGTTCTATTGTTCGACGTCACTAACATTAAGTGTCCCAGATGCGGGTCCGACGCTCAGAGAATGTCACCTTGGTACCAGTAGTCCAGCCCCGCTTCTCAAGTAGGCATTCGGACTTACCGGAATCACTTGCGGGGGGAATTGAAATGGCTCAGACAGTTATTGTGGTTAGAAATGGGCGGCAAGAGGCAGACACAGCGACGGTAATAGTATCAATTCCGGCGATATGATGACATGAAAGGTCTCAGGGTCATACAAAAAGAATCGACAGTGTTCATGGGGCGCGTGGGCATAATGTACTGCTAACGAGTATAATGAATGATGCGAGAGTCTGGAGTATAGTACAATGTCTCTGCATGTCCGAACATGTCCGAATGAAGTAAGAAGAAAGACGACTGTCAAGATAAACGGGAACTCTATATTGCAGATCCACCGTTAATGGAGGTGATCCCGGTTCTATTAATCCAGAAAAGTATGAAGATAAGCAAAATCAGATAAACAGACGACACACATACCCTTTGCAATGATTATTAGCAGCCCTCGGGATGCACGACAAGTAACGACACCCAGAACAGGCTAAGGATCAGGATCATGAGAATGTTGGGTTGACCAGTGTGTGTGGAAGGCTCACCGGCGTAGGGATCTGCAGTATAGAAGTTTCGAACCAGTACAACATATAGAATGATGGCCAGAGGTATAGCAGCGAGACGGAAACACCACATAATCAACTTGTGTCTTCTAGTTGTGCTGATAACGGGATAGAAGGTTGTTCCGATTAGGAGTCCCATGAGAAATCCACCGAGGTGTGCTAAACGATCTTTGTTAGTATTCAACAAACTCTCTCGGAGCCATATCCTAACCAAAATTATCCACGTCTTCCAAGGATGAGTGCACGCAAAAAAGAGAAATCAGACCAACTTACAGGGTATATACCCGATACCAACACCGACGATGAGTTCAACGAGCATCCAGAATAGCTATACCAATGTCAGTTCGCAAATTCCTCAGGGCGAGGGGGGTTCGTACCCGTTTCCCTGGTCTGTAGAGAATCTTCCAGTGCGCGAAGAGATCTACCCATGTAACCTGCAACGAGTGAGCAATTAGTCGCCAAAGTGTGGCACTAGGCTTACGGCTATAGTCCCAAAGATGGCCCCGCTAGCACCTACAGATGGCACGCCCACGAGGGAAAAGTTACCGCCTAGAACGTTGCTGAAACGCAGGTAAGTGCCTGTTTCGTGGTCCAATGATTTTGATTTACCCAAAAATTCCCGCAGCAAAATACAAGAGGAAGAAGCCACCGGAACCCATCTCTCTTTCAATCTGAAGCACGTAAACGCATGGGTGATCAATGATCCGGAATGCACGAGTAACGATGCTTACTTCCGCCGCGGCCGTGATTTGTGCCAGCATATTCAGCCCGAGATGCAAGAAACCAGCATGCAAGAAGATGGGGGTGATGAACCTGCAGGCGGTGGTTATTGGTTGAACCCCGGAGTCACTGTATGTTTACCTCCACCACTGATTGGGTTCCTGGTCATGGAACCCTCCATGACCACAAAGGTCTTCGATAGTACAAAGTCTATCAGGTGGGTTGGCGGTATCATTGAGACCTGGCGGAGGACAAGTGTTCCACATAAGCGGGGTAACCGAAGATGACGACCAGCTCACAAGGTAGATTTAGTGTCGGCGGTACCTGTGATACATTCTTCATACACGGTGGAAAGCGAGCACCAACCCGAATCAGGGCACTTCCCGAAGGTCCCAGCATCGGGTTGACGACAGGCTGGATTTGAATTGGAGTTGAAAATCTAGCAGTGAGCTGTAGAAAGTTTGCTCACATGGAACGAAACAGGGCTGCCCTGCGCTTGGGCATTCACCGCCAATTCGTAAATAAAAATAGCAATCATGATGACAGTCAGTATCCAGACTAGAAGATGTCAGATTCTGGTGCAGTCTATGACCACCGGTTTTACCCACCTACGACTGGGTATCTCTGACGACCAATGCCCCGCTTCTTATCCTCAATTCGCTGTTCTAAGGGATACCTGCCGGGGTCGAACCAGCGAGCGAGTAATGGCTTTTCGACATTGGTAGGAGCGTCGTGTAGTGATTGAAAGTTTGTCGGTTCTTCTATGAAAAGTCCCCTCAGAACGAAGCAGACTGGCGGAGCGGCTCGGTTTACTTGCCTAGTTCCTTCGTGTTGTAGCTAAGGCTGGGTTTGTGGATGCCATCCGTCATAGACTCTTCGAAAGCCGTATGGCTCGTATGGCTCCAGGAATTACCCCGTGTCGGGGGTGCGTCGACATAGGGATCATAGAGGTCGAGGTCATCATCTTCGTACGACTGGGCACTGCCTTTGGAGTTTGATAGTGCGATTGTATCGGAGTCGGTATAGTCTCCCAACGAACTATGCTGGTGATAGGGTCTAAGGGGGACGGGCGAAGTCATATCTACAGGAGAACTAGTGGTGGAGTGGATGAAAGGCGTGAAGGGTTTCAAGGGCTTGTGTTGCAAGGCCGGTGCGGTGCGCAGTGGGGCAGTGTGCGATTCTCTTGCGATGTTCGCTCGGCGATGCCCGGCTTGGACACAATCTCCTTGGCAAATTGATGGTATTGTACTTGTATGGCACGCGCGCGTGCTGCGCTCCTCCTGTCCAGTCGGGAGGGTAAAATACAGACAATGCTGGTAATACCAATAGATATGACTCGGGTGCCAAATACTTTCACGGCGGCCGCAACAATGGCTAAGAGTCGGGCCGGGAAGGCCACGTGCGGGCCTCGGGCACATTGATCGAACGGGCTTTACGAAAGTGCCCCAAGCCGTTGACCACCACGCACGCACTTCTGACAATGGCCAACGTCGTCCAACCACACCCGCAGATCGATTTTCATTCAAGCACACTCGGCCACCCTCCTCAAATAGGTCTTGGTCTCACTCTATCCATGTCATCTTCACTTGTCGGCTTGTCTCCTCATGCCCACTCCAACGTCGTTCAGCCATTTCCATCGGCTATCAATCCTTCTCGGCCTCAAAAGAGACGCTTGGAACAAGATGACGAGCAAGCAGAGCAATCGTATAGCAATAGTCCCGGTGCGAGAGATGTCGCAATGGAGAGGAGCCCGACACCTGAACGTCCCAAACGTGCTCCACCCAAGCGTGCACGAAACAACTCGTCATTCACGCCGGAGCCCAAGGGGGGGAGAATACCCAAAGAACTCCCAAACTTGAGTGTAGATAATCAGGATGTGGATGTTGGAGTTTTACTAGGTTGGTCAAATGCCACTCTCGATGATCGTAGAATTGACTCCGTGCCAAGCGTCTCTACCAACCCAATCCTTACTCCCTCTTCTTAATTCACTCATTCAATCTCAACCTTCGTTGAAGCCTCTCATCATTTCTTTGATCCCGCGACCATCCATAGATACTGCACTACAAGCCCTTTCGCAATCCGCCAAGAGGCTCCGCGATGCATATCCATACTCCAATCACCCGCCTTCCCAAATTTCGCTGACTTCAGCTCTCGGCTTCGGTTTTGGGACTAACCCCATAAGCAGACCCACGTCTTATTCTCATTCGCCTTCGTCGTTGGGGTTTGGAAGCCATGTCCCTATACAAACCTTCGGCGTCAGTTCAAGTATGTCCTCCGACACAGCTGGCGGGATGCGAGAAGAGTACATCGTATCTAGACTGCGGGCTCACATCAACGATTTCGTTGCATCATTCCAATCATATCTTCCTTATTTCTCACAGAGGACCTTCAATTTGAATACGCAATCTTCGGACACTCCGCAACCTCCACGTCGTGATAGGTGTCCCCCAACAGAAACGTTCCTCTTCTTACAATCCCTTACCTCGCATATTCTCGCGCAGCCATCCCTCACACAGGCCACCCTAGTCCCTTTAATTCTTTCGCGACTACTTGGCGAATGGAAGGTATGGGTAGAACACGTGGATGAAGTCGTCAACAGGCAAGCGGGCATGTTTGGTGAGGAAACGGTGCGTGGCTGGGAACGTGTTCTCGATGAGTTTGCCGATGTCAAAGGCAATGGACTCGAGGCTCTGCGTGAGATAAGGGACAGTTGGATAGCCAAGGTTGGGTGGTTGGTTGGGCGGGTCGGCCAGACGATGATGGAAGATTGAGGACGAGATGGAACGCTGTCTCTGCATTTCTATCTACGTTCTACCTGCATTCACTGATAATATCGCAATGTTTTCCTTGTTATTTACTACTTCATGACGACTATGATCCTACTAGCTGTTTTGATTAGGCCGCGGGTTGTGTATTGATAACATTAGGCATCAGTTTCCCATTCGTAGAATCGAACCATCGGACCTCCGAGTCCGAAAGGTGACCTGTGACCGAGTGACTAGTTTGCGTCACGTCCCGTGACATGTGACATACGTACCACTTGTTTTCTGTTTTCTGGTTGCGGTTGCATCAGTCAGCTGAGGTGTATGATCATCAACCATGTTGCTTGTTCGGCCTTCTCACACCACTCCGCAATCCTGAATATTTCCCAGCAAGCAGCAGCTAGAGCATATAGGTGTGGTAGCAGCAGGGCCAGCGCTTTCGTTTCGGGACTAGGCAACACATCCTCTCGGAAAAGCTTCGACCCAATAAGCCATCTACGGTGCGCATTTCCGAGGATGACCGTTTCCTCCATTTTGACAGAGAGCCTTCAGGGATGTCAAACTTGCTTCCCCTCGGCAATTCTCGGGCTATTTACCATTGGGATGTCGACTCGTGCGGCACTACTCGTCACCATCCCGAGCAGAATCTACTCTTCTCCTCCCTGTCTTTAATGACATTCCTTCGTATTACCCTAGAAAGAAGGTGAAAAAGCGGTTACCACTCAGCCAGAAAGATAAACGAAACCAGCCGCCGCGTGATGTTCTAATGCAGACCCCAAACACTGGCGACACAAGCAATAAAGAATCTCTCAAAAATTCTCGAGTCGAATCTCTAGGACACGCTCCTACCTCCTCGACAGTCATTGAAGACGATCCACTGTCAATTTCACCCCAAGTCCGTAATGATACTTCACAGTCCGCAGTCACAAAGTCGAGTGACCACCATGGTCACTGTTCGCTATCTCGACGTCTTCTGCATCTCTACATATCCTCCCCTCACATGTCTATTCAGTCTCTCGTCTCATATCACAACACGTTTCCATACGAGCAGTCTTCTCGGTCCTACAACCTACTTCTTCGGCTGGCCATCCGACATTCAGCATTCAGTACCGCCCGTGGGTTAATACAGTCCATGCGTGCATTCCGTGTGCCACAGGATCAAACAACGTGGAAACTCTGTGTACGACTCCTCGTTCGCGAAGGAAGATGGTCTGACGCCTACAATCTCGTCTACAATCTGCCGAAATCCATTTCGCGAACCCTATGCATTTCTGACGCCATTCCCACCAGCGTCTGGGTTGAGCTTCTGGGCACCACCAAGCGCAGAGCGTTCAGAGGTTTTGGACGCTTGCACGACCCTGGGATGTGTACGCTCGCGCGTTACCGCCACGTAATGCGCCAGCTGCCAAAACTTGGGGTATCATCTACGGACACCCCCCCACCACAAGTCGTGTACGCATCCGTGGCAGCCCTTTTACGGATGCAGGAACGGGAGGCCGCGCGACAACTGACCACCCGATTCCTCCCATTGGATCCGAAAGGTTTAGGTTTACGGCTCCTGCACCTGCACGTGGCCCCGGAGCCAAGAGATTGTTCCTTGAAGACATTTCTTCGTGCCATTCGGGATTTACAAGGTTTCCGCGCTCTGTGTCCCGAGTTGGTACCCAACAGCACTACACTTTACCTCTTACTGGGACATTTGAAACGGGTGAAACATTGTGGGATCGTTGGGCACCAATTCGTACGATGGTTCCGCCGCCGATGGGGCAACTCGGTTGTCAGTCCTAGTGTTGAAAGAAGAGTGTTAACATTGGCGGTGAAAGAGAAGCGGGTGGACCTGATCAAAGAGTGGATGACTTGTATAAAGACACGTCGGAAGATTTGGTGGATGTGGAGTCTAGAACGTGAGGTGGTTGATGGTATGGTACCCAGACAACGGAGCCTGACACGGGACCCGGAGTTGCGGCTTGGAAAAGCGGGCACGGGACAATTGTATGTGAATCGGGTCCTGCGTCGGGCGTCGAAGGTGTTGTTGAAAAGGGAAGGGAAGGCGATTGACTGACCGAGTTTACGTAGGGACGGGTTGATCCCCAATATTCGATTTCGAACCGTTTCAGTCTGTCTTCTCTCCACGATTGCTCGTATGTGATCAACTCTCTTCGCCTTCCATCGCCTCCGCTTAGTCCACCGTTTCAACGACACGACCCCTAACTCTCGACAAAGACAAATGACACGTGGCTAGATTAATCTACCCTGGCTTAGTTGCCCGCCCGCCACTCACATCTGTACAACTCAACGCTCCACTTGCCAATCATGCGGTGACTTATGGTTCTAACCTGTCTTTGTGCACTCCAAGTAACCGTACGCCCGATAATAGAACCATCGTAGCTTCTCTCTTGTAGATCCATGCCAGATTTATTGATTTGATCTCCACTCTAATCAACTGGGCCCGTCGCGCGCGCTACCTAGAGGTGCACCTCGTGCCGTTGCGGAGCTGCCTATGGCACTTTTGGAAGCCAATTGAAGAAAAATTGAAAAAAAATTCAGGTGTTCTGTAATCCGCGCTGGTGCCCACTTCTCTCATGCGTCCTCTGTTGTCAACGTGCCCCGACAGTTGTCTTTGCCTTGGCCCCCGCCACCGGGGGGCTGGAATTTCGACCCTGAATTGCGGATGTCACTGCTAGCGTGCCGCTCAACAATGACGGTATCTTTCCCGTCCTCAGATCGATCTGCATTTTAGTTCCAACTGCATAAAATGTCCGCGTACGAGGGCGGTTTGTCCACTCATCTCGTCTCTTTTTTTTCTCTTTTTTTTTTCAAACAATGGCTCCCCACTACGGTTCTCCTAGCCCCGATCAAATGCTCGCAATGGCCTGCACTGTCATCGGCGTGGGCCCGGGCGGCAACACGTCCATGGTCGCGTAAGTGTTTAGCTCCCGCATGTCATTGAGTTGGGGATTTTTAGGTGTGCTGAAGGTTGCGTGGGTATTATTTCAGCCGCGTCGCGATATGCGATTACAGGGGTGACCGTGTGTTGGATTGTTATGTTGTTCCGACGATGGCCGTAACTGACTACCGCACATCCACAACCGGTATTACGGCGGCGCATCTCAGCTCCGGTAGGCCCAGCCTTGTTACAGGGCCCGTTCCTCGATTTTTTCCTGGACTGACTTACTTTGGCTTTGGTTCAAATTGCTGAAAAAGGGGAGGCGATGAAGTTTGACGCTCTTCAGCTTCACGTTGCGGAAATCATCAAAGACAAGGTTATCGTCGGGCACAGTCTCTGGAACGATCTTTCAGGTGGGTAACCGTGACATTGTGTTTCAGAGTCGGTCGCCACCGCCCTTAACCGTCGCTTCAATTTTATTTTATTTTATTCTTATTTTATATTTATTTTTAGTGCTTGGGATTCCGCACGCTGCGGTTAACACCCGTGACGTCGCTTTGTATCAGCCTTTTCGAAATGCGCTTAAATCCCCTGGCCAGTTGGTTCGCTTACCGACTTTAACGTTTCATCTCATGGGAAGGAGGTGCCAAGAGGGCCAACAGAATCCCGTACGTTTGTATACATTTGACGCCGGTCGGCACAAGAGCTTATCTTCAAGTCGCTTGACTATTTTGCGCCATCCAGTTGGAAAATGCCCGCGCGGCTATGGACCTGTACCGTTCTCACGCCAATGAATGGGAGACCGCGATACGTGATGGCCAGTGGCCGACTGCCCTTCCGCCAAGCAATTTTTCCCGCTGTTATTTGTGAAAACAAGCGGATGATGATAGATAGAGAACAAAATGAAACAACGGACTTTGAGCACCCAAATAGAGAAATACGCACGGACTCTCTCTTCCTCTCTCCACTTTTTAATTTTTTCTTATCTTGGTCGTATTACAGTACAAGCAGTTTTAGTTCTAGTGCCTTTTAGTTTTTAGTTTTACCCAACCAACAAACCCTTACAGTAAAGTAACGGGTCTAAAGCTTAATGGTCATTACTTTTCCGCCGCGCCACGTGTGCCCTGAGTGCTTCCCCATTCGGATCATTTCATTCCGTCGGACTCGGACTGTCGGAGCCCGTGTCCGACGAATTCAGACAGACGACGCTGACCGCTGGTGAGCCGCGGGTTTTTTCACACGTGGCATAATACAGGCACATACACGCGCATACACGCGCATACACAACGTTCCCCCCGGCGACCGTTCTCAAATCGTCCAATCGAATGCGAATGTCTCAACAACCTGCGACCGACGAACAAGGACAACAGGAACCACAATGTAGGATATGTCTAGACGGACCTGATCCCGAACTCGGCCGCCTTATTCGGCCTTGTCTGTGTAGGGGCACCGTCAGCGTAAGTAACTTACTACAGTACATTCACACACGCAGGTTCACGCTAACGCTAACTAACTTAACCGAATAACATACCCGCATCGCATTGCACCGTTTTCAAAAAAACGCTTTCGGATAGCACGTACACGTCGTCTGCCTCCAGCGTTGGAGGAATACATCGGCCACCAACGTCTCTGCCTTCTTTGTTTGTCCACAATGTCATTACCATTACCGCTTTGCTCGTACCAAGATAGTCGGCCTTGCCACCAACCCAGGTTCGTCCCCCACATTTTTTCCAAACAACACTCTAACGTACCCGTCCCGTCCGCACTTTATATGATTCGGCAATGTCTGACCACACACTCTTTTAGTTGCGATCGCAACTTTATCTACGATCCTCTTCACGGCATTAGTCTATGCATCGTCTTTCCTCACAACCACCTTACTTTCCTCGCTGGACGACCCTTCCTATAACTCCTACGACTCCTTTGGTTCTTCCTCCGTCTATTTCACTTGGGGCGGGGGCTACTGGACCTGGACGAATCCTTACACCGTCGGGCGCGATCTTGTCCGTGCTGCTTTGCGCATCATCCAGGACGAATCCGGCGGCGTCTTCGGTCCCGATGCATTGTTGACCCCATTTGCATCATCTGACGACCCGGAATCTATGCCTAAGCACGGCGCCGTTTGGCGTTTTATCCGTCGTATCGTCTTGGGTTTACCAGTCGTGGGTGCCGTATCGTTGATTCAGATGTTGTTCTCGTTACCACTCCTTGGTCCGATTCAATGGATTGCCCGTTCAAGGGGGAATCGTGGAAGGCGAGATAATGGTTCCCGGGACACGGCAGCTGTTTTTATCATCCTTATTCTTGCGATTGGGGCATTACGGTAAGCCATCTGTCTACGGCGAATATCCCTTGTCTACGCATGTTGATTTTGTCAGGGTTATCTACCAGGTCTACAAATTCACGGAATTAGTGACGAAACGTGTCTTACTCCGGGCCGAAACAAGTATCCTTGAAGTCAATGCATAGGTTACATCCATGTAAGGCTGTACAGTAAATGTATTTGCTTAATCACGATGGGAGATACCCTATATAGTCGTCGTTCACCATCAGATCGTCCAGTCATCCTAGGATACAATATGCGTGTCTAACGGCTACCAGGATTTCCTGAGTTCCCGACGAACGCGTTCATAACCCTCGCGCGTGACCCTCTGAGCATCCCCTGTTGCCAGCTCTCGGAGATACTGTTCCACGGCAGAGTCGATGCGATCCGCGGGGAAATATGCACCAGGAGAGTGCTTTTCCGCCTCTAACCAATCCTGGAAAAGCACGCAGATTGCTGCTGACAGTATCTGGACAGCCGATTGTGAGCTAAACGGGGGAACCTTTGCAAGAGAAGTGAGAATTCGGCTCGATAAAGTATGGCTTATCACTTACCTGTGACTCATACATCTGATGAAATACATCCCATATCTCTACATATGGTATGCCACACCGAGCCAACAATCGGACAACCCAGCCCGCTGGTACAACGTCAGTGTTAGCCAACTGGAACTCGACCAGAAGACGAGTTATATGTTCTATCATGGTTGACTATCAGATGCAGCTGACGCGGTAGACACTATACGAACTGAATGGGAAGCTTGAATCTGAGCCATGGAAACGTTGGCCAAGTGGGACAAATTTCCCCTGGACACGATCTAGGGCCTCGGCAGGTGGAACACCCTGCATAGCTATCCCGACATTTAACATGATGTCTGCTGTTTTTACAAAAGTAACGTACTTTCATTGAATATACGATTCCAGATGTCCTTGACGAGTCCATCATCGTGATGATGTGACACGTGGAGAACCAGTAACTTGATCGTTAAAAGGTCATATGGCTCGGCGTACACTTGGTAGAGCTAAGTTACGACAGTTAACCAAAGAGCTCCCGCATAACAATTGGGACGCATACCTCAGTGATGTTGAACAGCCCTCGCTCAAGTAACTCGACTTTCTCCCTTAAATCGGGATCGGAAGGTTGAGATTGGAGACGGGGTGACAGGGTGTGGAATATCTCGAGTTGTACTTGAGAAACCTCTAATTTCTCCTCCAGATCCGTCAGGAAGGAAATAGCGGACTCGTGTTTCCCGCCCGCAGACACGGGATGGGACTTTGCATTACCGACAGCGAGTGTCAAGTATTCTATCCGTTGGGATAAGGATAAGGGGAATCTTTCAAAAGCTAAGAAAAAGACAACAGGAGACATTCAGAGGTACGCACTCGGACGATTCTGCTAGAGTACCAAGTACTTCGGCGGCGCGGAGGGGTTGACCGTCTTTGACGTAGAACTGCCAAAGTAGCTGATACTTGTCAAGCGTTCTTGGCTCGCATTGAAGATACGCTTGCAGGTATGATGGACGCATCTACATAGCGAGGAAGCTTCCGGATTAACGGATCGGTAGAAATGGCTGTTGCGTACCTCAAGTAACTCGTCCGCAAGGCCTCTCGAGATCAGCCATTCGTATAGTCGCGAGTGAAAAATCTCGTCGGTGCTTGCAAATGCTATCTCATAGGCATGTGCCCGGACTCGTTCTGCAGCATCGTCCCCACTCGCAGCCTTATTTTCAAACGTCTCGAGCGAGTCGAGTACTAAGTCATAACATCGAACGCGTCGCTCCCAGGAAAGTCTTCGAGGGTCATCGGGCGCATTGTTGTTGCGTCCCTGTCTGTCAAGCTCTGGTGGGACCGTCTGCCAGTACTCCCTCCCAAGGCCGTCGGCATCCAATGCTTCGGCACAATATAATGCAAGCTCAATAGCGCCCTTTGCGAAATCCAGTTGCTGGTAGTCACCAATGACTTCGCGTAGCTTATCGAATTCCATGATACGGGCGCCTTTCATAAATAATCTAGAAATCTGGTCAGTATCCGGAGGCAACGGTCAACCGAGGGACCAACCTTAAAGATTCACCACGGTAACCTTGTCGCTCTTGCGGATTACGACTCTCCACAGCTCTTCGCACGCTTTCCTTAGCCTACAACAAAGAGGATTCGGTAACTGTCAAAGAATATAAACAACATACGAACCTTGTAAAGCATCACGTCATCCGTACTGCAAAATGAGCCACACCGTGTTTGTAAAATATCGCTGATGGTATCGACCTAGTGCATACATGAGGCAGGGTTGGAGACCCGAGGGTGTCTTGTACTTACAGCTATCTGCTGGCCAATTTGTTGGTCGATTATCACGTTCACAAGTGCCCTTGAAACAGCCACTCCGTTCTGCCCGGTAATGAGTTCTTCAAATGTCATTGAAGCAATAAGCCTCTGAGTAGTGACATCCGTTCTGTTACATTCTTCAGGAAATGTAGTAAATACGACCGAGAGAGTACGTACTGGCCAACGAGTTCGCCGATGCGGTGGTCAATGAGCAGAAGAAAGAAGGAAACCCCCTCGATTGTTCGCGCTAGTAATGCTTGCAGCTCTGCCACCGACTTTTGTTCGGCCTGAAGAGGGACGTCGATCAGTCAATTAAAGCACCGACTCGAGGTGAGATTTAGCCAACCTTCCACGCTTCTTGGTCACTAGTGGGGGCTGCACGAGCACCTGAATAGTCTCCGGTGGCAGAATGAAAGAGATGAGGGTTTCCTTCTAGAAAGCTATGCAGTGCAAAAAGATTTCTTTGTACCATAAGCAGAATTTCTTCTGGTATGTTGGATTGCGGCACTGATGCACTTCAAGAAGGTTTGCATGACATCAGGACTAGATCACGGATACGTACATTGGCCTAATTAACTTGCTCTTCCATATTGGCCGCACCAGCCTTGCGAAATACAAAGCAAATCCTTCTCGTCTTCCGCTGAATAGCGCAGTTCCCGATCCATCACCTGCTCATGTGAATTGCCCGGGATGTTGAATCAGGGAGAAATGCTCACCAGTCCCGTAGGTCATCCGTTCGGCCCACATTGGACGTTCGCCACAGTCGTAAAAGGCCTGCTTCGCTACATTAGTGAGCTCCGGTGCCAGGTTTGTAATCGATCCGCTGATTGACTGGTCGTTGAACTCGAGGAATGTATTTCCACTAGCCAAAGCCAAAATCATGGCGCATGTTTGGTCTCGGCCGAAACTACAGGACATGTGTGAGGACAACAGTCGACCTGAATTCATGTAAATGGATAATACCTGTCTCGAAAATCGATGATAGGCTGAACATTTCCTTCGGCTTGCACTTCCTCGATAGCATCGCGTAGCCAATCTAACGCACGACGTTTTGCCAATACGGTAATTCCAACGTTTGTTAGGATTAGAAATTGTCGTGGTTGTTCCAAGAACTGGTACGCGAGCTCGTTCGTCACAACTGGCATTGGTGTGTTTGGGTCCGGGCTGGTGAGGGTAATTGAGTTCTTTGGCCGGGGAAGAGCGGCCATACCCCAGGTCCGCCCTGGGATAGCAAGCAATGCCGCTCTTTCTGTCAATGGCGGACGCTGAGACCCGACACCAGCACTGAAAGGTGGTCCCGTTGGTTGTGAAGTCTGTGGGGGGGTCTGACCGAGAGTCCCGATGCGCGTCAAATCCGGCGACATGCAGAGGAGAAAATCGGTGCCATCGGTGTCCCCGGGATGTGCAGCGATGGTCAGGCCAGCAGCAAGAGCCGAGTGCTCCAATTCTGTCAGTACATACGGCCGTGATGTTGATGGGGCTTGAGGATAACGGGATGCATAACCAGCTCCACCCGAGAAGTAGGGATTGGATTGCTCATCAGGATGAAGCAAATTGGTAGGGGGAAGGCGGACGTGAACTAACTGTAAGTTGCGTTGACCTCGTGCGTCGCTCCCAGGATAGTACCCATATGGGCCCGGGGATGAGGAAAAATATAGGCGGACCCCATTCATAGTTATGGCCATCAACTGCACGCCAGATCGAGTCTCTTCCTGGGTAATAACGTGTAATGCGATGACATGAAAGTGCTTTGGCGTGATGGCAGGCGAACCAGGCGCCTTTTCTTGAGCCAATTTATATAGGTTTTGAATGGTCTGCGAAAGCTGAACAGACTTATTGGCCGTTGGAAAGTACATGGTGATGGTGCTGTTCGCGGTCAGCGTGTAAAAGATATTTCTGCTCAAGTCTGAGACAACGGAAACAATGCGATCTAGAGGCGAATTGGAAGTTAATGGCTATGCAATGTAATGACTAGTGCGTACCTTCTGCGCGAGAACTGGTGAGGCGGGGAAAAAAACTTTGAACACTACCCACGGAGTGGTTGATCAATTGGACACGGCGACCAAACCAACCCTCCTTTTCCTGGTAGTGCAGTTCATAAAGATGTCCATCTTGCGAGCCCGCCATGAATATTCGACCGTCTGCAGTTCCTGCTACAGATAGCATCTCCACATCACATGGTACAGACATGTCTAGATCAAAGAGTTTGATTTCTTTGCGAGTCGTGCGATTAGGTCCAGGAACGTCTGTCGCGGAGATTCCCAGGAGGATGACAGTTAATGGGGTGCACAGGACGAGTAGATAATTGATCTCGTCAACGAAGACGCCCGGTTTTGGGTTGACAATCACGACGTGGGTTATTACGTCTGGTTGATCCACAAAGGAGCTTAGGTCCTGGCTGCAATCAAACGTCAACTCGAGTGTAAAAAGAGTGAGAAACAACACACCCTTCAACGTAGTCCCAGAGAAAAAGTTTATGGTCAATCGCAATCCAAACCCTCTCAATTGCCGAGAGGAGCCCCATGTGTGAAACGACATCCGTGGCTATATAGATGTAAGTATCAAGACGCGACGCAGGAGGAAAAACGGACTGTTGTAGAATTGAAATAAACCTTCAGGAATGGCAATCAACCGCCTTTTTTGAAATGGAACACGGTGGTCATCAGGAGAAACGGAGTAGGAAGCCGAGGAGGGTACTCCGGCTGGGGAGACAAGATGAGTATTTACTATTGTGCGCGTGGTTGAACCGACCTACGAAGGACAAGTAGCTCGCCTATGTCAGGGATGACCTGGGAATCCTTTACGAAGTAATCTTGGATGACTTGACTTGCGCCCTGTAGGAGAGGGAGGTCTGGCGTGGGGGGCGTTGTGTGTGATTGCATAGAGGTACGAAGAGCAGCCGCGGCCACGTGGTCCGACTCGAACCCAGACGCGTCTTGGCACGCTCACCCTCATGCCTCCCACAAAGCAATCCCCCGCCATCCGCCAGTCAATCACCCTCAAGGGCTCCACAAACCTCGTCACAGAATTCTTCAAGTATGCAGTAAACACGTGGGTAGTGTCCACCGCTCCCCTCTACCCAAATGGAATTCTCTCCTTTGCGTAGGATCCTGTTCCAGCGGGGAGTTTACCCCGCCGATGACTTTCATATGGTCAAGAAATATGGCCAAACCGTGCTGATCACTCAAGACCTCGCTCTGGAGAACTATCTTGAGAAGTATTCGCTGTTATCCCACCTCTCGCCGGAAATTCTCACGCCGTTTCCAGGATATTAAAACAAATTAGCAGTAAGCCCATCATTTCCGCCCATACCGTGACTAACGTGCGGTGCAGCATGGTTGCTTACGGGTGCGGTAACGCAGCTCGTTGTAGCAATTATATCCAAAGACTCGAGAGTGCCTCTCGAGCGGTGGGTCTTTGATATTAATCTTGTCGAGCAACCTTCCCAAGGAGCGGTGGGACAGTGAGCTACTCCAATCTTGACAGCGACATTTGATCGTTGAACGTCGGACATCGACCGTGACAGGGCACAATCAAGCAAACCGGAAGCCGAGATCCAGGCTGAAATTCGAGACATACTTAAGCAAATCGTATCAACAGTGACATTTTTGCCGATCATTGACGAGCCAACGGTGTTCAACATCCTCGCTTATACCCATGAATCGGCTGACGTCCCTGCGAATGAATGGGTGGATACGGATCCGTTGGCTATAGAAGCGAGTAAGAGCCAACAGGTGACGTTGAGAAGCTTTAGCACGGATGTTCATAGGATCGAGGCGATGGTTTCTTATCGTTACGAGGGGTGACAGTGATCATAACAATGGTTGATATGTTGATACACGACGCGTTTATTGTCCGTTGCCATAGCCACGAATGCTGTTCTCCTCATTGACTAATAATCGATCACCGCCTTCATTGTTCTCTCCCTTCTTCCCCCAGCTGGTCCTCTTTCTTCTTTTCTTTCATCCTCTTTTCTTTCTTTCTGCAGGCCAGACAGTCTTTCCCTCACACTAGATCCTTACTCTTTGTTTGACGCCATGGGAGAAAACTGGTTTCAACGCGAGTTCCTCACTCCTAGGAGACTGGCATTCAATGTCTTCTTTTACGGCTCCCAACTCTTCTTCTTCATTCTTGGGTGGTACCTGCAGGTGTGCCTCTAAGCATCTTTCTTCCAGTGAATATTACTTATATCGTTCATTTCGTCAGGAAACTGACGAGAAGCTCCACGTTCTGAATGGCCTCAAGTTTTCTGTCTGGACGTCTCGTGGTGCCGGTCTCGTTCTCGCTTATACCGGAGGTCTTATTCTCCTTCCAATGCTGCGCAATATCATCCGTATCATTCGTCCCAAGCTCACCTGGTTGTTCCCCGCCGATGAAAACATTTGGTTCCATAGACAGGTCGCATACTCCATGGCTTTCTGGGCAATGGTACACACCACTGCTCACTACGTCAATTTCCTCAACGTCGAGCGAACTCGTACGTTCCTTATTTCGATTTCATTAGCAACTCTCACTATCTTTGTAGAGGTCCGAACACAGTTGGCGCTTCAAATCCACTACGCACAGGCTGGTGGCATTACAGGCCATTTCATGCTATTCATGATGCTCTTGATATATTCAACCGCTCACCACAAGATACGCGCCCAATGTTTCGAAGCTTTCTGGTACACGCATCACCTTGCATTCTTCTTCATGATCGGACTTTACACGCACGCCACCGGTTGCTTCGTTCGCGATTCGGTGAATCCGGATTATATCCCGACCTTCCCCTTCTATTCCACGCGGCACTGCCTGGGCTATGAGAGTTGGAGGTTCATTATATGGCCTGGTATCATCTACTTTGGAGAAAGGGTTTACCGCGAGATCCGCGCGAGAAGGGCCACAAGACTGTCCAAGCTTTTGGTTCACCCAAGCGGTTCGTTAAGTTACCAGTTTGCCTTCTTTTTTGACCAACATACGATCCTTACAGGTGCTATGGAGCTTCGTATTGTGAAGCTTAGCTTCAAGTACACTGCAGGCCAATGGCTGTTCCTCCAAGTGCCCCGAAATCTCTCCTTGGCAATGGCATCCAGTTAGTCTTATTAGTTCCCACCATGTGGCGTGAGGGCTGAAACGGTCATCTAGTTTACCATCACGTCTGCTCCAGAGGACCCATATGTTTCAATCCACATCCGTCAAGTCGGTGATTGGACTCAGGCTCTTGGGGATCGTGTCGGTGCTGGGCCCTCTGTTGTGTCTGCCATTACGCAGGCTGCAATGAAAGGTGGAGAAAAGAATGAGAAAGACACTTATATGGGATCTCGTGGAGATTTCGTTGAGCTTGATCCCGCCAGCGCAAACCGTCCTCTTCCCGTCGTGCGAATCGATGGTCCTTATGGTGCACCAGCTGAAGATGTTTTTAATGTGGAGATTGCCGTTCTTGTCGGCGCCGGTATTGGTACGACATAACGTTTCTACGTGATTCTCCGTCTCATAAATGAATAGGTGTTACCCCGTTCGCCTCAATTTTGAAACATATTTGGTATCGTCAGCGGAGCGGCCATCTTGGCAGCTTGCGTAGGGTGGAATTCTTCTGGATTTGCCGCGACGCCCCTTCATTTGGTTGGTTCCAGAGTCTCTTGCAAGAAGTTGAGGCTGCCCAAGCTGATCGTAAGTCGATGGTATTTACCATGTAATAGTCCTAACCTTTTGTCACAGCAAACTTTCTTCGTATCAATATATACCTCACTCAGAAGATTAGCGACGACATGCTCTGGAATATCGCCGTTAATGATGCTGGAGCGGAATATGATCCTCTGACCTTACTCCGCTCCCGTACGATGTTTGGTCGCCCCGACTGGAAGTCTATTTACAGTCGCATGTGTCAGGCGATTGAGGCAGGGCAGTACATTCCAGGCACCAGTTCGCAGCTTAAGACCACTGTTGGTGTATGTCAGATGCTAGTCTTTTAGTGTGCATTTTACTGACCTAAAACGATGGCAGACGTACTTCTGCGGCCCTACTCCCATAGCGAAGGCCATCAAGGAGGCAACAGTGGCCAATTCGTCGTCTACTGTCAACTTCACTTTTGCAAAGGTGAGTGTTCGTTGTTCGGAAATTTGCGTTGGCTGACTCGTGTACAGGAGCACTTCTAAGTCTAAGTGGGTGGTGGAGGCATTAGCGTGTCGTACGTAGGGTAGTATATTTGTTGAATGTGATTATGTAAGGGATATTGTGGGCCATCGTAACGCGCCTGACAACCCGACTCTCATGTCGGCCGCTACACCGACCGCTTCCACTCCTGATCCATCAACGCCAGCACCCCCTCCCACCGAGTCGAATCAGGCGACATTTAGTGCCGATCGTCTGGTTCTGGAATACCTTCGAGCGAGAGGTCATAAAGTCGCAGAACAGGCAGTCAATGAGGCCCTTGGTTCCTCTGATGACAAGGGAAAATCCCCCGTCTCTATATCTGGGGAAGAGCTCATAAAAAAACTCACCCTATTTGCCGAAAAGCCCGCGCAACCTGGCGAAAATACGCTGAAGACGTCCCTGGGGGTGCAGAAAGAGCTTGCAACTGTAGTCAACTCATCCAACTTACAGAATTTGATTGCGAGTATTGGACCTGTGGGAGCTGAGGAGATATTATCTCTTGACCCAAACGACAAGCAGGAAGGTTTCAGGGAACTAGAAGCTTGGGTAGAGGGATCCCTGGACATATATCGCGTACGCTCGACGCGTTCATTTCGTTACTTGTTATTCACATCACGACTCAGCCCCAGTTCCGTCCTATTATATATCCAATATTTTGTCATTTCTATCTGGATCTCGTCCAGTTTGGCTTCAAAGATGCTGGTAAGCACTGCAGGCTACTGGTGTCGTCGTGTGTTAACCGTCAGGCGCTAGCTCAGGAGTTCTTCGACAAGTTTTCCCCGTCATTGGATCCTTCTCACAGAAACGACATACGTCGTCTTTCCACGGTTCGTCTGCCGTCCCACATTCAAAGCGATGAGACAGCGCAGCGCCTCAGAGGTGACAAGTACCCCATTACGATGTCTCGTTCTGGTTTTGCGTTACTTCTGGGCTGGCTCACAGAAGGCGTGGGAGGAGAGGCCCCCGGTGCAGGCGATGGGTTTTTCGGTGAAAAAGGGAGGAGAGGAAGAGCGGCGGTAATGCGAATTGTCAATAATCACCTCAGATTTGACGGTAAGCACAGTTCTCGAGGCACTGTTGAATGAGTCGCTTTTAACTTCGTGGTAGTGGCAACAACCAGTGCTTCCAAGTCCTTTGCATCCTTTGAGGACAGCACAGGTCTTCTCTCTTCGCTCATACCGCAATCCAATGGGGCTTCGACCCCATTTTCAAATCCTCAGGCATTCAACAGCGCTGCAGGAGAACTGAAGCTAGGACCAGCTCCCATTTCAGAAGAACTTCGTGCAGAAGCTGAGAAGTCTTTACGAGAACAAGCAATGATGGACAGAGATCCTACGGCACAATACGACAACCAACTTATCCGTCCAACTCCCGTCGCTGGGGTAGTCTCCCCAACAACTGCGGACCTATTACCACATCCCCAGACTTTCAAAACTGTTGACGTCAGACGAGAGGTCGAAAAGGTCAGGGATGCCAGAAAACGCATACGTCTAGACCCTACCGCACTCTCTGCTGCGGATGGCAACACTCAAGACACTGCAGCGCAGAAGCGCAGTCTACTCAGTGTATGCGCGTACACTTTGCATGATGTTCATGAAGGGTTCGCCTCAGTTCATTTTACTCCTTTTGTTGCCCGGTATTGCTAATCGATTACGAGTAGCTCTCCATGTTGTACGTTCTCTTTGGACACGTCACTAATGGCCGCTGGTTTTGAGGAGAGTTATATTCGATTATGGAATTTGAAGGGAGAGCCACTGAAGGGCCTGCAAAGTGAATTCCATCTTAACAACATCCGGGACTGTACGGCGTTTTAACACCTCTACGCGTCGCTTCCTAATTACCCATTCACAGCTTCTTCCCTCAACTCTCTTCGAGAAAAGGGAGGATCACCCACACGCAAACTCATTGGACACAGTGGGCCAGTCTATTCTCTTGCATTCGATCCTGTAACTGGCTCCGCCGGACCACCCCAATATCTCCTTTCGTGCTCGGCAGATGCGACAGCAAGACTATGGTCTATGGACACCATGACGAACGTAGTTGCATACAGGGGGCATCAGAACCCAGTCTGGGATGTCGATTGGAGCCATATGGGTATCTATTTTGCAACAGCCAGTCGAGACCGTACTGCCCGGCTTTGGTCAACAGACCGAACTTCCACTCTACGAATTTATGCGGGGCACTCAAGTGACGTCGATGTGAGCACCAGGAAATGTCCCAGACTATCAGAAGCTCATCTACAGCAGTGTGTCCGATTCCACCCTAATTCGTTGTATATAGCTACAGGTTCAAGCGATTGGACTGCCCGGCTATGGGATGTTCAGCGGGGTACCTCCGTTCGTGTGTTCATTGGTCACCAAGGCATTGTCTCCACTCTTGCCTTCAGCCCAGATGGCCGGTATTTGGCTACAACAGGTAAACCTATCCCTACAACATTGGGAAACCTGCTAAATGGGACACCTCTAGGCGAAGACCTATCCGTAAATCTATGGGACCTTGGATCTGGACGTCGAATTAAAAAGATGACTGGGCATACGGCCTCAGTATACTCACTCGCTTTCAGTGCAGAGTCTTCGTTGTTGGTCAGTGGTGGGGCGGACTGGACTGTCAGGTACTGGGATGTCAGAGATGCGGGAGGGCCACCCGAGACATCGAGAACCAATGGCATCGGGGGCAGTCATGGGTCGCATCCGCATCATTCGAAGGATCCAGGCCCGGAAGTAATCGAGACGTGGGTTGTTTACGACTTTCACATTACCTCTGTCTCATGGAATCACAATTGGAATCACAGGAAGGACCTCCTCGCAACATTCCCCACCAAACGAACCCCTATTACGACCGTCCATTTCACGCCTCGCAATTTATGCCTCGTTGCGGGCCCCTACCTCTCCACGACGCCGCGGTGATGAAAAGAGCCCGATGCCGAATTGCCCGAGCTGCCCTAGTTGCCCTTTGAGTTGTTTCATTCCTATTCTATACTTTCATGCAATTCCATGTAGCGTAGTGTGCTGGTAGTAAATGTGTTGGTGTGAGACGTTTTGAAGTGCCAATTAATTACAGTGGCACGTGGATCCACGTGCTCCGGCTTGTACTTGTTCCACTTCTCGGGCGCCACCTCCGCAGACGTCTCAACCTCTCCCTCTTCCTGCCACTTGGTACTGTCTGTAAGGCAGCAATGGCGACAAGCATGGATGTCGATGGAATTGCTTTGGGCCACCCTGCCACATTACACGGCGTCCCACCAGTGCACGAACAGCCAATCACGCACACAACACTACCTTTGTCTAGCGGTAGGCTACCCATCCCTATATCCGCTCGGTTTGGTGACTCTTATTCTGCTCTTTTGCACCCGCGCCATAACTCAGGCTCCCAGAATCGTGAACCCTTCAGAGAAATACCTGTCAAAGTACACATTCGGAGGCCTGAGAGAGATTCTTGGGTGTATGTGGGACGTGCAACAGTTTCGTTGGACACAACGGGGCATTCTTCTCAAGTCGGTGAGCTACCCATATATACACCTTTCGCCACTCTGGACAGATCTTCTGAACTACAGTTCTGCAGTTATTCGCTCGACGTCAACGGATAAGATAATGGCGGTCTTTAACGAAGTGAGTATTGCGTCTGGCCCTTCACGGTCCCCCCGCCGGTGCCGATTTGCTCATGAAACAACAGAACAGCGAACTCCAAGCTGAAAAGCGCGGAAACTTTGTTGTCGTGGGATGCATTGAAGGGTCGAAGGTGGTCTCTTGGTCACTCAACGTGAGTATTATTTTATATTAAGCCTCATATGAGGCCAAACGAATTCTTCTGATCGAATATATTTCCCAGGCTCTAAACTCATCTGAGACACTGCGGCTCTTAGCTTGCATAGAGCTCGCCTGCTACCGGTGTAAGCAAGCAGTCGCCGATCCACGGTCACTCCATAGGTCACGCCGTCGCGTCGAACGAGTCATCAAGGATGACCGACGGAAGAGGCACATGCGTCGGCAGGAACAAGAAGCAATGATCGACCTATTCTCAAAGCAGGATCTTAACGCACCCGAGGACGGTCCTTAGAGCAGAGCAGCGCAGTATCGATGCAACATTGCCAGTGACACGATTTATTGGATGAAGCAGCATTGTACATGATCTATTTTAGCATCGACAACGAAACCCAAAACCCAAAGAACATATCACCACGTATTCTCGACGAGCGCTGCTTGTTCCGCCCCTTCTGTATTCCGCGATTCCTCATTCCCCCGTCACCCCCTTGTGTTAGTACTGGCGTATTTCACAACTGCTGACGCTTCAAAGATGTCCACCTTTTATGCTGTCTGTCCCGCTTTCTCTGTACACACGGATATCGAAATGTCATGCATAAATATATACTTCATTTGCGATATTGTAATGGAGTAGAGCGTATGTAAGATCTGATTGCGCCCAATGACTGTTAGCTGTCAGAAACGTACGGCATGGATCTCGCCATAAATCTTAAGATAGTTGGATACGGCTCCAACTAGGCAATTCTAACAGCGAAGAACTAAAATTTCGGTCGAAGTCGCTATGCATACATTACGGGGGTATTATAGAGTGACTTGATAACGGTGCACTACTAGTACTTGAGGCTATACAGAAATTGAAAAGTGTCAGAACTGCACTACTGAGGACACATACAGACTAAAAGAACCAACACCGATAGTCGCACACCCACTTCATGGAAATGGCCGTGGATATCAGGCAGACATCGCGCTACCGGACTCAATGCCCACTGGTCGAGAAGAGTGCCATACCTAGACCAGAGAGAAGGTGTCTTGCTTGCGACTATCGTGTCTATAGTATCACCGTGCGTCATCGAGCGCTCGCGCGCCTGTAACTCGTTATGGCCGAGACTTCATGCATGCGCGTGTCGAAGTGACGTGAGCCATGAGACATCATGGCTCGCGTCACTGCGACACGCGGATATACCTGGGCACACTCCATCCTCGTTGACATGTGTGCTCGCTCCAGTAGTTCAGAAGGGGGGAGTGAGCTTGTGGAGCGAGCACACGTGTTCACAGTTGACTGGGCTGCCAGGTGCGTCTCACTTTCTTCCCATTTTTGTGTTGCTGATGTTCTCCAGCGGGTAATAGCATGCAGAACGAGTCCTATATTAGAATAGCAGCTGCTAGTATGTCGCCTAATACAGATTTCCTGTTATAAAGTACGTTCAGGGCACGCAGCAACTCACCCTGGCAGTACCCTGATTGCGGATTGTTGAACAAGAACGCCTACAGAACCCTCTGAAGTGCACCGATACCTTCATCAGACCGGTATGCGGGGTACGCTAGCAGACTCCGATGGAGGTCCTTCTCAATGCCCTCGGTATTGGTATTGGTACGACCTTTATACTCTTCAAGGATCTGCTCATACCGGCCAGGGTTCATAAAGCTGAGGTAGATAGAGCCTTGTAGGGTTTCCCACATCTCCCCGCGTAGTCGATTTGGAGGATCGACTTGAACAAAGCGCGCCACCTGAGGATAGAGGATGAGAATGAGGCGGCGATCATGAGCTACGACAGGTGAGGGTCACGCAAGTCAACACGAATAAGGGCCTACCCCTAAAATAGTTTGTCCATAGCTTCGTCTTAGACGCCTCTGGAAGCATTGAGTGGTGTGGGTTCTATAGCGTGCCACGTACTTCTGCGAACCTCCTGGGACCTTGAACTTTAAGTCCAATCCACCGTGAAACCGGGCGTGTTTCCTTCTCTGCCTTTCTCGCCACTGCCAATCAAGGTTCTATCTTCCCCCTCTTTACAAGCGACGGTAGAAGAGTCCAGAACCAGATTTTCAGAATAGCATGTCTTGAAGAACGGCTTCACAAACGCTATCTTGCCTGCTTGTACTTTTGCCTTGGGCGCATGCAGGGCACAGAACTGATCCGCTGCCTGGTTAATTGAACATCTCGAGGCTCAGTGAGGTCACTGAGAGGTAGCCAGCGTTCAAACGAAGACGTATTATCTTCCGCCGCACATTAAAAGACTACACGCATAGACACCAGCACGGGTGTTCAATCGATCTACCCTTCGTACCGTGCATAGTGGGATCGTAAACTGGACAGGCTTTCTGACAGTTACTGTCAAGGTGAATGCGGGATACAGAGGGGTGGGATGTAGCTTTCCAGCCTGGATTCCTTCGTCAAGATCAGGCGAGCGAGTGGTCAAGTACGTACGTACGAGTCTTCTGTGCCCTCAGCGACCAAACTTGATTTCCATTTTATGGAGACCGTCTTCGGTTGTTTTGATGCCATAGCCTTTGATGTGACTAGGCGGGATCGCGAAGAAGAGTAGCGGCTGCTCATACCGCTCCTTGAAGTGATCAGGAACAGACGCGTACTAAGCGCTGAGCTGAGTTTGAATCTAACTCAAAGCTCCCGTACTGGAAGTCCCGTCAACCACAGCCAAAGGTCAAGATCGCGTTCTCCAGGTGAGTATTTCTTGATTTTCTCTCTGGATCGTCGTATGGCTGCGCATAAGGTGTCTGTGAATATCGATAACCACAATATCGGTCTGTAAAATTGTGTAGTTATCCGCTGGATGGAGCGCAGATACCCTGGATGCACTTTCCTATCATCAGTCGTCATTGACATACTCTTCTCGTTCCTCAGACTTAACAATCCATGGGTTTCGGAAAAAACAACGTCCTTCACGGAAATCACTTTCGCAAAGACTGGCAACGTCACGTCAAGACATGGTTTAACCAACCCGGCCGCAAGCTCCGCCGGCGTAATGCACGCAAAGCCAAGGCTGCCACACTTGGTGTGCGCCCACTCGCCCTCCTCCGCCCAGCTGTGCGTGGCCAGACTATACGGTACAACGCGAAGATACGCAAGGGCCGTGGCTTTTCTCTCGGCGAGTTAAAAGAGGCGGGTATCAGCCGTAAGACTGCACTTGGGCTTGGCGTTGTCGTCGACCACCGGCGTCGAAATTTATCCGTTGAGGGGAAATCACTCAACGTTGAGCGGCTGAAGTCATACAAAGAGCGTCTTGTTGTGTTCCCGCGTAAGGCGGGCAAGCCCAAGAAGGGTGATTCCTCTGTGAGCTGCTTTCATTTCTTGGGTGTCGCTAGCCCACTCAAACAAAATGAAACCTCTTAGCCTGACGACCTCAAAGCACCTACTACTCGCCAAACCCTCGCTCTTCCTCCCGCCTCTGTTCCCGAACAGCCTCGCAAGATTACCCAAGAGGAGCGGGAATTCAACGCTTATAAGACGCTTCGAAACAACCGGGCCGAGGCACGGTTTGAGGGTGCACGCAAAATTCGTGCGGCAAAGGTTAGTTATAGTCCACTTCATTGTCTCGTAAGTTTGCTCAAAGATGATCATGGGTCTCCAGAAGGAAGAAGAGGAGGCGGCCAAAAAGAAGTAGTTTCGTACTTGTTGTCCACTGCCTCTTTTACATGCCCCTTTATGTATGCATTAAAAACACTGGGTGTACTGCATATCACCCAATACATTACCACATGCATTCAGATCGTGAAAATGTCTATTTATAAATTGGTGACATCAGGAGCTGGTATCCTTTGCAATTTGGGTATAGAGAACTATTAGTCCGTTTTTGTTTTTATTGCGTCGTGGATCTCAGAGTCGGCAACCATCTTGATAATCTTCAATTGGTTTGCCACACCTCGTAGAGTGTCCTGTATTTCCCCATTTCCCTCCAGAAAACCAAACTCAGCGTACTCTAATCCCTGCTCTTTGGCAAACTCTTTGACAAGATAGCTGGCCTCTTTGAGATTATGGCGCGGCAACCGGGGAAAGAGATGATGGGTGACCTGTAAGTGGAGTCCGCCGTGAAGGAATTCCGCGTTGGGATGACAAATGACGTCGGTTGTGGTGCGGAGTTGCCGATGTGGGAAGGACTCAATTGGGCCGAAATCAGTAGTGGAGCGCGAGTAGTGGGAAAGTACGATCTAGGGAATACAGTCAGCGGTCAGAACAACGGTTTATCGAAAGTGTCGGCTCAGTGCTACCTGAACGTGCAATGGGCTCGGAACCATGTTGCTCACGAGGAGATACATCAAGCCTGTTTGCCAAGAACTACATCCAACAAGAACGCGCCCGTACCAGGAGAAGAAGCCAACGAGTGCAAACACCTCAAGCCACCAAGCCCAACGACCACCGCGGGCTTTGGCGGGGTCGTTGCGCGTGATCCAGAGGTGTCGATATGATAGGCGGTAAAGGTTGAAACGCGCGAGGGACATGATAACATAGAAAAGGCGGTGCTGGGCAGTAATGATGGCTTGCGAAAATCGATCGAAAGTGAGTTCGCGTTTATAATATGAAGAATATAGTGATTTGAAGAAGGCAGGTGTTATGGCGAAGAAAGGTAAGTGTTGAATATCTGGGTCACTGAGAAGCGGTGATGAAATGGAAACGGGATAGAGAAACAGCATAACATACTGAGAGGGATGGTTGGTGACGACTGTGAAAAACTATCGTTGAGCTGGAGGCAATCGTATAACGTGAAAAGCGTACCATGATGGACGTTGTGATTCTAGGGAATCGAGGACATAAGTCGAAAGCCAGTGAGAGATAAGCGAAAGAGGACATACATTGACCCACCAGCCGATACTGATGCCGCCTAATAAATCTGCTAAGAAGATAGCAATTAAGCGGTCCCTGTGCCAACTGTGAGTGACGCCACCGTGGCCGAGGTCATGACATGTGAATACGAGCTGGTGCCAGAGGGCCCCCAAAAAAACCGCACTAAGAAAGTACAAGTGGCGCTGGTATAGGAAGTATGAGGATAAAGATAGGAGGATGTATCGAGCCACTTCGGGGCCATAGCCGGATATGTAACGAGTCCGATACAAGCCCGCAGCGATTACACGCCTGTGAAGTTCCTTGTACGCGGCAGAATGCTGCGATTGAGTTTTAAGCGACAGGGTGGTGGGTGGAGGTTGTATAGAAGCCAGGGAAGGGCCCGAAGCAAGGGGAGCATCTGACTTCTTGACCAGGAGAATTTGCGAAGATGGCGCGTCGTCAGAATGGTCAGGAACGGCCACATTGTGCCAGTGGGATGAACCATCCGGGGTAAGTTTCCTAATCCAGCCTGTGCATATGGGAGGCAGAAGGGGCACCCAACCATCTTCCGACAGCTGCACTGGGCCTTGGGAAAAGGCACGCATCTTTTCTAGCACCTGTTTGGGATGATAAGCTTCGACCTCATCTGTGGCATCACGGCCGACGAAATGAAGGATGGCGAGAGCACCTCCAGGGTGTGCAGAAAGCCAATGGTGAGAGACGCGAATGAGCTCGCCGTTGAGGATGAAGAGATGTTCGCCGTTGAGGACGCGAGCGGCAATGGACTCGCGTGTAATGGGTGTCATGGCTTGGGGAAAAGCGTTTCGGATAATGCCGGGTAAGTGGCAAGAGTTGATGACCGAGGAGAACTCTATCTGCTCTTCTCCTCTCTTCCTCCCTTCATATTCCTTCATTCAATTCCCTCTTCTTCCGTTTTTTCTCTCTCTTTCTTACGCGTGGCCATGTCCAATCCATTTGCAGACGTTCCCCCTCCCCTCCCCCAAAGCACACCACCTCTTCTCGTCGACAACAACACCACCAATCTCACCAACCTCCCAGGTCTAATACCCGCACAGACCCCTCCCACACTCACCATTCCTCCCGCTCTACTGATACCCCTTCTCGCACCGTCCTAATCGCAGTCAGACAACAGGGCCACCGTACGTCATCTCCGTGTCACTCTTCCTCCCTCCCGCTGATTTTCTTCACTTTATCAGTCCGACCGCTGCCAACACCACGGCTCGCCCTCAGCCTACACCACCCAGACGTTCCCATTCTTCAGACTCGACTCCATCGTCAGACAAAACGAAAACGCATCGCTCAAAAGGCAAGAAGGGTTCCATACATGCCGATATCATTGATCGTCTTGATTTCACTGGTGTTGGTCCAAGTACGTCTACCTCAGGCTTGACGATTTTTCATCCTTCTCACTCTACTGTTTACTATTTACATAGTGTTCCACCACGATGGTCCGTTCGATGCTTGTGCTCCATCTCGCAACAAGCATCGCACCAAAGCCCCCATGTATGCATGGACCTCTATCAACGCCGAGGATGAAGAGGTCGCTGCCCGCTACCGAGACCAAGAGGGCATGGACTCTGCTGCCCCTCTTGACTATAACAATCCATCTTACTCCTCGGATGTTTCTCGCTCGCCCCCAGCAACCGCTAATTACTCCTCCTATTACTCCGAACCCCCGAAGAAAAAGGTTGATGTTATTGCCGAAGCATGGGGTATGCATGAACCTGAACCCTACGAGGAATTTTTCGCCGGTGGCGGTGACCATGACGGCCCTATCACTAACAGTAACTCTATGAGAGAAGCACGGTCTAATGGCAGGCGAACTCGCGAAGACCTCACCTCTCGCCCACGTGGTTCAAATCGTATACCTCCCCCACAACCCATTTTCGTCGGTGATGGACCAGAGCTTGAGGCCCACTCTCCCCACTCTCCCCAGCCCTCACCCAGTTCTGGCGGGATCGGCCGCAATAAGTCTATCATACAGCGCATTCGTAAAATGCGCGATTCTCCCAATGTACCTGTCGGCTTCGATGAAACGATGGATGCTCCTGATGGTGGGTCCTCTCCCAACTCCACTAAGTGTGGCGGGGATGGTTGCTAAACTCATGGTCATGATGATATTAGGTCGTTCCGCTCGTGGTGGCCGTAGGGAGTTGTCTCCGGCCGTTCCCACCGACCGCTATGCCTTTGCTGATGACAGGGTCAAGGAGCTTCCGGCAACCCCTACTAGTCCGATGAATGGCTATTTCGATGCTCCCACTAGCCCGGGCGGCGGTTTGGGGCGCAAGACTAGCATCTTGAAAAAGGTCAGGGGCGTCGTATACCGTGGCAGTAAATGATCGTGCCACATAATCCGAAACCTGGCTAGCTAGGCCAGGCCCACCCCAATCGTTCGACTCGAATTCATTCCCACAATGGCCTTCCGATAATGTTACTTTACTTCTTTCGGTCCACTCCTTCGCACCCGGCTATACCTCAATTTATGGCGTTATTCTGACGCCTGTCTGGTGTGATTACCTTACCGTGCCTCTATCCCTCTTCCTTCCCGCACCCTGCACCGTTTGTACGTGTATCCGATTTTCTTATTTCAGCTGTGTTATTATCCACATGTTTCGCGAGCGTGACGTTGACTTATCTTTGTGTCCGGAATATGTGGGCACTCGTACCATGTAGGTTTCGACTGTAGGTCTCTGTTAAAGGCGATTAGTTTGAGTGTCTTGTATGTCGCCACCCTATATCATTGCTGAAACCAATTTTATTTGGGACATGTTGTATGAAAGTGGGCTACGTCTTTTCAACTCGTGTTTCTGTTCATCCTCGCATTGATGCCTCGTTCAACGAGCGCTTTCTTGACCTCATCTATTCTAACCTCCCCCCGATGGAAAATACCTGCCGCCAGCGCCGCCTCAACATTAGTCTTCTCAAATACATCCACAAAGTGCTCTTTCTTCCCCGCACCGCTGCTTGCTACGACGGGGATGTTCACGTTTCGTCGAACGATATTCACGAGTTCAATATCGAATCCGCGTCCTGTGCCGTCCCGATCGATGCTATTCAATAGGATTTCCCCCGCGCCTAGTATCTCCGCGCCACGCGCAAGCTCGACGACAGACAAATCCCGTGCTTCTCGCCCACCGGAGACGGTGCATTGATACCACCAGGCCTTGCCCTCTTCTTCTCCCCGAGAGCCGAGAATGAGCTCGTCCCTCCGCGGTCCATCGTACGACGATACATCAACGTACACTCGCTTAGGGTCGATGGAGACGACGACGGCTTGACGCCCGTATGCTCTCGCAATTGTCTCAATTGCGCTGTTCCCGCCATCACCGTCACCATCACCGCGGCGTCCTTCGGCGTCTATGATATTTGCCGCCGATTGACGATGATGCGCGAAGGCGAAGACGCTCGACGGCATAGACCGCCTCACTGCCGATGCTCACTTTGTCAGCTCCGGCACGGAAATACGCCCCGGCGACTTCGAGCGCAGATCGTGGTGTGCCGTCCGGGTCTACGGTGTCACGGATGCCCCCGCCTATGGTCAGCGGGACGAACACGGTCTCTGCGGCTGCGCGCACGACGGCTAGCATCGGTTGATCGCGCAGTGGCGAGTGTCGGAAGGATGTGATATTAAGCAGGGCAAGTTCGTCTGCGCCCGCGGCGTAGTATCGCGCAGCGAGAGCTACGGGCTTGCCGAGATTGCGCACCGCTCCTGCGACCTTGGCCGTGACGGTCGTGGGAGGAGAAGCGGAGTCTGGCGGGAGCGAGGACGAAGTGCGGGTAGGCGAGCCGGGTTGTAGATCAGCGGTCGTGGTCGTGGGGGTGGTCGTGGGGGCTTTTTCGCGCACGTCGTATTGGTCACCTTTGGTGACGACGAGGTCGCCTTGGTCGTTTGCGCGGACGTCCATGCACGCGATGATGCGCTTCGTGAGGCCGTCTTTGGGTCCCGGGGGGAAAGGGAGGCGGGAGGCAGGTGTCGGGCGGTGTTGGGTGGAGAACGGTTGGCGCAGCCAGGTATCGAGGAGGCGCATGCCTGCGTCGCCCGATTTTTCGGGATGGAATTGACAGCCAAAGACGTTGTCTTTGCGCATGGTAGCGACGAATATCTCTTGACCGTACTGCGTGACGGAATGCACCCATTGGGCAGCATCGGGCTCGCGTTCTGGATCGTATATAGCGCGATAAGAGTGCACAAAATAATAGTGCAGTGCCTCATCGAGACCCTCATCGGCGTCTTGCTTGGTATCAAGGAGATGTACGGAATTCCATCCCATGTGAGGGACAGTCTTGTCCCGGTTAGAGAATATGTCGATCTTGCTCGGGATGATGCCCAGACCCGGTACAGAGCCCTCGGACGAGGACTGGAAAAGGACCTGCATGCCGATGCATATCCCAAAGTAAGGTCGACCAGAGGCGATATATTGTCGTAGAGGTTCGAGAAACCCACGCGATGTCAGACCATCGACAGCAGTTTGGAAAGCTCCCACACCGGGAAAGACGACACACTGTTCAAGATGAATATGATACGGTGATAGAAAGGCAAGGTTGCTAAGCTCACGGTTGCATCATCGAAGTCTGACGGTGATGTGATCCATTTGAAAGAATGACCAAGCTTCGCGATGGTGTTTGCGAGGCTCTGGACATTGCCTGCTCCGTAATCAAGGAGAAAAAGACCCATCGGCGTGGGAAGGTTAGCAAAACATAATCAATCTCTAGCGTTCGATAGAAAAGACGTCAGCGGGAAATTTTTCGAAACGAGTAAAAAATTGCGGTGACTCGAGCTGGAGCCCAGCCGAGTACGGTATAATTAGTGCGACGACAAACGAACGAGCGAGATCATCGTCTAGAATCCCCAGACCATGCCATCTGCTCCTATCCCAATTCCCCCCAAGTCCATCCCCACCGTCTCCGTGTCTCCACAGGCGCCCTCACTAATCGCGGAGCGCCTTCATAGCAATTCGTTGGCCTCCCTCGGACGCGTGCGACGACCTAAAGTATTGCACCCGATCGACAGTGGAGATTTGCGTATACTTCTATTAGAAAATATTAGCGCAGACGCCGTTAAAGCCTTTCAAGCTAATGGCTGGCAAGTCGATCACCACACAAAGTCGATGAGCGAGGACGACCTCGTTGAGCAAATTGGCCAATACCACGCCATCGGCATTCGCAGCAAGACCAAGATCACTGAGAGGGTCATAAAGGCTGCCTCAAAGGTATTTATGACTTGCCCAGATAGACTGTCAACTTAGACTGACGTATCTCCTAGCTCCTGGTTATCGGGTGTTTCTGCATCGGCGTAAACCAAGTCGATCTAACCACTGCTGCAAAAGCTGGCATTCCTGTCTTCAACTCACCCTTCTCCAACTCACGTTCCGTGGCGGAGCTTGTCGTGTCGGAGGTCATCGCACTTGCCCGGCAATACTTCGAGCGTGCCTTCGAGCTGCGTCAGGGCATCTGGAACAAGCAGTCCAAGGGCTGCTGGGAGATCCGTGGGAAGACTCTTGGAATCGTCGGCTATGGTCACATAGGCTCCCAACTCTCCGTGCTCGCAGAAGCATTCGGAATGCGCGTCCTCTTCCACGACGTCATCAACCTCATGCCGCTCGGTTCCGCGCGACAAGTCGAATCGTTGTCCGCACTGCTCGCGCAGTCGGATTTTGTCACCCTTCACGTGCCAGACCTTCCCGAGACGAGGAATATGATTTCGGACAAGCAGTTGGCGCAGATGAAGAAGGGCTCGTACCTAATCAACAACGCACGCGGTAGCGTCGTGGATATTCCCGCGCTAATCAAGGCCGCGCAATCCGGACATATAGCCGGCGCAGCTCTCGACGTTTTCCCTCACGAACCGGGTGCGAACGGCGCGCCCTTTGATGCCCAGCTAAATCCGTGGGCAGACGAACTCCGCGCGTTGAAAAATATCATCCTCACACCGCATATCGGAGGTTCCACCGAAGAGGCCCAGAGGATGATCGGCGAGGAAGTCTCAGGGGCGCTCACTCGGTATCTCGACTTCGGCTCAACAGTTGGCGCTGTTAATTTCCCGGAGGTGAACCTCCGTGCCATCACCACCGAGCAGCCGGACCACATCCGCGTTTGCCACGTTCACGTCAACCAGCCTGGCGTGCTCAGGCAAGTCAACGAGGTCCTTTCACCCTATAACGTGGAGAAGCAATTCTCCGATTCCAAGGGTGACATTGCATACCTCATGGCGGACATCGCCAATGTCAGTCCACAGGAGATAAATAGTATAAAGGAGATGATCAAGAAGAACAGCTCGAATATACTGACACGACTTTTAGCTTGATCATGTTCTATGTTGTCATATTCTTGGGTATTGTCATAGTCAACTATAACAAAAGTAACTGCCAAAAAGATCGGTCAACGGTACTTCGAACCCCCACTCCCACTCAACTGGGACCTTTTGTACATCCTGTAGTATACAGAGCGTAGTTCGAGTCATGTAGCATAAACTTGCTTTTCCGCTTGCGTATCTTCTTAGTACCCTCTAACCGCCATTTGGAGGCATTTTCTGAGATGGTGCCTTGTCTGACCAACTGGCCAAGGTTCTGCTGGGATGTCCCGCACAAAGGGATCAACACAAACGCAAGCAATGGCGTTGAAAAGATCTTCCAAAGCCCAAGTGAGCCGAGGACCAGTGAGCTCTATCGCGGGTTCAGCATTAATTTCGAGTAGTTTGACACCAAACTGTGGTTGAGGTGATGCGATGTGTTCGACGAGAAAGTCAACTCCATAGAGCTCGAATGCGTTAGGCAGCGGCTGTTGGGGCTCCCAAGTAAGTATTTTTTTTTAATGCAACCATCCGCTTTCACGGAAATGAGCGAACCTGGAAGTGTATGGGTGACTGGAGCGCAGCCGTGAAGGTTTCGGCGAGAGCGTCCGCTATTTGATCTTGGATGTTCGCGAGATGGTCTGAAGTCAGAGTTGAATCGGGATCGCTACCGGGTATTAAATCGGGGGCACCGCCGCGGGACAAGATGTGGCAGCCGATCAACTCGTCCAGTAACCGTACACCGTCTTTTTCTTCTCCTCGGTGTGTTGTTTGAAAGGAAGAATTCGTCAAGTGAGGTGTGAGATCAATCGAGTCGCCGGGCGTGGGTGCGGGAACGGGCAACGCAAAGGGTTTCGATGAGAACAGCGCCAACATACGCGTGTACAAATACACGTTGAGGTCCCCAGAGGCCACGCAATACACTCGAATGTGAAACTAGATGGTTATGAAACACAAGTTTTTTTTTTTGGGGACAAAAAATGTTGACATCAACCGCGCTGTCACAACCAACACACGGAAACGTTACGAACCTTATGGCCTTGCAGTTGATCGAGGGGTCGTGAAGAATCTCCATATGGATGTAGTTCTTGCGGATCCAGTAGGAGAGGTTTGGTCAGGTATTCCTATATATTCGGTTTTGAGACGTGTTTGGATGGATGCCATCAAAATACGTGCAAAATAATAATAAATCCACTACTTGCCTGAATAACAAAGTGGCGCAATTGCGAGATCATCACAGAAGTGTTATCATGTGCGGTAGCTCCATCTGTATCGCCCGAATCGTCTCCCTCTTCACATAGATCATCATCGTCATCAAATTCTTCAAGAACGCGCCGGAGACCATCCTTTGAATTAAACAGTCTGATCCCCATTCCACGGTCGGCCATCCCAGGTTTCAGAATCCACCACCGATCGTCAGTTTCTGGAGGCGATGCAATCAACTTGTCCAAAGTGTCGGACAAATCCCAGAGCTCGTCCACCCATAAATCATCGAGTTCGTCGGCGAAGGATATTTCTATCTCCCAGGTCATCGGCACCGCAGTTCGGAGGACCGAGTGGGGGTTCTTTGTCAGATACGAATGAATGCAGCGGGAAAGGAAATGCTTCCTGATGAGGGCTTTTCGGATGACATACGATGATGATCGAACCTCATGATGGGCAGAATGAGTCAACGCGTGGTCAATCTGGTCATATGACGACCACTGGATAAGTTTGCTAAATGATTGAGGCTGAATGGAATAGATGGATGCGCTGTTTATGTTCGGAAGTGCGAGGAGAGCTTTTCTAACGAGAGATTCTGTGAGGGGCGCGTCCGGCCACTTGACGACGAAGAGAGGTTCCATACAATTCAATTTCCCTGGAACTCGGCCGCCTATAGACTACTAATCTAGATCTTTTAGATATTCACATTACGCTCGCGGCATCTGCCGTAGGAGTGCTATTACATCATTCATGTCTGCATCTTGCGCCCTTGCCCTGCTGTGTCCACCACCGTCCGTGCGACCCCAAAACCAACTACGCTCCTGAATCTTAACGCCGACTCCTGCTGAGGGTATCTCCCTTCCTTTAGGCTGATTTTTTGAGCCTGCCATAGGATTTGCCAAATCATTGTAAGCGATACCGAAGAATCGAGACAACTTGGCCGCTTGTAGCCGACGCCTACGAAACATCACGGCACTGGTATCGGTTCGCTCGTGAGATCCATCTTGCGTTTGTATCGAGTCCGGATCGTCATCGGAAGTTTGAGACTGAACTACTGGCGTTGCTGGTCTCTGTTCACTCTCAGGCTCTTGAAATGGATCAGTTGTAGAGCCCGAAGCCTGAGATGCGAAAGACGTCGAGATCGGAGATATGGTAGCGTGAGAGAAGTGCGCCGGGGAACGGTCGACGGAAGGTAAGTCGTTCGAGGGGAGAGTAAGATACTCTATACTGTCTTCCATGATCACGCTGGGTGGTGCCCGTGGTTCATCTTCAAAGGGAGATGTCACCCTGTACAAAGATGTTGGAGGCTCTGTCCCGAAGACCTGTAAAGTACATTTCGTGACTGGGCATCAAAACGTTCGAATCAGGTCGTACCTGAGTCAGTTTCCTCCCTCTGCGGACACTCTGAACCCTCTGAGCCTCCGTTAATGGCTGATGTGAATCATCTGGGCCGTCATCTTCCCGACCCTGATCAGCCGTAGAGCGATGGTCATCTTTCCCTATTCTCCTCCTGGTCCAGAGTGTCGCACTCCTCCTCTGAAAATGTGTGGGCGTAAAGAGGTCAGTGGACCTTCGAGAGTGCGCTTGAACAGCATCAGTGTCTGGGTTAAGAACAGTCCGTCGTCTCGATTTGTCTTTCAGCCTTGACTGGCGACTGATTATGCGGAGGCTTGAGGACCTTGTGGGCTTGTTTACTGCGATGGACAGATGACCGGCGCGTCGAGCGCTCTCATCAGACCCAGTCGACCCCGTTGACCCCGCCCTGCGCAATCCACCAAGACCAAAACGTGCCGATTCGAGTCGACTAATATAAGAGGGGTGAGTCGGTTGATGTCTCGTAGAAGTGCTCCGTCCCAAAGCATCTCGCGAGGACCCTAGAAGCAGCGGAGACATCTTGTTCGCTTCTGCAGAGCGGGAACTAAGTGGGAAGCGAAAGGGGCGAAAAAGGGGATCTGAATCAATTAATGAGTGTTTTGAAAACCGATTATGTTGCTGACGTTGCCGTAGGTGATCCGTAGTTGCTGGCTCCACGGCCGGTTTTTCGTATCCTTCCAGATGGGGTTGCTCTGTGTCGTCCCGAGGTAGTTCTCCGAAGATCTGGCTCAGTTTTCGGGTTTGCCTCAGTCGCCTCTGTTTCTCCTTGATATCAAGGTTACTCGTGGTACGAGGGAATCCCACAGTCATTGATGATACGGCCAGAGCGGTCTAGAGTGGAACATCACGCATTAGATGATGGCAACAGGCACGGAGAAAGTCCATCGTACAGACCTGCCGGGAATCACGGGGCCGACGAGCGATGGTTACCCTACCGAGTCCGACTCGGGTGTTGCTGGTAGTGTCAGCGAGATGGGACCGGGTCAAGGACTTGGGGAAAGGAAGAGAAGCGCAAGGCGCAGAACGCAACTAAATATCGTTCGGTGTGAACAGTGAAGGTAAAAAGGCAGAAAGCGCTGGCTGATACCCGTACCTGTCAACATTAGCGCGATAGGCCAAGAACCGATTGCATGGCCACTCATTTAGTTGCTATTTATGTTAATCCCCCATGACACAATTTGTCGTACGTCACGTAAGAACCGAAGACGGAAGCATGAAAATCCCGCTGGCATGGCAAGCATTCGTCACGTCGTCGTGGAGATTATTACTCTGCCCTGCCCTCCAGTGCCTGCACACTGTAGACAACCTGGTTCCCTTTAGAAGATAGCAGTTGCCTGATATCCATTATTGCCGAGAGTATAGCTACGATATTACAATGAGTACAACATATAAAATCCTGTCTAGACATTGGCGTAAGTAAAAAAAAAAGAGCGCACTCATCCAATTTAATAAATAAACAAGTGTTAAATATTGCCTCCGGGAAGATGTCGTGATCAGAATGCGCAGATAGTACGTCATATCACGCTTCAGGCTCGGGAGCGTCGGGACGAGGCGAGTGTGTCATCCAAACTGAGCCAGTACCTGAGACACTTCCAAAACGTCCGAGAGATACATTCAGGGTGGACGGCATCCTCACGAGCGATACCCGCTTAGCTGCACGTGTCTTGTCCCATTGTTCCGCCTCCTCGTCTGGTTCCTCTTGTGGTGTGTTGGCTGTCTCGTGTGATAACCCGGGTTCGGGTATAGCCATCCCGTCCGGTGTCTGAACTGGCGAGAGTGGCCTCGGCGTGTCAGTCGGCGTATTGTTCCTCACGGAAACAATTGGCGAGTCAAGCCCTTCTTCTGCTGCGGAAACCGTCCAGTCGAAATCGAGCGCAGAGTGAAAAGACTCCGCGATTGACGACTCTGGAGGATGTAACTCCTCAGGAGGTTGTAAGCCCTGAGGAGGGCGGTGTGAATCATCAGAAGGATTGATCATAGGTTGATCCAAGCTTGGCGGTAAAATGCGGGGAATACTTGGTTCACATCGACTTTGTAATGTGTCAGTTGCAACCTTCAAGGCGATTGTCTTAGCCCGACGCCATTCCCTCTCTTGGACAATGAGGTCGTTGGACAGGACTTCTTTGTGACAAAGCTGTATTGCAAGCACCAGTCGGGTCGCTTGTATTCGCCTGGATGTCTGTAAAACGATCAGCCCAAGCTTTTCACGTGTCGCGCGTTGAAAGGGTGTAAGGACGGCAATGTTGCGAAGTAAACGCAAATTAGATTCCTCTTGGCGTCGCAATGAATGTATCTTCGAATCAAGTTCCGCGAGCTTGGCCTGGATGACCCGAGTGCGAACTGAGATTGAGTCTTCTGGAAAGGAAGCCAACGACGGTTGGACAGCGCACTCTAAGCTATGCGCACGAGGGCGTCCATCAGGTCTTGCAATGGGTGCACCGGGAGGAGTCCACCGCCCTGCGGCCAGGTCGGCCTTCACTTGGTGAAAAGTAGCTTTAAGTTGATGCGCGCCAACATTATTCTGGGCACTAGGAACATCGAGATCCATATCCTCGTGACCATTAATTATTTTAGATCGTTGTGACCTGGAGACAGTGTAGGGAGCGTTGGGAGAGCTGGAAAGCCTATCGATAAACTCATCCGAGTTTCGGCTCCAGGTGCAGATTCGTGACGTTTGAGAATCGGAACTGGCACACTGTATATCTCGCAAATGAGATGCAGCGGCTGCCACACCCATTAACTCGACATCCTTTCCGGACATGCCAGGAGCGCGCATAGAGACACCTGTCGTCTTGAAGGCACTCGCGTAGTTGATGCATGAAATCCAGCTGTTAATGTCCTCCTCCCCAGGCGCTCGGAGAAGAAAAGGTCGCCGATCGCCTGATAAAAGGAGAAAAGAGTAATGCTGCCAAGTATTGATCTCCGTCAAGTACGTTCGAGACGAGCTATCAGGCGACGACGACAGTTCTCGACTAGATTGGCTGGCAACGGCGTGGACGGCGTGGAAAGTGTCGCGGCACCTTAAGGACCGCTTTGGCGCACATAGTTACGGATACATTGCGTTGAGTGAGGTGTTCGATGCTATAAAAGCTATCGATCCGACAGGATGAGTAGTTCCCGCAGGCACCACGCAGTAGATCTAGGATCGATTCATTGTACTGTATTCATAAAACAGAGCTTGTATTCCCCGGTTACGATAACTGTGTTTTATGCATGCAACATCTCGGAGAGATATACAGTATATTATATACATACACGACTATGCTGATTTCGTAGGACTAGAAGTATTCAGCTCAGCAACGGTCACGAATAGTAAGACGACATGCAACAATACCTAGGATTACCGAGTCGCCCCTGAACAACACAGTCAACAAAGCGCTGGTAGCAAGAAGGTCCAGACTTACCGTAAAAACATCTTGCTGATAAACCGGTCTTTGTTGATAGGTTTTTCCCCTTTCCTTTTGGGATCTCCGTCCACATCTGAGAGAGGTTCTATCTCGAAATGTTCGGTCTGTAAGGGATACTGCTTACCTCTTTCACGTTTTCCAATACCTAAGACGAAAATTCAGTCACTGAGAATGACGCCGACAAAAGAACCAACCATATTGCTATGTCTATCAAATGCCTTGACACGCGCGAAGCTTCTTGTTGTTTCGCAGGGCATAAGAACCTGTGTGTGATTCCTGACTGCTTGTTGAAGGACAGACAAGGGACCTTGACTGATTTCATGCTCTTCTAGCTGGCGCAGCTGCGCCTCGTCTAGTTCGGATTTGGAACATGAACATATTGACTGTATCGAAAGTTTTTTTTTTAGTACGTCGATCCAATGTAGGAGGGGATAGAGCTCACCTCATCGTGGAAGTGCTGTAACTCGAAACTGTTAGAGAGCGTGTGTTGCGTTTGTTGACTCATTGTTTGACGTTTGACTATTCACGCATATTCACGGGCCGCGCCGGAATTGCGAACGTCGCAACTCAGCTTAAAACTCGCAAGTAGAGGCATGGGCGCTTGCGACAAAAGGGAAAGGCTGGTGCTGCAAAAGCCTATGTTACGCGGACCAAGGCAGTCAAAAGCTTCAATGTTCTCTTGCGGATTTTCGCCGGTTGTGTATACTGAAGGGTGCGCTGCAAATTTTACCTGAACCGTAGACGTCCATCCATCTCGGCGTCTAGGTGTCTTCCCTCGTGAACCGCGTCACAGAAAACGTGCCAATAAAGGGTCGTCTGCACGACATCCTTCTATTATGCGAAAGATATCGCCTATCTTGCGCATGAGCCTATCTTGAAGAAACTAAGGGAGCAAAAGCTTCGCCAAGAAACTTGCTCGGGCATTAGGGAGGGGAGAGTGGAGTAGCGCGAAAAGTCTGGAGGAAAATAAGCCTGTGTACCGCTTAGATCATATCATTAAAGAGAGGTGAGTAGTTGATGGCTGACTTGACAATTGTCTGTAACCGTCGATGTTTGTCCACAGATATCCCACATTTACTGATGCCGTTCGCGACATCGATGATGCTTATGCATGATCTTTCTGTTCGCCTCACTCCCCTCAAAAGACCGAATTTCGGCGTCCTTGGTAGAGAACTGCTCTCGTCTGGCTGCTGAGTGGCAACTGTATGTTATGCGTACACATTCTCTTCGCAAATGTTCCTTTCTATCAAAGGTGTTTACCTCAAGCGGAGATTATGGACCAACCAGTCACATGGCTTGTTCCCTACCAATTCACCCAAAACGTAGGTTTGCCCTGTCTTTTCATCCGCCTGATGGTGACATAGTACACAGATACCCTCAGACGTCGACGTCCGAGTGATGCTCACTTTCTAGAGCTCTATCAAACGCTTCTGGGATTCGTTCTTTAAATTATATGCGGACATTGGTCTGGTTTATCCTCCCCCTTTGGACCTGAACAAACAAGATTCTGGCGCAGGCATAGGTGCTTTCATACTTGAAGACAGTACCATAACAATCTGCTCTCCACTTTACCACCGGCAAGTAATGGACAAAGCCAGGACAAGAAAGTCTCAAGTAAGGTTGTTCGTCAGACGATCGAGGCACTCACACGATCTAGCGTTTCGGGGGGCACATGAGGCCAATGTTCTCCCACATAACGCCGAAGAGGGTGATCAGGACGAAGAGTTTGTCTTACGACCCTCAGCATCACACCCTGGGACGCGGCCAACCTTCCCACACTGCATTCCTTATCATCGTTTCCTCAATCACATGCATCCCACCTTTTCGCGCCGTTTACATTTTTCCTATCACGGGAAACATCTAGACCCATCTTCGAATTCATGTGCGCTGCTTTGGTGGCCGGATCGGTTGGTCTGATACATCTGGAGCGGGTCACCCTTCGGCGAGACTGATGACACGATCACGCACATCATCATCGATCGCCCGTCGATTCGGCGATCGGACGAGACAGAGGCTGAGCGGAACCGTAGGCAACAACGAAAGTACGTTCAGCCACAGTGGATCGTGGATTGTATCAACAGCGGAAAGATTTTATTGGAGGAGCCGTACTTACAAGGCAAGACTCTACCTCCACATCTCAGTCCTTTCGGCGACCGTGAGGGAGCTTATGACCCGCGAGCTACTGAAGAAGACACTGCTATGGACGAAGCGGAGGAGAGTGGAATTACGGAGGATGAACCGGGTGATGGTAAGAGCGAGAGCGAGCACTCTACAGATGAGGCGCTGGCGGTAGCGATGAAGGCTGCTCACTCCAATCCTGCTGATATACGTGTTGCGGAGCTGCACGCCGAAGCAGCGGGAATGGACTACGGCACTTTCGAGAGAAAGGTCCAAGTCGGCGATCAAAACGACCCGAGTGCAGGAACCAACTAATGGGGTGGAGGACATGAACAAGATGCTGTTGAGCAACAAGCAACGGAAGTTGTATGAGAAAATCAAATACAGCGAACGAAAACGCCAAGCGGAGTAGGCTCGAAAGAATTCGTGTAAACTATATGGCTAATTATCCCGACTGACAGAACGCAAAACTAGAGCAAAGGAGAAAGCAATTACACAAAGCGCAACGACAGTCGAAACCAGGCTAAATAGGGCCAGCTCGCTCGGCTTAGTATGTAACGTAATGTTGTACACATAAGCACTCCTTACATAATACAACTTGGCCGCACTGCCCACGCCGCGCTCGACACCCGGTCCGGATTCGATCGACAACACACGGTGTATCGCGGCGGAGCGAATGGTTAGGTTCGGCTGGCCAGTCAAGACCACTAAAATTTCACCTCCGGAGACTAACACGTACACTCCACCTCGGTACCAAGAAGAACGTCATGGTCATGCTTCAACTCTGCCCTTTCCGAGCACTTCACCTCCACTGTCCCCACTAACACAACTACAAGCACCACCCAAACAACCATTTCCTCTCGCTACCCGTCTCCAGAAAGCTGCAGGAGCAACGTGCTGACCCTCCGCAGCGCTTGAGCATGCACGATATGCGGCCTTACCAAGCAGGCTTGGATCACCAGAGGACACAAGGGATATCCAGTCGGAGGGAGAAGTCCCTTCCTCCTACTCCCACTTCCTCAAACGAGGACGTTCGTGTCAATCATATACGGCGCGCGACTCTTCTATTTCTATCGAGAACCAATCATTGTCGCATAGGCCAAGTAACCAATTTCCTCTACCGACCACGACTTCGCCTCCACTGGCAGCGCGACCTTCCCGTCCCAGGCTAAAATCGCGTTGGCTCAAGCTGCTTTGGCAATCGGGCTTCCCCATGGCATGCCCCAAGCCTCTGCTTCCTCTTCCCGTTCGGATGTCACCTCCCCGCTTTCCTGACTATTCCCCAACCTTGTCGAACCTCGACCCCGTCTTCCGGCGTACGACGAGCAAAAAGTCTTCACCAACTATCACGAACCCTTTGGAGAGATGATAATGATAACACACATGCTAGTCCTGAAAGATCAAGGAGATCTCGCAGGACCTCCTTTGGTCCTGCTAACGCTCTAGACTCAGAAGGGAAGGGAGATAGAAACTCTGTGGAGGATATTCCTTCACACGTGACGCTCCAAGGAAACCCTCGTCAGAAAAGCTTCATTTTGGAACCGAAAGCATGATTCTTTGAAACCCGCCGTCCCACTACCGCCAGCAAACCCCCCTCGTCATTCCTTTGATCATTTATCACATATACTACCCTCGCTTCCACTGTGACACCCCTCCGATTTGATACCGATATCTTATGCTCTTCTCATTCATCACAAACGGAAGAAAACTTGCCGCCTTCGCCTCCTGGGTTGAACCGACGTAGCGAGTCTCACACCTGCCCTCTTCCTCCGAACCCTGCAGCCAGTAGTCCAGATCTCTCTGTACAATGTTGCAAACACAACCTCCTATTCGACGACGACCTTTTACAGCAGATCCTGATGCCGAACGTTCTCGCACACTGTCCTATGTGCACCCTCCCAACCATTCCTCTCCTCTAGTTCCTACACCACCGAACCCAGAGGTAGCTACCCCAGACGGACGCCCCGACCGCGCTCTCAAACAAACCCTGCTTTTCTTCTTCATCGACTTTCTGCCAATATCTTTTCGTTCAGCTCTTCCTCGCTATCACCGCTTACCAGCGGAACAAACCGGGTTCCTACAAACCACTCCCCTATAGCTTCACCCCGCCCTTCAACTTCAAAACTTCCCCCTCCAAAGCCGCGCCCGGACGAGAGTCGCCTGTGGCTTATGTGGACCGACTACTCGGTACGATAGCAAAGCGGACGTTGCGTCTGTGCTGGCTTCTAGGTATGATCCATTTGTGTGCGAGATTGAATCTAGACCATGACATTTTGACCCTGAAGTGGGAGAGTTTTTATACGAATGCACTCCAAGCATATATCGATCACTTTGACTTTCACGGGATCCTCTAGACTGTGCGTTACGGAAGTTACTTATGGACGTGGGTTTGCCACGGGAAACACAACAAATTGACCGTGTCATGGAAACATTTGCAAACAGATATCTCATGTGCAACCGGAACTTGTTCATTTCCAATGGTATGTTGTCATTCCACCATAACGCGAGCTGCGATGCTCATGATCACAAGACCATCCCTATATCTTGCCTTCAGCTTGATCATGCTTCACACGGATGCGTTCAACAAGTCCAACAAACGAAAGATGACGAAGCTGATTATATCAAAAATACCCAGCTCGCCGGTATTTACCCCGAGGTCCTCGAGGTAAGAGGAAGACCGGCTTGGCTAGCTGCCTCCCTGACACCATTTTTCCAGTACTACTATGACAACATCGTGTTCGCTCCTTTCATTTTCGTAGAAGATCCCGTAGAGGCGAATCTACAGCGTAATCCCGATAGCGTCCCATACCGATCACCTTCTAGGTTTCCTGTGCAGCACTCCTTGGCAGGAAATGGCAGCACTGTGGCGCTTCTGGCAAGACCGACAAAATTGACCCATACTATCTGATCGTGAAGGCGAGTGACCTTCAGTATTAGCATTTGCACTTCTGATCACCGTCCATTTTTAGAATCTTCTTAATCCTTTGCGTGTGAATGTTGAACAACACATTTCTTCGAAAACCATTACTCCTACAAAGACAATTCAGGAGTATGGAATGAAGAGAACATCCACAAAATATTCATCAATGCTGGTGTGATTGAGGTTGCTAGGTCAGATAGGCGAATGTCCACTTTGGGGTTTGCACTCAACTTCGGAGGCACTGGGCTACACATCAAAATAGTCGCCAGCTCTCGGACCCTACATACTCTCATCAGTCTCAGTGCTCAGGGTTGTCAAGGTCGGTTTACTTTATCGGAGGGACACCTCGCTGGACATGGCAAGCGGGTCAAGGCTGGCAAGTGGCGGTTGTGGAGTGTCATCCTCACAAGTTCTCAGTTGTTATTCTTCCGAGATCAATCCTGGGCTACCGGCCTGCAAGAACAAATGAGATATCGCGACAAACGGGTTCTTGTCCCCCCGTTCCACTACTAAAGCCAGACGAAGTGTTGTCCTTAAAGGACGCTGTAGCTCTACATGATCGCACTCATGACAAGGTTGATCTTTCTGGCACTTTATCGCTTTATCCATTGCT